>OY744522.1:140156744-140456744 GCA_963556195.1 Sepiola atlantica
AAGTTTTTGAAGAAGGCATCAAGAAGCTAGTTGATCGTTGGACAGAAGTCATAGAAAATGAGGAAAATTATTGTAAGGATTAAAAATGCCCTAATGTGAATGTTTCAGATGAAATAAATGTGTTGGACAAAAACGACATTACTTTCTTTCCAACCTTATATATTTAAAGATGAAGTACTCTATACGCTTTGCCTCAAATCTGCCACAGCCATTATAGATATATTTGCGCCAGAGCGATCGCTCCAGAGACATTCTCTCCCAGTTCTCCACTTTTATATCAAGGGTGTTCAGGTTGTTCTTTATTACATCTGTAAAACGTAACTTAGGTTTGTGTCTCGGGCGTTTTCCATGCAGCAGTTCCCCATATAACAGTTGCTTAGGGAGCCTGTAATCTCCCATCCTAACTAAGTGCTCTTCTACACGCATCTGACTACGTATAATATGCACTTCTAGCTTTCTCTAGAACATTCGTGTCTGGTGTATATGATTGCCACTTAATATTTACGATCCTCTTGAGACACGTTTGGTGGAACGTCTCCAGAACCTTGATGTGTCTGCAATATGTAGTCCACGTCTCCGAAGAATACAGAACAGACAAGACGCATGACTCGTACACACAAAGTTTTATTTTGATGGTAGTGGCTCTGTCTGACCACACGTGCTTTTCAAGCTTACTAAAAGCTTTGCTAGCTTATTTGATTCTTAGAGGTATCTCAGAGTTGAGGGATCCATCTCGAGGGAGAGTGCTACCAAGATATACAAATGAGTCAACTACACTTAATCTAGTTCCTTTGACGTGGATGTTGGGCTCTACATATTCGAGTCCTGGATGAGTAGTGAGCATTACCTTAGTTTTCTCCAGATTAATGGTGAGTCCAAAGATGGTACATGCTCTTCGGTGTGGGCAATGAAAACCGCATCATCAGCATAGAGGGGCTCCCGTACAAGGGTTTTGAAGGTCTTGGACTTTGTATTAAATCGGGCTAGGTTGAAGACCCTACCAGTGGTTTGGAAACGTATGAGAACACCGACGTTACAGTTCTTAAAAGCGTGGGATAGGGCCGTTGCAAAATTTATAGAGAACAACATCAGTACAAGAATGTCACCCTGTTTAACACCGTTGTCAATAGTTATTGGTTCAGAGAGTGCACCACCGAAATAGATTCGTGTCTTCATGTCCTAGTGAAGTTTTAAACATTTTTACAAATCCTGGTGGCGATCCAATTTTACCGAGGATTGTCCATAATGCTGCTCTATTAACGGTGTCGAAAGCTTTTGTCAGATCCACAAAAACTTGATAGAGTGCTACCCGTTGTTCGATGAACTTTTCCTGAAGTTGTTGGACAGAGAAGATCATATCCATCGTGTCACAACCTGGTGTAAAGCCGCTTTGGTATTGCGGAATAACAGAGGAGCGTGCCCACATAGTAAGCCGGTTAAGTAAATCTTTGAAAATACCTTACTCACTGCTTCAAGAAGGCTTATATCTCTATAATTGTCACAGGCCAATCGAGTTCCTTTATTTGTATAACGAGATCACAGTTGCGTCTATCCAATCGCCAGGTACAGGGGTATCCATCCATATGTCAAATATTAAACAGTGGATTTCTTCAGCGATCTTGTCACCCTCAAAACGGATAACCTCAACAGGGATGCCATCAAGGCTAGGTGCCTTCCCGATATTAGTTTCCTTGACTGTATTATTAATTTCAAGGAGGGTGGGGTGGTCCATCATCACATGGTTGATAGCATCCTACGTCAGACTATTGATGACCTCATCATCAACCACTGACGGATTATAAAATAGATCTGTGAAATGCTCAGTCCACCGTTTCATAATATCCCTGGAACTTTTATAGGGGAGAGACTCATCTTTGGATCTGAGTAGCATCATAGATAAGGATTGTGGTCCGAAAACATGCCTAATCAAGTGGTACATAGTTTTCATATCTTTCCTATTATATGGCCTTCTGTGTGTTTTTTTTTTAGAAATATCCAGCCACCATTGGTTCTTCATTTTATGAATATTGCGCTGAAGTGCAATATTCTTTGTCCAGTTCTTTACTGTATTTGTTTGAATTCTTCTTAAAAACAGTTCTTTATTGTATTTGTTTGAATTCTTCTTAGGACAGTTCTTTATTGTATTTGTTTGAATTCTTTTTAAGGACAGTTCTTTATTGTATTTGTTTGAATTCTTTTTAAGGACAGTTCTTTATTGTATTTGTTTGAATTCTTCTTAAAAACAGTTCTTTATTGTATTTGTTTGAATCCTTCTTAAGGACAGTTCTTTATTGTATTTGTTTGAATCCTACTTAAGGACAGTTCTTTATTGTATTTGTTTGAATCCTTCTTAAGGACAGTTCTTTATTGTATTTGTTTGAATTCTTTTTAAGGACAGTTCTTTATTGTATTTGTTTGAATTCTTCTTAAGGACAGTTCTTTATTGCATTTGTTTGGATCCTTCTTAAGGACAGTTCTTTATTGTATTTGTTTGGATCCTTCTTAAGGACAGTTCTTTATTGTATTTGTTTGGATCCTTCTTAAGGACAGTTCTTTATTGTATTTGTTTGAATTCTTCTTAAGGACAGTTCTTTATTGTATTTGTTTGAATCCTACTTAAGAGCAGTTCTTTATTGCATTTGTTTGAATCCTTCTTAAGGACAGTTCTTTATTGTATTTGTCTGAATCCTTCTTAAGGACAGTTCTTTATTGCATTTGTTTGAATCCTTCTTAAGGACAGTTCTTTATTGCATCTGTTTGAATCCTTCTTAAGGACAGTTCTTTATTGTATTTGTTTGGATCCTTCTTAAGGACAGTTCTTTATTGCATTTGTTTGAACTCTTCTTACAGACAGTCCTTTATTGTATTTGTTTGAATCCTACTTAAGGACAGTTCTTTATTGTATTTGTTTGAATTCTTCTTACGGACAGTTCTTTATTGTATTTGTTTGAATCCTTCTTAAGGACAGTTCTTTATTGTATTTGTCTGAATCCTACTTAAGGACAGTTCTTTATTGTATTTGTTTGAATTCTTCTTACAGACAGTTCTTTAATGTATTTGTTTGAATCCTTCTTAAAGACGGTTCTTTATTGTATTTGTCTGAATTCTTCTTAAGGACAGTTCTTTATTGTATTTGTTTGAATTCTTTTTAAGGACAGTTCTTTATTGTATTTGTTTGAATCCTTCTTAAGGACAGTTCTTTATTGCATTTGTTTGAATTCTTTTTTAGGACAGTTCTTTATTGTATTTGTTTGAATCCTTCTTAAGGACAGTTCTTTATTGTATTTGTTTGAATTCTTTTTAAGGACAGTTCTTTATTGTATTTGTTTGAATCCTTCTTAAGGACAGTTCTTTAGTGTATTTGTTTGAATCCTTCTTAAGGACAGTTCTTTATTGTATTTGTTTGAATCCTACTTAAGGACAGTTCTTTATTGTATTTGTTTGAATCCTACTTAAGGATAGTTCTTTATTGTATTTGTTTGAATTCTTCTTAAGGACAGTTCTTTATTGTATTTGTTTTAATTCTTCTTACGGACAGTTCTTTATTATATTTGTTTGTATCCTTCTTAAGGACAGTTCTTTATTGTATTTGTCTGAATCCTACTTAAGGACAGTTCTTTATTGTATTTGTTTGAATCCTTCTTAAGGACAGTTCTTTATTGTATTTGTTTGAATTTTTTTTAAGGACAGTTCTTTATTGTATTTGTTTGAATTCTTCTTAAGGACAGTTCTTTATTGCATTTGTTTGGATCCTTCTTAAGGACAGTTCTTTATTTTATTTGTTTGGATCCTTCTTAAGGACAGTTCTTTATTGTATTTATTTGGATCTTTCTTAAGGACAGTTCTTTATTGTATTTGTATGAATTCTTCTTAAGGACAGTTCTTTATTGCATTTGTTTGAATCCTACTTAAGGACAGTTCTTTATTGCATTTGTTTTAATCCTTCTTAAAGACAGTTCTTTATTGTATTTGTCTGAATCCTTCTTAAGGACAGTTCTTTATTGCATTTGTTTGAATCCTTCTTTAGGACAGTTCTTTATTGCATTTGTTTGAATCCTTCTTAAGGACAGTTCTTTATTGTATTTGTTTGGATCCTTCTTAAGGACAGTTCTTTATTGCATTTGTTTGAACTCTTCTTACAGACAGTTCTTTATTGTATTTGTTTGAATCCTACTTAATGACAGTTCTTTATTGTATTTGTTTGAATTCTTTTTACGGACAGTTCTTTATTGTATTTGTTTGAATCCTTCTTAAGGACAGTTCTTTATTGTATTTGTCTGAATCCTACTTAAGGACAGTTCTTTATTGTATTTGTTTGAATTCTTCTTACGGACAGTTCTTTATTGTATTTGTTTGAATCCTTCTTAAGGACAGTTCTTTATTGTATTTGTCTGAATCCTACTTAAGGACAGTTCTTTATTGTATTTGTTTGAATTCTTCTTACGGACAGTTCTTTATTGTATTTGTTTGAATTCTTCTTAAGGACAGTTCTTCATTGTATTTGTCTGAATTCTTCTTAAGGACAGTTCTTTATTGTATTTGTTTGAATTCTTTTTAAGGACAGTTCTTTATTGTATTTGTTTGAATCCTTCTTAAGGACAGTTCTTTATTGCATTTGTTTGAATTCTTCTTACGGACAGTTCTTTATTGTATTTGTTTGAATCCTTCTTAAGGACAGTTCTTTATTGCATTTGTTTGAATTCTTCTTACGGAGAGTTCTTTATTGTATTTGTTTGAATTCTTCTTAAGGACAGTTCTTTATTGTATTTGTTTGAATTCTTTTTAAGGACAGTTCTTTATTGTATTTGTGTGAATCCTTCTTAAGGACAGTTCTTTATTGTATTTGTTTGAATTCTTCTTACGGACAGTTCTTTATTGTATTTGTTTGAATCCTTCTTAAGGACAGTTCTTTATTGTATTTGTCTGAATTCTTCTTAAGGACAGTTCTTTATTGTATTTGTTTGAATTCTTTTTAAGGACAGTTCTTTATTGTATTTGTTTGAATCCTTCTTAAGGACAGTTCTTTATTGTATTTGTTTTAATTCTTCTTAAGGACAGTTCTTTATTGTATTTGTTTGAATTCTTCTTAAAGACAGTTCTTTATTGTATTTGTTTGAATCTTTCTTAAGGACAGTTCTTTATTGTATTTGTTTTAATTCTTCTTAAGGACAGTTCTTTATTGCATTTGTTTGAACTCTTCTTAAAGACAGTTCTTTATTGTATTTGTTTGAATTCTTTTTAAGGACAGTTCTTTATTGTATTTGTTTTAATTCTTCTTAAGGACAGTTCTTTATTGTATTTGTTTGAATTCTTCTTAAGGACAGTTCTTTATTGTATTTGTTTGAATCCTTCTTAAGGACAGTTCTTTATTGTATTTGTTTTAATTCTTCTTAAGGACAGTTCTTTATTGTATTTGTTTGAATTTTTCTTACGGACAGTTCTTTATTGTATTTGTTTTAATTCTTCTTAAGGACAGTTTTTTATTGCATTTGTTTGAACTCTTCTTACAGACAGTTCTTTATTGTATTTGTTTTAATTCTTCTTAAGGACAGTTCTTTATTGTATTTGTTTGAATTCTTCTTAAGGACAGTTCTTTATTGTATTTGTTTGAATCCTTCTTAAGGACAGTTCTTTATTGTATTTGTTTTAATTCTTCTTAAGGACAGTTCTTTATTGTATTTGTTTGAATTCTTCTTACGGACAGTTCTTTATTGTATTTGTTTGAATCCTTCTTAAGGACAGTTCTTTATTGTATTTGTCTGAATTCTTCTTAAGGACAGTTCTTTATTGTATTTGTTTGAATTCTTTTTAAGGACAGTTCTTTATTGTATTTGTTTGAATCCTTCTTAAGGACAGTTCTTTATTGCATTTGTTTGAATTCTTTTTAAGGACAGTTCTTTATTGTATTTGTGTGAATCCTTCTTAAGGACAGTTCTTTATTGCATTTGTTTGAATCCTTCTTAAGGACAGTTCTTTATTGTATTTGTCTGAATCCTACTTAAGGACAGTTCTTTATTGTATTTGTTTGAATCCTTCTTAAGGACAGTTCTTTATTGTATTTGTTTGAATTTTTTTTAAGGACAGTTCTTTATTGTATTTGTTTGAATTCTTCTTAAGGACAGTTCTTTATTGCATTTGTTTGGATCCTTCTTAAGGACAGTTCTTTATTGTATTTGTTTGGATCCTTCTTAAGGACAGTTCTTTATTGTATTTATTTGGATCTTTCTTAAGGACAGTTCTTTATTGTATTTGTTTGAATTCTTTTTACGGACAGTTCTTTATTGTATTTGTTTGAATCCTTCTTAAGGACAGTTCTTTATTGTATTTGTCTGAATCCTACTTAAGGACAGTTCTTTATTGTATTTGTTTGAATTCTTCTTACGGACAGTTCTTTATTGTATTTGTTTGAATCCTTCTTAAGGACAGTTCTTTATTGTATTTGTCTGAATCCTACTTAAGGACAGTTCTTTATTGTATTTGTTTGAATTCTTCTTACGGACAGTTCTTTATTGTATTTGTTTGAATTCTTCTTAAAGACAGTTCTTCATTGTATTTGTCTGAATTCTTCTTAAGGACAGTTCTTTATTGTATTTGTTTGAATTCTTTTTAAGGACAGTTCTTTATTGTATTTGTTTGAATCCTTCTTAAGGACAGTTCTTTATTGCATTTGTTTGAATTCTTCTTACGGACAGTTCTTTATTGTATTTGTTTGAATCCTTCTTAAGGACAGTTCTTTATTGCATTTGTTTGAATTCTTCTTACGGAGAGTTCTTTATTGTATTTGTTTGAATTCTTCTTAAGGACAGTTCTTTATTGTATTTGTCTGAATTCTTCTTAAGGACGGTTCTTTATTGTATTTGTTTGAATTCTTTTTAAGGACAGTTCTTTATTGTATTTGTGTGAATCCTTCTTAAGGACAGTTCTTTATTGTATTTGTTTGAATTCTTCTTACGGACAGTTCTTTATTGTATTTGTTTGAATCCTTCTTAAGGACAGTTCTTTATTGTATTTGTCTGAATTCTTCTTAAGGACAGTTCTTTATTGTATTTGTTTGAATTCTTTTTAAGGACAGTTCTTTATTGTATTTGTTTGAATCCTTCTTAAGGACAGTTCTTTATTGTATTTGTTTTAATTCTTCTTAAGGACAGTTCTTTATTGTATTTGTTTGAATTCTTCTTAAAGACAGTTCTTTATTGTATTTGTTTGAATCTTTCTTAAGGACAGTTCTTTATTGTATTTGTTTTAATTCTTCTTAAGGACAGTTCTTTATTGCATTTGTTTGAACTCTTCTTACAGACAGTTCTTTATTGTATTTGTTTTAATTCTTCTTAAGGACAGTTCTTTATTGTATTTGTTTGAATTCTTCTTAAGGACAGTTCTTTATTGTATTTGTTTGAATCCTTCTTAAGGACAGTTCTTTATTGTATTTGTTTTAATTCTTCTTAAGGACAGTTCTTTATTGTATTTGTTTGAATTTTTCTTACGGACAGTTCTTTATTGTATTTGTTTTAATTCTTCTTAAGGACAGTTTTTTATTGCATTTGTTTGAACTCTTCTTACAGACAGTTCTTTATTGTATTTGTTTTAATTCTTCTTAAGGACAGTTCTTTATTGTATTTGTTTGAATTCTTCTTAAGGACAGTTCTTTATTGTATTTGTTTGAATCCTTCTTAAGGACAGTTCTTTATTGTATTTGTTTTAATTCTTCTTAAGGACAGTTCTTTATTGTATTTGTTTGAATTCTTCTTAAGGACAGTTCTTTATTGTATTTGTTTGAATCCTTCTTAAGGACAGTTCTTTATTGTATTTGTCTGAATTCTTCTTAAGGACAGTTCTTTATTGTATTTGTTTGAATTCTTTTTAAGGACAGTTCTTTATTGTATTTGTTTGAATCCTTCTTAAGGACAGTTCTTTATTGCATTTGTTTGAATTCTTTTTAAGGACAGTTCTTTATTGTATTTGTGTGAATCCTTCTTAAGGACAGTTCTTTATTGCATTTGTTTGAATCCTTCTTAAGGACAGTTCTTTTATGTATTTATCTGAATTCTTCTTAAGGCCAGTTCTTTATTGTATTTGTTTGAATTTTTTTAAGGACAGTTCTTTATTGTATTTGTTTGAATCCTTCTTAAGGACAGTTCTTTAGTGTATTTGTTTGAATCCTTCTTAAGGACAGTTCTTTATTGTATTTGTTTGAATCCTTCTTAAGGGCAGTTCTTTATTGTATTTGTTTGAATTCTTCTTAGGACAGTTCTTTATTGTATTTGTTTGAATTCTTCTTAAGGACAGTTCTTTATTGTATTTGTCTGAATCCTACTTAAGGACAGTTCTTTATTGTATTTGTTTTAATTCTTCTTAAGGACAGTTCTTTATTGTATTTGTCTGAATTCTTCTTAAGGACAGTTCTTTATTGTATTTGTTTGAATTCTTTTTAAGGACAGTTCTTTATTGTATTTGTTTGAATCCTTCTTAAGGACAGTTCTTTATTGCATTTGTTTGAATTTGTTTTTAAGGACAGTTCTTTATTGTATTTGTGTGAATCCTTCTTAAGGACAGTTCTTTATTGCATTTGTTTGAATCCTTCTTAAGGACAGTTCTTTATTGTATTTATCTGAATTCTTCTTAAGGACAGTTCTTTATTGTATTTGTTTGAATCCTTCTTAAAGACAGTTCTTTATTGTATTTGTTTGAATTTTTTTAAGGACAGTTCTTTATTGTATTTGTTTGAATCCTTCTTAAGGACAGTTCTTTAGTGTATTTGTTTGAATCCTTCTTAAGGACAGTTCTTTATTGTATTTGTTTGAATCCTACTTAAGGACAGTTCTTTATTGTATTTGTTTGAATCCTACTTAAGGACAGTTCTTTATTGTATTTGTTTGAATCCTTCTTAAGGACAGTTCTTTATTGTATTTGTTTGAATTTTTTTTAAGGACAGTTCTTTATTGTATTTGTTTGAATTCTTCTTAAGGACAGTTCTTTATTGCATTTGTTTGGATCCTTCTTAAGGACAGTTCTTTATTGTATTTGTTTGGATCCTTCTTAAGGACAGTTCTTTATTGTATTTATTTGGATCCTTCTTAAGGACAGTTCTTTATTGTATTTGTATGAATTCTTCTTAAGGACAGTTCTTTATTGCATTTGTTTGAATCCTACTTCAGGACAGTTCTTTATTGCATTTTTTTTAATCCTTCTTAAAGACAGTTCTTTATTGTATTTGTCTGAATCCTTCTTAAGGACAGTTCTTTATTGCATTTGTTTGAATCCTTCTTTAGGACAGTTCTTTATTGCATTTGTTTGAATCCTTCTTACGGACAGTTCTTTATTGTATTTGTTTGGATCCTTCTTAAGGACAGTTCTTTATTGCATTTGTTTGAACTCTTCTTACAGACAGTTCTTTATTGTATTTGTTTGAATCCTTCTTAAGGACAGTTCTTTATTGTATTTGTTTGAATTCTTTTTACGGACAGTTCTTTATTGTATTTGTTTGAATCCTTCTTAAGGACAGTTCTTTATTGTATTTGTCTGAATCCTACTTAAGGACAGTTCTTTATTGTATTTGTTTGAATTCTTCTTACGGACAGTTCTTTATTGTATTTGTTTGAATCCTTCTTAAGGACAGTTCTTTATTGTATTTGTCTGAATCCTACTTAAGGACAGTTCTTTATTGTATTTGTTTGAATTCTTCTTACGGACAGTTCTTTATTGTATTTGTTTGAATTCTTCTTAAGGACAGTACTTTATTGTATTTGTCTGAATTCTTCTTAAGGACAGTTCTTTATTGTATTTGTTTTAATTCTTTTTAAGGACAGTTCTTTATTGTATTTGTTTGAATCCTTCTTAAGGACAGTTCTTTATTGCATTTGTTTGAATTCTTTTTAAGGACAGTTCTTTATTGTATTTGTGTGAATCCTTCTTAAGGACAGTTCTTTATTGTATTTGTTTGAATTCTTCTTACGGACAGTTCTTTATTGTATTTGTTTGAATCCTTCTTAAGGACAGTTCTTTATTGCATTTGTTTGAATTCTTTTTAAGGACAGTTCTTTATTGTATTTGTTTGAATTCTTCTTAAGGACAGTTCTTTATTGTATTTGTCTGAATTCTTCTTAAGGACAGTTCTTTATTGTATTTGTTTGAATTCTTTTTAAGGACAGTTCTTTATTGTATTTGTGTGAATCCTTCTTAAGGACAGTTCTTTATTGTATTTGTCTGAATTCTTCTTAAGGACAGTTCTTTATTGTATTTGTTTGAATTCTTTTTAAGGACAGTTCTTTATTGTATTTGTTTGAATCCTTCTTAAGGACAGTTCTTTATTGTATTTGTTTTAATTCTTCTTAAGGACAGTTCTTTATTGTATTTGTTTGAATTCTTCTTAAAGACAGTTCTTTATTGTATTTGTTTGAATCCTTCTTAAGGACAGTTCTTTATTGTATTTGTTTTAATTCTTCTTAAGGACAGTTCTTTATTGCATTTGTTTGAACTCTTCTTACAGACAGTTCTTTATTGTATTTGTTTTAATTCTTCTTAAGGACAGTTCTTTATTGTATTTGTTTGAATTCTTCTTAAGGACAGTTCTTTATTGTATTTGTTTGAATCCTTCTTAAGGACAGTTCTTTATTGTATTTGTTTTAATTCTTCTTAAGGACAGTTCTTTATTGTATTTGTTTGAATTCTTCTTACGGACAGTTCTTTATTGTATTTGTTTTAATTCTTCTTAAGGACAGTTCTTTATTGCATTTGTTTGAACTCTTCTTACAGACAGTTCGTTATTGTATTTGTTTTAATTCTTCTTAAGGACAGTTCTTTATTGTATTTGTTTGAATTCTTCTTAAGGACAGTTCTTTATTGTATTTGTTTGAATCCTACTTAAGGACAGTTCTTTATTGTATTTGTTTGAATCCTACTTAAGGACAGTTCTTTATTGTATTTGTTTGAATCCTTCTCAAGGACAGTTCTTTATTGTATTTGTTTGAATTTTTTTAAGGACAGTTCTTTATTGTATTTGTTTGAATTCTTCTTAAGGACAGTTCTTTATTGCATTTGTTTGGATCCTTCTTAAGGACAATTCTTTATTGTATTTGTTTGGATCCTTCTTAAGGACAGTTCTTTATTGTATTTATTTGGATCCTTCTTAAGGACAGTTCTTTATTGTATTTGTATGAATTCTTCTTAAGGACAGTTCTTTATTGCATTTGTTTGAATCCTACTTAAGGACAGTTCTTTATTGCATTTTTTTTAATCCTTCTTAAAGACAGTTCTTTATTGTATTTGTCTGAATCCTTCTTAAGGACAGTTCTTTATTGCATTTGTTTGAATCCTTCTTTAGGACAGTTCTTTATTGCATTTGTTTGAATCCTTCTTACGGACAGTTCTTTATTGTATTTGTTTGGATCCTTCTTAAGGACAGTTGTTTATTGCATTTGTTTGAACTCTTCTTACAGACAGTTCTTTATTGTATTTGTTTGAATCCTTCTTAAGGACAGTTCTTTATTGTATTTGTTTGAATTCTTTTTACGGACAGTTCTTTATTGTATTTGTTTGAATCCTTCTTAAGGACAGTTCTTTATTGTATTTGTCTGAATCCTACTTAAGGACAGTTCTTTATTGTATTTGTTTGAATTCTTCTTACGGACAGTTCTTTATTGTATTTGTTTGAATCCTTCTTAAGGACAGTTCTTTATTGTATTTGTCTGAATCCTACTTAAGGACAGTTCTTTATTGTATTTGTTTGAATTCTTCTTACGGACAGTTCTTTATTGTATTTGTTTGAATTCTTCTTAAGGACAGTTCTTTATTGTATTTGTCTGAATTCTTCTTAAGGACAGTTCTTTATTGTATTTGTTTTAATTCTTTTTAAGGACAGTTCTTTATTGTATTTGTTTGAATCCTTCTTAAGGACAGTTCTTTATTGCATTTGTTTGAATTCTTTTTAAGGACAGTTCTTTATTGTATTTGTGTGAATCCTTCTTAAGGACAGTTCTTTATTGTATTTGTTTGAATTCTTCTTACGGACAGTTCTTTATTGTATTTGTTTGAATCCTTCTTAAGGACAGTTCTTTATTGCATTTGTTTGAATTCTTTTTAAGGACAGTTCTTTATTGTATTTGTTTGAATTCTTCTTAAGGACAGTTCTTTATTGTATTTGTTTGAATTCTTTTTAAGGACAGTTCTTTATTGTATTTGTGTGAATCCTTCTTAAGGACAGTTCTTTATTGTATTTGTCTGAATTCTTCTTAAGGACAGTTCTTTATTGTATTTGTTTGAATTCTTTTTAAGGACAGTTCTTTATTGTATTTGTTTGAATCCTTCTTAAGGACAGTTCTTTATTGTATTTGTTTTAATTCTTCTTAAGGACAGTTCTTTATTGTATTTGTTTGAATTCTTCTTAAAGACAGTTCTTTATTGTATTTGTTTGAATCCTTCTTAAGGACAGTTCTTTATTGTATTTGTTTTAATTCTTCTTAAGGACAGTTCTTTATTGCATTTGTTTGAACTCTTCTTACAGACAGTTCTTTATTGTATTTGTTTTAATTCTTCTTAAGGACAGTTCTTTATTGTATTTGTTTGAATTCTTCTTAAGGACAGTTCTTTATTGTATTTGTTTGAATCCTTCTTAAGGACAGTTCTTTATTGTATTTGTTTTAATTCTTCTTAAGGACAGTTCTTTATTGTATTTGTTTGAATTCTTCTTACGGACAGTTCTTTATTGTATTTGTTTTAATTCTTCTTAAGGACAGTTCTTTATTGCATTTGTTTGAACTCTTCTTACAGACAGTTCTTTATTGTATTTGTTTTAATTCTTCTTAAGGACAGTTCTTTATTGTATTTGTTTGAATTCTTCTTAAGGACAGTTCTTTATTGTATCTGTTTGAATCCTTCTTAAGGACAGTTCTTTATTGTATTTGTTTTAATTCTTCTTAAGGACAGTTCTTTATTGAATTTGTTTGAATTCTTCTTACGAACAGTTCTTTATTGTATTTGTTTGAATCCTTCTTAAGGACAGTTCTTTATTGTATTTGTCTGAATTCTTCTTAAGGACAGTTCTTTATTGTATTTGTTTGAATTCTTTTTAAGGACAGTTCTTTATTGTATTTGTTTGAATCCTTCTTAAGGACAGTTCTTTATTGCATTTGTTTGAATCCTTCTTAAGGACAGTTCTTTATTGTATTTATCTGAATTCTTCTTAAGGACAGTTCTTTATTGTATTTGTTTGAATTTTTTTTTAGGACAGTTCTTTATTGTATTTGTTTGAATCCTTCTTAAGGACAGTTCTTTAGTGTATTTGTTTGAATCCTTCTTAAGGACAGTTCTTTATTGTATTTGTTTGAATCCTACTTAAGGACAGTTCTTTATTGTATTTGTTTGAATCCTACTTAAGGATAGTTCTTTATTGTATTTGTTTTAATTCTTCTTAAGGACAGTTCTTTATTGCATTTGTTTGAACTCTTCTTACAGACAGTTCTTTATTGTATTTGTTTTAATTCTTCTTAAGGACAGTTCTTTATTGTATTTGTTTGAATTCTTCTTAAGGACAGTTCTTTATTGTATTTGTTTGAATCCTACTTAAGGACAGTTCTTTATTGTATTTGTTTGAATCCTACTTAAGGACAGTTCTTTATTGTATTTGTTTGAATCCTTCTTAAGGACAGTTCTTTATTGTATTTGTTTGAATTTTTTTAAGGACAGTTCTTTATTGTATTTGTTTGAATTCTTCTTAAGGACAGTTCTTTATTGCATTTGTTTGGATCCTTCTTAAGGACAGTTCTTTATTGTATTTGTTTGGATCCTTCTTAAGGACAGTTCTTTATTGTATTTATTTGGATCCTTCTTAAGGACAGTTCTTTATTGTATTTGTATGAATTCTTCTTAAGGACAGTTCTTTATTGCATTTGTTTGAATCCTACTTAAGGACAGTTCTTTATTGCATTTTTTTAATCCTTCTTAAAGACAGTTCTTTATTGTATTTGTCTGAATCCTTCTTAAGGACAGTTCTTTATTGCATTTGTTTGAATCCTTCTTTAGGACAGTTCTTTATTGCATTTGTTTGAATCCTTCTTACGGACAGTTCTTTATTGTATTTGTTTGGATCCTTCTTAAGGACAGTTCTTTATTGCATTTGTTTGAACTCTTCTTACAGACAGTTCTTTATTGTATTTGTTTGAATCCTTCTTAAGGACAGTTCTTTATTGTATTTGTTTGAATTCTTTTTACGGACAGTTCTTTATTGTATTTGTTTGAATCCTTCTTAAGGACAGTTCTTTATTGTATTTGTCTGAATCCTACTTAAGGACAGTTCTTTATTGTATTTGTTTGAATTCTTCTTACGGACAGTTCTTTATTGTATTTGTTTGAATCCTTCTTAAGGACAGTTCTTTATTGTATTTGTCTGAATCCTACTTAAGGACAGTTCTTTATTGTATTTGTTTGAATTCTTCTTACGGACAGTTCTTTATTGTATTTGTTTGAATTCTTCTTAAGGACAGTTCTTTATTGTATTTGTCTGAATTCTTCTTAAGGACAGTTCTTTATTGTATTTGTTTTAATTCTTTTTAAGGACAGTTCTTTATTGTATTTGTTTGAATCCTTCTTAAGGACAGTTCTTTATTGCATTTGTTTGAATTCTTTTTAAGGACAGTTCTTTATTGTATTTGTGTGAATCCTTCTTAAGGACAGTTCTTTATTGTATTTGTTTGAATTCTTCTTACGGACAGTTCTTTATTGTATTTGTTTGAATCCTTCTTAAGGACAGTTCTTTATTGCATTTGTTTGAATTCTTTTTAAGGACAGTTCTTTATTGTATTTGTTTGAATTCTTCTTAAGGACAGTTCTTTATTGTATTTGTTTGAATTCTTTTTAAGGACAGTTCTTTATTGTATTTGTGTGAATCCTTCTTAAGGACAGTTCTTTATTGTATTTGTCTGAATTCTTCTTAAGGACAGTTCTTTATTGTATTTGTTTGAATTCTTTTTAAGGACAGTTCTTTATTGTATTTGTTTGAATCCTTCTTAAGGACAGTTCTTTATTGTATTTGTTTTAATTCTTCTTAAGGACAGTTCTTTATTGTATTTGTTTGAATTCTTCTTAAAGACAGTTCTTTATTGTATTTGTTTGAATCCTTCTTAAGGACAGTTCTTTATTGTATTTGTTTTAATTCTTCTTAAGGACAGTTCTTTATTGCATTTGTTTGAACTCTTCTTACAGACAGTTTTTTATTGTATTTGTTTTAATTCTTCTTAAGGACAGTTCTTTATTGTATTTGTTTGAATTCTTCTTAAGGACAGTTCTTTATTGTATTTGTTTGAATCCTTCTTAAGGACAGTTCTTTATTGTATTTGTTTTAATTCTTCTTAAGGACAGTTCTTTATTGTATTTGTTTGAATTCTTCTTACGGACAGTTCTTTATTGTATTTGTTTTAATTCTTCTTAAGGACAGTTCTTTATTGCATTTGTTTGAACTCTTCTTACAGACAGTTCTTTATTGTATTTGTTTTAATTCTTCTTAAGGACAGTTCTTTATTGTATTTGTTTGAATTCTTCTTAAGGACAGTTCTTTATTGTATCTGTTTGAATCCTTCTTAAGGACAGTTCTTTATTGTATTTGTTTTAATTCTTCTTAAGGACAGTTCTTTATTGAATTTGTTTGAATTCTTCTTACGAACAGTTCTTTATTGTATTTGTTTGAATCCTTCTTAAGGACAGTTCTTTATTGTATTTGTCTGAATTCTTCTTAAGGACAGTTCTTTATTGTATTTGTTTGAATTCTTTTTAAGGACAGTTCTTTATTGTATTTGTTTGAATCCTTCTTAAGGACAGTTCTTTATTGCATTTGTTTGAATCCTTCTTAAGGACAGTTCTTTATTGTATTTATCTGAATTCTTCTTAAGGACAGTTCTTTATTGTATTTGTTTGAATTTTTTTTTAGGACAGTTCTTTATTGTATTTGTTTGAATCCTTCTTAAGGACAGTTCTTTAGTGTATTTGTTTGAATCCTTCTTAAGGACAGTTCTTTATTGTATTTGTTTGAATCCTACTTAAGGACAGTTCTTTATTGTATTTGTTTGAATCCTACTTAAGGATAGTTCTTTATTGTATTTGTTTGAATTCTTCTTAAGGACAGTTCTTTATTGTATTTGTTTGAATCCTTCTTAAGGGCAGTTCTTTATTGTATTTGTTTGAATTCTTCTTAGGACAGTTCTTTATTGTATTTGTTTGAATCCTTCTTAAGGACAGTTCTTTATTGTATTTGTCTGAATCCTACTTAAGGACAGTTCTTTATTGTATTTGTTTTAATTCTTCTTAAGGACAGTTCTTTATTGTATTTGTCTGAATTCTTCTTAAGGACAGTTCTTTATTGTATTTGTTTGAATCCTTCTTAAAGACAGTTCTTTATTGCATTTGTTTGAATTCTTTTTAAGGACAGTTCTTTATTGTATTTGTGTGAATCCTTCTTAAGGACAGTTCTTTAGTGTATTTGTTTGAATCCTACTTAAGGACAGTTCTTTATTGTATTTGTTTGAATCCTACTTAAGGATAGTTCTTTATTGTATTTGTTTGAATTCTTCTTAAGGACAGTTCTTTATTGTATTTGTTTGAATCCTTCTTAAGGGCAGTTCTTTATTGTATTTGTTTGAATTCTTCTTAGGACAGTTCTTTATTGTATTTGTTTGAATCCTTCTTAAGGACAGTTCTTTATTATATTTGTCTGTATTCTTCTTAAGGACAGTTCTTTATTGTATTTGTTTGAATCCTTCTTAAGGACAGTTCTTTATTGTATTTGTTTGAATTCTTCTTAAAAACAGTTCTTTATTGTATTTGTTTGAATCCTTCTTAAGGACAGTTCTTTATTGTATTTGTTTTAATTCTTCTTAAGGACAGTTCTTTATTGCATTTGTTTGAACTCTTCTTACAGACAGTTCTTTATTGTATTTGTTTTAATTCTTCTTAAAGACAGTTCTTTATTGTATTTGTTTGAATTCTTCTTAAGGACAGTTCTTTATTGTATTTGTTTGAATCCTTCTTAAGGACAGTTCTTTATTGTATTTGTTTTAATTCTTCTTAAGGACAGTTCTTTATTGTATTTGTTTGAATTCTTCTTACGGACAGTTCTTTATTGTATTTGTTTGAATCCTTCTTAAGGACAGTTCTTTATTGTATTTGTCTGAATTCTTCTTAAGGACAGTTCTTTATTGTATTTGTTTGAATTTTTTTTAAGGACAGTTCTTTATTGTATTTGTTTGAATCCTTCTTAAGGACAGTTCTTTCGTGTATTTGTTTGAATCCTTCTTAAGGACAGTTCTTTATTGTATTTGTTTGAATCCTACTTAAGGACAGTTCTTTATTGTATTTGTTTGAATCCTACTTAAGGATAGTTCTTTATTGTATTTGTTTGAATTCTTCTTAAGGACAGTTCTTTATTGTATTTGTTTGAATCCTTCTTAAGGGCAGTTCTTTATTGTATTTGTTTGAATTCTTCTTAGGACAGTTCTTTATTGTATTTGTTTGAATCCTTCTTAAGGACAGTTCTTTATTGTATTTGTCTGAATCCTACTTAAGGACAGTTCTTTATTGTATTTGTTTGAATCCTTCTTAAGGACAGTTCTTTATTGTATTTGTTTGAATTCTTTTTAAGGACAGTTCTTTATTGTATTTGTTTGAATCCTTCTTAAGGACAGTTCTTTAGTGTATTTGTTTTAATCCTTCTTAAGGACAGTTCTTTATTGTATTTGTTTGAATCCTACTTAAGGACAGTTCTTTATTGTATTTGTTTGAATCCTTCTTAAGGATAGTTCTTTATTGTATTTGTTTGAATTCTTCTTAAGGACAGTTCTTTATTGCATTTGTTTGAACTCTTCTTAAGGACAGTTCTTTATTGTATTTGTTTGAATCCTTCTTAAGGACAGTTCTTTATTGTATTTGTTTTAATTCTTCTTAAGGACAGTTCTTTATTGTATTTGTTTGAATCCTTCTTAAGGACAGTTCTTTATTGTATTTTTTAAAATCCTTCTTAAGGACAGTTCTTTATTATATTTGTCTGAATTCTTCTTAAGGACAGTTCTTTATTGTATTTGTTTGAATCCTTCTTAAGGACAGTTCTTTATTGTATTTGTTTGAATTCTTCTTAAAAACAGTTCTTTATTGTATTTGTTTGAATCCTTCTTAAGGACAGTTCTTTATTGTATTTGTTTGAATCCTTCTTAAGGACAGTTCTTTATTGTATTTGTTTGAATCCTTCTTTTCAGCCTTTTCAAGTAAAATATTTTGTTTTTTTCGTATTTTGTGAAAAAGAGAGATTTCATGTTTTTATCACCACTTTTCGTTATCACCTCAGGTGATAACCATTGTTTAAGAAGGATTTGTTCTGGTCTTATCTGTCTCTTTTCGGTGTCGTTCATGACGATAATATTTACTAGAATAACTTGGTTATTTCCTTTTATCGTCTGAAGCGGCAACCCTTTTTTTAAAGAATAGTCTTTTAAGTAGAGATTCCATTTTTTATGTATATTTTTGTGCTTAATCTGACTCTAATCTTATTGAGCTATTGGTAATTTTATTATTTTTTATTGTTACGGTAGGTTAACGTGATTAACCCTGCTTTGGGAATCAAAAGCAGGAACAAGCTATGTTTTTATTTACTAATAAACTGTATTGAGTTACCTTTCTGGGTATGTTTCTTTATTTGCTCCTTTTTGTTTCATTGTTGATTCCCACCTTCTTTTTTATTCATGTTAACCAAAGACGAATTTTGGTAACACCCCAAAATTTCCGTCAATACTTACATAATTTGAGTCCAAGGCGAATAGCGACTCGAATTCTTTCATCATCTAGAAGGGTTACCGGTAGATGAGGCAAGCACTGCATATAGTCAGGCGCCACAACTCGGCTGTGATGCAGGCAACAGACGCTGCTGATCTAAAGAGAGCGTCATATTAGTGAAATTCGCTTGTCATCAATTAGTCTAAAAAAAATCTAATGAATCGAGCAGGTAGGGCTGCGTGCAGCGAGGCTACGGTTGTAGTTTTCGTGGAAGTATATGTCCTGCAAGTCATCGTTTGTTATTTAGTCATTTTAGCATGTGAGGAATTTCCTAAGGTCATTTACATTGTCAGATTTTTATTCTCCCTTCCTGTGACGTTGCATCTGTCATGTAAAATCAGTAATTAATTATTCACTTCGAGGTTGACGAAAAATTGGATATTTTTTTCCGGTAAAACAAGAAGTTTCCATTTTGTTGGGGGCGTACGTGTCGGATTAAGCCAATCCTTGAAAATCTTCTTTTTTTTTTCTACTCATGCGAATTGTTTGTACAAAAAATGTCAACTGACTTTTCTTTTTTATTTAATAAATCTGGATGTTTTTTCTTTGTTTTTTTTTTTTCGCATCGTTTATATATGCAATGTGGAATTTCACGCAACCGCCGCTCAGAGAGCATTTTTTGTGGGGGTAAAAGAGTTTAATCAGCTCATTTTCCAAAAGTCTCATCATCGCTGGAATATCTTTTTTCTATCAAATGACCGCCTCTCCTTTTTTTAGCAACAAAATTAACGGGAAAAGAAAAAACTTTGATGAGTTTAGTGCAAAAAAAAAAAAGTTAAAAATCCTAAATACGAAATGAAGAAAAAAAAATCCCCGACATTTGACATAAATTAATTTTCAAATTATTCGCGCAGAAAGGAAAACGGTGTCAAATGAAGTGTGTGTCTCTGTGTGTACTTGTTTATGCATATGTTCATATGTGTGTCTGACGCGTGTATGTATTCAATATATGCGTGTCTGTGTATGTAACTTTTTTGTTTCATTTTACTTCAATTGAAGTTCTCAGAAATCAAGGGGCCGTTTTCTAGGGCTAACACTTGATCTCCATACATACATAGATATTCGAGTGGTCCATTAAAGTTCTACTCTACCTCTCAAACGCCGAACCAGTAAAAAAGTTAAGATCAATTTTCCTCTCCCCAATTGACCAGTTAACTATGTCATAGCATATCTTTATTGTAGTATTTTGGTCTGACCGGATTCCATGGCAAGAATTCATCTAGTCTGGTGGAGTATCCAGCTTAGTGCTGTTACTAGAGGCAACATAACTTGGAGAAGGTGCACCATTCCTCGTATGACCCAGTGTATAGCCGTATCGAGGGAGATCTTATTTGTGCTTCGAATACTATGTTATTTTGAATATTTGATCAGGGTTTACTTGTAGGGTGAAGTATCCTCATACCAGGTTGTCCTGACAAACCCCTGTACAGAGAGACCTTAGACACTCGAGGACAGTGTCTAGTAGGCATTCAAGTTCTCTCCAACGTACGTATATGCACACGTTACATATATATATAAAACAATAATGTCTATATTAATAAAATTATGTGACGAATTCTTGTGTGTCTGTATATGTGTGTGTTTCTCGCGACTACGTAAATTACACATTTTATTATTTACTAGCTGGCTTTGTCTGCTTGCTATCGCTTCGCAATTTAAACGAAACTAATACAAAAAAAGAAGCCAAATTACTGCTATGGCTCATACTCTCTCTCTCTCTCTCTCTCTCTCTCTCTCTCTCTCTCTCTCTCTCTCTCTCTCTCTCTCTCTCGTATTCTGCAGCATTCGACACCGACAGATAAAAAAAAGCTTAATTCTGAATTGTTGACCGGTATCAAGCTACTCTGCCTACTACCTCTTTTCACCTTTTTATTCGTTCATCTCCTCCTACCTCCTCTTCTTTATACCGCGAATCGGGCTGGGCATACATACGTTCACTTTTATATTATATAGACTATTAATAGAATTTTTTTTTTAATCAAAAATCCAATAGCATAAAATAAAACGATATTTTTAAAATCATATTTAAAAGAATTTTATTACGAAATTAAATCCGTCAGAATGCATTTCTGTTTCTTCGTAAACAAGTCAACTATTTTAATCATTTGCAAAAACAATTTGCTTCTACACTAGCTACTTTAATATATTTCATGACCTTTCGAAATTTGAAAGAAATGTGGAAGCTTTTAAACTGTCGAATAGAATATCATTTAAACTGGCTTTAAAATTAATAGCAAATCCCCAGTTATTAAAAGATTAAGAAGCTATTTACATCCCATCATTTTATAAATAGAGATTAACAAAACATTACCATAACAAAATTAGTTATAGTTTTAGTTGGTTCAATTAATATTTTCATGGCCAAACAATAACATAATAATTAAATTTAATTTTTGAAAACCTATTTGAAATAAATAAAAATAATTTGTTAAAAAAAAATAAAACGCAACAAAAATGAAACTTCCAGCTGTTTGTGGAAAAAAAGCACGAGTGTTTAGATCAGGGGCGGGCCACATCCGGCCCGGGAAGGTTTAGCGTCCGGCCCGCCACCCTGCTATGCTTTATTATTGCAATTCGGCCCGCGGACCTCCCAGTAAAACTAATATTATTTTGTGACATAGACGTAAAAGTAGGTTTCAATTAAGATTTACAGTGGGATAAAAATGTATAAACATCAGCGAGCGATGATGCATGTATATTTCATTTTTCTTTAACCAATAAAAATAGAAAAAGAGAAAGAGAGAGACAAAGAGGAAACGAGAGACGAGGAAAGGGCATGAAACATAGAACTTATGTGAGGTGTGTCAAAACGAATACTGGATCAACTTGCTACTTCCCCCGTCATTATTTTTTATGATTCCAAAATGGGTCTTCGTCGGCGCCTTTGATAACATCACATACAGAAGTCTCCTGAGAAAAAATATCAGATTTGTAGAGTGCTCAATGCAATTTTTGTACAATTTATTCATGTAAACAAAATATAGTAATTCTGAGATTTCGTTTTTCACTCCGGCCCGCGATCACCTTCCAAAAGTCTCATCTAAAAAGGTTTCCCGCTCCTGGTTTAGATGAACCAAATCGATCCACAGAGTTGTCGGAAGAGTGAGTGTTCCTTTAGTGGGTCGTCATTTTTATGGCTCCTATCGCGTCGGGTCACCAGATTTTGTAGAGTGAAAGGCAATATTAAAAAAACAAAAAAATGACAAAATCTATTCACACAAAAAATAATTATTTTTTATTGACAACTTATTAAGACAACGAAAAGTAAAGAGTTTGTATTGAATGAGAGTTCAGAGTGTCCCAAGAACGTTCTAGGTGAAGAAAGAGTTGTTTTGTCTGCAAGGAGAATTTGAGTAGACGTGTTCATTTCGGCTGGCGCCACGTGAGTTTGCGTATGTATAAATGGGATAAGCATTATAGATGAGTATGTAGATTAGCTTTCGTCTGTTTTGTCAGTGAGAGAGTGTGTGTATGTTAGAGACCTCCAAAACATAACATAGAATCGCTGACGTCGGCGATTTTGCGTTTAAGAAATGCATACATCTGTATTACTTTTCTTGTATTTTTAAATCTCCCTAAAATAAAGTTATACTTATAGGAAGTGGTTTTAAAGTAAAATAGTTTATTTAAAGATTAAATTATCAAACTGGGAAAGAAACACATTTTTTACTTGAGATATAAGTGTAAAGGAATGATGAGAAGATGAAAGGGGTTATCCTTTTATCTTCTCGTAAAGAAACGGAACAACGAAAAGTATTTCTGTAACTATAACAAAAAGGGGTTTTATTAACTCAAGGTTACCTATACCGTTTGGTATAGGTAGATGAGAGTGGGACGGTGTCCGTCTGAGGAAGAGGAAGAATATAAGAGTTCCCAGGGTCACCTGTGGACTTCTTCAGGTGAAGATGGCAGCAGTCGTCGAGTGGACGACGGCGGCAGGAGAGAGGCGTTTCCTCGTTCCTCGCTGGTGCTCTCTGCGATGTGTCCAAGCTGGTGCCAGAAGGTCGTCTCTTCTTTTTCCTCGAACCCTAAGGGAACATAAATAGTCCCTTAGGGAACTAACGATATTACTGCACAATGTGATTTGATTGGACAAGCCAGCTCACAGGGACAGTGATTACGCATTCAAAAGTAGTCCCTATTAGTGACTGCTACAATGTAACTATTTTAGTTAAATCTTAGATGTTCTTGTTTTTTTTTCGGGTGAGGGGGGGTGTTGCTACCTTTACTTAGGGTGTGTCATTTTCGAGGATGTCAATGGATTGAATAGAAACATAACGACAGAGATCAGGTTCTGTAAAATGGCGTCCTTTATTTACATCAGGCAAAACATGAGTGCCCCGGTAAAGGGGTGTAACTCCAAACGGTGAAACTCTTATTCAGTCCCTCATGCAACATCTTCCCTTTTCTCAATAAATAAAAAACAGAAGATAAAGACAAACAAAAAAAAACAAAACAAAAAGTCTGATAAGAATTAAAAACAGAGTCTACAAAACACAGTGATCTAGGCATTCATTGGGCTGACTACCCTCCTACCTAACAGGGATTATTCTTCCCTTTCACTTATGTTGTGAAATCCTTGAATCTCATAGGATCTCTTATTATCCTTCCCGACCGTGTTGTCCGCAACCTTTCCGGACTTGGTCTTGTTGGGAATGGGGTCGGGTTGAGGTTTTCTCTTATTTCACCTTCATATTGAGGTGGTTCTGAGTTACATATCTCTTCTGTACTCTGCCCTGTATTCTTGGGTAACTCGCTCTGCACTTCATATGGCTGTTGTATTACTGATGTGAGTGGGGGTGTCTCTGCAGTTTTCTTCAAATCTACTCGATTCCATCGATATAAGTCCCCACCCACTTTTACATGGTATGATCGATCATCCAGTCTCCCCCATACAACAGCTTTCCTCCACTCTTTTTGACCATTTATGTGTGATTTCATCCGTACTACATCTCCAGGATACAATGGTTTAAGTGGTTTTACTTTGTGGTTGAAAGAACGTTCTTGCCTCCTGCAGTCTTGCTTCACTGATTTTCTCAGATTTTTGGGCAATGCTGACTTGAGTAAATCCTCCCTGGTTGGGAGAAGTGTTTTTGTTCTCCTTGACATCAGCTTCTGAGCTGGTGATAAGAGACCTTTGGTTGGCGTATTCCTGTGATCCAACATTGCTAGGTATGGATCAGCCTTATCGTCCATCGCTTTCCGGAAAAGGTTCTTTGCCATCTTTATCGCAGATTCCACTTTGCCATTTGCCTTGCTATTGTATGGACTGACAGGTGTATGTGTAAAACATCACTTTTTTGCGAAGGCAGAAAATTCCTGGCTACTAAACTGAGGCCCATTATCAGTTACGACCTGATCTGGTATTCCATGACGTGCAAAATGGTGTTTAAGTTTGGTTATCACTGTCTTTGCTTGTGTATTGAGAAGATGATCGATTTCCCAGAAGTTGCTCATGTAATCAACTGTGCACAGGTAGTCTCTATCTGCAAACTGAAAGAGATCTACTCCCACTTTCGCCCAGGGTCTGTCAGGAACTTCATGGACCATTAATGGTTCTGCCGGGTTGGCCACTTCATATTTTCTACATATGGGGCACTTTGAAACATAGTCTTTGATGTCACTGTTCATATTTGGCCAATACAAACATTCTCTTGCTCTTCTGCAACATCCTTCTACTCCCAGGTGTGTGGAATGCAGTTTTTCTTTCAACACCGCTCGCTGTGTCAGTGGAACCACTACCCGGTTTCCTCTGAAAATTAAGCCATCTTGCACCGTCATTTCATTCCGCATATTAAAATATGGTCTCACCTCTGGGTCAAGATGTATTTTTTCTTCTGGCCATCCTTCCAGAATTACTTGCTGCAACTGCTGCAAGCTTCTGTCTTCCTTCGTGGCTGAGCGCAGTTCAAGCAGCCTTCTCTCTGTTACAGGAATATATTCTGCTTCCTTGACATCATCTTCATCGTCCATATCTTCACTGCCCAATCCATAGATGTATACTCTTGATAGCGTGTCTGCAAGGAACATTTTCTTACCTGGATGGTACAGAACTGTAGCATCGTAAGCCTGTAGTCGCATCAGCATGTTTTGAAGTCGTTTCGGGCATTTCACCAATTCTTTTTTCATAATCGCTTCCAGTGGCTTATGATCGGTTAGTACTGTTATCTGTCGACCAAACGTATATTGATGAAACCGTTCACATGCGTAGACTACTGCTAGTAGTTCCTTTTCAATCTGTGCATACCGAGTTTCTGTGTCGGTCAGTGCACGGCTGATATAGGCTAGGGGTTGACCTTCTTGTAGTAGTGCAGCCCCCATGCCCTTCTCACTTGCATCGCATTGGATGACCAAAGATTTGTTGGGGTCATAGTACCTCAACACTGGTGCCTCACTCACTACCTCTTTAATTTTCCCAAAAGACTCTTCATGAATTTGGGACCATGTCCATGGCACATCTGCCTTCACCAAATTTCGAATTGGGGCCATCACATCAGATATGTGTGGTAGAAATTTTGCCAGGTAATTCACGAATCCAATCAATCGTTGCACTCCTTTCACATCTGTTGGACACGGCATCTCTTTTATGGATCTTACTTTCCCAGGATCAGGAAGTAAACCATCACTGGTTATTATGTGTCCCAGGAAAGATATAGACGTTTGTCGTAGGTTCAATTTTTCAGCATTCAATCGCATCCCGCGATCACGACATCTCTGCAACAGTTTCCTGAGTTTTCGGTCATGATCAATTGTTGCTTCTTCCATCGTTTTACCCTTCCCAATCACCAGAAGATCATCCGCTTTGTTAACCACCCCCTCCAAATCGGACACATTGTTAAAAAGGGTCTTTTGAAATATCTCTGGAGCTGGAGAAATACCGAACGGTAAAACCTTCCACCGGAACCTACCATATGGTGTAGCAAATGTTGTTAAGCGACTGCTGGCTTCGTCTAATTTTACATGCCAGAATCCATCTCGTAGATCCAGGGTAGAAAATACCTTGCTGTCAGCCAGTTCTGGTAGTAAATCGTCCAGTGTAGGTAACTGAAAATGTTCCCTTTTTAGAGCTTTATTCAGTGGTCTTGGGTCTATACATATCCGCAGGTTTCCATTTTTCTTAGTTACCAGTGCTAACGCACTTACCCATGGTGTTGGGTCGCTCACCGGTTCAATAACATTCTTCTTAACCAGTTTTTCCAACTCGACTTTTAGCCTGTCTTTAAGTGCCACTGGTATTCTCCGTGTTGCTGCAACATTTGGTGTTACTCCTGGATCCACCTGCAAATGTACCTCTCCTGGTAATTGACCCAATTCTTCCCTGAACACATCTCTGAAGTCATTGATAATTCTGTCCGAGTACTGGCTGCTGGATTCATTCATCTGGGAAACTTTGGCGACCATTTTGAATTTGTTGTTATTGATTGTGACGAGTTCCATTGTCTGGATTGCATTTGCTCCCAGTAAGGGATGGAAATCCTCTTTCACAATGACAAACTTAACCGCATATTTTTGTCCAGTTTTGGGGTTTCTCATTTTAACTCGACATTCTCCCAACGGCTTCACTTCTGCTCCATTCCACATGACAAGGGTCTTATTTGAATGTTCCAGTGTTTTTCCAATCACGTGTTTCACATTCAATATATTCACGGACGCTCCACTATCGAGCTGAAAAGCAATTGGTTTTCCCTTGACCCTCATTTCTGCCTTTATCACCTCTTGACTCACAGCATTCACTTTTTCCTTAATCGTTATGTTGTCTACCTGTCCATAGTCTGAACAACTACTACTGTCGTTTTCCTGGTCCTCATATTGGGTTTTGACAGCCTGCACCTTCTTTTTCCTTGGTACTTTGCATTTCACGGCAAAGTGTTTTTTTCCATTACATTGATAACAGGTCTTGCCAAATGCAGGACATACCTCTTTTCTTGGTCCGTGCCGCAGTGCACACGCCCAGCAATCTCTGTCAGTTTGTGCCGATGTCTTTCTCCTGGGTTTAAAATCAACCTTATTCACTCCTTCAGGCCTTAGGATTCTGGACTGGACCGTGGCATTTTCAGACAGCTTACAAATGTCAATACATTTTTGTAAGTCTAACTGTCTTATTTTCAATAATTCAGCTTGTGTCTGGGGGTTGTGTATTCCCAGCACTACCTGATCTCTGAGTACTGATGAAACGCAATTGTCACAAAAATTGCACGTTTTTACTAACGTCCGAAGTGCCGTAATAAAGGATTCCACAGTCTCTGATCCTCCTTGCTTTCTAGAATGAAATACGTAACGCTCGTAGGTTTCATTCGTTTCCCCTATAGCGTATTTATCAAATGCCTGAATAATTTCGGTGGGTGTTCTTTCATCTTCAGGTGTTAGAAATTGAAATCTGTAGTAAACTTTCAATGCGTCATCTCCCAACGTGTGAAGCAAAAGTGCCGTCTGATATTGTAATGAATGTTTCGTCAAACACGTAATAATGGCGTAGTTATGCCATTTCAGTTTAAACAACTTCCAGTTCGCCGATAAATTATCTTCCATACATAAGGGCGCTGGTGGTCTTATACTAGCCACTGGTCTGTTTGTGTCTTCCGACATTTTTTTTTTTTTTTTTCTTTTCTCCACGTGACGTACGTACGAATTTACAATTTGAAACAAGAATAATAAAGTTACTTATCTGTTTCTTATCCTTTTGTACATCTTACTTAGACATATCTTCATCCCACCGCTGCCACCATGTGTCATTTTCGAGGATGTCAATGGATTGAATAGAAACATAACGACAGAGATCAGGTTCTGTAAAATGGCGTCCTTTATTTACATCAGGCAAAACATGAGTGCCTCGGTAAATGGGCGTAACTCCAGACGGTGAAACTCTTATTCAGTCCCTCATGCAACACAGGGGTAGGGTCGTTTTTTTAGGGGAAGGGTCTGTTACCACCCGGACTTAGAAAAAAGGGGTGAAAAAAAAACAAATAGCCAACAAATAACTTTAACCAAACACAAGAAAATTTACTTTTCTATCTACCTATATAAGTTTCACATGTGGAGACTGATTATAAGATTTATTATCTATGAATTTGTTACCGTCACTTTTAATCTATCGTTAATTATCAAAATGTACTGTTTGAAGGTTTCGCTTTACTCACAAGTCTGTTTTTTTATCGTAAGTTTCAAAGTTAGGTAAAAATAGCACAAGTAAAAATGCCACCGGTAAAATAGTACGGTAAAAATGGTACAAATAAAAATGGCATAACTAACATGGTGACACAATTTTGGTGTCTTTAACAAAATTAGTCTTTAGGGTAACAAGGAATATCAAAAAATAGAAGGAAACAAAGAAGACACAAAAAGGAGCAAATAATGAAATAGATCCAGGAATTTAATTCAATACTTTTTTATTAATATTTAAAAATGTGATTTTGTGGTTAATTTCTCAACTAAAGCAACAATAATAAAAAAGATGAATAGCTCAATAAAATAATAAATCAATTTGACAACAAAAATTTTTTTTTTAAATGGGTCGCTACATAAGAGACAATTCTTTAAAAAATGATTATCGTTTCAAGCAATAAAAAGTTAATAACGTCTAAAACGATAACAAAGAACGAGAACAAGCCTCACTTTTCTACAAAAGAAAACAAGAAAAAACAACAGAAGT
Organism: Sepiola atlantica; assembly: GCA_963556195.1. Lineage (NCBI taxonomy): Eukaryota > Metazoa > Mollusca > Cephalopoda > Sepiida > Sepiolidae > Sepiola > Sepiola atlantica. Next base: position 140,185,201 of record OY744522.1, read on the forward strand.
CTTAATTGAAGCAAGCTGAAAAACAAAGAGACATGCAATCAACTTCAATAAAAAAAAATGTATTTCATAAGACTAAATCTTCAAACGGTCCCTTTTCTTTCAGCTTTCCTTCTCGTCCAATATATCTTTCTTTTAAAAATTAATAAATACAATACAAAAATCTCTGGTCTTTTATCTATCTTTTTTTTTTCTTTTCCAAAAAGAGTCCGTAGACTATTCTTTTCTTTTCTTTGACCTCATTGGGTTTAAAACCTTTCGGGGGTTTTCTTAATCCTAATGATTTTTTTTTGTTGTTTAAAAACCCTTGGTGGGTTAGTGTTGGTTTGTCTGGAAGAATGTCAGGATAAAGAAAGTCACTTTGTAGAGTCGTTCGTGTCTGGATGTATTTGACTGGAATTGAATATTGAATAAGAAAAGGGTTACCATCTTAGATGGAAAACACCAGCATCTCTACTAAAATATAAATCAACTTTATTCCAAGGGAACACTGGAATATAAAGAAAGTTGCTTTGTAGGCTGGCTTTTGTCAAAAACAGAATGTGGTATCCTGCAGTTCCATCTTGTCTGGCCGCTTCTGGCAAAGAATAGGAACAGAATAGGACGTCCTGCTATGACAAAATCTACTTGGGAACTGAATCATTTTCGGTGCCAATTGAATTGCTGAGTCTGCACAGAGGTGTCTTCATGTGCAGGATATGATTGCGCATGTGTAAGCCTAGCTACAACTCAACATAACACAAGATATTGTGCATTATGCAAACAAAATAGATCTGTTATTCAACTTCTACATTACCCCCATACAACTGCTACATTACCCCCATACAACTTCTACATTACCCCCATACAACTGCTACATTACCCCCATACAACTTCTACATTACCCCCATACAACTTCTACATTACCCCCATACAACTGCTACATTACCCCCATACAACTTCTACATTACCCCCATACAACTGCTACATTACCCCCATACAACTTCTACATTACTCCCATACAACTTCTACATTACCCCCATACAACTTCTACATTACCCCCATACAACTTCTACATTACCCCCATACAACTGCTACATTACCCCCATACAACTTCTACATTATCCCCATACAACTGCTACATTACCCCCATACAACTGCTACATTACCCCCATACAACTGCTACATTACCCCTACTTAAGCTTTTAGCCGATAAAAACAAAAGATATTTTATTAACTGTAGCAGCACATGAGAATACATTTAAATTAACATGTCAATTGCAACAATAGAGTAAATAATTGTCCATTGTGATCAAAAATGTATTTGTGTTGTTGCAAAGTGCAAAATGTTCTTTTTATTTTTATATATCAGTAAAAAAAAAGAAATTAAAAGTAATGTAAATAAATAAGTAAATGTTTTTTTTGTTTTTTGTTTTTCGGAACCTGAATTAATTCTGTGTCGTATCCCTACTGTTTTTTAAATCTGATTTCATTTTAGCTCGTCGATGCTTTATAAGTAGCCCCTAACGGATTTCTTAAACTACCGTGAACCAACGTGTATGCTACTACCATGACTTACAAAACAAAACAAAAAAAAAACACACCCATTATCATCGGGACATTTCATGATCTCAGGTCAGCTGTTACATTTATTAAAAATCTTGCATCGCTTATCTGTTTTTTTAATCTGATTTGTGTGTGTGTGTGTTTACAAGTATATATATTTAAAAAAATATATAGTCCTTATAATATCTGAAATGTTTCCAATTTTAAGCTCAATGAAGCTGTATTACAGGATTCAGAGCATATATATCTTATATCTGCATTCCATTGACCATGAGGAATGAATCCAAAACCATAATTTTTATTAGTTTTTACAAAACTGGTACAGAATGTCATCTCTCATAGACTCTGGAATTAGAACTTGCTGTCCTTTGAAGAGTACTCCTGCTTCAACCACTAGTTCATCTCAAAATGACCAATATGATCGGATGTCAGCTGGCACATCTCGGATAGTCTCTGGCTATCCTTGGAAGACAATTTCTTTGAGAAGGCTCAAAGATTTGTCTCTCGTTGTCTCACTGCATAGCAGATCTCTTTTTTCTGTTGAGAAGTTGATGATCGTAATTGTATGGTGCTCGTCATCAGGTTCTGTATCTATCCTATCGATTCTTTCGTCTAATTTGACTATTTTGTTGTTTTCTGGGTTGGGTAATCGACTTAGTGTGCCAGGGCGGTAGATGACTCTGAAGTTGTAGCCTTGTATTTTTAACAGCATGCACTGTAGACGTGGTGGTGCAGAATACAGTGGTTTTGCACATATAGTGACTAATGGTTTGTGGTCCGTGATCACTGTGAATGTGTTTGCATACAGGTATGTGTGGTAACGTTGTATACCATGCACAATTGTTAGCATTTCGCGTTCGATATTGTTATATCTTGACTGGCAGTCGGTCAACGTTTTAGAACCAAATGCTACTGGTTTGCCTTCCTGTATCAGTGCTACTCCCAGACCCCTCTGTGAGGCGTCTACTTCCAGTGATATTGGTTTTGTTTGGTCGTAGTATGATAGGAGGTCATCAGCAGTGATCATATCTTTTAGGTCATCGTAGCATTTTTGATGATCTGGGTCCCACACCCATGGTGATTGTGATTTCAAAAGACCACGTAGTGGGTGTGCTTTTTCAGCAAAGTTTGGAATATACTGGGAGAGGTAGTTCAGCATTCCCAGGAAGCACTGCAGCTCATCTTTGCTTTGTGGATTTTGGCATCTTTTGTATGTCGCATACTTTTGCTGGGTCTGGCTTGATGCCGGTGAATGTTTATATATTACCAAAGAATGTTATAGTGGGTTGTTTGATGACGCATTTTTCGCTGTTAAACATGAGGCCGGTTTCGGCTGCTTGTATCATCAGGTTGTGCAGATTCTTGTCGTGTTCCACATCATTTTCCCCCGTATACTGCTACATCATCTGTGATGCTAGCGACACCATCTAAGCCTTCAAGAATTTGGTTCATCCTTGCCTGAAAGCTATCCTGAGAGACGCTTAGGCCAAATGGCAATTGTTTCCAGCAAACTCGCCGAAAGGGGTCCTGCACGTTGTTAGCAACTGGGATTTTTCATCCATGTGGACTGACCAATACCCAGCTTTGGCATCAAGTTTGCTGAACACTTTTGCCTTTGCAAATTTCAGATTCAGATTTTCAACTGTTGGTATTTTGTAGGGGCATCTTTTCAGGCTGGAGTTTAGTTTGTGTGGGTCGATGCATATCCTAAGGGATCCGTCCTTTTTTGTACTGAAGGCCAGGCTAGAGCACCAGTCTGTGTGCTCTTCTACCCTTTTTAGCACGTCTTGTTCTATCAGCTTTCCTATCTCTTGTTTCAGCTTGTCTTTGAGGTGGATGCTGCATTTTCGTGGGGGATCAATAAATGGTTCTGCATCCTCCTTTAGCAAAAGTTTCGCTGTACCACTGAAGTTGCCAATTCTGTCAAATTGTTCTGGGTAAGCTTGCCTCAGTTGTTCAACGTTAGTGATGGGTGTAGGTGGTTGTCTCAATTTTGTGTTTCCGATAGTATCAACGTTTATTGTGAGAAGTTTGAGCTGCTCACTTGTAGACAGGCTTACAACAGCGGGTCCAGGGACAGCGGAGTGTGTGCGGCGAAATTGGGGATATGTGGTGGTTTGATGTTTAGTGTTGTGTATGCTTCATCTCTGGGGTGTTTATTGATACTGTCCATGCACTTGGCACTTACTGTAATTGAGTAGAAATGCTTGTGGTAGTTGTCACTATCACTTCCAGCTTCTATGTGGTTAATATGTTGTTTTCTTTCCCTGTAGTTGGATTTCCTCATTTGACTATGATGCTGGTTGTTGCGTGACTTGCTTCTGTGACCTCTGCCTTTGCTCTGATCTTGTTTTTGTTTTATTCTGCAGCATCTAGACCAGTGACCCTTGTTCCTGCATGCAGAACATTCGTCATGATAGGCTGGACATTGTCGCGGCTTGTGGCTTGTGTCACAGTTTTTGCATTTTTTGCCCTGGTTGATGCTATGGATCTTTTCATGCTGGGACACACCAAGTAGTTGCAGCTGATCGTTTCCTGCTGAAAGGGCTTCATATTTCCTGCCTTCAGTAAGGACATCACTTATTTTGTGACCTTTGGGTTTGCTGTATAGCTCATTTCGGAATGGATCATACGGTGTAGAGCCGATTATCAATTCGATAATATGCTCATGTAGTTCTTCCTCCGAGAAGTCACACTTCAGCGCCAGTGTTCTGGCCCTGGTCACAAAATCGTCTAAGCTCTCACTTGCCTTTCGCCTGAATTGCATTAGATGAAGTCTATGAATTCTGAAGTGCACGTTTGTGTTTAGTTGTGCTTCATAAAAATTCCATAGATCTTGTGGTGACTTTTTTTGTTCATCAGTCAGACCACTGGCGTTTAGGCGTTTCAGTCCTTCATCACCTATGCCACGGCAGATTTTTCTGGCTTGTTTGTTTTGGTCTACGATCTCCTCATCTTCCAGATATAACGTCATTTTTTGTTTAAATAGTGATATCGCTTCACCAAGGTCAGGGTCAGACCAGTTCATCGTTGGTAAATGAGAAGCCATTAGGGATGTTGGGTCAACAGGTTGTTAAAGGTCAAGGTTGTTTTTCGATACCGCTGGACGGCTGCTCAGGTTAGTGTAGCAATCCGCATTTTGGGGGTAGAAAAAAATAGTTCCTCTTTCTTTAACTTGTTTTCACGTTAAACGAAAATTATTATAGTTCCTATCTTTGACAGGAAATTATCTAACAGACAATTAAATTTTCGGGTCAAACTTTGCTATGACGAAGTATTTATAAAGAAATGTATTTCTTATACTTTTGTACTTACGAGCATATCAGAACGACTGTTTTGGTTTGACGATTTAACAACAATGGCGTTGGTATTCATTCGAGCTGTTCACACGTGTTGTGGACAAAGTCGCTTTTAAGTTCTTTGTGTACGATTCGTACGTTTTTTTTTGTTATAGAACGTGAGCCGTGATTGTTATTGTGTTTACTTTAGCGCTGCCACCATGAAGTATTATTGGGTAAAGAATAACAAAAGCTTGGATGAGGAGAGAATTTACGTACGTTTATTCCGTGAGGTTATGGAGACGTTCGACCCCTAAGTAGTTCTTATGTGTTAGTACGCAGATGGTTAGTATATAATATATCACAACATTTCAGCAAATGACGCCTCATATCATATACGGATGACTAGAAATGATATTCAAAAAAATTTCTCCATAATTCATAGCAATTTCAGACTTGCCCAACGTCATATTATTTTATAGAAAAATGGGACGAAGTCCATTTCTAATACATAAAACAACTTTATTGAGTCTTCCTCGTTAGTACGTGAACAAAAAGGAAAGGGGGTTAGTATGTCCATAAGTATGGACGAAGACAAAAGTAAAGGAAGTCCATTACTATAATTGCCCATTAGTAGGGAAAAAGGAATAGTTCATGATATATCATTTTTGTACACCGGCTACGGTGTCAGGACGTGTCCATATGTGTATGCAAGTATGTGTGTCTGTACACCGGTGAGAAAGTCAGTTCACATGCAAGCAGTTATGTGTCTGTGTGTTATATCAAATCCACATGGATGAGGCAGTAGCTATTTTGGCTTCTCAGTACTTCGTGTTGAAGTGGTCAAAGCTAGGTAGCCAGTGTAGCAGTCGTCTACATGTCGAGAGAGGCAAGAAAAAGAGAGAGTGAGTGGATATTAATTTCATGTGTATGCAGCAGTAGCCATTTTGGCTTCTTGTCGAACCTAGGGCCAAAGCCCCGGGAAGAAGTCTGTTGCGTCCTCAGAGAGGGAGACGTGTGTTTGGCCGTGCCAAAGAAGGAAAGAGAGAGAAGAGGCTGCTCGTGCCGCAGAATAAAAAGAAACAGAGCGGATGGCGCTCAAGTGTTTATATAGTTATGCTAGCCATCCGAGATTCGCCTAAGAGAAGACCACTGATTGGTCAAGCCAAGGAGGAAGTAGATTGCTTGAACCAATCAGCGGGCAGCTAAGAAGTCATCGATATTTAAACAATATGGCGGCAGTGTGCCGACCCGTAACAAACTGCTACAATTTCACAAATAATACATCGAATGTATTACATTTCGTAATAAACAAATAATTAACAGAATACCGAATTCATTTTTAAAATAATTTATTTGTTCTTTATTTTTTTGTTTTCAACACTTGTTTTTATCGTTTTCTCAAATTGTTTTCGTGTTAAAATTCCTAATACAGACATAATATTTTTTTTTTTTTATGTTTTATGAAATTTCCAGAGTTATCTGCAGGGATTTCTCTGGCGGTGAGTAAAACGTAATTTTTTCGGCAATATTTTGTATTGGATACGGAAATTTTATGGGGTTTAAAAGTTAAAATAAACTTTAAACTTAAAAAAAAAACAATGTGTGAAAACATTAAAAAAAACAAAACAACACTATTATGTCTGTATCAAAAAATTTTAAACCAAAAACAATTTTTGAAAACAATAAAAAAAAAAGTTTTGAAAACGATAAAATAAAAAATAAAAATTATTATTTATAAATAGATCCGGTATTCTGTTAATTATTTTTTTTTATTACGAAATAAAAGTAATAAATTCGATGTATTATTTGTGAAATTATGGAGAAAGTTTTATTTTTTATAATTTCTGGCCATCCGTATATGATATGAGGGGTCATGTGCTGCTGAGTGGAACTCAGGAACTGGAAGTTTGAAGAACATATGAATCTCACGAATCGTCAAAAAAACACATAGAACCATTTTTATCGCCTATACACAATCTCTTTTTTTTTTTTTTTTTGCATTCTGTTTCGGCATACGATCTCATCATTTACCAAAATTCTTTGTTAAAATCAATTATTGAAATCTCTGTTTTGATAAGTTATCTCCCTTACTTTCCCACCCTAAAGTAAAAAGGGCAAAAATGTTGTTGTGTTACCACTTATCAAGGAAAAAAGACACTCAAGGATGAAGTTTAATTGATTAATATTATGAGGATGCAAAATGACAAATGGAATAGACAAAATGACATTACTCATGAGAAGCGTTTATGACAACTATTTGTTTACATTGCATTTGATAAGATTCTAATTTTCTGTCATGCAGATTTTGTGTTGACAAGTTAGAGTTGAAAAAAAACAAAACCTCAAATTAAAATAGAGTTATCTAGCGATAATGTTCGCAATTGGAAGATCACAAATGTTGTTCCGTTTCATTTCACATTTCCTATCGTTAATTATTTTTTTGTATTTTTTGTGTTGTTTATTTACATAAATAATAAGATACTTAGATCGGCTCTTATTGCGAACGATATTGGCTCGGTAAAATTTGAAGTTACGGCAACTGTCGAAAAGCGATAAAAACAAAATTGAACTCGGTTACCTGAAATGAAAACCAGAAAACGAAACAACGCTTACTGATTTAGTCATAATGATATTGTATTTTTTTTGTTTGTTTTTTGTAAATTGTTGCTTCTTGTGATTTTATTTGTAATTATTGTTTTCTAGTGTTCTTTTTTTTAATTACTTTGTTAGAAGGTGAAGCATTAAATTTGAACAAGTCACATCGAAACCAACAAACAAACAATAAATAACATTTGAATACAATAATTACAACCAAAAATAAATAAAGCAGTAAGTTTTGGGGCGATTGTGTAGAATTTCCAACAAAGGAAAAAAGTAGTGAAAAAACAAATAGTCAGCAAATAACTGTTACCAAAAGCAATAAAAGTTACTTTTCTACTTATCTGCATAATTTTTTGTGTGGTTTAAAGTATTTTAAAGCGTTTTTATTTACATATTTTATCCTTGCATTTGTAGTCTTGTAAACTCGACGGATTAAATATGGCGCCGGATTTTACTCGATGTAAAACCTCGATGTCGTAGATTTAACAACTCAAATATCGAAAATTAAACAAAAATACAGATAAGTGTTACCAATTGGTCGAAAATATAATTTTCAATAGATCTGTATCTTTTTATTAGCTGTATTTTGTTTAATTTTCGATTTTCACATCAAGGTTTTGAATTTTCGAGGTTTCACATCGAGTAAAATCCGGCACCATCTTTAATCCGTCGGCGAACCTTTACTTTAGCGTTAAAAACTCATAGCACTTTCAAAATTTAATATTTTTGGAAACATTTTTCAGACGAGGACTTTTGGAACTATAGTGAATCATATTCCATAAAAAAAATTAGTAATTCTTAGATTTTAGAGGGGGGGGGTCACTTCCCTATATAAATTAACGTAAATTGACAACCCACTTCTTGGCCAAGTTCAGAGTAAAAAAGCTCATAGCAGTGTCTAAAATTTATAATTTTGGAAAAGAAATTTCAGGAGACGACTTTTGGAACCATAGTGAATCATATTCCATTAAAAAAAAAAATTTTTTTTTTTTTCAAAAATGTTACATTTGTTTTTGTTAATATGATTCACTCGGCTGTAAAAAAATTCCAAAAATATTAAATTTTTAAAGTGCTATGAGTTTTTAACACTAAAGTTACAAATGCAAAGATAAAAAAGTTAATAAAAGGACTTTAAAATTCTTTAAACACACAAAATTATAGGCAGGTATGTAGAAAAGTAACCTTTATGTCCTTTGGTAACGGTTATTTGTTAAAGATTTGTTTTTTTTTGTTTGTTTATTTTTTCTCTGTTGGAAATTCTACACAGTCGGCAGTGTTTTCCGTTTCAGGAACCCGGGTTTCATTTTCAGTTGTTGCCGTAACTCGTAACCAGATTTTACCGAGTCAGTATGGATAGTCATAGGGGTTGATCTATATCAGTATCCATAATAAAAACAAATACATTCCTGATTGAAATAGATAATAAATAGAAATGCATACAATCTTAAATAAAACGTATATCGCATGTGCTCGTCAATAATAATAATAGCCAGTGTAAACAAATATGGCTGCCAACTACCACGAATGTGGCGAATTATTTCTATCTATTATTTTTATATGTTGTTGCATTGTATTCATTTAAAGTGGATATTCTTTTTTTAAATAGCAAAATATCAAAAAATAACCCATAGCCTTAATATTTACATATGCAAGGCGCACAATCCGTTTTTCCTAAATATATATAGATTAAATAGACGGAAATTTCATCGTGTAGGTTCTATGGTGTAATGGTTAGCACTCTGGACTCTGAATCCAGCGATCCGAGTTCAAATCTCGGTAGAACCTAATATGAATTTTTTTAAAGATTCCTATATTAATATAGATTTGCACAATAATATCCGTTATATTTTACTATCAAATAACTATACCTACCCATCTTTATGCAGGAGGTTTTTATACTGTTCTTTTACAAAATTACTATTTTTTTAAATAATATTTTGAAAATTAAATTTAATTATGACATTATCGTTAGGTCATTAAATTATTAATTAAACCAAATTGTTATAAAAGTATAAGTAATTTTGCGAAGGTAATGCTGTTTTAATATTTGTAAAATTATTAGATTTAAATAAATATCAAAATTAATACACAAAGTCCTGCTAAGAATTTAAAAATCAAAAATGACTTTCTTTTCCATCAATTCAAAATTCTCGAAGGGTCACGAAGTAATTCATTCTTTTTTTTTTACCATTAACAAAAGATCAAAATGGCTGACTTGTTTATGAAGAAACCGAAATGCTTTCTGGCGGATTTAATTTCATAATGAAATTATTTTTTAATAGAATTTTGTTTAGGCTACTACAGTTTTTTGGCTCTCCAGGAGATAGGCACAAGGCCAGTTTTATCTTACTCCCACAAGTAAGATGTGACCGACCTTGGGTCACATCTTACTTGTGGGAGTAAGATAAAACTGGCCTTGTGCCTAACTCCTGGAGAGGAGTAAATCAATACTACAGTTTTTGGCTTCAATAAATAGCCGATTAAAGGGCGATAATTCAAGTTCATAATTCTACAGTTTAGGCACCTTTATTTAAAAAAAATGTTTAAAATTAAATTAGAATTAAATTTAGATTTTCAAGACTTTAAAAAGTAAATTAGGATTTTATTTCCGGACAAGAAATATAATTTACCAACAATCAATTTTATAGAATATTTGAGGAAATGCCTTCAATCAACTCCCTTATTACATGAAGGAAAGAAATGACAAACTCCCAGTGAATTGATGCAGAATGGAATAGGACGCAGTGAAACAGGTCGAGCTGTATAAGTCTCCCTCCAGGGATCGATGATTTGCCTTACGAGATGTATTTAAGGCAGTTGCCTATGCTGGCATTGATTTTTTAACTCCTGGCTTAAGAACAAGTGTATTCCCCAATATTTTACCAGACCGACATAATCAAGTCGATTTGTAAGAACAAAAACAGTGGGGGTTGGAATAGCTAACTCAGACCCTTAATAATTACAGGGTAACCTTCACTCCCTAAAAAATGTAATCGTTAATAAAAAATAAAATTCATAATCCTTTCGGCAATTTAAACATATTTGGTACAAATAAATTTCAGTCTAGGCCTGACTTGTCCACCAAATTTCAGTCTTTGTTTTATCACCGCATGGAGACTTTAGTGATCATCTCAGTAGACGGTATGATCCTTAATAGGCTTCACACTCACCGGACTATTAACCTCCAGATTTTTATCTGTGGGGTTATCCTAAAAATAATATTCGCTCCAGAATCGAGTCAATACCAACTTTAGATCCACAGATAAGCGCAAATGTAGATTTCAAATGGCGGCCATTTTGAATTCCAATATGGCGGACATGGAGGGAGAATTCCGAGTGGCTCAATAGCTGAAAATTGTCGCCATATGTTATATGATCGAACTAGCAAATGTACGGACATTGACAAGGCCAGGCGGAAACTCTTCGCAAGGAAGAACAATGTGCAGCTGATCCCTCCAACGAAGGCAGCTTTAGAGGAACATGTCAAGAGGGCAGTATATCAAGGGGGACATGTGTGGAGTCAGATATTGCTGCCAGCACCAGAACTCCCACCACCAAATAACTGGTGTTGGTCAATGATTGAGGGACAATACACACCATACTGGACCAGACTACTTGAGACAGCTCACACCTGCATTGAGCTGGTTTCTTGCAAAGGGTGCGTGAGACACTGCAAGTGCAAGAAGGCTGCCCTTAAGTGCACAGTCCTCTGTGTGTGTGAAGGGGACTGCACATGAAGATGAGTCCACAACATTCATTTACTTGTGGCAGTGCTGAACTGGTTAACATGACACTTTATGTACACATATCTTCAGTACCGATGTATACCTAGCCTCAAATACCAGACTATGGTAGAATGTCAGTACACACCCAACCTTATATATTACACCATAGCATGACAGAATTTTAACTTAGATATTTAATGACTGAAGACATGTATCAAAAGTATAAAACTCAAAATTAGTAGTTGAAGTAAATTAATATTTTTATTTAGAGTTATACTGGGAAAGCTAATTTTGAGAAGTTTACATTGTTTTGTGTTAATGCTCACACTATTTTTGTGGATATTCAGACGTAACCCCGAATTGACCATTTTGTGATATTGATTGAAGGAATGGAGAAGACTAATCAACCAAATCTCTTATGAAAGGTGCCATATCAAACCTAGAAAAACACAGAATCTAATCAATAACTCAAACTTGTCAAAACAATTTTTACTTTACAGACTTTGAGTAAAATGTTGTATCGTCAAAAATACATGATGATGAATATTCATCTCTCATGAATTAAGTGGAGTACTGTAATAAAGTATGCATTTAAAAAATGTATTTTTTATTTGTCATGTACTATAGAAATATTTGACCCAGAGGTAATCGCACATGTAGAATTCAAGTGGCGGCCATTTTGAATTCCAATATGTTGGCTAATTTATAAAGATACACAATGCAGATTGTAACCATCGAATTCTTTTCTTCCCAAAACATACATTTGGACATCAGAATCGAGTCAGTAGCAGCATTAGACACAAAGATAATAGAAAATGCAGGTTTCAAACAACGGCCATTTTGAAATTTAATATGACGGCTCATTGGTACAAAATATGCGATGCAGATTGTTACCATTATATTCCTTGCCCCCCAAAACATACATTTAGACACCAGAATCGAGTCAATAGCACCATTAAAACCAAAGATAATCGAAAAGGTAGATTTCAAATGGTAGCCATTTTGAATTCCAATATGGCGGACATGAAGAGAGAATTCCGAGTGACTCAATATCTGAAAATGTTCACCATATATCAATGTACATTTATGCCAAATTTGATGCTTGTATCACAAAATGTACAATCCTTTTGAAATTTTGAGCTAAACCGCCCCACTATATTATATTTTCTGAAATGCAAATCCATAAGTGTCCTTTAATCTAGATTTTTCAAAGAGAAAATGTTCTTCCCATCAGGTGAAGCTAGTTATTTAGTAATAAAAACTTTGGCTTCAATTATTAATTTAGAGAAGTTTATAAAGTGAGAAATATTCTTGTAAGAGATCCGAAATCCTTTTCATATTATTGTATTAGGAATTACTTCATGATAACATTAAAAACATATTTATAAAATAATTATTTCATAATATTTGGAATAATATATATATATATATATATATATATATATATATTATTTCATAATACTTGGAATCATATATAAATATATGATGTAAAAGTCAATGTTTGTTTATTTGTGTGTCATAGAATTCGATATGTCAACAGTTAAAACATTCAAATAAGTTTTAATGAGGGTTAATTTTTTTACAGAATCTCAAGACACCATTAACATTCTCCTTGCATCTGGGATCACTAAGGACAATTATCGGTTAGGTTCATAGAATAACGGAAATATATTAGAACGTAAAGAAACGAAATTATTTTTTTTAAACTGTTACACCGGCCGTTCTTACACAGGAGAAACAACACCGGTTGTGACTATAAATAGTGCGAGTCACCAGAGACACAGAGAAGACAAAGCACAGTCTAGCCACTTTCTTACTTTGTTAATACACTTGTTAAACCAACCCTCGACTTGACTTCCTTTATTTATTATTTACTGTTGGACAACTTCACAACATAAACAGATTTTCTTTTAGTCATAAAACAAAAAAAAATTGAAAAAAGAATATCTCAGTGATGAATGTATTTTTAAAACAGTTTAAAGATTTAAATAATTATTTTATTGGTATTTTTTAGATTTAAAATATTTAAAATAGTTTTGATTCGTTTAAGCCATTCAATGTTTTACAGCTGTCTGTAAGAAACGCAGCGTCAAATAGTTTCATGGTGTTGTTTGTTTTTTTAAACTAACTAACAGTTTTGTTTTTATTATTACTTGACTACATAGTGCAAATGATATTTTTAACTTTTATTTCAAGGCAAAAATTGTAAACATGATTATATTTTAAATTATTTCCGGCCAGCAATATATCTCCGCATGAGGAACACCGGATGAATACCACTAGTATATATATATATATATATATAAAAGGAGATTGTAGTTTGCTTGAAGCATTGCTGGTAAATGTAAGTGCAGATTAGTCGTCCGAGGCTATAGCAATGCGATGTGGTTGCCGTAAGATGGAAAAGTGAAACGAAATAAACGCAGGGAGAAAGTGAAACTCAAAACGATTTATTAATAATTTCACAAAAACTGATTAAATAGTAAATACTGTCCAGTAAGTAACAGTTAGGCAAAGGGTAATCTTAAATTTTCGAAAGAAAAACTTTCATTATCAGAAGACAACAATAAAAGACCGAATCGGTCGAAGAAAAACGGGAAAAACCGGTGTCAGATCATCGACATACCCTTTCTGCGGTATGTCGATGATCTGATGGCTGCGTTTGCAATCTCAACATCGGCATCTCATTCCGCTTGAATAACATCACAGCCTTTCTGCCACATTCGTTCTATGATCGTCTGGATCAGCGCCTGCTTGTTTACCACATTTGACAAGAAACCCTCTTTTTTCCCAGCAAACTTTGTTACCTCAGTATTGTTCACCTTTCTTGCATTCAGCTTTCAACTTCGCCGCTGATGAGTACAGTCCTTTATATTTGGTCAAACTTCATAACCATCAAACACGACAGTTGCTCTCACATAGTGTTCAACAGTAAATGGGGCATAATCATTTGCAATCGATCTGTATGTATTTCCCTCCTTCCATTTCAGACGGTGAAGAAGAGATCCTCTGTCTAGTACATTGTGCTCTGTGACTGGAACGGTTTGTGTCATAGCACTGTCCAATTTTGTTTCAACATAATTTCTGAGAGCTGCTGCCAACTGTGGTTTGTCTGCTTGACGTAAGATGCGCTTTCCTTCAAACAAAGACATCGGGTAGAGACAGAGTTCATAGGGCATGAGATCATCAAGCCTTATATCACCCATCTGTGAGACCATGAGAAAACTCTGGAATAAAAGTACTGAGTCAATGCTACGATTTGCAGAAACTTTGACATTCTTGCTCGATGATAAAGTCTTTGCTTTCAAACTCCATTTGTGAGAGTAGGAGAAAACTGATTGTCCATCCATCTTCTGTACAATGTCTTTATCGATTTCGAAAAGGTCCTGAACATTGACATCCTCGTTAGCAGTAATCCCTGTGATAATATTGCATAACGATTTATCGCCTGAAACCGGCTTAAAGCTGTCTAGTTTCTCTGCAACTTTCCCAAGGTCTCTCTCATCTTTTCTTACCCAAGAGGCAGACAACTCCTTATGTTGTTCGCTTGTTGTGTAACTTCGTATGGTAAGTTATTGCATGGCAAGGTTGTAAGCAGATGACATAGTGGACGACATGGCCCAAACTGTTCTCTGGTGCTCGGACATCCCACTACCCCATGTGAGCCCACCATGGCTTTTGAGTAAGCGCATTAGTGTTTGCTCGATGACAAGATCGGAGCAAAGACTAGCCCAGTATTGGCTACTGCATCTGATTACGTGAAACCCAAACTGGAACTTTTGATATACTGCAGGGTTGTCATCTTTCAAAGCATACATCTTCTGGAGATATAGACGAGCCGCTGTCAGATAATTTGGATGACCAGTGGCTGCGAATATTGGCAGGCAAGCGAAGACGGCACTGAGACGCAGTTCCCTAGACACTATTCGATCAGCTGCAACAAGTGCTCTAGCAATTCCTAGCATGTGCTGATAGTTTATCCATCGATTGCTGGTTTTGGAGGCCGTTACCAGTTCATCCCTTATCAGAGTTAGACTGTTGTAAATCCTACCGATGGAATCTGATTCCAACAATGACTTCAATTCACATTCACCAGTCTCCATCAGCATGTCCAGCCACTCAAGTTTCTCTACTTGGTCCTAAATATCAGGTTCATCCTCCAAGATTTTGACAACAATCTGACGTGTGAGACGCTGATCCACCATCAGGTAGCCACGAAATGCTTCTTGCCCTGCCTTTCCACTCATCATGTGTACGACGGCATTTTCACCATATACTGTCTCCATGATCTCCTGTAGTCTACTGCCATCCAGCAACGTCCTATATATTCGCACTCCTTATGCATCAGGTGCATCATGCCTTGCCAGCTGGGAGTAGTCTGGTTGACGTGAAAGAAAGCTTTGATGAGTTTCGCTGCGGTTTTGAAAATTGCTCGTTTTTGTGCTTCCTTATCATCTGTCGGCGGTGAATTATAGTATTCACGAAGAATGTCACAGGTTTTTCCCCTAAGCGTCACAATGTTTGCAACACCACAACGGCTTTTGGTCACAAATAAAGAGTTTCCATATCGAGTTATTAGCTTTTTCTTGAGGTACTGATTTCCAGATGCCGTTGATTTACTACCTCGTAAGTATTCTTCCCATTTAAGCGACAAGGTCCGATATCATTATCTGTTCCTCATCCTTTTCCTCCAGGAATACACACACCCTTTCGAATGCTTCATCCTGATCACTGTCGTTTGGTCTTCAACTTTTTCGTCGTTTGGTTAATTCAACTGACGTGAACTGTCTTGGAATGCTTTGCATTGTATGGAAGTTAACGTTACATGACTGGTGGTACACACAGTCTACAGCATGAAGATCACCACCAAAATATTCGATCTGACCTTGAACGGCAGTGGCCCACTCATCCCCTTTTGTTTGTTTAATGAACCAGGAGAGTTTGAGCAAATGCATCAGTCTTCACATAGCAAATCTTTCCTTCAATTTTTCGTTTATAATCTTTTTTCGTAGTATCAGATCCACAGAAAAAGCAATGCGTTTTACTGTCATATCGCCCCAGAGAAACACGAGCGTCTCTTTTTACTGACCGAGCAGAATCATCCTTTTTTTTAGACTAAAGAAATGTCCTTTTTGTCTATGTGACACTAGTTCCGGCTTCAACAATGACTTTGACACCTCTTTCGATACTTGCACGGTTGACACCTGCAGCACCCTTTTCTCGAAGTACCACGATCTCATCACAGTCCAAATCCCGTTCGTATATAGCACAAGTTTCTCTACTGGCGGCTGAACTCATGTTTGACCCTGAAAATATACGAAAATATATTTGTATTAGTATATGGTGATTAGTATGGAGCTAGTGAATTGTTTGTGAGGGCAGTTTTTCATAGGGTAAAATGTGGTCTCTTTGAGTTTTTGAGTTGTTTTCTCAGAAATCCTATACCCTATAAAACAATTTCATTTATATACGGACGTAAGGGACCTGCTTAATTGAAGAAAGTAATAATTTACCATAAAAATAATCACCCATATGCCTGTTTGTGAACCTGGGTGAGTGCAATAAGGGGTTTAGTGGTACGGGTATCAATGTGGATGTAATGAGGGGTTTAGGGGTCGGGTACCCCTAGATATGGTATAAGGGTTTATTTGGCATCACTGGTAATCCTTTTCTTGCGAAAGATTGACCCTGAAAACAAGTACAATACTAGGTTTATTGATTTATCATGAAAACTGATCGAGTTAGTGCTTCACATGTAAATGGAAAATGACTTGTAAACCAAAACAAATCATATTCGAAATTTGAAACTTTCTCATACTCCGATCTTGTCCAACTTTTTTTATATTGTAGACTAGACCCAGCCTAACATAAAACCACCAAAAAACAAAATGTTGCATTTTTTTTTAGGTAGAGGTACTCTGGCAGTATATTGACCCGTCTATACATGTAGATGTCCATGCTGTACGCTTGTACGACACGCACAGCACGCTTTCCTTCTACAAAGTCTGGTTTTAGTGACAAGCCGAAGCAAGATGACTGAAAGACGATGTAGAGCGCAGGTTTTATATCAGAGTTCCCGTCTCCTAGATGGATGATCTAACAAAATCTACAGGTTCATTACACCGAGTGGGGTAGCATTGCACCTGGGTACTATACCAGATTATCAACAAAAAAAAATTAAAAACCTCTTCTATATTTTAGGTGCGAGTAGAAACACAAAGCAAATCCCCCTCCCCCCCCCCCGTAATAGCGGCTAAAAGTTTGAAACACAGATTAAAATATAAATAAAAATACAACATATTTTAACACTAGACATTAAGGTGTACTTAAAAAAGGAAAAATGTTATATATATATATATATATATATATATATATATATATATATATATATAAACAGAGAACTAGCAAACCACTATTGGGAGCTCAAAGAAAATGCTCTTTTGTCTTTTTTGCCTTTTTTATTTTATTATAGTTTTATATTTTACTCGAATTATCCCATTCGATAAAAGATGAATATAGAGTGGGCCACTGCCGTTCAAGGTCAGATCGAATATTTTGGTGGTGATCTTCATGCTGTAGACTGTGTGTACCACCAGTCATGTAACGTTAACTTCCATACAATGCGAAGCATTCCAAGAAAGTTCACGTCAGTTGAATTAATCAAATGTCATTTTTTGCTCTGGAAATATCAAATTGGCAATGGATATTTTTGCTTTTTGATTTTTTACCAATTTTCTTGGGACATGTACACTTGTATTTTTTTTTTTTGTGAACTTTATTTGGAGTTATAAATATTTTAGAATAGTTTCGTACTTAGTACATAATTCCCGCTAAAAACCTTCTATAAATACTAACACATGGTCTATACCTGATTAACTTTATTCCCCCGAAGATGGACGCAAATGGGTCCGAAAGTACTTGGGAGACAAATCCAAACTATGGCAAATTCATCAGCCAATTCCCCTCCGAAACTAAGATCTTAATTCGGACTAATGAAAGGATCTACCAAAGAATATCTAGATATGAGTTGTATCTTATGTTCAAAAATACTTGCCTGCAAGAGAAGATGCTGCCTTGATATATATATATATATATATATATATATATATATATATATATATATATATATATATATATATATATTGTACAACCTCTGACAAAAATGAAGCTTCGCCCATGTTCACATTCGCTATTTATCTAAATATATTACTTTTTTGTGTGGAAATCGTTCCAGACAAGGCATGAAGCCACTTGATGTAAGGAGCTAACAAGAATGAAAGATGATTATCGCAAATACAGGAGATGCCTATTGGTCTTAGTTTTGGAAAAAAAACAGGCTATAGGTAGAGGGAAAACAGTTAGCAAGAAGAGAGTTCCACAAGCCTGCAGTTCTTGGAAAGAAGCTACTGGAATAGGGTGTTGTATTACAATAAGGTATCAAAACAGCAAATTATTGATGGAGACCACTAGACCAACGAGTCAAACGAGCTTGAACAAAGGAAGCAGAGAATAGATCAGACAATTCTGAAGAACATATGTAAGAATAATATTTATGGAAAAGACTGTGACTGGCAAGATCACATCTATGAGAGAGATGGGGCAGAGAAGAAGAAAGGGTGTGGCCAATCAAATTACAGATACGTTTCAGCACCTTATCAATAACCCTCAAATGGGACAGAGATTCACCAACCCAAATGTGACAACAGTATTCTATACATGGTTTGATAGTAGAATTGTAGAGATAGAGAATAGCCTCAGGTGTCAGAAAGTGTTTGGAGTGATAGAGAGAATCGACTTTACGAGAAGCAGAAAGAGCAATGGAACTAATGTATGAACTTAAGAAAGATTTGATGAGAAAGGACCAAGAAGTTTCAGAGTCGATTTCTTCTCAAGAGCAGAGCCATCCATGAGAATCTCAGAAAGAAAATGGACACGCCTATGATTAAAAAACATGAGCTGAGTCTTAACAGGGTTAAATGAAACAAGCCATTTCGTACCCCAATCCACAACCGAACCCAGGTCAACTTCTAGATCAGCTGCATATTTCAACTGATCCGAGGGAGATGGACGAGAAGCAACACCAGAATAGAGAGTGTTATCATCAGCATAGATGTTAATTTTCTGAATAATATTCTCAGGAAGATCATTGATATAGAGAAGAAACAATGTTGGACCTAGAATAGAGCCATGAGGAACACCAGCATTGATAGGAAAAGAGAATGAGGAGACACCATCCAAAATTACTTACAAGCTTCAATCAGAAGGAAGAGGCCTAATAATGTCAAGAACCTTACCACTAATACTATAACCCTGAAGTTTGTGCAGAAGACCAGAATGCTACACTCTGTCGAACGCGCTCGAAATGTCAAGCACAATGGAATTGTTTCTGGGGTCTAATTGAAGAATTATAAAATCTCGTTAGAGCATTGGTAAGTTTGTGCATATGTTGACTATGAGTGAATATCATGGGAATGCGGTCATTTGTAATTTTATTCGTACATTTAAGGAGTGGTTGTCTTTTTATGAATTAATTATTGTTAATAACTTTCATAAGGTAATGGCTCTTGTAGAATTGATTATTTATTGACATGGTTGAGATAATCTTTGGGTGTGAGCAAATGTGTTTGATATGTATGATGCCACTATATACTATGGCTTTTTTAAGATCAGGAGGATGATTGCTATAATAGTTTAGAAATTTGTGGTAGTTTGGTTTGGTAGTTTTGTTTTACGGCATATCAACCCTTTTTGGGTTATTTAATGCCGAATCTGGTCTTGTTTTCTTCTCTTTTTTGTTTCTTTCCCCTTTTAATATCTGTTTCTATTTAACCCATAGTTGGGACCCTAACAGGTACTACCACTCCGGGTCAGGGTGGACCTGGGAGCAATGGTAATTAAGAGGAGGCTCCACATTCCCCAAAGTCCGTAAGCCGGATCTCACTATCGGATGTAGTTTAAGGTCATATCCAGGACCGGGAGTAGGGTAGGAAAAATAAAAATAAAAAAGGGGAGGGAGAAAGGGAGAGGGGCTGTTGTTTTTGTTTTTGGTTTTGTAGAACATAATTAAGTTTTACAAACAAAAAAACAAAAAAAAAAAACCGTCAATGTAGGTGAATTTCGTCTCAGGGAGCCACAGGGCAGCCTGATCTGGTATCACCAGAGAAATTTGTGGTTGTCTGTGGGTTTAATATAGATCTAGATAGATAATATGTTACTCTCGGATCGGATTATTATATCTAGGAATGAAATAGAAGTGTATGAATGTTCAATGGTACATTTTATGTGTGGTGGTAATTATTGGAATATTGGTGAAAGTTCATTAAGTTGTCTAATCGATATATCCATATTAGGAAAATGTCATCTATATATCTACAGTATATCCTGATATCGATTCTGCAAGTGGGCCTATTCCTGATACAATAGCTATACCTGGAGGTTTAATGTTGAGGGATTTGAGGATTTGTAGATATCACTTGCACTATTAAGAGTTGGCTTAGTTTATGGAGGGAAGATAGGTCCATGAAGAAATAAAAATAAAATGGTGAAATCAAACTGACAATCTGGGTAATTCAAAAACACGACAACACTCTTAATTTGTGTTTGAGAGAATAATATATACTTTTCTTCAAACTGGTATATACAGAAACTCAAGTCTTTTCGCAGTTAGAGGGGTGTAGTGACTTTGCCTCTGGGTGACAACTTTTGGGTATCTTCAACGATCGACACGAAAAACGAATTTTCTTTCTAGGTTTTAGAAAAGCGTTCTGCTCGATATAAGAAGGAGGCGGAGATAGGAACACAGCTTCTACTCCCAACACTTCTCAACTGAATACTCTAACAAAGAACTTATCTAACTCTAAAATTCGCTCTGCACACTGCTCTATATACTCATGCAAGATCACTCGGCATTGCCTGGACGAAATATTCTTGCCTCAGTCAGCATGCAATCTCACTGATCACTGACTGCCTCAGTCCATCCGGACTTGTCATGTCAATCACATTGCCTCGTTTTCGCACAGCCTAAATTTCCTCTAAGCCGACATCTGTCACTTATGTCAGTGGTAACCTTCGAGCTGACCTCTTTGTCTAAACAATTTCTTCTCCCCAAACTCGATTTTCATACCACGTGTGAACAATAATTGCAATTCTCTCTATACAGTTTCACAAATGTATACTAGCGCCTTAATCGCCCTAAATCTTTCGTAGGGTCCGAACACTTTATTAGAGAGAGAGAGAAAGAAAGAGAGGGGGGGGGGGGTTAAACGGAAGATGTTACACACATTTTTTAACTCTTCTATTTTGTTGTCCATGCCCCCGGGTAACGCCGGATAAAAATGCTAGTTTAATATATACTAATTGCTCTATGTATCTATCAGGCAAAACCGGGTACCTCCACAACCTTTTAATACTAAATCATCCGAATAAATGGGAGGTGACGATGTCTAAGTAGTTAACAACACGGACTGACAACCTGGGTGTGCCAAGTTCGAATCCAGTTTGTTCCACAGAAGCACTTTCACTGAGTATGTTGTCTACCATCATGTGGTGCTTCCTGTAAGTACTCGATGTATTTCAAGAAAGAATTCTAACTAGTAAGATATCGGAGAAACCAATGCCAACAATATAATCATCTGATTCATACGAAATGAATGAATGAATGAATGAATGAATAGATCTGAATAAATTATTTATTAAAACTTTAGCTGTTACTGATATTTTGTTGTCCTAGTTTCCTCCAGCAAAGCCGGATACGTCTGCTATATATATATATATATATATATATATATATATATATATATATATATATATATATATATATATATATCCCTTTGCAATTTAATTCCTATTCACTACTTGAAATCAATGAAACAAAACTAATCGATAAGATAAAAGTAGATAAAACTAGTGTCATTGCTACCTCAAACTTAATCTCTCTCTCTCTCTCTCTCTCTCTCTCTCTCTTTCTCATTCACTCACAGACAAATACTATGAAAGAAATGTTACATTTTTCGAGAATTTAAAAACATTATTTATTCTAGGAAGCAAATAAAATATTAATTCTCTGCACCCTCTCTCTCACAGACGTGATGTTGCTAGTTACAGTCTTTTTTATAAATATTATTATGACATGTGTTCTTCAGAATTGTCTGATCTATTCCTTGCTTCTTTTGTTCTAGCTCGTTTGACTCGTTGGTCTAGTGGTCTCCATCAATTCGTTGTTTTGATACCTCATTGTAATACAGCTTTCTATTCCAGTAGCTTCTTTCCAAAAACCTCAGGCTTGTGGAACCCTCTTCCTTCTGACTGTTTTCCTCCTACCTATAGCCTGATTCTTTTCAAGACTAAGACCAATAGGCATCTCCTATCTTTGCGATTTCGTTCTTGTTAGCTCTTTACAGCAAGTTGTTTCATGCCTTGTCTGGAGCGATTTCCATTAAAAAAAATATTTAATTTCAACATTTAAAAGGTAAATAAAATATTAATTCGTTTAAAAAATGCTATTACTATTTCAAACTTAAGCGCACCCCTCTCTCTCTCTCTCTCTCTCTCTCTCTCTCTGTCTCTCTCTCTCTCTCTCTCTCTCTCTCTCTCTCTCTCTCTCACATACATAACTTTTAATGATATAAACAGAAGATAAGTTAAACATGAGTGTACGACATATTCTGTCAAAAATGACAAAGAAACGTTTCATTCTACGAATAAATTAATCAAGCAGTGAAAAAAAAATTATTGCGTAATATTGAGTATTCCAGGCAGGAGCAGGAACAGCAGTAGTCGACGCTGACAGCTTAAAACTGAATCTTAAATTGTTGACCGGTATCAAGCTTGGAAAAGAGCAACAGCATCCGCCACTACTCTGCCTACTATCTTTTTTTCACCTTATTCGTTCCTCTCTTCTCATCTTCTTCATACCGCAAATCGGGTTGGGCCGTGGCCGGTGTAATAGTAGCAGGCCTTTTAACTGACTCGAGATTTTGTGGTGATGTCAGATCGTGGTTCTTAGACTCACGATCAATCACGATTAATTATTTTGAATTATTGATTTTGTGTTACTTTAATGAATTCGTAATCTTTCATGTTTAATTTATTTTTAAGTTAACAAATCAAAAAACATTTATAACATTGTAATAAAATATAGTTTTATTATTATTATTATGTTCGTTTTATAACATTTTAAATTATAAAAAAAAATATCACTGTCAATTTCAGAAACTATATTTTATTACAATTTTTTGGCCAAAATGTTACTTTATTGAAAATAAACTTTATTGTTTTTTCTTTCAGAAACTATATTTTATTAAATAAATAAATTTATTAAAATGTTTTAATCTATTGGTCGTTAGTAATACGGAATTCAGGGGCTTTTTTTTTTTGGTAATAAATGAGAACTATATTTTAAAATATTTTTTATTGTTAACATCTATGATGATTTATTTTGTAGCAGTTACCTCCTCCTTTCAAAACATAACTGCACCGGTTGGCAGTTAGGTGTCGCTTTTTCACCAACAGGTGGCGCTGGAAAGCGACACTAGAGTAATCTGCCCTTCGGACTATAAAACCAGGTGCAAACGGAAATTCTCTCTCTTCTTCACCAACCAGCCTCGGCAGAACAACGCTGGCACCAGCGCTCCGTTTCACTCGCTTTTTCCTACTCAATTGGCCTCGACAGAACGACGCTAATACACTAGCGTTTCGTCTCACGCTTTTCTCTTGAACTGGTCTCGGCATAACAATTACCAACACACGTTTCTTCCGTCAACATGTGGTCAAACAACGGTAAGAATTCTCAACTCATTTTCTTTGTGTACGGCTTTCAATGACTTTTCCCACGCCGGTTTCATTTCTTCTCGTACCTGTTCAAGAACTGTTTTTCCATCGACACACATGCATACACCACACACTTCATCATTCCACGTACACACACGTTCAATAAACGTTATTTGAACTACCTCATTTTGTTTGTTAATTATTACTCTGTCTTTGCATGCAACATCGCTTGATTATACGAACACGTTTATAATCGGGGTGACACGACCCTCGATCCTAACAATTGGTGACCCGACGTGCAAGCTTTGTTGTATGTGACGGAGTAATCAATTTCGTACTAGAACAAAAAATATATATATATATCATTTCTCGTTTTTTCTTTCGTGGTGAAACGAATTACGCACCCATCTTTTCCCTTTTTTTTCTACCCACGTGGTAGAAATATACAAACAAAAGAAAAGAGGCCGCCATTTTTTCCTGGCCACGTGGAAAAACCCAAACAAAGAAAAACAAAAACATTTCTCGGTTTTCTCCGAGTATAAAACAAGTTACAATTTCATTTTTCCTTCTTCTCTTTCTACACCCACGTGTCGGAAAAATATATACAAAAAAAAAGACGAACCTTTTCCCAATCCTTTTTTTTCCGTTTTCGACGAACAAAAGGACCTTACAATACGCCATTTCCTTTGTTTTGAACACGTGGAGATAAAGAGAAAAGAAAAGAAAACAAACGCTCACACGCTGCCCATCTTTTTCATAACCACGTGTAGAAAAAAAAATTCAAGGAAATGCCGCCATTTTTTTTCTGACCACGTGGAAATGAAAATTCAAACAACAAAAAAAAGAAAATACGAATTTATTTTCTCTGTTTCAACAACAAGCAAAAAAAGGAAGCCGCCATCTTTTTCTCTAACCACGTGGAAATGAAAATTCAAACAAAAAAAAAAGAAAATACGAATTTATTTTTTTTATTTATTTTCGACAACAAAGAAAAGAGAAGCCGCCATTCTTTCTCTACGTGGAAACTAACATTCAAACAAACTAAAACGTCATTCCGTGTGTGAGACAAATTACGATTCAATTTTTTGTTATTTTTCCCTTCTACCCACGTGTTGGAAATATATATATAAAAGAAGAGAAAACTACAAAACAGACAACACACGATGCCAAACACGAACAACATCACCAAGCTCCAAGACTTAATACTGGTTGTAAAAAGTCAGGCTCAGCAAGCACCAACATCACCCTTCAAAGGCTACCAACCCTCTTCAACAACTGGACGTTCATTGATCAACAGGAGGACCCATCAACTTGAACAACCACATCTTCCCGGACATTCATCAAGCACCAAACATTTCTGGACCTCACTGACAACACTATGGAAGAAATCACACCAGTTTAAAATGAGTACAACTGCACAAGCACGACTAAATACTCAACAACTGGACGTTCGTTGATCAACTGGAGAACACATCAACTTGAACGACGCGCACCAACACCAGCACAGACCCACTTGTACCTGGACCTGCTAACTCACTTGCAGACATTTGTGCATCTGACTTTGACCCTAGTGTACCACCGATCTCAACAACTAAATGTTTGTTCATCAGTTCCACAACACGGACTAATTAACATGAACAACATCAACAACTGCACAGACCCACTTGTGCTTATTCATCAACAACTGCACAGACCCACTTGTGCTCATTCATCAACAACTGCACAGATTCACTTGTGCTCACTCATCAACATCGCACAGACCCACTTGTGCTCACTCATTAACAACCGCGCAGACCCACTTGTGCTCACTCATCAACAACCGCACAGACTAAAGCACCAAACATTCCCAGACAACACTGACAATTCAACATTCGTTCATCAGCTCCGCATCACGCAGACTAATCAACATGAACAACGCCACCAACAAGTGCAAATTCGCTTGCACTCAACATTTTTCGACCGCAGACTCACTTGCGCTCAAACTTGATGCAGAGCCAATTGCATGCAAACAACACGCAGATCCACATGCGTTACAAACACTCAATTCCGCAGACGCACTTGCGATCAATCATTCAATACAGATGGAAAAACAGAAATAAGTAGCGTGCACACTACTTTTTCTAATCTTCAACAGCAAAACAGACATACCCACAAATAATGCTTCTCATCTACAACTGTACATATTGAATAATATTTTCAATATTTTTCAATCTGGGGGGAGTTCTTGTAGCAGTTACCTCCTCCTTTCAAAACATAACTGCACCGGTTGGCCGTTAGGTGTCGCTTTTTCACCAACAGGTGGTGCTGGAAAGCGACACCAGAGTTATCTGCCCTTCGGACTATAAAACCAGGTGCAAACGGAAATTCTCTCTCTTCTTCACCAACCAGCCTCGGCAGAACAACGCTGGCACCAGCGCTCCATTTCACTCGCTTTTTCCTACTCAATTGGCCTCGACAGAACGACGCTAATACACTAGCGTTTCGTCTCACGCTTTTCTCTTGAACTGGTTTCGGCATAACAATTACCAACACACGTTTCTTCCGTCAACACGTGGTCAAACAACGGTAAGAGTTCTCAACTCATTTTCTTTGTGTACGGCTTTCAATGACTTTTCCCACGTCGGTTTCATTTCTTCTCGTACCTGTTCAAGAACTGTTTTTCCATCGACACACATGCATACACCACACACTTCATCATTCCACGTACACACACGTTCAATAAACGTTATTTGAACTACCTCATTTTGTTTGTTAATTATTACTCTGTCTTTGCATGCAACATCGCTTGATTATACGAACACGTTTATAATCGGGGGGACACGACCCTCGATCCTAACAATTTTCATTCAAAAATACATTCATGCGCTTTTTTAGTATCCTGTGATATAACTTTAGTAAAAGTGTTTTCTGTTAAAAAAAATCAAGAAACATAATTTATTTGTTTGGAAATGAGAGCAACTCATATTATAATGAAATGTTCATATAAAGAAAAACACTCCCTAAAAAAAGGGAGATATATCTTCATTCGATGTAGACCAGATTGCCATAACAATTAACTCAAACATTAAAAATAATCCGGAAAGAATGAACTTATTTAAACATTGAGTATTAAATCAGACAAATTATTTTTCAAAGAAAAATGTTCATGTTTTAAAAATTTATGACAACACCATTTTATTAAATATTAATTTAATATTTGCTGTCTAGCCTACGTTAATTACACGAAATATAATACATTTGCACTAAGATTTCTAATAAAATAATGGTTTAATTATATTCAGTGATTTTTAATTAATAAATACTAAAGATTTCATTAAAATTGGTTGATTTTCTGAATTTTGGTGAATTTTTAAGTGAAGTGAGGGTCAAAATTCCCACTCTGACAGTTCGATAGCTCTCGTTTGTTACTTTAGAGCAGGGGCGGGCAACCTTTTCAGAGTGAGTGCCAGATGAGACTTTTAGAAAAGAGATCGCGGGCCGGAGTGAAAAATGAAATCTCAGAATTACTATATTTTGTTTACATGAATAAATTGTACAAAAATTGCATTGAACACTCTACAAATCTGATATTATTTCTCAAGAGACTTCTGTATGTGATGTTATAAAAGGCGCTGACGAAGAGCCATTTTGGAATCATAAAAAATAATGACGGAGGAAGTAGCAAGTTGATCCAGCATTCGTTTTGACACACTTCACATAGGTTCTATGTTTCATGCCCTTTTATTTGTCTCACGTTTCCTCTTTGCCTCTTTCTTTCTCTTTTTCTATTTTTATCTCTTAATAGTTAAAGAAAAATGAAATATACATGCATCATCGCTCGCTGATATTCATACATTTTTATCCCACTGTAAATCTTAATTGAAACCTACTTTTACCTCTATGTCACAAAATGATATGAGTTTTACTGGGAGGTCTGCGGGCCGGATTGCAATAATAAAGCATAGATGGGTGGCGGGCCGGACACAAAGCCTTCGCGGGCCACATCTGGCCCGCGGGCCAGACGTTGCCCGCCCCTGCTTTAGAACATGACGTAATTTTCCAGTGCTCTGACCTGCTTACATGCTTATATTACGATGGTCGTGGTTGGACACACATACATTCAATTTTATTATATTACGAGACACACCCGTGACCCGTTGGGTCACAACCACTACTACTATTTATTCTACTTTCATTTCATTTGAAAATTCATCCACTGTGACATATCTTTTATGAGATTCTTCTTGCATGACTAAAAGTAATAAGTTTCTTTACTTCTATATTATCCTTAGTAGTATGTACTCACTAGGACTATTCACACAAGTCATTAGCAGTAATTGCTCACTGACAATAACCAATGGTGCTCCTTGGAGTCTCAGTGACAACAAGTCTCTCCAGATTTCCAGCACTCTCCATCTCTTTTAACAACCATTGGAAATCATTTTGTGTTACTACAACAGCCATTTACCATTGATTTCTCACCAGAAACAACCGTTGGTCTTCTCTGAAGCAATAAGCCTCTCCAAGGTTCCAGTATCTCTGAACCCTTCCAGTGGTGATCTGATTTGTGCTTTCCATCCTCGTCACCCGTCACAACCATTTTGTATGGTACCAGTTGAGGCTGGCGCCATCACATGTATGCGTGTGTTTTATTGCGGGGGGGGGGGGGGAGTATTGGTTTCCTGGCAGTTTTAGTTCCTTTGGGCTCATGTGATGTTCTTTCTATATTTTTGTTCTATTTCTATCTCAATTTACCTGTTGGTTAGCATTGATTGTGTCGGTTG
The DNA here is from genome assembly GCA_963556195.1 of Sepiola atlantica. Lineage (NCBI taxonomy): Eukaryota > Metazoa > Mollusca > Cephalopoda > Sepiida > Sepiolidae > Sepiola > Sepiola atlantica. Next base: position 140,213,881 of record OY744522.1, read on the forward strand.
GTTTCGTCATTCAAAGACGTTTCTTAAATTTTTCCTGTTTTCATCATTGCTGCACGTTGTATGGTCTCAGTTTTCCCTTTTATTCCAATTTCTCCTAGTCTTTTTGCCAGTTTTTTCGGGATTGTTCCTAGTGCTCTTACGATTATTGGTATTATACTGATGTTCTTCATGTTCTATATTTCTTTCAGTTTTCTGGAAACTTCCATGTATTTGCTTTGCTTCAGCCTCTTTGATCTTCACCTCGTGATCGTCTGGGACGGCGAAATCTACGATTTGGCAGTTTTTTATAGACTATTATAACGTTTGGTCTCCTTGCTTAGATGAGTTTGTCTGTACCTCCATGTCTCAGAGAATGTTGTACTTTTCATTTTCCAATACTGTCTCCGGTTTGTGTCTGTACCATTTGTGTTCGTGTTCAAAGCGCAGATGTTTGCACAGTTCCCAATGGACTACTTTCCCACACATTCGTGTCAGGTTTTATATTCTTCTTGGGTTAATTTGCTGCATTCACTTATTATGTGATTTATCGTTTCATGTCTTTGTCCATAGAGTCTACATTTACTGTTTGCCTTGGTTTTTGTCTATTTTGGCTTTGTTATAATCTGTTTTGATCGCATTGTGCAGCTATCAGTAGTTACTCCATTTCTGTGTTCACATGTCCTTTTCGTAGCCATGTCCAGGTATTTTTTTGTATCTTTTCTCTGGTGAGTCTCATAAATCGTCCATGTAGCTACTTCTTTTCTCATTTTTCTTTTCTCCCTTTTTTGTTTTCAGTTTCGTTGTCCCTGTATTGTTCTTTGTGGCAATGTTTTCGGTTATGTATTTTTCTCGCTGTTCTTTTTGTGTGATCCACAGTCTACTATATCTACCAGTCCTCTACCCCCTTCTCTCTTTTTCAAGTAGAGTTAGTCAGTATCATCCTTCAGTGTATCGTACATGTCCATTAGTTTCCTTATTATTATCATTATTATTATTACTATTATTATTACCTCTGCTAAGGTGGAGGTTATGTTTTCGGTTCAGTTTGTCATTATGTTAATTTGTGTACAGCCTAGCGTCCACATCGCTAGACCAATCGTCACTAAACTTGGTCATAATATCGGTCATGGTCTCACTTAGAACCGATCTAATTTTGGGATATCTAGGTCAAAAGTCAAAGTTTACAGAAAACGTGAAAGTCACACTTTTGGTGATAACTTCGTTTTTGTTTATCGTAGAGACTCACTATTGTAGCCAATGAAGTCCGCATATTATATGACCTTGACCTTTGACCATGAAAAGTGCATTCAAGGTCGAAATGTTGACCAAATTTCCAAATTTTATGTATGAATCTGATGCTCTTTGATAACCACCATGCAAAATTTCAGCCTGATCAGATAAATAGTTTTTGCGTTATCAACGTTTCCATAGCATAACTTTGGGAATACTTCATTCAATATGGAGAAGTAAGGCCCCGATGAGACTTTGGGCCATCATTATGTTGTCAGGGGAAGGTATGCAGTCTCACTTATGTTGTTATTGCTTTTTTTTTTCTTCTTCATTTTCTTATTATTATTATCATCATCATCATCATCACCACCACCATCATCATCATCATTATCATTATTATTATTATTATTATTATTATTATTATTATTATTATTATTATTATTATCATTATTATTATTATTATTATTATTATTAAATAGAAGTATCAGGTTGGAAAGAAAGTAATGTCGTTTTTGTCCAACACATTTATTTCATCTGAAACATTCACATTAGGGCATTTTTAATTTTTACAATAATTTCCCTCATTTTCTATGACTTCTGTCCAACGATCAACTAGCTTCTTGATGCCTTCTTCAAAATATTTCTCTGATTTTTGAGAGAAAAACAAATTTAGGTCATTTTTGAGTTGGTCGTCATTTTCATAAATTTTACTGTTTAAGTGATGCTGCAACGACCAGAAAAGATGGTAGTCGGATGGAGCAATGTCAGGTGAATAAGGCAACACTTCCCAATTGAAACTCATGACATTTTCCTGAGTGAGTTTTGCTGTGTGAGGTTTCGCATTATCATGTTGAAGCACTACACCCTTCCTATTGAGTAATGCTGGTCGTATTTTTGATAGAGCCATTCTTAGATTTTCCAGCTGCGAACAATATTTTACTGCTGTGATTGTTTGATTAGGCTCTAGTAACTCATAATGAATCAGTCCTCTCATGTCTCACCATAAAGAGAGCATAACCTTCTTTGGATGTAGTCCTTGTTTTGGAACAGGCTGTGGACTTTAGTTTCAGTCTAACCATTGTCTTTTGCATTCGGTATTCTTGTAAAGAACCCATTTTTCATCTCCAGTCACAATTTTTTGCAAAAATGGTTCTCGATGATTCTTGGAAAGCAAAGATGTGCAAACAGTCAATTTTTTATTTCGTTGAGCATCGGTCAAATCGTGGGGAACCGAGAGTCTAAGTTTTAACACTTTTCCTAACTCGTGAAGGCATGAAATAATTGTGGTATGAGTTGTATTAAATTGTTGAGCTAATTCTCTGCTGGTTAACTTTGGATTGGCCTCGACAGCGTCTTTAATGGCATCTTTATCAATTGATTTTAGCCTTCCCGAACGCTGCCGATCTGACAGGTTAAAGTCTCCAGAAGAAAATTTTGCAAACCACTGTTGACATTTTCGATCATTCAGAAGATTTATCCCATAGACAGTTCCAATATTTTCTGTAGCTTCTGCAGCTGAGTTTCCTTTTTTGAATTCATAGAGCATGCAATGTCTCAGATGCTCCTCACTAATATCCATTTTTTGACGGTTGAGACCGTTAAACTTAATATTTTCCAACTAATTACTATATCTGAAAGGCAAAGCAAGATATTAAGACACCAATTCACCAAAAAATCTAGAACTGTGTACAACTTAGGAGGCTGCAAAGTGATGAAGTAAAAAATACGACATTACTTTCTTTCCAACCTGCTATTATTATTCTTTATTATTCTTATGAAGAGACTTATTATTTTGCCATCTAATTTACATATGGCTGGGGGAATGGACAGAAATAATGAACTACTATTAACTTACTTATATTTACACACATACTCTCACACTGACTAAACGAAGGCACACATATACACACTATTTATGGACTAATTCATTTTTTACCATTCTACAAACAAAAAATAAACAATTTGACTGTCTGAACTTATGCATGCAAAATGAACAATTCGCTCATACAAAGTAACTTTCATACCTTGTAACCATGTATATATTTCCATACTTTGCAACCGTGTATATATATATATATATATATATATATATATATATATATATATATATATATATATAGTGTGTAGATTTCAATTTTGTGTAGAGAATCTGAATAACAGAGCTCAATGTAATTTAAACAGAGCAAAATAGAATTATAAAAAGAAAAACTATACACACATTAAGGTTGTACACATAATAACTTATTTCGACCCCTTTAATTAGGTCTCCTCAGATGTATAGACAACCACGTCAAAAATATATATATATATATATATCTGTCTATATATTTACATGTCAATATCTGTGTGTGTGTTCCCTATACAAAGAAAGGTTAGAGAATCCACATAAAAACTAGAAGCGTATTTATATATACATTTTTCTGGGAAAGACAATGGTAGTGGCCCAAATCTTTAAGGGAGCTATAGGGAACAAAACCTTTCTTAAAACTTTAAATATATCCTATTTTGATGAAATTTAAATCATCTGTATAAAATTTTCTGGCGAAGACAATGGAAGTGGTCCCCCAAAAAAGTTACCCCCTCCCTTAAGGGAAGTTTGGGAGGAAGAACCTCCCTTAAAACTTCAAATATATCCTATTTTGATGAAATTTAGATCATATGTATAAAATTCTCTGACAAGACAATAGAAGTGGTCCGGAATCTTTATGTGTGCCTCAATGTGGCATATCTAAAATCTAATTTAAAACTTCAAATACTTATATCCGATTTTAATGAATTTTAAACCATAAGTATAAGACATTAATGAAAAAGGGTGTAGTGTTCCTCATCGAATCCCGAGCAACGTCGGGTCTTCCTGCTAGTATATAAAAATGTTCTTTTTCATTAATCCTGTTTTCACTTTCTTCATTTCAAACAAATCTCTTTTGTTATTAGCTGTTAGTATGACTCATGATATACAATGACAAAAGGTCATCGTCTACTTCATTCATATCAGGGCTCACTGTACCCTGTGTCTTTATGGTCTAATAAAATAGTAATTTGTTATTTACAAATTTAACTCCTTTGTTTATCATCTTTCTTTGCCATTGCTGCATTTGCCTTGTGTCGCTAACAATTTGTAAGACCGGACACTGCTATTGGCCCCTGCAAAATGTCCGTTAGTCAGTTACAAATGAATGGTGAAAGACGAACGAAGAACAAAGCAGCATTCAACCTAGGCAGGTTGAACCGGCTTCTTCCCAAAGAAGGACGAAGGACAAAGTTTCTAGGAAAAAAAGTGGTCCCCAGTTACATGTATATCTAGGTCAGGGGAGATGACGACGTTAGGTTTTTGCAGTTCTTGCAGGCAGGTGTCGACGTTCTTCTACATACAGCGCCTGGTATTCCCAAATGGTCACCCGTCTGGTACTGACTAGGCTCAATGTTGCTTAACTTTGATGATCTAACGAGAACAGGTGTGTCAACGTGATTATGACGTATATGAATGACGTAAGAAGAGAACCGACTTGAGTTCGCAACAGATTTGGTTTTGAAAATAAAAAAATAATTTTAGCAGTAGTATCTATTATTAATGGAGTTTATGTGCAAACAGTGTAAGACAATGGAGATCGGTGAGAACTCAAATGTGGACAAAGTATACCTTGATGGCAAAGCTATTGAGGTTGTCGAGAAGTTTTGTTACCTTGGTGATACCATTGGAATATAGGGTAGAGCAGGTACTAGTGTGATTACAAGAGTTAGAAGTTGATGGTTTAAGTTCAGGGAACTTCTGCCATTACTAACCAACAGAGTGTTACCACTGTCGATCATGGGAAGAGTCTATCAGGCATGTGTACGCAGTGTGATGATGTATGGAAGTGAAACCTGGCCATTGAGGATTGAGGGCATGTGCTGCATGGAGAGAAATGATATGAGAATGATACAATGGATGTTTAATGTGAGTCTTAAAGACAGGCTTAGTTCTGATCACTTCAGAGAAAGATTAAATCTGGACAATATAGGTGTGCAGAAAAGTAGACTTCGATGGTATGGCCACGTTGAAAGAATGGATGAGAGTTCTTGGATCAGTAGATGTAGAACAGTTAAGGTAGCAGAGCAGTTTACAGGAGAATGTCAAGGAAATCATGGGAGGAAGTGATAAAAATGGACTTGAAAGAGGGATAAATAAAGATCTGGCCAGAGATAGGTTAGTTAGGAAGTCAATTTCTTAAAGTCGTCCAATTCATGAAAGCATGTAAAACGAACGTTAAACCGATGATGATGATGATGATGATGATGATGATGATGATGATGATGATGATGATGATGTTGTTGTTGTTGTTGTTGTTGTTGTTTGGTATCTGTCTGTCTGAAGCCACAACTACTATTACTATCTTTTAATGCTCAATTCAGTTTACTAAACTATTTCAGACTAATGTATTATCTTTAAATGCTTACTTCGGGGATAAGTGTAGCATATGTTCTGTTGTCATGAAACCTTCCTATCAGGCATTATGTCCATCTTATTTTTTTTTTGGGGGGGGGGGGGGCAGTGTAATATATGTTCGTTTGTCATATAGCGTTTTAGTGCAATTAACCAATATTTTGTTTTTTTTTTTACGATGAGAGATAAATCCTGGGCGTTTTTTTGCGGGGGGGGGGGGTCTACTTTCTTAGGCAATTACATGTGGTTTTATAACCTTGCCACACGGAGTTAGTGGTAGTGGTAAAAAAAATTGGTTAACTGCCTTAAAAAAATTAGAATGGCCCTGAAATGGGGGATAATTTTACATTAAATTTATGTAGGAAACTGATCCCTAATGCTAAATTCTAAAATAATTGTTTTGATTTTTTTTTCTTCTTTTTTCTGCAAAGTTTTTCAGGGTAATCGTCTAAATAAGTAGAATTCTACTTTTGGGTAAGGGAGGTGATTCAATGGAGGATGTTAATCTACAAATTTACCCAATTATTATTGTATAAAACTATTATATTTAATTTTATTTTTTGACCAAAAATACATGTAATATAATTTTATATATATATATATATATATATATATATATATATATATATATATATATATATATATATAACAGTAGCAATGCAATATGGTGTAACCTGTGCCTATTGTGGATCCACAAAAAGCATAGTGACCTGAAGGGTAAGTTAGCTCCTAACCCCAGCTTTAAGTGTAGGAGATGCATTAGACAGGCACGCATCCTATTGACGGTCATCCTCACAAAGAGATGGTACGAGATGACAATACCCTGGAGGTAATAGACTCTTTCTGCTATCTAGGAGATATGCAGGTGGTGGGTGTGAACTTGGTACAGCCACAAGAGTGAAGGCAGCTTGGGCAAAATTTTGTGAGTTTTTACCTCTGATAACATCGTGAGCTGTCCCTCTCTACATCCATGGTAAGTTTTATAGCAGCTGTGTCAGGAGGGTTATGATATATATATATATATATATATATATATATATATATATATATATATATATATATATATATATATATATATCTGCAGCGCAATAGCAGATACATGATCAGATGGATCTGCAATGTGAAATCTAATCAAATTCAACATATCAGGTCAGAGGATTTGCTGAAATCACTACACCTGCTCAGAATGGAGGATGAATCGATTACGCTGGTATGGTAATGTGGAACGTTCATCCTCCTGGATAAACAGTTGCAGAAGCATGGATGTCCCAAATCACAGGAAGGTTGGCTAGCCAAGGAAAACTTGGAAGCAAGTGATTGGACAAGACTGTACAGAGTGGAATTTGGAGACAGCTGACAGCAGAAGTAGAATGAAAGAAAGTAATTTTTTCTTGCATTCACTTTTTTTACTCCACCCAGCATTAATTTCCCCTTTGGTGACCCCAAGCGTATGAATATTACAGTATTTTCTTTTTTTTGGTAAACGTTACGATTGGCGACATCATTTTTATTACTGATGGGTAACACTTATCAAAGTCTGGGGGCCATGCAAGGATAAGAGATCGTCAGTTGGACGATGATCGCCACTATGAGAGGATTGTAAACAATTGGTGGAATGGGCATTCTTAACATTTTCACAGACACTCACCAGGGGGCGTTTCAGACCAAAATTATCTCCCGCTTTCGTGACGGTAGAGGGTGCTACGATTCGTGATATAAAAAGTGCTGCACAGGAGAGTCAACCTCTTTTTCATCCAAACTGGCTGGTGACAACATCTTACCAGACCCTCTCTCTTTCCTTCGGTCTGGCTACTGATGAAGACACTAACCAACGTATGCATGCTCGCACACACGCTATGCGGTATGTAAGACGTTCCTCTCAACTTACACACACACATGCACACGTCCTTCTCAGACTTTGTTGTATACATTCTCATGGACGCAATTTGAAAGCAAGCCCTATCGGGTTGGCGAAGAAGAAATATTTTTTGCATACTTCATTGTTTTCATTGGTAAATGCTTGTATTTATTATAATAGGGGAACTGGCGATGTCAAGCGTCGGACAACCCCTATCAGATTTGAAGGCGACGATGCTGTAGTTGATTGGGAAGCAGACTCGTGGTATCTTGTTCCACAAATGAAATGTTCTAGGAAAGAAACTTTGTTCATGGAAGTTCCGTTTAGTTTTTGGTAGAGAGAGAGAGAGAGAGAGAGAGAGAGAGAGAGAGAGAGAAGAAAATTATTAACAATTATTTTAAAGAAAATACAGTTGGGAAATTAGTCAAAAACGATTTATTTTGGTTTCTGCGTTAAAATAAATAAATAATAGAAGTTATAAATATTTTAAGTTCAGTAATTATTGGTGTAAACGTAATAAGCGGTCACACATCTTGTTTATTGACACCGGACTCCTTATTACTTTACTCACAACCAATAATTACAGAACTTAAAATCCTTATAACCTCTATTAAATGTTAATTTCTTTTAAGCAAATATGTCACAAATGAGTAGGTAAACCAAAGTAAATTGTGTTTAACTAATTTCCCACTTGTATTTAATTTACGTCGTCAATAGTAATGATTACTTTTTATTTTACAATAACCAGGTCGGCGTCACACTGAATCCGATGATGTAAGGTTTCTAAGTGTATCTTGTGTATTTTTTTTTTTTTAACTTTTAACCGGACACACAAATACACACGCATACACAAGCGAAAATACGGCTTTGGTAGAAATTAAATAAAGTTGCAAAATTTCCAACAGTTGGATTTTTTCACAAATTCTCTCTTCGTTTGTCTAAGAAGGCCATTTAACAGCCGCTGCAATATTTGATTTTGTGTTTTAATAAATTAAGTTAGTAATTAAGTTAATGCCTCCTCTTTTATATGCGGTAAAAACGCGAGCTTAGTAAAATAGAAGGGGGGTAGTAAACAACCAGACGGATTTCCTACAGTGCAAAAAGAGAGGGGGGCGTTCCCTTGTGGACACGCTGGTGATGACGTCACAGCCAAACACTTTACGTGAAAGAAAAAACAATCCATCCAGATTTTCTTTACTTAAGCAGGGATTTTTTTTGTACCTGACTTTTTGTCCTCTCTCACCCACACCTAACGGAAACGAGAGAGAGAGAGAGAGAGAGAGAGAGAGAGAGAGAGAGAGAGATTGATACTGATACAGTCAGACTGAGATACAGCTACAGATAGATAGAGAGACTAACATAGATAGATAGATAGAGAGATAGATAGAGAGTCAGTCATACAGATGTACAGAGATGGGGATAGAAAGAGACGGACAGAGAGAGAGAGAGAGAGAGAGAGAGAGAGAGTCAGTAAGTCAGTCGAACGGACAGGCAGTTCATCGCTGTTTGACATTCAAAGAAGAATAACATTACTGCGAAGAAATACATTTCTTTCTTTTAAGGATTGAAGAATTATAAGAGAGATGGACGTGGCGGCTACAGGAGGGCAAGATGATATTGAAGAAAACATTACAAAACAAACATATTGTCCGCTTTCTACACAACAAGCCATCAAATTAAAACAGGTAAGGGAAAAGAATCTTAAAGTTGATTCTTACTTTATATTTTTGTATTACGTTTATCTTCGTCATTCCGTCACATTTCCTTAAATTTCTCTTTTCTTTGCTTCCTTAGTTTTTCTAACAACAATTCTCTCCAAGAAGTACTGAGAATCAGGCGCTGTAGTAAACAACAATACAAAACACGTGAAGATATTGTGCTTGGTTTCGTTCAATGGTTGCTTTTTTTGTTTGTTTTGTTTTCATCCTTTTTTCTTTGATCTTTGTCTAATGTTTTGGCTATTCACTGTCTTTTCGGGGTTTGCCCTTAACTTATTTTTAATTACGACCGTTCTTGGCGCACATTAAAATATTTGTTTTCTACTGGCAAACCCTCTTTCCACGCCCGCTCTGCGTTGTTGTAATGAAAGCGAATGAATGGCCGTCAAAACAACATCAATAATAATAATGATAATAATAATAATGATAATGATGATGATGATGATGATGATGATGATTAAATCTTTCCGATATTATAAACAAAAGCAACGCAAATGTTACTTAGTTGATGACGTGAACCAGCTAATTTTAAAATTGCTTTCGGTACTTGTAAGGAATGGGCACCCAGAGGATTTCAGTTCTTATGGAGGCAGTTCGAGTTCTGAGTATTGACGGAGAATCGCGAGTCAGTCCCGGAAATGTCTGAAACAGTTTACGATTGGAAAGCCACGAAAAATTGTACTAAAAAGGTAGACGACACTGAGCATGCGAAAGGTTAGGGCTAAAAAAAAAATATTGAAAAACTTTCTATAGAAAAAAAAATAGTTCTACAGAATTTGAACCGAACTGTTTTTTGTTTTTTTTTATTTCTTTATTTTTTAACCCTAAACTGACCCTAACCTAAGATTTAGGTTTAGTTCGGCAAGAATCTTTTTGGCTCGGTTCAAATTCTGTAAAAGTACCAAAAGAAGTAAAAGAAAAGGTGTTTTTCAATTCGTAAAATGCTTCGACCATTTCCGGGGCTGACTCGAGATTCTTCATCAAAGTATTGAAATCTTCTGCGCATCCATTCATTATTACAAGTACCAAAATATGAATATTTTTTTAAAGTCCTAATTAAATTTGTGTCATGAAAATTGACCCAGACTCATGGAAATACCCTCCTACTAGTCCCTATTTACTTGCTTCCCCACAAGGGCAAAGTTAGAGACAAGGTCCCTTATTAATGTGAGGGATACCCAGTTCTCCCCTTCGCCCAAAAGGGCACTCTGAATTGGAGCAACATTTTTAATTACCCCAGTAAGGAAGGATGTCTTCCTCCCCCAACCGAGAACAGGACAGATACCATACTTCATAGTCCGAAAGCGTGGAAATATGGGATTAAAATTAGAGTATTTTGTAAGACGTCCTGATTTTTAAAATAACATATAATAAGGTTTGATTGGATTTCAGTCATGTAGATTATTCTGAGTGAAATGAGTTTCCGCTCGGCATTACTCCAAACAACTTATTGCCAAAAATTGTCTTTTAACAGTAACAGTCTCGTTCCGGATTAAAATTTATTATTAAAAAATGTCAATGATGTAACAATATTGTCCGAAGATCAACGAAATTTTGGCTATCGTTCACCCACATACGGAGAGTTTATAGTAAGGGTTGCAATGCCATCTATAAGCAAGCCACGTGTCGCTGTAAGTAGTACCAGAGTTAATTGTTGAACGAAAACAAAACCAACACTAACCCTAAAAAGAAAAGAACAAAAGCTTGAAATGGTGCGCGCGCAGTTAAAAGTCAATTTATAGTCTAAGGAACCGTTAAAAGTCAATTTCGCCCAACTTATTTTTTTAATTAAACCATGTTATTAAAAAAAAAAACAACGAAAAAAAAAACAGTAAAAGTGCAGTAAAATAACAGTCAAAAAATCGTAAACAAAAAATAAAAACAACGGCGCTTTTTCGGTATTTTACCAATCACTTGTTTTTGCATTTTTCACGGACCATTTCTTTTTCTTTATTTTCTGTGTACAATTACCTACCGATCACGTCGCTAGAGAATTCGATTGTTTTTAATTTTTTTCATCACATATTTTAGATTTTAGAGTGACAGTAAAGTGGGGATCACTTTCCCATATAAATTTAACGTAGAATGATTACCAATTTCTGATAATCATCAATTTCCGGGCAGAATAGCGTGCAAGTGATAACATTAATTTTAATGTTGCAGTTACCAATTTTTTTTTTTTGGGGGGGGGGGGGGTACACGTATTTGTGTGTGTGGGGGAGGTAACTAATCTTGGAAACTTTTGGCTAATTTTTTGTTTCACAGCCAAAATGGCGGACAATAAATCGTCTGTATTTTTTGACCTCACAAATGAGTTAGTAAACCAAAATAAAGTGTTTTGGACTAATTTCAAATTTACCTTAAATTATTTTAAAGGAAATACAGTTGGGAAATTAGTCTAAAACAATTTATTTGGGTTCACTTACTCATTTGTGAGGTCGGAAAAAAAATCAGAAAAATGGAACCGATTCATTGTCCACCATTTTGATTGTGAAACGACAATTAACCAAACTTTTTTCTTTTCCTTATTTTTTTTAGTTTCTCGAATTTGTACAGAATACCGTGCAAATGATTTTTGTCTTCCTTTTTTTATGTAGTTTTCATTTTTTTTTTTTTTTTGTATTCGCCTTTTTAAGGGTTTTAGTATTTTCTTTTTCACTTTTTTTTTCTTTAAAAAATTCAGGCATTCCCCGTAGAAGCTATAAAGTCATGTGAGACGTTAACGAGCTGCGCTCGTTCGCCAGTTTCGGTTACATGGGCAAACGTGTGCGGCCAGTGTTCATTTGGGCATCGTTTCTGGTCAGCGTTTACTCTAAGATATATCTGAAAATGCTTCTTGTGCTGATAGCGTAATGGGTGTAAGATGGCCGCCTGTTGTCAAAATAGTCAGGTTTCGTTCGCAGCTTAAACTACTTGCTTGTCTAGCCACACTGAAGATTATTGATAGGGTGAAACAGTTCGTGGATAAATATATATATATATATATATATATATATATATATATACATTTTTCTTTCCTTCTTCTAGTAAACAAAATTAAGTCAGTCGAATTTTCACACTTTGACAGAGATAGCTTTGAATCTTACGAATCGATATTTGATTCTGATTAGCCAGTCATTTACACAATTTATCAGTATGCGTTCTTTACAAATTAAGATTGTAAATTCCAATCGATTTCATTAATTACATTGATTACATTCAGCCCAATAATTTTTTTAGTAACATAGATTTCCTGAAATTCACCATTTATTTTCATTAGATAATCAATAGAGACACTACATTTGTTAAAATTGGTAAATTAAAATCACTGCCTATTTCATTGGGTGAGTCTTTAAATCGAACCATCCTGTTCATTTACATTATACTTTCGTTTTAATATTTGTATTTAAACAATTATTACATATGAGATTAATTTTTTTAAATTTTATGTTTTCTTATCATTTCATTAGTATAAACATTCTTTTTCTTATTAAACGCCCACACAAGGCGATATTTCCTGTCGTCACTATACAATACCGTGCTGCAAGAAATTGCATAGAAATATTCTAAACATTCAGCAATTTTAATCTTTTGTTGCTATTATTATACAATATGTTCTATTTGATTTCTTATTTTGCACATATAACTTCTAATTATAATTATTCTTTTTATTATTCTCATAAGTTTGGTCATTTCTATAACCTATCACGTCATTTATTCTTATTATTATTATTATTATTATTATTATTATTATTATGTTTACTCACTAGGAGTTCTCGCACAGGCCATCATCAATGATTGCTCACTGATATCACCAGTGGTGTTCCCTGGAGTCTGAGTGACAAAAAGTCTCTTCAAATTTCCAGTGCTCTCCACCTGTTTCGATAACTACTGCAAATGAATTTGCGTTATCACAACAGACGCTTACCATCGATTTCTCGTTAGCAATGACCATTGGTCTTCTCTAGGATTTGAATGGCAATAAGCCTCCCCAATGGCCCAGTGCTCTCTGCACTCTTCCTGAGGTCTGGTTAGTGCTATCCCTCCTCAGTCTTTCCATCCTCCTTGACCCTTCACGACTGTTTTGTGTGATATCAGCTGGGGCTGATGCCATCACTTTTTTTTTGGGGGGGGGGAGTTTATGAAATTTCTTACAGTTTCTGTTACTTGGGTTCTTGTGGTGCTCTTTATGTGATTCTGTTTTCTTCCTATTGCACCTTGCATGTGATTGGTTAGTCTTCATTGCTTATGTGGAAAGGTTTCCACATTCAAGGATTTTCCTTAAGATGTCAGCTGTTTTTATCATTGCCGTCTGTTGTATGGTCGCAGTCTTCCCTTTGATTCCAATTTCTCCCAGTCTTTTTTCCAGGTTCTTCAGAACTGTTCCTAGTGCTCCTACGATTATTGGTATTATATTTACTTTTTTCATACTCCATATCCCTTTCAATTCTTTGGCGAGTTCAGTGTATTTGCTTCGTTTTTCTGTCTCCTTTGTTTTCACTCTGTGGTCGGCTTGGACGGTAAAATCTACGATTTGGCAGGATTTTTCTTTCTTGTTGACTATTATGACATCCCGTCTCCTTGCTTGTATGAGTATATCTGTTTGTACCTCCATATCCCAGAGGATTTTGTGTTTTTCGTTTTCGAGTACTGTCTCTGGTTTATGTTTGTACCATTTGTCCGCGTGTTCGAAATGCATTTGTTTGCATAGCTCTCAGAGTACTGCTTTCCCCACGTATTCATACCTATTTTGGGGGGGGGGCAGTTTTGGGCATTCACTTATTATGTGATTTACTGTTTCGTCTCTTTGTCCACACAATCTGCATTTACTGTTTTCCTGGGTTTTATCTATCTTAGCTTTAATGTAATTGGTCCTAATCGCATTGTTTTGTGCAGCCGTTAGTAGGGATTTCGTTTCTCTGTTCAGGTGTCATTTTCTCAGCCATGCCCAACTATTTTTGTGCGTCTCTGCTCTTGTCATTCTTATGAAACGTCCATGTAGTTGTTTTTCTTCCCATTTTTCTTTTCTTGTCTGTTTGTTTCTGGTTTCGGTGCTTCCTGAGTTGTTCGTTGGGACGGTGTCTCTTGCTGCGGTGATCAGCCTTTCTGTGTTCTGGTTTATGTATTTCTCCAGTTTTCTATACTTACCAGTCGTCTTCCCCCTTCGTTTCTCTTCATGTAGAGTCTGTCTGTATCGTCTTTTGGATGTAGTGCGTTGTGCATGGTCATTCATTTTCTAGTCCTCTGGTCAAGGTGCCTAAGTTCTTTTGTCCAACTTATGAATGGTCCAGAGTATCTTATTAGTAATACTACCCAGGTATTTATTCCTTTTATTAGGTTTCTGCTATATAATTTTGTTTCTAAGAGATTTCTTGTTTTTCTCAGATATTCTTTTCCAATCTTCTCTTTCATTTCTGTTGATTTGATAGTGTCTGCTTCCAGAACTCCCAAATATTCATAGCTGTCCTGTTCGCCTAGCGTCCTCATCTCTTGGTTAGGTAGTTCCATGCCCTCAGTCATCTCCAGCTTTCCCTTTTTCATCTCTAGCAGTGCACACTTTTCCATTCCGAATTCCATTTGAATATCCTGGCTGAAGATTCTGGTCATATAAGCTTTTCCAGTTTCTTTTTGCTTTTTGCAAGTAACTTCAGGTCGTCCATGTGCATGAGGTGGTTTATTCTTTGTTCTGTGCCTGTGAACAGTAGTGGTGATGGGGAGTCTCCTTGGAAAATGACCCTCTGTATTTTGATCTCTGTCAGATGTTGTCCTCCAGTTGTCAGTTCTAATCTCCATGTTCCCATTGCTTTTTTGATGAGATTAATAATCCTGTCGGGTATCTTGTACATTTTTAAGCATTCAATTATCCATACTTGAGGGATTCTGTTGAAGGCTTTCTTGTAGTCAATCATTATTATTATTTTATTTTTTATTTTTCCCCTTATAATAAAAATTACTAAATCATAAAAAGTCGAGTTTTATTTTGCTTTAACGTTCGGAAATTTGTTTCTTATTTTCTTAGCTTGTAAGTGATTTTCACAGTTTTCAACTGTCCATTTGAATGGAAATTCGTGCTTTGATTTATGACTTTACATCCATCAGAATGCATTTTGCTTTCTTTGTAAACATTCAGGAATTTTTATCTTTTATTATTATTATTATCACTATTATTATTGTTGTTACATACTGACATACTAAATTATTATAATTTACCGCGTCAGATAAAAATGTAATAAAATAATTCTACTTTTTTTTATTATTTATTACTATCATTATTTTTTTTTTTTTCTTTTTAAACAAATTTTTGTTTTCATCTAGAGAAACCCTTTTTTGAGGAGCTGGATTTTCCCCACATTAATATCTAAATTTCCCTTTCGTGGAGAAGACAAGTAAATAGGGGCGATATCCAGCATTACCATTTTCTTTCTGAGAGGGGATGAATTTATTGCTTCTGGCACCCTCATTTGTGAGTGAGTGCCGATGCTATCCGGATATTTTTGCTCCTATCCAAAGTGCCCATTTCCCCTCATATTAAAACCAACCTCACGCTTAACTTTGTCCTCATGGGGAGACAATTTTATTACCAACTATGAACGCCTTGTGGCCACACCTCACACTCAGCTTGACCTTGTATCATATATATATATATATATATATATATATATATATATATATATGTATGTGTGTGTGTGTGTGTGTTAGTTGAGATCAATATAATTTGCACATTGTTCCAAGAATTCAAAACCAAATCCTCTCTCACTCTGTTCTTTGACACTATCTTACATACATGTAGAAAAACTTTGACAACTGCTTCAATATTGTTGCCGCAGTATATTCAGGAATCATATTCAAGTTATCTCCCCTGACAACAAGAGAATCAAATTTTTCAATTATAAAGTACAAAAAAAAAAACTTGCACATGCGAATTCTAGATTCAAAATTGAGGCTGATCTCTTTCTGGACGCAGGCCAGTTCCTCCTTTCTGTATTTGTCACTTAATCAGCACCCCCCCCCCCTCTCGCTTTGCACCTTCGAATGACTTTGTCATAATGCTAACAGACAAAGAAGAGGTGTTTTTTGGGGGTTTTTTTTTTCGTTTCCACATTCGTCTAAGTTTTTGTAAGCTCATTAATATATAAGCGTGTTTGAGATCATTATAAGGATAGCTCGATAAAAAGTGAGAAGAGGTACACAAAAAAAAAATGGCGAACAAGAAGCTGTGTTACTTTTTGTTCTCACATCCGTCTAAGTTACTTTAAGCTGGTTAATATATGTATAAATGCGATGATGATGATGATGATGATGATGATGATGATGATGATGATGATGATGATGATGATGATGATGATGATGATGATGATGATGATGATGATGATGATGATGATGATGATGATGATGATGATGATGATGATGATGATGATGATGATGATGATGATGATGATGATGATGATGATGATGATGATGATGATGATGATGATGATGATGATGATGATGATGATGATGATGATGATGATGATGATGATGATGATGATGATGATGATGATGATGATGATGATGATGATGATGATGATGATGATGATGATGATGATGATGATGATGATGATGATGATGATGATGATGATGATGATGATGATGATGATGATGATGATGATGATGATGATGATGATGATGATGATGATGATGATGATGATGATGATGATGATGATGATGATGATGATGATGATGATGATGATGATGATGATGATGATGATGATGATGATGATGATGATGATGATGATGATGATGATGATGATGATGATGATGATGATGATGATGATGATGATGATGATGATGATGATGATGATGATGATGATGATGATGGACAGCTCTATAAAAAGTGAGATGAGATAACAAAAATTACTCTGTGAACTGGCAATGAATATTGAAAAATTAAATCTTTCTTTTTTTTTATTAATAAAAGTTAAAATTGAAATAATTCTTGATTGTTCTATTATGTCTTATTATTTTCTATTTGAACTTCCCTCATTATTTTACTCGCCAATGAGAACGAATGATTTATTTTGCCCAGATGGTATGATGTCACATCTGTCTACTTTTTTAAGCTCGTTAATCTCGTTAATATATAAGCATGATTAGGATAAAAAAAAATTACTCAGAAATATGTAGGTTAATTAAACTGGGGATCACTGTTAAACTTTATAACATTTCGCTTATGAAAATTGTGTACCATTGTTTGGTCCATATATATAATATGCAGAAACTCTGTCATAATTGATTAATATTCATTATAGGCATAAGTATTAAAAAAACAAAAAAACAGACTCCAGTGTCAGGCTAACTTTGCCGCTTGACAAAAGTAAATTTTCCAGTAATTCATAATGTATGAGTGTAGGTGTCACAATTTGAATAAATATGACTGTAAATTTACTATTTGAGTTTGCAGTTATAGCAGTTATTCTAATGTATGGTCGTTTATTATTTATAGCGAAATTGGATTCAGGTAGGGTTTCATTGCTCACAAACTACTTAGTTTTTTGTTTTTTTTACTTTAAACCATAACATTAAACATTAAAAGCACTAAGTTATAGCAAGTTTAATCATACACGCAAAGCACGAAGAAAAAAAGTCGGCTGGGAAAAGAGAGATAGCTTCAAATGTTACCATTTTGTTTTATGGTAAAGCAATGTTTTTCTTTGCTTTTCATTACTTACAGGTTATTGCAATTTGCTAACCCTAGAAAATGTTACCATTATTTTTTTAAATAAATAAAAAAAAAACCGGTAAACTTTGGGTCATCTCTTCTTGATTTATTTATATCGATCGTCTTTCTTTTCTCTGTCGACTTGTTCTATCTACGTTTTGCATAGACGATTAAACTTGCTATAACTTTTTAATTTTTAATGGTTAGTTTGTTAGTTTTTTTTTATTTTACTAGAACATAGTTTTAAGTTAAAAAAAATAAGTTTAGACGTAATGAAACCCTACCGGAACCCATTTCACTGTAAATAAAAAGCGACTGCACATCAGGACATTACTTTAAATTGCTATCGAATTCACGACTAAAATTTTGCTATAGAATATAATCAACCAGCTGTATTTACCGGGTGGGGGGCTTAGGGGAAAATAATTCAAAATATAGTCATGTTTATCATTTTTTTGTAAATAGAATTTTAAAAAATTCGTTTTAGTTTTCCATTGTTTAATTTTTTATGTCAATAAATATTCGATAATTAGTAATTAAAAAATAATAATTTAATTTGTATTATCAAAGTTACATGTAAGCGAGAAACACAGCTACAAGAGATTTTATCTGATATTTTTCTTAATAATCAATCAATAATTGATTATCATTTATACCCTTTTCCCTCTCGATATTAAATAGTTTCTCATCTATTTGTTGTGTTGAAGCATAAAATGAATTGAGTATTTGTGGGGATCAATACTGGACTAAGGGACGTAATTGTTTAAGGAACGCACTACTTGCTTTGCCCCCTCCCCTCCTCCTGATTGCATCCAGAACTGGATTTACAGCAGGATCTTCATAAATGCCCACTAGGCTGATTAACACTGTTGCAGAGGCCGATGATGATGGTCGGTCTTACAATTTGTTTGACACAAAACAAATGCAGCAATAATAAAGAAAGATAACAAAGTTAAATTGGCAAATAGCAAATTACCAGTTTATTAGATCGTAAAGATACAGGTGTACCGTGACCCCCGGTATGAATGAGGTAGAAGATGGCCTTTTCTCTTTGTGTACCATGAGTCACACCAACAAGTAATAAACATGATTCGTGAGAAATGAAAAAGATGAAACAAGATTAACAAAACGCAACATATATATATATATATATATATATATATATATATATATATATATATATATATAGAGAGAGAGAGAGAGAGAGAGAGAGAGAGAGATGATGATAAAATAAAGGATAGAATAATTCCAGTGGTATGAGACCTTAAACTCAAAAATTCATCTTAACGTTTCACCCAATCTTTGCATGGGTTTTTTCAAGGGTGGAGCTGAAAACTGGCAAAGGACAAGATCTGTAATTTGGGGGAATATATATGGTAATCAGTGTATAATAAATTTAAATGTGTGTAGGGAGAGAAGTTAAGCAAATAAAAAAAATTATATATATATATATATATATATATATATATATATATACTCTAAATATATGTATGCACAATATAAAAAGATGGTGTATTAGTAAAAGGAAAAGATGGGAGCAAAAGGTGGTTCAAGTCAAACCCAACTAGTATAAAAAAAAAACAGACTGGAACCAGGTTGTATTCCCTTGCTAGCGACAAAAGCGAGATGTGATACAAAGCCAGAAGGTGGGGAAAACCAACTTTCCTGAAGGGGGACTCTGGTTGGTTACAAAAATAGCCATGAACAGACCCGTCAGCAGAGCACCCCAGATGATCAGCAATAAACCAACCCCCACTCCTGAGAAGAAGATAATGCCTGGAAGGATACATCTCTTAGGATCGAGCCGGAACATACCTCATTTTTCCTCATGTGCACCTGCAACAACACTTTCTCAATACATCTCTTCTCTTTTACTCAATAAATTGTTGTTATCTTTACAACTGCTGTTCACCGTATTTCATCTGTTGTTTCATCATGCATGCTTTTTCCAGTTATTAATTCCTTGTTAGCTGGGAGCTGTGGTACGTTGGACAACTATTCATCGCACATCTGTGTCGTCGCTCCCATGCTATAGCATGATATCACCTTCAGTGACGAATGTTGGCGTTCTGACAATGTCAGACCCTCGATCATACATTTTGTCTTCTGATGTCGCCTCGTAGTCAAATCCTGAATTTTTCAATCCCCTTTTGACCTTTTCTACCATCGCTGACGCTGAGGAAGTCTGAAATCTCATTTGTTTTCCGACACTATATTGTCCTTTTCTCTTTCTTCCGACACTAGTGTGTGTTATCCACGGTAACACAACACTCAAAATGGTGACCTCGTATGCGGGGAAAGATATTTCCAAACATGTGCACCATTAAAAATGTAAAAGTTAGGATGTAACATATTTGTAGTGTTACATAGCGTGTCATCTGAGGCATGTATAAATTTGTTATAAACACCGGCCGGCACCCCCTACGTTATCACCGTCATCTCATCAACTTCACACAAACGCTGAGACTTATTTCAAATGTAGGGTTTCTTAGAGTGAACAATTATGGGGATCAGAGAGAGAGATATATACTTTTAGATGTGGGTTACTACATGAGAGAGAGAGAGAGAGAGACGGCTTGGGCTGCACTCTATTTAGTTAACATTGTGTTCCCACCCCCACAGGCAACTTTGTGGTGTGACCGTCTCGTTCGAATATCTGCTGGCAAACAGAGTGAATTCCTTTTCTCCGGAACTCGCGTAATACCCTCACTTCAGTTTGCTCGTTGTGATCAATCTTTTGAACCCTAATCCATCAATCATTCTCTCCACCCAATCTTGCGTATTTCGTTATGTAACAGTAGTTTATTAATAGTACCAAATTTATGTCTCAGTTGTTTTTGCTAATTTATATCTCTTTTTAAAGTACTTGGTTAGATGCACAATTTTATGGTGTTTTTGACTGGAGTTTGGGGCAGAAGTGTTCTACTGAATTGAGACAAATTCAAAATGGCAGATTTGGTCAAGTTGTAGAAAGCTTTTTTAATGCTTATATACTCACAAGAAACATTGCGATAAAATCAACAGAATAAAAAATTATATAAAAATAGAACGGAAAGAGAAATCCATCCTGAGTATGACACAAAACTGAATTCGGTGGTGAGACCCAAATTTGTAAACTTTGGGTAATTATTCCTTTTTTACAATTATTCCAAGGTCAACTCTGTCAGGGTCCCATCTATTGGTTGAATAGAATCAGCCTTGGGTATGACACAAAACTGTATCCAGAGATATGCACATACATTTACATCATAAATAATGAGTTAAAGCTGACGTTTTCAATAAATACACAGTACAAATTGAAGCATAAAAATGACCAAAATGACTGGTTTGAGCATTACTTAATCAGAAAAGGGTGGATATATATAAATCTGTTATTGGGTATTCATGTTTGTTTACACCCAGCTCTCTCTTTGGTACTGGGGTTTGGGAAATGTGTCGGGTTGGTACACATCATGGTTGAGTGGATGGTATAGTCTGTCTAAATTTATAAAACACTAGCAAGAAGACCCGGCATTGCCCAGAATTGAATGAGAAACCAGATGTCCTTTTGCTCCCAGCCCATTTCTTCTTCTTTGCGTGTCTTTGAAACATGTGATCATACAACAGTTTCCCACTTTTTTGCATTATTACTGTACTCTGCAAGATGAAAGATCTTGTTGGGTAATAGACGACATTATTACTGTACTCTGCAAGATGAAAGATCTTGTTGGGTAATAGACGACATTATTACTGTACTCTGCAAGATGAAAGATCTTGTTGGGTAATAGACGACATTATTACTGTACTCTGCAAGATGAAAGATCTTGTTGGGTAATAGACGACATTATTACTGTACTCTGCAAGATGAAAGATCTTGTTGGGTAATAGACGACATTATTACTGTACTCTGCAAGATGAAAGATCTTGTTGGGTAATAGACGACATTATTACTGTACTCTGCAAGATGAAAGATCTTGTTGGGTAATAGACGGCATTATTACTGTACTCTGCAAGATGAAAGATCTTGTTGGGTAATAGACGGAATTATTACTGTACTCTGCAAGATGAAAGATCTTGTTCGGTAATAGACGGCATTATTACTGTACTCTGCAAGATGAAAGATCTTGTTGGGTAATAGACGGCATTATTACTGTACTCTGCAAGATGAAAGATCTTGTTGGGTAATAGACGACATTATTACTGTACTCTGCAAGATGAAAGATCTTGTTGGGTAATAGACGACATTATTACTGTATTCTGCAAGATGAAAGATCTTGTTGGGTAATAGACGACATTATTACTGTACTCTGCAAGATGAAAGATCTTGTTGGGTAATAGACGACATTATTACTGTATTCTGCAAGATGAAAGATCTTGTTCGGTAATAGACGACATTATTACTGTACTCTGCAAGATGAAAGATCTTGTTGGGTAATAGACGACATTATTACTGTACTCTGCAAGATGAAAGATCTTGTTGGGTAATAGACGACATTATTACTGTACTCTGCAAGATGAAAGATCTTGTTGGGTAATAGACGACATTATTACTGTATTCTGCAAGATGAAAGATCTTGTTGGGTAATAGACGACATTATTACTGTACTCTGCCAGATGAAAGATCTTGTTGGGTAATAGACGACATTATTACTGTACTCTGCAAGATGAAAGATCTTGTTGGGTAATAGACGACATTATTACTGTACTCTGCAAGATCAAAGATCTTGTTGGGTAATAGACGACATTATTACTGTACTCTGCAAGATGAAAGATCTTGTTCGGTAATAGACGACATTATTACTGTACTCTGCAAGATGAAAGATCTTGTTCGGTAATAGACGACATTATTACTGTACTCTGCAAGATGAAAGATCTTGTTGGGTAATAGACGACATTATTACTGTACTCTGCAAGATGAAAGATCTTGTTGGGTAATAGACGACATTATTACTGTACTCTGCCAGATGAAAGATCTTGTTGGGTAATAGACGACATTATTACTGTACTCTGCAAGATGAAAGATCTTGTTCGGTAATGGACAGCATTATTACTGTACTCTGCAAGATGAAAGATCTTGTTGGGTAATAGACGACATTATTACTGTACTCTGCAAGATGAAAGATCTTGTTGGGTAATAGACGACATTATTACTGTACTCTGCAAGATGAAAGATCTTGTTGGGTAATAGACGGCATTATTACTGTACTCTGCAAGATGAAAGATCTTGTTGGGTAATAGACGGCATTATTACTGTACTCTGCAAGATGAAAGATCTTGTTGGGTAATAGACGATATTATTGCTGTACTCTGCAAGATGAAAGATCTTGTTGGGTAATAGACGACATTATTACTGTACTCTGCAAGATAGAAAGATCTTGTTGGGTAATAGACGACATTATTACTGTACTCTGCAAGATGAAAGATCTTGTTGGGTAATAGACGGCATTATTACTGTACTCTGCAAGATGAAAGATCTTGTTGGGTAATAGACGACATTATTACTGTACTCTGTAAGATGAAAGATCTTGTTGGGTAATAGACGACATTATTACTGTACTCTGCAAGATGAAAGATCTTGTTGGGTAATAGACGACATTATTACTGTACTCTGCAAGATAGAAAGATCTTGTTGGGTAATAGACGACATTATTACTGTACTCTGCAAGATGAAAGATCTTGTTGGGTAATAGACGGCATTATTACTGTACTCTGCAAGATGAAAGATCTTGTTGGGTAATAGACGACATTATTACTGTACTCTGTAAGATGAAAGATCTTGTTGGGTAATAGACGGCATTATTACTGTACTCTGCAAGATGAAAGATCTTGTTGGGTAATAGACGGCATTATTACTGTACTCTGCAGGATGAAAGATCTTGTTCGGTAATAGCGTACATTATTACATTATTACTGTACTCTGCAAGATGAAAGATCTTGTTGGGTAATAGACGACATTATTACTGTACTCTGCAAGATGAAAGATCTTGTTGGGTAATAGACGGCATTATTACTGTACTCTGCAAGATGAAAGATCTTGTTGTGTAATAGACGGCATTATTACTGTACTCTGCAAGATGAAAGATCTTGTTGGGTAATAGACGACATTATTACTGTACTCTGCAAGATGAAAGATCTTGTTGGGTAATAGACGGCATTATTACTGTACTCTGCAAGATGAAAGATCTTGTTGGGTAATAGACGACATTATTACTGTACTCTGCAAGATGAAAGATCTTGTTGGGTAATAGACGATATTATTGCTGTACTCTGCAAGATGAAAGATCTTGTTGGGTAATAGACGACATTATTACTGTACTCTGCAAGATAGAAAGATCTTGTTGGGTAATAGACGACATTATTACTGTACTCTGCAAGATGAAAGATCTTGTTGGGTAATAGACGGCATTATTACTGTACTCTGCAAGATGAAAGATCTTGTTGGGTAATAGACGACATTATTACTGTACTCTGTAAGATGAAAGATCTTGTTGGGTAATAGACGACATTATTACTGTACTCTGCAAGATGAAAGATCTTGTTGGGTAATAGACGACATTATTACTGTACTCTGCAAGATAAAAAGATCTTGTTGGGTAATAGACGACATTATTACTGTACTCTGCAAGATGAAAGATCTTGTTGGGTAATAGACGGCATTATTACTGTACTCTGCAAGATGAAAGATCTTGTTGGGTAATAGACGACATTATTACTGTACTCTGTAAGATGAAAGATCTTGTTGGGTAATAGACGACATTATTACTGTACTCTGCAAGATGAAAGATCTTGTTGGGTAATAGACGACATTATTACTGTACTCTGCAAGATGAAAGATCTTGTTGGGTAATAGACGGCATTATTACTGTACTCTGCAAGATGAAAGATCTTGTTAGGTAATAGACGACATTATTACTGTACTCTGCAAGATGAAAGATCTTGTTGGGTAATAGACGACATTATTACTGTACTCTGCAAGATGAAAGATCTTGTTGGGTAATAGACGACATTATTACTGTACTCTGCAAGATAGAAAGATCTTGTTGGGTAATAGACGACATTATTACTGTACTCTGCAAGATGAAAGATCTTGTTGGGTAATAGACGGCATTATTACTGTACTCTGCAAGATGAAAGATCTTGTTGGGTAATAGACGGCATTATTACTGTACTCTGCAAGATGAAAGATTTTGTTGGGTAATAGACGACATTATTACTGTACTCTGCAAGATGAAAGATCTTGTTGGGTAATAGACGACATTATTACTGTACTCTGCAAGATGAAAGATCTTGTTGGGTAATAGACGACATTATTACTGTACTCTGCAAGATGAAAGATCTTGTTGGGTAATAGACGGCATTATTACTGTACTCTGCAAGATGAAAGATCTTGTTAGGTAATAGACGACATTATTACTGTACTCTGCAAGATGAAAGATCTTGTTGGGTAATAGACTGCATTATTACTGTACTCTGCAAGATGAAAGATCTTGTTGGGTAATAGACGACATTATTACTGTACTCTGCAAGATGAAAGATCTTGTTGGGTAATAGACGACATTATTACTGTACTCTGCAAGATGAAAGATCTTGTTGGGTAATAGACGGCATTATTACTGTACTCTGCAAGATGAAAGATCTTGTTGGGTAATAGACGACATTATTACATTATTACTGTACTCTGCAAGATGAAAGATCTTGTTGGGTAATAGACGGCATTATTACTGTACTCTGCAGGATGAAAGATCTTGTTCGGTAATAGACGACATTATTACATTATTACTGTACTCTGCAAGATGAAAGATCTTGTTGGGTAATAGACGACATTATTACTGTACTCTGCAAGATGAAAGATCTTGTTGGGTAATAGACGGCATTATTACTGTACTCTGCAAGATGAAAGATCTTGTTGGGTAATAGACGGCATTATTACTGTACTCTGCAAGATGAAAGATCTTGTTGGGTAATAGACGACATTATTACTGTACTCTGCAAGATGAAAGATCTTGTTGGGTAATAGACGACATTATTACTGTACTCTGCAAGATGAAAGATCTTGTTGGGTAATAGACGACATTATTACTGTACTCTGCAAGATGAAAGATCTTGTTGGGTAATAGACGATATTATTGCTGTACTCTGCAAGATGAAAGATCTTGTTGGGTAATAGACGACATTATTACTGTACTCTGCAAGATAGAAAGATCTTGTTGGGTAATAGACGACATTATTACTGTACTCTGCAAGATGAAAGATCTTGTTGGGTAATAGACGGCATTATTACTGTACTCTGCAAGATGAAAGATCTTGTTGGGTAATAGACGACATTATTACTGTACTCTGTAAGATGAAAGATCTTGTTGGGTAATAGACGACATTATTACTGTACTCTGCAAGATGAAAGATCTTGTTGGGTAATAGACGACATTATTACTGTACTCTGCAAGATAGAAAGATCTTGTTGGGTAATAGACGACATTATTACTGTACTCTGCAAGATGAAAGATCTTGTTGGGTAATAGACGGCATTATTACTGTACTCTGCAAGATGAAAGATCTTGTTGGGTAATAGACGACATTATTACTGTACTCTGTAAGATGAAAGATCTTGTTGGGTAATAGACGACATTATTACTGTACTCTGCAAGATGAAAGATCTTGTTGGGTAATAGACGACATTATTACTGTACTCTGCAAGATGAAAGATCTTGTTGGGTAATAGACGGCATTATTACTGTACTCTGCAAGATGAAAGATCTTGTTAGGTAATAGACGACATTATTACTGTACTCTGCAAGATGAAAGATCTTGTTGGGTAATAGACGACATTATTACTGTACTCTGCAAGATGAAAGATCTTGTTGGGTAATAGACCACATTATTACTGTACTCTGCAAGATAGAAAGATCTTGTTGGGTAATAGACGACATTATTACTGTACTCTGCAAGATGAAAGATCTTGTTGGGTAATAGACGGCATTATTACTGTACTCTGCAAGATGAAAGATCTTGTTGGGTAATAGACGGCATTATTACTGTACTCTGCAAGATGAAAGATCTTGTTGGGTAATAGACGACATTATTACTGTACTCTGCAAGATGAAAGATCTTGTTGGGTAATAGACGACATTATTACTGTACTCTGCAAGATGAAAGATCTTGTTGGGTAATAGACGACATTATTACTGTACTCTGCAAGATGAAAGATCTTGTTGGGTAATAGACGGCATTATTACTGTACTCTGCAAGATGAAAGATCTTGTTAGGTAATAGACGACATTATTACTGTACTCTGCAAGATGAAAGATCTTGTTGGGTAATAGACGACATTATTACTGTACTCTGCAAGATGAAAGATCTTGTTGGGTAATAGACGACATTATTACTGTACTCTGCAAGATGAAAGATCTTGTTCGGTAATAGACGACATTATTACTGTACTCTGCAAGATGAAAGATCTTGTTCGGTAATAGACGACATTATTACTGTACTCTGCAAGATGAAAGATCTTGTTCGGTAATAGACGACATTATTACTGTACTCTGCAAGATGAAAGATCTTGTTGGGTAATAGACGGCATTATTACTGTACTCTGCAAGATGAAAGATCTTGTTGGGTAAAAGACGGCATTATTACTGTACTCTGCAAGATGAAAGATCTTGTTGGGTAATAGACGACATTATTACTGTACTCTGCAAGATGAAAGATCTTGTTGGTAATAGACGACATTATTACTGTACTCTGCAAGATGAAAGATCTTGTTGGGTAATAGACGACATTATTACTGTACTCTGCAAGATGAAAGATCTTGTTGGTAATAGACGACATTATTACTGTACTCTGCAAGATGAAAGATCTTGTTGGGTAATAGACGACATTATTACTGTACTCTGCAAGATGAAAGATCTTGTTCGGTAATAGACGACATTATTACTGTACTCTGCAAGATGAAAGATCTTGTTCGGTAATAGACGACATTATTACTGTACTCTGCAAGATGAAAGATCTTGTTGGGTAATAGACGACATTATTACTGTACTCTGCAAGATGAAAGATCTTGTTGGATAATAGACGACATTATTACTGTACTCTGCAAGATGAAAGATCTTGTTCGGTAATAGACGACATTATTATTGTACTCTGCAAGATGAAAGATCTTGTTCGGTAATAGACGGCATTATTACTGTACTCTGCAAGATGAAAGATCTTGTTGGGTAAAAGACGGCATTATTACTGTACTCTGCAAGATGAAAGATCTTGTTGGGTAATAGACGACATTATTACTGTACTCTGCAAGATGAAAGATCTTGTTGGGTAATAGACGACATTATTACTGTACTCTGCAAGATGAAAGATCTTGTTCGGTAATAGACGACATTATTACTGTACTCTGCAAGATGAAAGATCTTGTTCGGTAATAGACGACATTATTACTGTACTCTGCAAGATGAAAGATCTTGTTGGGTAATAGACGACATTATTACTGTACTCTGCAAGATGAAAGATCTTGTTCGGTAATAGACGACATTATTACTGTACTCTGCAAGATAAAAGATCTTGTTCGGTAATAGACGACATTATTACTGTACTCTGCAAGATGAAAGATCTTGTTCGGTAATAGACGGCATTATTACTGTACTCTGCAAGATGAAAGATCTTGTTGGGTAAAAGACGGCATTATTACTGTACTCTGCAAGATGAAAGATCTTGTTGGGTAATAGACGACATTATTACTGTACACTGCAAGATGAAAGATCTTGTTGGGTAATAGACGACATTATTACTGTACTCTGCAAGATGAAAGATCTTGTTGGGTAATAGACGGCATTATTACTGTACTCTGCAAGATGAAAGATCTTGTTCGGTAATAGACGACATTATTACTGTACTCTGCAAGATGAAAGATCTTGTTGGGTAATAGACGACATTATTACTGTACACTGCAATATGAAAGATCTTGTTGGGTAATAGACGACATTATTACTGTACTCTGCAAGATGAAAGATCTTGTTGGGTAATAGACGGCATTATTACTGTACTCTGCAAGATGAAAGATCTTGTTGGGTAATAGACGACATTATTACTGTACTCTGCAAGATGAAAGATCTTGTTCGGTAATAGACGACATTATTACTGTACTCTGCAAGATGAAAGATCTTGTTCGGTAATAGACGACATTATTACTGTACTCTGCAAGATGAAAGATCTTGTTGGGTAATAGACGGCATTATTACTGTACTCTGCAAGATGAAAGATCTTGTTGGGTAATAGACGACATTATTACTGTACTCTGCAAGATGAAAGATCTTGTTGGGTAATAGACGACATTATTACTGTACTCTGCAAGATGAAAGATCTTGTTGGGTAATAGACGACATTATTACTGTACTCTGCAAGATGAAAGATCTTGTTGGGTAATAGACGACATTATTACTGTACTCTGCAAGATGAAAGATCTTGTTGGGTAATAGACGACATTATTACTGTACTCTGCAAGATGAAAGATCTTGTTGGGTAATAGACGACATTATTACTGTACTCTGCAAGATGAAAGATCTTGTTGGGTAATAGACGGCATTATTACTGTACTCTGCAAGATGAAAGATCTTGTTGGGTAATAGACGGCATTATTACTGTACTCTGCAAGATGAAAGATCTTGTTGGGTAATAGACGACATTATTACTGTACTCTGCAAGATGAAAGATCTTGTTGGGTAATAGACGACATTATTACTGTACTCTGCAAGATGAAAGATCTTGTTGGGTAATAGACGGCATTATTACTGTACTCTGCAAGATGAAAGATCTTGTTGGGTAATAGACGACATTATTACATTATTACTGTACTCTGCAAGATGAAAGATCTTGTTGGGTAATAGACGGCATTATTACTGTACTCTGCAGGATGAAAGATCTTGTTCGGTAATAGACGACATTATTACATTATTACTGTACTCTGCAAGATGAAAGATCTTGTTGGGTAATAGACGACATTATTACTGTACTCTGCAAGATGAAAGATCTTGTTGGGTAATAGACGGCATTATTACTGTACTCTGCAAGATGAAAGATCTTGTTGGGTAATAGACGGCATTATTACTGTACTCTGCAAGATGAAAGATCTTGTTGGGTAATAGACGACATTATTACTGTACTCTGCAAGATGAAAGATCTTGTTGGGTAATAGACGGCATTATTACTGTACTCTGCAAGATGAAAGATCTTGTTGGGTAATAGACGACATTATTACTGTACTCTGCAAGATGAAAGATCTTGTTGGGTAATAGACGATATTATTGCTGTACTCTGCAAGATGAAAGATCTTGTTGGGTAATAGACGACATTATTACTGTACTCTGCAAGATAGAAAGATCTTGTTGGGTAATAGACGACATTATTACTGTACTCTGCAAGATGAAAGATCTTGTTGGGTAATAGACGGCATTATTACTGTACTCTGCAAGATGAAAGATCTTGTTGGGTAATAGACGACATTATTACTGTACTCTGTAAGATGAAAGATCTTGTTGGGTAATAGACGACATTATTACTGTACTCTGCAAGATGAAAGATCTTGTTGGGTAATAGACGACATTATTACTGTACTCTGCAAGATAGAAAGATCTTGTTGGGTAATAGACGACATTATTACTGTACTCTGCAAGATGAAAGATCTTGTTGGGTAATAGACGGCATTATTACTGTACTCTGCAAGATGAAAGATCTT
The DNA here is from genome assembly GCA_963556195.1 of Sepiola atlantica. NCBI lineage: Eukaryota > Metazoa > Mollusca > Cephalopoda > Sepiida > Sepiolidae > Sepiola > Sepiola atlantica. Next base: position 140,244,469 of record OY744522.1, read on the forward strand.
GTTGGGTAATAGACGACATTATTACTGTACTCTGTAAGATGAAAGATCTTGTTGGGTAATAGACGACATTATTACTGTACTCTGCAAGATGAAAGATCTTGTTGGGTAATAGACGACATTATTACTGTACTCTGCAAGATGAAAGATCTTGTTGGGTAATAGACGGCATTATTACTGTACTCTGCAAGATGAAAGATCTTGTTAGGTAATAGACGACATTATTACTGTACTCTGCAAGATGAAAGATCTTGTTGGGTAATAGACGACATTATTACTGTACTCTGCAAGATGAAAGATCTTGTTGGGTAATAGACGACATTATTACTGTACTCTGCAAGATAGAAAGATCTTGTTGGGTAATAGACGACATTATTACTGTACTCTGCAAGATGAAAGATCTTGTTGGGTAATAGACGGCATTATTACTGTACTCTGCAAGATGAAAGATCTTGTTGGGTAATAGACGGCATTATTACTGTACTCTGCAAGATGAAAGATCTTGTTGGGTAATAGACGACATTATTACTGTACTCTGCAAGATGAAAGATCTTGTTGGGTAATAGACGACATTATTACTGTACTCTGCAAGATGAAAGATCTTGTTGGGTAATAGACGACATTATTACTGTACTCTGCAAGATGAAAGATCTTGTTGCGTAATAGACGGCATTATTACTGTACTCTGCAAGATGAAAGATCTTGTTAGGTAATAGACGACATTATTACTGTACTCTGCAAGATGAAAGATCTTGTTGGGTAATAGACGACATTATTACTGTACTCTGCAAGATGAAAGATCTTGTTGGGTAATAGACGACATTATTACTGTACTCTGCAAGATGAAAGATCTTGTTCGGTAATAGACGACATTATTACTGTACTCTGCAAGATGAAAGATCTTGTTCGGTAATAGACGACATTATTACTGTACTCTGCAAGATGAAAGATCTTGTTCGGTAATAGACGACATTATTACTGTACTCTGCAAGATGAAAGATCTTGTTGGGTAAAAGACGGCATTATTACTGTACTCTGCAAGATGAAAGATCTTGTTGGGTAATAGACGACATTATTACTGTACTCTGCAAGATGAAAGATCTTGTTGGGTAATAGACGGCATTATTACTGTACTCTGCAAGATGAAAGATCTTGTTGGGTAATAGACGGCATTATTACTGTACTCTGCAAGATGAAAGATCTTGTTGGGTAATAGACGACATTATTACTGTACTCTGCAAGATGAAAGATCTTGTTGGGTAATAGACGGCATTATTACTGTACTCTGCAAGATGAAAGATCTTGTTGGGTAATAGACGACATTATTACTGTACTCTGCAAGATGAAAGATCTTGTTGGGTAATAGACGATATTATTGCTGTACTCTGCAAGATGAAAGATCTTGTTGGGTAATAGACGACATTATTACTGTACTCTGCAAGATAGAAAGATCTTGTTGGGTAATAGACGACATTATTACTGTACTCTGCAAGATGAAAGATCTTGTTGGGTAATAGACGACATTATTACTGTACTCTGTAAGATGAAAGATCTTGTTGGGTAATAGACGACATTATTACTGTACTCTGCAAGATGAAAGATCTTGTTGGGTAATAGACGACATTATTACTGTACTCTGCAAGATAGAAAGATCTTGTTGGGTAATAGACGACATTATTACTGTACTCTGCAAGATGAAAGATCTTGTTGGGTAATAGACGGCATTATTACTGTACTCTGCAAGATGAAAGATCTTGTTGGGTAATAGACGACATTATTACTGTACTCTGTAAGATGAAAGATCTTGTTGGGTAATAGACGACATTATTACTGTACTCTGCAAGATGAAAGATCTTGTTGGGTAATAGACGACATTATTACTGTACTCTGCAAGATGAAAGATCTTGTTGGGTAATAGACGGCATTATTACTGTACTCTGCAAGATGAAAGATCTTGTTAGGTAATAGACGACATTATTACTGTACTCTGCAAGATGAAAGATCTTGTTGGGTAATAGACGACATTATTACTGTACTCTGCAAGATGAAAGATCTTGTTGGGTAATAGACGACATTATTACTGTACTCTGCAAGATAGAAAGATCTTGTTGGGTAATAGACGACATTATTACTGTACTCTGCAAGATGAAAGATCTTGTTGGGTAATAGACGGCATTATTACTGTACTCTGCAAGATGAAAGATCTTGTTGGGTAATAGACGGCATTATTACTGTACTCTGCAAGATGAAAGATCTTGTTGGGTAATAGACGACATTATTACTGTACTCTGCAAGATGAAAGATCTTGTTGGGTAATAGACGACATTATTACTGTACTCTGCAAGATGAAAGATCTTGTTGGGTAATAGACGACATTATTACTGTACTCTGCAAGATGAAAGATCTTGTTGGGTAATAGATGGCATTATTACTGTACTCTGCAAGATGAAAGATCTTGTTAGGTAATAGACGACATTATTACTGTACTCTGCAAGATGAAAGATCTTGTTGGGTAATAGACGACATTATTACTGTACTCTGCAAGATGAAAGATCTTGTTGGGTAATAGACGACATTATTACTGTACTCTGCAAGATGAAAGATCTTGTTCGGTAATAGACGACATTATTACTGTACTCTGCAAGATGAAAGATCTTGTTCGGTAATAGACGACATTATTACTGTACTCTGCAAGATGAAAGATCTTGTTCGGTAATAGACGGCATTATTACTGTACTCTGCAAGATGAAAGATCTTGTTGGGTAAAAGACGGCATTATTACTGTACTCTGCAAGATGAAAGATCTTGTTGGGTAATAGACGACATTATTACTGTACACTGCAAGATGAAAGATCTTGTTGGGTAATAGACGACATTATTACTGTACTCTGCAAGATGAAAGATCTTGTTGGGTAATAGACGGCATTATTACTGTACTCTGCAAGATGAAAGATCTTGTTCGGTAATAGACGACATTATTACTGTACTCTGCAAGATGAAAGATCTTGTTGGGTAATAGACGACATTATTACTGTACACTGCAAGATGAAAGATCTTGTTGGGTAATAGACGACATTATTACTGTACTCTGCAAGATGAAAGATCTTGTTGGGTAATAGACGGCATTATTACTGTACTCTGCAAGATGAAAGATCTTGTTGGGTTATAGACGACATTATTACTGTACTCTGCAAGATGAAAGATCTTGTTCGGTAATAGACGACATTATTACTGTACTCTGCAAGATGAAAGATCTTGTTGGGTAATAGACGGCATTATTACTGTACTCTGCAAGATGAAAGATCTTGTTGGGTAATAGACGACATTATTACTGTACTCTGCAAGATGAAAGATCTTGTTGGGTAATAGACGACATTATTACTGTACTCTGCAAGATGAAAGATCTTGTTGGGTAATAGACGACATTATTACTGTACTCTGCAAGATGAAAGATCTTGTTGGGTAATAGACGACATTATTACTGTACTCTGCAAGATGAAAGATCTTGTTGGGTAATAGACGACATTATTACATTATTACTGTACTCTGCAAGATGAAAGATCTTGTTGGGTAATAGACGGCATTATTACTGTACTCTGCAAGATGAAAGATCTTGTTCGGTAATAGACGACATTATTACATTATTACTGTACTCTGCAAGATGAAAGATCTTGTTGGGTAATAGACGACATTATTACTGTACTCTGCAAGATGAAAGATCTTGTTGGGTAATAGACGGCATTATTACTGTACTCTGCAAGATGAAAGATCTTGTTGGGTAATAGACGGCATTATTACTGTACTCTGCAAGATGAAAGATCTTGTTGGGTAATAGACGACATTATTACTGTACTCTGCAAGATGAAAGATCTTGTTGGGCAATAGACGGCAGACAAGGCAGTGTTGCATCGTATGGTCCTCCTCTCCACATTCGCAGATAGTTGGATCGGTTTTGTAGCCCATCTGGTTATAGCAACTTTTGATCACTCCATTCCTGTTCTCAGGCAGTTGAGTGTTTTCCACTGGAGCCAGGGTGCCTCTGAACCCGGAGGGAGGGCCTCGGAAGGGAAGATTCCCATGTCAGTAGGAGGGAGGGGGATTCTCGAGCCATCTGGTCCATAGCTGAAGTCTGCTCTCTTCCTGAGATGTTGTTAGGGGTTCGACATGGCTAAGGAAGCTTCTCCTTCACTTTGAAGCGAGCCCCCCTCTACCCCCCCCCCCAAAAAAAAAAGAACCCAGCTTATAACATCATATTACCTTTTTTTTTTTTCAATTCTTATTTTTTATATTTTATAATATTCAATTTTTGAGTGTGGGTTCGAAGGATATACTCACTATTGATTGGGTGCAAAAGGTATAAGCAAAATGACATTAATTGAAATAAATTTCAGTAAATTTATAGCATTTAACTCCCTTCAGGCACACCCGGCGTTTCTCTGAAATACATGAAGACCCTTGTTCACTCCTGCTCCTTAATAACATTTCTATTATTTTTTAAACTTATATGATTTTCAAGTTATAAATAAAATAAAGTAAAACATTTCTTTTTTTATGGATGTCAGGTGCGAACGTGTACCCCATAATAATGTTGTATATCCTTTTGAACAACATGAAATATACTTATCCAAGTACTCTCGATAATGTAGTTTCAGAACATGTACAGGTTTCGGCCATTTGTGTGAAGTTGATGAGATGACGATGATAACGTAGGGTGTGCCGGCCGGTGTCTATAACATAAGTAACTATATCATTTTATTTCAACATAATACATGTAATACGAAAGAAATATGCAACTGCAATATAGAAACTAACAAAGTTTTTAGCCCAAATTATTAAAACATTTATTAAAGCTCTGTGTGCTCTCCATTTTGCTAATCTTTCAGAGACTGAGCGGCGTACTTTTGGTGCACAGCTCAAACGGCAGCTTGAGCAGTGGCAGCTCGGATTTGTTTCCTAAGTTCAACGATGCTATAAAAAATATACGAATTCCGCTTTCGAATGACACATGAAATAGAAGAATTGCTTAAATATCAACAAAGTTATAAACAAAAGAAAATATATAGTTACTTATGGCAGACCTTGTATACGGCTGGGGGGGGGGATATATCTCGAAAACTCTGGGAGGTGTTTGTAAACATACAGGAACTAGAACTTTATTATATCAAAAAGAAAAAATTTAGGTTGGCCATTACATCGGCCAAAGCCTTGTAAGAATAACATCCAAGATGAGAACAGTAGTCCGAATAATCCAGATCATATAAATTATAAATCCTCATCTCAAAAATTAGGAAAAAAAATCTAATTTGTTGTTTTCTGACAAGGTAGATAAAGAATTAAAGCATAAACCTCGGGTCACATAAACTTTGCAGATGTGAAGTTTCCCCAAAAAGATAACTGTAAGTTGAAATTCTACAAAATAGACTTTCAAACCGACTTATCTAATCTTATAAATGACATTTGTGCCGTCAAAATAGGACGATTTATTGATTTTGTTTTTGTTCTGTTCCTTAAACATCGGTTACTAGGAAACCGAGCAAATGTACTATACGTAAAATATTTCAGATGATTGTTTGCTTGTTGGGTTTTACGGCATGTCAATCTGTTGTATTTCTGCTATGCTTAAAAGAATGACGACAAACACTGATGTATAAAAATATGATATATCTTTATTGTTCGGTGGCAGTGAATAAATGGAGATTAGTGACTACCCATGAAGCTCCAGCCCCTGTTCCATCGTCGCAATGTTGCATCCTTGTGCTTGTTTTACAAGTACTTCAATGGAATGTGCCCAGATGAACTTGCTGCTCTGGTGCCCCCTCGACATAAATACACTCAACCAACCCGACAATCAGCTAAATCCCATCCATTCACTGTGGAGGTCCCCAGATGCCAGAGAGCCTTCTACTCCAATAGCTTCTTTCCTCGTGCAGCAAGCCTTTGGAACTCCCTCCCTGTTCCCTGTTTCCCCGACTGTACTGATATGCATCTCGCTGCTCAGCTCCTAATTTAGGATGATCTCCCCAAAAAAACTTTCATCCTAATTCTCAGTAGCCTCTTACGTTTACAGTGGCAACTTGCCCTGTTTGGAGTGAACTATGTTTTAAAAAAAAGGACGACGCATAGGAATTGACGGAGTGGTTTTCTCGGACCCGATTGCCAGTCAATTATCGATCTCAATTTTCATTTAGTTTATATAATAATTTGTGACACCCAAACATCCACCTGTAAACGTCCACTCTGAGATTTTACCTTCGCTGTCAATGTAGCCATGCCCCTAAGGCGTTTATTTAGTGATAGGGTATTTCCGTCTGCAGCTAACCTTTTTTAGATAGCATAACCGTTGCAGGTGGTTTTGAATCAATCAACAATCATTTTATTTCTGACAATCGACCGTGCTTTCTTTCTTCCGGTCACATGCGTGTCTGTATCAAGTATGCTTTATTCCTGCCGGGTGACATTTCTGGTACACCCGGCCTGAATATTCAACAAATCATTGTGGGCTCATTTTATGCCAAAATCATACATATGTTTTGTATACAATTGGTTTATATGTTTCGTAAGCATATACAAAACAAATTAATTAATATACTAAAGAGAAGGATACAGGCCACAGAGATAAGATGCTTCCCGAAAGATCCTCAACATCTCAGACAAAGCCCACATCACAAATGAAGAAGTGAAGAACACTCAAACAAGCAGTTGGGCCATATGAAGATCTACTGACCATTGAGAAGAAGAAAAGGAAAATAAAATGGCACGGCCATATCATACGATCATGTCACTGGGAGGAAGAAGGTGGGGCAAACAAAGAAAGAGGTGGGAGGACAACATCCGAGAGTGGACAAGGCTAGCGCTGAGTAACACGCTCATGGAGGCAGAAAATCAGGAGGGCTGGATAAAACTGGTTGCTAGGTCATCTTTGGCGTCCTAACAGCCATTCAAACCAAGAGACAGATGAGAGCAGGCATAATACAGAAAGACCTATTCAATTTACGACTGACCAACTTTACAGCCGTAACAAATTTTCTAATCAGTGTGCCACCCTCCTGCCTCTCTCGCTGGTGATGCTATTCACTCAGTAGCCGTTATAGCAAACAGCCTCCATGTCCGTTTGTATATGGTGTTTTTAATTTATTTTCTTCAAAATACTCTCATTCAATAAAGTTTTTCATTTCACAAACTGAGGAGATGAAAATAAGATAAAATACATTTTCACTTGATGATACTTTTTTTCTTATATCTTTATGTGTGTGTATATATATATATATATATATATATATATATATATATATATATATATATATATATATATGTTTTGTCTTTTAAGGGAAGTGGGGTCTGATCAACTCTGCTGGGAAGCCATGAAATTAAATACTGTCTTGTTTTTAAATTCCCGAAACAGTTTTTCATGGTAAACAACTGATGATCCCTTAAAATAGTGTTAGAAATTAACTAATATAATAACTGTAAAAAATAAATTGACTTACATGAGTGATTTTCCACTGGAAGACTTGGGACTATAATTTTTTTTTTTTTTTTTTTTTTAATATAGTTTTAATGGTTGAGAAACTTCCGAGACTATATATATTTGTAGCCCTCTTTGTCTGAGGTCTTTAATGCGAAATAAGACAGTCGTCAACCTTGGCTATAATGCAACGTTCCTTTATGTAAAACACTTTCTGACTGCTGCTTATAAAAATGTCCGCTTACTGACATAAATAAGTTTATTTCGCATGACTTTCGTATGATTATTCATGCTGGCCTCATCGGTTAAAGCGTCGGATTTGGAGTTGTAAACAAACAACTCTTGTTCTGGGGTATGTTATATATATATATATATATATATATATATATATATATATATATATATATATATATATATATATATAATGTGTGTGTATAACTACAGAAGATTAAGACAACATCGATACCGTCGGTTTAAAATCCAAACAAAGAAGACCGATAGTTAGCCCCCTATGCCAGACTCTCTTCAGACTCTGTTTATGTCTGTCTCCTTGGGAAATGGTGGCTTGATTTTTCAACGATATATCAATCTTCAATTTTATTTTTGTTATTTTTTATCAATTCGAGATTTCTACCCACAAGTGTTGCCGATATATACGTCCTAGACAAGTAAAAAAAAAATTCTCTTTTCTTTGATCTGTGAATCTAGGTCACGTGATTTCCGAGCGCCCTCCTTTCATTTTTTTGGTTGCACAAAATGAAACCATCAACAAGGCTACTTTTTTATACATCAATGCCATTCATTTACAAGATTGTGTGCCCAATGGTCCATGTGAAAACACATCTTGAGCAGTTTGGACTGACGGGTAAGGATCCAGATCAACTACAGAGTGCCAGCTGCATGTTGGGATTGCAGAAGCACAATAAACTCTGATGGAGACGAGGAGAAAAAAACCCAAATGGTGGTGGAACTCAAATAAAACATAACATGAATAATGAACAACATTTAGTTTTATTTAAATAATGAATATTTGCTAAATGTTAAGAGCAGTAATTATTTTCTGTACAGCAAATAGATTATTAGTAAAAAACTAGAATTAGGAATGGCAAAATTCAGTACTTATAAGCGGATATATGATTTTCATGATGATAGTACAAGAAAAAAGAGGAATGATGAGATGAACTGAATAAAAATAGTGATCATGAATCATTAAAGAAAATAATAGATGGAAAAGAAAACAAAAAAAATGTTTAGAATATTTTTTTACATCTTTGCTTTATTATGATCACCATGAAAAGGTCGAAGTATAGAGTGACCCTAAAAAATGCCACCCATGAAATTGTTAATAAAATTCACGATTCTTTCTCAAATTCAACCATATTTAGTACAAATAAACTTCAGTCTATGCCTGACCTGCCCACCAAGTGTTAGCCATGAATGACCAACAGTCTTTGTTTTACCCCTGTTCAATTATATGCTCTAAATTGTGTTGAACAATACTGAGTGCTACCGAGTGGCTGCCGTTAAGACGTTTTGGGCAGATGAAGAGGTGAAGTGTTGTGAGAGATGAACAATGGTTTCAACAAGATTGGTACAACTCCCCACAGTTCAATTGAATTGTTAATGATCGTCTCATCAGCATGAGATGTGATCTTAAATGGGTTTCACACTCATCGGACCATAACCCCCCCCCCTCCCCGCTGCGGTAGATTTTTATCTGTAGAGCTATTACAAAGATAATGTCTGTCAAAACAATCCCCAGACTATTCCCGAACTAAAGAGGGACATCACAATCCAAATCAGGGAGTGCCAAAAAAGGAGTGTGTCAGAGTTATTTACAATTTTGTAAGACAGAGGAGTCCATCGAATGGAGATAAAAAGAGACTGTTGAACATTCATGACTGAAACTTGATGAACAGGCATAGATTGAAATTTATTCGCACAAATATGGTTGGATTGCAGAAAAGATTTCATGAGTGGAATGCTTGGCAGAGTCACTCGGTATTTGGAGTTTAGCATTTGATATGGTATCTCATTATCGTTTACAGTGAAAAAAAAAATGTTTGTATTGCTAACAAAATAGTAAATATTGTAAGAGATTTTTGTTAAATAGCGAAGGGGGAGAAGGATTTGAGTGACACCCTAAAGGTCAGAGGTGATAAAGTGGGAGTCAATGAAACCATGTGATTTTCAGCCGGTGGGTTTTTTTTTTGGGTTTTTTTGGCTAACAACTGAAGCAAGCAGAAGCGAAATGTGACCATTCCCCAAGAGCCCAGTGGGGATGAGGCGGTTGCGTACAATGTAGCTAGGTGTAACGAGACAAGATCTCTCTCTCTCTCTCTCTCTTTCTCTTTCTTTCTCTTTCTCTTTCTCTCTTTCTCTTTCTCTCTCTTTCTCTTTCTCTCTCTCTCTTTCTCTTTCTCTCTCTTTCTTTCTCTCCCTATCATGCATAAGAAGTCAATCTGTTTCTGTTTTAAATAAATCCTGTTAAAAAACTAAATATTGGCATCCACATGGTTTTTATCAACAGCCGAAAAGCAACCTGTTTCACACCGACGATTATGAGAGGATCAACCCGTGTGCATTTTATCAGCAACTTGGGTTCACAATTAAAAAAAAACGGGTGTATAAAGGATTTATACACCCATGTTAAGGCATAATGTAAAATTTTGACAGAACTATGAATGTAATTTGTAACTATAATTCTGATTCACAGTGTATACTCTCCAGTGTACCTCATGTTTCAACATTAACAATAAACAACCTTTTGTTGTTTTTAATATTCATAAATAATTTACCTAATAATATAAAATCAGAAATATTACTATTAACATGATTAAACTACTTGTTCGACCATTATTTAGAGATATAACACAGATGGATTTAAATAAATTGTCGTATTGGTAAGATACTTGGAAATGAAAATTTAATAGAAAAATATAAAGTACTATGTATAGGATCCAAAAATATTAAAGTTGAATATATATTAAACAAAAACATAAGTCACTTGTGAGACTGCATACATCTGTCTGATAACGTAAGGATGGGCCAAAATCTTATCTGGGCCTTACTTCTCCATATAGTATGAAATATTCCCGAAGTTATGCCATAGAAACGTTGATAACTCAAAAACTATTTATGTGATCAGGCTGATGACGTTTGGTGTTATACAAAGAGCATCAGGTCCATGCATCAAATTTGGAAAAATCGGAAGTTGAAATTCTGTCAAAATTTCGATCATGACCGAACATTTCAAGGTCAAAGATCAAGGTTATATAAGATGCAGGACTTCATTGGCTATAGTATGGGCCAAGTAGCGAATGTCTACGATAAACATAACCGAAGTTCCTATTTACTTGCTCCTCACGAGGACAAAGTATGACACAAGGTCAGTTTTTAATGTGAGGTAAATCCAGCTCCCCAAAAAGGAACACTCTGGATTGAAAAAAAAAAATTGCCCAAGTCTAGAAGGATTTCTCCTTCACTGACTGAGGACAGAAAAGGTGAAATGTAGTATTAGAACAGATATTACATTTTGCTCCTAGCCTAAAGGCCAAGAAAGATTACCAAAGTTATTGCCAAAAGTGTTACTTTCACCTTTTCCATGACCTTGACCTTTGATTTAGATATCCCAAAATTAAATCAGTTCAAAGTTATACCATGACCGATATTTTGACCAAGTTTGGTTATGAATGGTCAAGCAATGTGGATGTTAGGCTCTACACAAACAAACAAACAAACAAATATAGTGGCAAAGTTAACTGAAAACATAACCTCTTTGGCAGCAGTAACAACAGTCAAAGCAAATAAATGAAGGATGCAATTTGGGAGTTCGCTTTGGTGATACAATCATATTTTATCTATTGTATTGAGGCAGACTTGTTGTCATTCAGACTCCAGGGAACACCACTTGTTATTACCAGTGAGCAATCACTAATATAAAAATGTTGCCCTTTTTTTTTTTACAATGCTTGATCTTTTCAAAAATGTAACATCTCTTCTCATTTTTTGACAGAACGTGTATAATAATTTTATTTATAACTTGAAAATTACAGAACAATATAAATGTTAATATATGGTCGTGGGCTGGGAGCAAGAATACACAGCGATCTTCATTACCAGTGAAACGCTGGGTGAGTCTTCTCGTATGTATGTACATAATAATATAAGCACCATCCAAACCTCTACTGGAAGGGCACATAGAGTGCTGGGATCCTGAGGAGGCTTATTGCCCCTCAAATTCCTGAGAAGACCAATGGCTAGACTGTTGCGAGAACGCAAAGATTTGCAACGAGTATCGAAAGAAGTGGAGAGTGCTGGAAAACAGGGGAGACTTGTTGTCACCTAGATGTCAGGGAACACCATCTGTTGTTGCAAGTTGGCGATCACTGATAATGACTCATATGAGAACTCTCGGTCAGTAAATAATAATAATGTTTTTACCGCTATAAGTATGAAAGCATAAAGTCATCTTTAAAAAAAAAAAATAAAATGAATAAAAAATTTTTTTTCAGTATTTGTTCTTACAACCCAGTATATGTCCGCATTGTCATTAGCTCTCTATATATATTACACACAATGCTTCAAGCAAACAACACCGCCTTTTTATCTTTTTTTTAACTTTTCTTCATGTGATTTTTTTTTCACAGATTAAACAATTAATTTGCTTCTCTATAAATTTCTTTCTTGAGTAATGCGTGTCATTTGAAATGCATTTCAGTTCCGAAGTGCCCTTCAAGACGTCCTACAACCACACAATGATGACAGTGATTTGCTGCGATGGCTCAGGGGTTCGTATGGCTTCTGTTTTTCTAATTTAGAAATGGCTTAAAAAGGAAAAAATAAAAGATTTATATTATTTACATGTTTCAGACTGTCGTCATCATCTTGGTTGTTGTCATGGTTACTACTGGACATATGGCCAAGTGGATAAAGGCGTTAGTTAAGAGATATTGTAGAGTGAATTCTTTTTTTTTTTTTTTGTATATACTAACTAGAAGTACAGGTAAAATTAATTAATGATACTAAACCTTATGTCTAGAATCTTTATTTCAACGTTCATCAAAATCCATTACATGATTTTGATTCTCGAAAATGTTTCAAATGTAAGGTTTAAGCATAAGGGGTTTTAAGAAGAAATTGAAATTCAGGGAATCTTGCTTAATTGGTGCCTTATGACTATGAGTCAAATTCAATGGAAATCTGCATGTGTTGCCAAGGTAAAAGAATAGAGAGAGATATGCATGGACAATATATAAATAAATAAGACTTACTTTCTTGATGATGTTCTGAGAGCCTATATGGCGTTGACCAGAAGGGGGAGTCTGAAGACCACATCGACTGTGAAAGAGATCTGATAAGAACGGGTCAGAGTTGTGAAAGTTATGCAAAGAAGGCAGGCTGTCAATGCATGTACGATGCTTTGGGCGTCTAAGCCAAAAAATGATAGATATCCGATTCTATATTCCTTGTGTGGGATGGAATTATATCATTTTGATTTCCAGAAATAGGAGCGGGCATTCTCTCATTGCTCAGTATAATTCAGAGGAGATAACTTGGATCTGTTCCAAGGAAGATTCCCCTGATGATCCTAAACCAACACTTGTATAAATGTCTGGCAATTGATTATGTAAAAAATGATCTCCTTTGCTTCTCTGCTCTTCTGGTTTTTAACCCTTTCTCAACTTGGAACTTACATGAGGCAGAGGGTGGGGAATATGCAGGTAAGTATTGATATCTCATAAACAGGTGTTTTATTTATAAAAAAAAAACTTAGTTTATGTTAATATCTATATTTATTTGCATAACATTAGCAATACATAATTTGTAGCAAAACAAAGACCGGTTGAATAAGAGCAAAGAATATTTATTCACAATTTGATATGGTTCGGTGGATTTGTGGTGTGCATCTTGACGACAATTCTGATTCCCTGCTATTGAGACTGAAGGTGCCCAGACTGGAGTCAACTCTGCGTGTTAACCGCCTACAGTGGTGTGGGCATGTTGAATAAAGCTTTAGTTGGATAAATAGATGTACACACCTCTCCGTTGAGGGTAAGCGAGGAAAAGGCAGGCTGAGAAAGACTTGGAATGGAATGACCACATCGAAACCAACGTAAATTATATTTTCCATGGAGCAAATCACTTTGTGCCACCATGGCTAACGTGGAACCCATATCTGATGTGGAAGAGACACGTTAAACAGAGAAGATACATTCAGCCATTTTGTATCTTCCAACCGTTTCTAAGATAGATGCTGTTGCAAAACTTTTCTTATCCCAATTAACATCTTTGTGATCATAAGATGCAAATGTGTTTTCCGAGGCCGGTGAAATGCTTGGAGAATGTATTTCACTAAACCTCTGTGAAACAAAGCTCAAGATGTATCCTTCTTACCTAGTATCATGGGCCCTATCTTTACCCAGATTTAATTGACTAGAAACTGCATAAAAAATTTTAAAAGTGATCGACTGAAGTTAAAGACGACCTGGAGGCTTTTTTTTTATTGGCTACTACACCGAGATGTAGGGCAAAGCGTCACTCCTTTCCCACGATTACTCAATTACCCTTGGTCCTTATCTTATAATGCTGAATGTTTAAGCAAAGACGCATCATGTATCATTTTTTGAGTCTTTGGTATGACACAACCGAGAATTGAACCCCGTTAGTGAACACTCTAACTATTATGCCAACTCGGCTGGTATGTATAAAGCTTCATACATATCTTTTATGATAGACATCTTGAAATTGTATTTCTCAAAGCGGGTGACAAAAAGTGCTTCACTATCCTGTCGTAACTGCTACATCTTTTAATCTCAGACAACGAGAATAAGAGCATAGTAGAAGATCATCAGAGTTATCCAAGAGTTATCCATAAATTCAGTAAAGTCTGGAATAAACCAGAGTGACCATGTTCTTCCCAGACGTTGAGACATGTTAAGTTTGGTAAGAGACAATTACCAGCGTCTTCCTGTCTAAAAAAAGGACAAAAACTTCATAAACTTTAAATTGCTTCCGTTTAGAAACTGATTTTTGAAGTCTAACTCTGCCCTCGTGGGGAGGCAAAACGAAAGATTGCAAGTCAGCCGATTTTTAAAAAAGCGTATATATTTCGTTTATTTATTAAAATAACTTGCGTAATCTTCCGTTTTGCCTCCTCCGGCTAGGAGCAAAGTGTAGTATGAAAAAATCCTCCTAAACTGAGGTAAGATCCAGAGTGCCCCTTTTTGGGAAGCTTGATTTTTCCCTACAAAACGGAAGATTACTTAAATCCGGCGATAAATATTTCATACCCCCCCCCATTTCTGCCCTCGTGGGGAGGCAAGTAAATAGTGACACAAAAACATGTTTTAAAAGAAAACATGTTAATATTTTATTTGTTTTATTTATGGACCCTCTGCCTTAAAATAAATATTAACATATTAAAAGAAAAAAAAAATTCCGAAATATACTGCATTTATTAAAATAAATAAAAGGTTTATTTACAAGTGTTTTGTAAATAGCGACCACGTGTATTGCGAGGTTAACCGGAAGACGTCGGTGACTTCCAGAACATGTTCCGTGTCTTGTGTTAATGAACCGGAGTCCTTATTGTAGTCTTGATCCGAAAATTCTTTGTAGTGGTGTTAGACAGACAAGTTCTTGCTGTGAATGTTTTATAGGGAAGAACCAGAGATTGTAGCTCAGTCAATCACCTACCATGGAAATAACGATAGAGTAGAGAAAGACTAGCAACGTTTTTTTTACGTGAGAAAAGGGATTGTAGGTTTCAATTCTACAGAGTCTAAAGGTTCAAAGACTGTTGAGTGCTCGGGGAACAAAAAAAAAGCAACTTAACATTATTATTTTACCTTCATTATTTTACTGGTTAGAGAGTATGAATAATTTATTTTGCCTTGATAGTATCCCATCATATTTGTCTGTTTTTTAAGCTTGTTAATTTATAAGCGTGATTGGGATTATGTATGGATTCATGTGTCTACTGTAAAACATTTATTTCAATTGTTTGAATTTTTATTAAAAAATGAAAGTTATGAATTAATGTTAATAATGTGTGACTTATTTTTTAAATTGAAATTTGAGTTTTGGATTTAAATACAAAATAAAATATACAATGTATTTAAAATTAAAGAATGACACCCCCCCCCCTCTTCAAACAAAAATGCCACTCATGAAAAATCGTGAATAAAATTCACAATCTTTTCTGCAATCCAATCATATTTGGTACAAATAAACTTCAATTTAAACCTGATATGTCAACCAAGTTTCAGTCATGAAGGTCCAACAGTCTTTGTTTTATTGCCGTCTAATGATATGGATGGGAGCACTTTGGTGATCAGCTCATCAGAAGGGTGTATGATCCTGAATGATCTTCACACTCACCGGACCTCAAGCCCCTAGATTTTTACTTCTCAAGGATAATGTCTATCAAAACAATCTCCAGACTATTCCTAAACTAAAGAGTGGCATCATCGTTAAAATCAAGGCAGTGCCAAGAAAGGAGTGTCAGTTAGTGACAATTTTGCACGTTGTATCCAGGTATGCTTATCATTAAATGGCAATAAAACACTGCTAGACACTCAAGACTGAAACTTGGACAAGTTAGGCATAGACTGAAGTATATTTGTACCAAATATAGTTTGACTTGTACCAAATATAGTATTGAGCTGGATCCCTAAATGGTAATGCGGACTGTCTGAGTCGTCTTCCACTGGAGGCTCGGGAAGAAGACATCTCTAAGTCCACTAATGAAATATATATGATGGACCTTGTGGAAGCTCCAGTGAAAGTGGAAGCTGTGAGAGCAGAGACAAGGAATGATCCGATCTTGAGTCGGGTATACAAATTCACAATGAATGGTTGGAACGGTGTCAGTTGGAGCGAGCAGTTAAAGCCCTATTTTAATAAACGGAAGGAACTAACCTGTGAAGATGGTGTGTTACTGTGGGACTCATGTAGGCATTGTGAGAATGAAAGCGTTAGCTAGAAGCTATGTGTGGTGGCCAAAACTGGATGGAGATATAGATTGGACCGCCAAGAGGTGTGAAAGCTGTGTGCTGAATCAGAAACAACCCAACAGGACTCCTATTCATTGTTGGGAGTATTCAAGTCAATAGTGGGAAAGGATTCACATTGACTATGCTGGTTCAGTATTTGGACACATGTTCTTGATAGTGGTGGATGCTTACCAGGCTTGCATAATGAAGACATCCACTGCTACAGCCACCATCAAGAAGTTGAGGGGAATCTTTGCGACACATGGTTTACCGCTGTTGGTTGTGAGTGACAACAGTCCTTGTTTTTCCAGTGATGAATTCAGAAGGTTTTTAACGGCCAATGGGATTAGACATATATTCACGGCTCCTTACTACAGGCAGGCGGAGCACAGCATGCATACATTCAAGGAAACAATCAAGTGGATGGACAAAGACATGAAAACATCCCTTGAAACAAACGTCAACAGATTCCTTTTTAACTTCAGAACAACTCCACACACAGCAACTGGGATTCCTACAGCTGAATTGCTGTTCAAGCGACAATTAAGAACAGCTTTTCATCTGTTGCAGCCATACAAACTTAGGAGCATTGTGTACAACTAAAAAATGGAGAAAGGTACTAAGATTATAACCCCTTTCCGAAAATATGCAGTAAATGATCTAGTCCTCGTGAGTAATTTTGGCCCTGGTAAACGGTGGATGAAAGGTATCATTACGAGGCAGTTGGGTAATGTCAATCTTTAAGGTGGAGCTAGAGAGAGGAGTGGTATGGAGACATTCAAACCAGATCATAAAATGACGATCCCGTTTCTAGAGGAGGGTGTGACTGATGTGAATGAGACCGCAGATGACTTTGTGACAACCAGTACAGGGGAGTCTTTCGAAGGACCAGTGGCACCAAAGTTAGTAAATCAGAATGAAGTTTAGTTGGAACCTACAGACATCGTACAAGAAGCATCATTTCTTCTTTGGAGATCTGAACGTGTTCGGAAGGCTCCATCTAAATTAAGAGACTACGTTTATTGATCCATCTAAGAATGGAGGGGTGTAATTATATATCAAGGACGTAAGTTGTCGTTCTTAAAGCAGAAAGCTTAAGACGAAATTACCGGACTTGTATACCAGTTTTTTATCTTGCCTAGGGGGGCGCTCTTGTTTTTGCTGTTATAAATAAAGGCGGGACGTTTGCAGAACTTGCTTCATCTTAGCATTAAAAAAGCTAACCGTGTTTAGTTTGTGTTTCCATTTTAATCAAGACATAATAGATTGCAGAAAGAATCGTGAATTTTATTAACAATTTCATGAGTTGCATTTTTTAGGGTCACTCTATACTTCGACCTTTTCATGGTGATCATAATAAAACAAAGATGTAAAAAAATATTCTAAACATTTTTTTTGTTTTCTTTTCCATCTATTATTTTCTTTAATGATTCATGATCACTATTTTTATTCAGTTCATCTCATCATTCCTCTTTTTTCTTATACTATTATCATGAAAATCATATATCCGCTTATAAGTACTGAATTTTGCCTTTCCTAATTCTACTTTTTTACTAATAATCTATTTGCTGAACAGAAAATAATTACTGCTTTTAACAATTAGTAAATATTCAGTATTTAGGTACTCTTATTGATGACGCACCAGGTTTCCGTGACTTCACGTCGTCAATGTTCAGGCAGGTCTCGGAAGTGCCCGAGAGTTGACGAAACTATTAACCAATCAGGTTGCAGCAGGCATTTGACCATCAGGCTACAGCCGATAACTTTTGGAAGAAATTAATCCGTTCAATAACAAAAAAATTAATTTCTATAATCTCTGTCAGCTCGTTGAATCTCCCGAAGGACAAATTGAAATTTGAAAAACATGTAAAAAAAAAAAAAAAAACATTGAAAAAAAATGAAAAAACAAAAACATTTGCTTAACAAATCAAACAAAATAATCTTTTGAAACTTTCCGGTGCACAAACCAAAAAACATTTTATTTAAAAACATTTGATTAACAATGGTTTCTTTGACCAAAAAAACCCTCCAAAAATAAACATCTAATCACTAACAGTTGTTTAGCTATGGTTTGTTCGTTCTTTATTTTTATATATGTATTTTAGTTTGATTTTCTTAGTCGTAATTCATCGGCTGCCAGTCTTCAGTTTAGCGTTTGGCAGTTTTCACCTTGTTTTCCCCTCGTCAACTCTAGGGCGCTTCCGTAACCTGTCCGAACGTTGACGACGTGAAGTCACGGAAACATGGTGCGTCATCTATAAGAGTACCAGTATCTAAATAAAACTAAATGTTGTTCATTACTTTATGCTGTTTTATTTGACTTCCATCATTATTTTGAGGGGGGGGGGGCCTATATTTGATTCCTGTTGATGACTGAGATTGCTCCACTGAACTTTAGAAATTGTCTCTGCTAATAAGAATATTGTGTGAAAACATTTCCATATGAAAATCATGTTATATATCCTTTTACAATTTATCAATTTGTAGCTCGGAATTTTGACCTGAGGAAATCCGAAGCCATGTTCCGAAAGGTTAGTAAAAGAAATAATGTTTTCTTCTTTTCTGAACATCACTATCATCTCATCCATTATTAATTTTCAATTCGTTAATTTGAACCAAGCGTGAATTCAGCATCGTTAGTTCCGCTGGTCGCTGACACCGTTTCTGACATCACTACAAATGTTATCTAAAATTAGAATATTTTATATTGTATTTTATAGTTTTTTTAGTGACGCACTGCTTGGAGTCCCTTCTCCATCACAAGCGCCGCCATGTTGAATAGATTGTGTTATCGTGGATAACACAAGATCGAAATATAAATGGGAGAAAAAAGACAATGATGAAGAAACGGTAATAATAAATGAACGGTTGAATTTATATATATATATATATATATATATATATATATATATATATATATATATATATATATTGTATGTGTGGGTGTGTGTATTTAGGCAATATTTTTTAATTCATGCAAACATTAAAAATAATAGAACTCTTTTGTCTGGTTATACCTTTTTTATCTTTTCAATTCTTCTAACAAATTGATAAAATATCTGTATGTGTTACAAACGTTTTCGATTCCTTCTCGAATCATCTTCAGGTGTTGATGGCAAAATGTACTAAAAAGCTGGAGTAAAGAGAAAATTGTTAAAATACATCGGAGAGACGTGCATGTAAAAGAACACCTACATTGTTCAAAGACATGGATGAATTAAATCTTTTTTTTAATTTATTTATGTATGTATTTATTTATTTATTTTAAATGGCTGATTTATTTCCTGTAGTCGAATAATTATGGAGAGAGAAAAATGGGGGGGGGGGGGGTAAGCAATAATTAATTTAATAAATGTCCCTTTTTTTTTTTTCTTTTTTTTTTTTTTGAATTTGAATTAAGCGACGACGGAGTGGCGTCACTGAACTAAATTAAACTACACTAAGCATTTTTACATGGTTTTACTAGTTTCATATGCGATATTATTAATTGTAGGCTGTTGTGTTTTTATGTATATGGCTTCAAGTATGTTTTTGCCATCAACACCTGATGATGATTCGAGAAGAAATCGAAAACGTTTGGAACACATACAGATCTTTTCTTAATTTGTTTGATTTTAACACGAAAAAATTAGAAGAATTGAAAAGATAAAAAAAGGTATAACCAGACAGAAGAGTTCTGTTATTTCTAATAATGTTTGCATAAATATATATATATATATACACACACACACACACGTCTGATCGGTTTGCCCGCACGCACACATACATACATATACACAATATTACAGTTCACTTGAAAAAATACATTTATATACTCGTCTGTTTTTTTGACACTTGATTCGTGCATGTCCTCTCTCGATCTCAATCAACAGACGTTCTCTTTTTCTCCCTCTTTTCCTTTATGTGTCTACCTTCCCATCACCTCTCCCTTCATTATATGCCCCTCTTTCCACCTTATATTTTTATTTATTTATTTATTTGCCCTGTTTGTTTCAGATTTTAGATTTTTTGTTTTTTGTTTTTAGATTTTTTAGATTTTTAATTTTTAATTTTAATTTTTTAACGGCCTCAATTTTTGAAATGTTAAATTTCTTTTCTTCTTCTTCTCTTTCTCTATCCCTCCATTTCATTCCCTCCAAATATGATCTGAGGTTAAGATCGGATTCTAACTCTGCCTGATGAGATCTCAGTTTATAGTAACTGTTGATCGATAACATCGACATGCCAGTGTCGCAGATTTTGTACATGTCTGTGTAAATAAAATTATCATATATATATAAATATATATATATATATATATATATATATATATATATATATATATATATATATATATATATATATATATATATAATTTCTGTTTCCGATAACTGAATATATATTTTTTTTTAATAATACTAGAATTTTATGTTTTTGACTTCTATTATGTTATGAGCGGTGCTGAAGAAGACTTTTTGGAATCATTTAAAGTATAATACTAAATAAAATATTCCAAATCGTTTTAGAAACGACCGTACGCCAATTATTTGTTGTGTTTAAATTCTTGGAACTGATATAAATAATGTGCTAATTTTATTTATTTCAACTTATATATATATATATATATATATATATATATATATATATATATATATATATATATATATATATATATAAATGAATAAATGCAAAGGTTTTTCCATCTATCCGAACTATATTAACATCAAAATTTAGTAGGCTTATTTAATTCTAATAATACAGAAATATTTTGAAATACCGTATATATAGGAATCTCCAACCATCCTCAAATAAATCTCGATATTGCTCATTTGCATATTTTTTTAAAGTTTCTAATAAATTAATATTCTGTAATATTCATTTCTAATTTGTATTGCGAAAGTTTCTCCTATATATGCAATCGTTTTATCTATAGTCTATTATAATAAAATTATTAATAAAATTATTAATAAAATTATTTAAAGAGATCTGCACCAGAAAGAGGTCTACATGGACACCACAAGAAACTATTTCACCGCCGATTTTAATTGAACCGGAGGAAGGCAGCTTTCTCAATCAGGATCTCTGGACCTTGTAATAAACTTCCAAGAGAGGTAATAAATGCTCCAACAACGCATCAATTCAAGGTGTATTTGGACAGGTGCTGGGTTACTGTATCCTCTTCTGTGTAAATTTCTATCCCCCTTTCCCTATATGGTAACTGAAGCATGCTTGTTTTATTTTTTTGCTGTCAAATTAATTGAATTGAATTGAACAAGAGATAGAAGAACATCAGAAATCCGTAATCTGTAGAGATATTGAAAAATCAGTTGTGGAGGGAAAAGTGGAAAACATTTGCCTTTGTAGTTTGAAGAAATCATAGACAGAGAAAAATATCCTCCTGAGTAGACTTTGTATAGAATTAAATACACTATGGGAGTCAATAATTATAAATAGTAGATTAGAACATCTCAAACACTGTATGTGTATATATATACACATATATATATATATATATATATATATATATATATATATATATATATATATATATATATATAGTGTTTGAGATAAATTTTACATTTTGGAGAAAGGAAAGAAAAAATATATCTTGGCCAATAATTGATTTATTCTCAAAATTCAAAGTGCATCTTTTAGAGTTTTTTTTTTGTTGCCGAATACAGCTCATTCGAAGAAGTCGCTCTGAGCCTCCACCGCAACTTTTAGGCAGGACTTGAACCTGGAGCACATAGCCTTCAGTGTTTTGTAGAGACTTGTAGATACCAGTTTGATCCGGGTGACTAGCTCATCATTGGTGTTGCAGGTGGTATTGTTGGTGTCTTTCTCAACTTCGCCCCACACATAATAGTCCATGAGGTAGCAATTAGGTGAGTGTGTGTGTGGAGGGGGGAGGGAAAATATATCTAATCAGTCTCTGCTCTATCGAATCTAGCCAGCTACTACCCTGTCGAATCTAGCCAGTTTTTTTCTCTGGTGGATATAACCAGCCTCTGTCCTGTAGAAACTAGCCAGCCTAATCAATCTCCAACCAATCCTATCAAATTTGGTCAGTAACTTCCATAATAAATCAAGCAAGCCTTTTACATGCTGTAATAAAAACTGGACGCCGAATATAACTTAAGGATAAGCTTTATTTAACCATTTGTTGCTTAGCTAGACAAATAGTGTTTTAACATTCACTCTTAATATACACGAATGTAGAACATTCCATTATTACTCCAAGGGGGAGACAGGCATCAATTATCTGTTACTACATTCTCCCCCATCTATCTTCTTATTCGTAGGGAACAAAATCATCCCATCGACCTGGCCTCCTGCGGGTTCTTTGAGGGCGTCTTGGTTGTTCGTGCCCGACATCCATTTCTAATCTAGGCTCCTCGGGACCTGACGACGTTTCGGGACTGTCTTGTGTTGCTGGTTTAGGGCTAAAATATCTTGCTCCAAATCGCTCTCGTTTTCTACGGCGCTTCGGTCGCTTGGTGTCTGAAGATTGAGTATCTGTCTCAGATATTGGGTGAAACCGCTTTCGTGGTACCCATCTGTCGTCCGAACTAGAGTCAGAGACGACTCTGTTAGTATATTCAGATTCGTTTTGTTGGGACTCTGAACTTGACGTATCTGGCACACGATCACCTAAGAGGGTCGGACTTGTTCCACGAACCGGAGCTCTATATCCATCTGAAGCAGTTCTACGTTCATATACATTTCCTGCTGGGGCTAGATCCCTTAAGGAGACAGTAGATTGCCTTCCTTCTGAATTTCTGACCAGTGCATACTGAGGGTTCGCTTCGATTAATTGTACCTCGCTTACCAATGGGTCATGTTTACTATGACGAACATGACGTTTTAATAAAACTGTGCCAGGTTGTGCAAGCCACGAGGGAAGTGATGTGCCTGCTGAGCTTCGTCGTGGGAACGAGAAGAATCTCTCATGTGGGGTAGCGTTTGTCGCTGTACATAATAGAGTCCTAATAGCGTATAAGGCCATGGGGATGAGACTTTCCCAATCGGAGATCGGACTATTGCGATTTGCTGCCGCCAACTGTACTGTCTTCCATATTATACCATTGTATCTTTCGCACTGTCCGTTTCCTTGAGGATTGTGAGGAGTTGTTCTACTTACAGCTACTCTTCGTTCATGCAGAAACTGCTTGAGTTCGTCCGACATAAAAGCAGACCCACGATCTGAATGTATATATGCAGGCACTCCAAAAACGGCAAAAATGGAGCAGAGGCCTTGAATTACTGTTGCAGCCGTTACGTCTGGGCAGGGGATGACGAACGGAAATCTTGAGTACTCGTCTATTATTGTGAGCATGTATTTATTTTTAGTTTTAGAGGGTAAAGGGCCCTTAAAATCCAGGTTAAGTCTTTCAAAAGGCTGTGTGGCCTTAATGAGTGTTGCTGGAGGAGGTTTGTAGAACCTGGGCTTATTTTCTGCGCATATCCGACAAGAGTTCGTAATTCTTTTTACGTCTTCAACAGAATATGGCAAGTTTCTGCTCCTGACTACGTGAATCATTCTTGTGATACCTGGGTGACACAATTCCCTGTGTATATACTGAAGATCATCTGAGCCAGTTACCAGGCCACACACCCTTGAAAGCGCGTCGACCGCGGCATTCTCCTTACCAGGGCGGTAAGTGACGTCAAAGGAGTAGCAAGAAAGCTCCATTCTCCATCTCGCTATTTTCTCGTTTTTTATTTTACTCGTTGTTTTTGGGTTAAACATAAACGAGACCGACTTTTGGTCAGTGATTAATTCAAAATGTCGGCCGATTAAGTAATGCCTCCATTTTCGTAATGCCTCAACTATGGCGTACGCTTCTTTTTCTATTGCAGAGTGTCGTCGCTCGGATTTCGAAAGTGTTCTTGAAAAAAAAGCTACAGGACGACCGGATTGTCTCAGTGAGGCAGCTATCGCACAGTCGGAGGCATCCGTCTCAACTAATAGAGGGATAAAAGGATCCACAGCAGAAATGGCAGACTGAGCAATGTTCCTTTTCATGTTTTGAAATGCTCTGATGGCGGAACAGGACAACGGAAAAGTAGATACTTGTGTCAATGGGTGTATTTTTTCTGAAAAAGACGCAACCCATTGGGAGTAGTGAGCAAACATACCGAGGGCTCGTCGTAAAGAGGGCATGTTTCCAGGGATTGGTAATTCCATTAGCGGTTTCAGTCGCTCGGGATCCGGCGTCATGGTGCCATTTTTGACAATGTATCCCAATAATTTGATGCTTTTCAAGTTGTAGGAACATTTTTCACTGTTCAAAGTCAGATTATATTTCTTGACGGCAGCCATGAATCGTTTAAGGTTGTGGTCATGTTCAGCTTGGTTATGTCCGCATACTGTGACATTGTCTATATATGCAACAGTACCCTTCAATTTTTCATTGGAGATTATTTCATCTATTACCCTCTGGAAGCTAGCCACACCATTTGTTATCCCAAAAGGAATTCGGCAGAACTGATATAGGCGACCGCAGGCCTCGAATGCCGTGTAGGGCTTATCCTCTGGCTTGATAGGTACCTGATGGTAGGCACTTCTGAGATCTAAAGTACTGAAAGTGTGATATTTTGCAATATTAGAAATCATTTCGTCAATACGAGGCAGTGGATAGGCATCGAGTAATGTGTATCTGTTGATGGTCTGGGAATAGTCAATGACCATCCTTTTCTTGTGATTTTCAGTGGCTGTTACGAGGACCTGTGCTCGCCATGGAGATTCACTTGGCTCTATAATTCCTTCCTTAAGTAGTTTTGTTACTTCTGCTGCTATGAACTGCTTGTCCGTTTCTGAATAGCGTCTTGATTTTATTGCTATTGGTTTGCAGTCAGGAGTTAAGTTTGTAAAAAGTGACGGGTGCCGCACTTTGACAGCTGCTAGTCCACATACGCTTAGGACTGGCTTGGGGCCACCAAAAGGAATTTCAACGCATGAATGTTGTTTTAGAAAATTGTGACCCAAAATCACTTCGCAGCAGAGGTTTTTCATTACTGATAATTTGATCCCTTGATAGGAGTTTCCTTTTAGTTTCAGGTTAACCATGCAATATCCAATTACATGGGACGATAAAGATGAATTTGCCATTGATATTTGGTTGGAACAAGGAAATATTTCCCATTTATTTGCTTTTACAATACTGGCATTAATAAAACTTTCGGAACTGCCTGTATCAATAAGCGCATGAATAGTCAATCCATTGATTTTTACCCTCACGATTGTTTTTGAGAGGCAGCCGGGGAATGCAGCTGATATTGTAATTGGTGCTACAGTAGCAAGAGTAGCCGAACGTTTTTTTTGAGAAGCTGACCGGCAAACTTTCGAAAAATGTCCCTGCTTATCACACTTGTGGCATCTAACATCTCGAGCCGGGCAGGACGAACGAGCATGTATACGAAGGCCACAAAAGTAGCATGTGGATCCAGCTGAGGCGGCAGTGATAAGTTGTTCGTGATCGTTAGAAAGGGGGGTGGCAGCATCTTGGACAATGGAAGAATTTTGAACATGCAGAGGAGGGGCTACGATAGCAGCTCCCAAAATATCGGGTTGTAAATAGAAGACAGACTGCTTCTGTGCCATGTCCAACGTTAGAGCTTGTTCATAAGCTGTTGGTAAGTCTAGGTTTTTATTCTCTAGTAGTCTTTGTCTTATTTGGTTGGACTGTATTCCATTAATAAATGCGTCCCTGATAAAAACATCTCTCGCTTGGTTCGCAGTTAAGGCTGTAAATTCACACTCGCGACTTAACGTCTTTAGAATCTGAAGGTATTGTTCAAGGCTTTCTTCTGGTTGTTGACGCCGGGTAGCAAGTAAATGTCTAGCAAAAATAGTATTTTTTTTCTTTACAAACATGGCTTCTAAAATGTCCACCGCAGTTTCATAATTTTCACATTCAGATAAATTTCTATAAATAGCAGTAGAGACATGATGTAAAAGAAGGGTATATTTCTCAGTACCTGTTAAAGCCGCGTTTGAAGATAACTGTAGAGCTGTAAGGAATCCTTCGAACATTTTTCTCCAATGCCGCCATTTGTCAGTAGATTCCGAGTCGGCCGTATCAAGGTCTAGACGATCGGGTTTCAAGTAACGTTCCATAACGAATGGTTAAATAAATTGTAATAAAAACTGGACGCCGAATATAACTTAAGGATAAGCTTTATTTAACCATTTGTTGCTTAGCTAGACAAATAGTGTTTTAACATTCACTCTTAATATACACGAATGTAGAACATTCCATTATTACTCCAAGGGGGAGACAGGCATCAATTATCTGTTACTACACATGCCAAATGTTGCTGTCGTCTGTCGTGTTCAATTTTACCAGCCACTTCCATGTCAGATCTAGTCAATATGTGCCCTGTTGAATCAAGACAGTGTTTGCCATGTGGATTATTTGTTTTTTTTAGTTCTGTATTTGTAAATTTTGTTGAATTTCAGAATCTTTTATGGCGTCAGGAAATTGGAGCTGATTCGATTCTTGACGACTACTCTGATCCTGAAGTTATCCAAAAATACTACACTGGAGGCAGCATAGGATTTGACAAAACAGGTTGCCCAGTATGGTATGATCCAATTGGAAATACTGATATGCAAGGTAAGATTATCAATTCTGAAAATTTATATTTTTGTGTATATATATATATAATATGTATATATATATACATTATATAAACATTTAAAATGGCCTACATAAATGCAATTATGTTCCAGTACTCATTGTACCTAATCAGGGCCAAAGTTGGTAATGAAAATAATTCATCCTAAAGAGTCAAAATTAGAGATTTCAGATAATCAAATTTTACAATGAGTAGCAGCCACTGTCTAGATAACGACACAGTCACTTGGCTTAAATCCATGACGGTGGGAGGGGGTGACATGTCAAAACATGTCACTTTCTTCTCTACCTTCATCTTGCCAATTCAACTTTCCTCCTTCCCTTTTACCGCCCTGATTGTTAAATATCTTAATACCATCCACTGGTAATCCAATTTCTTTAACCAGTCCTTCTAGTTCAATTGTTACTTAACTTCTGAACCCATCCAACATGGTTACCAGACTCTTATAGATCCTAGCCCTGATGGCTATTCCTAAAACCAAGAGCAATAACCCATATGACATTAACACTGATATCTTACACGTTAAAATAATATAACTATTATCAGTGTGTACAGATATATACACACACAAGCTACAGAGGAAACACAGACACATACATAAAATAATATATATATTCATATACACATGCTAAAACACATGCACACAAGCACAATTATGTATCCCTATCAAAATTCTCATATACGTATACATAGCATAAAATTACACGGTTTACTGTTAAATCAAAACCTTTTGAAAATGTTTAGATATAAATACATACACATGCCACCGAGTAACCTCACAGGCTCCAATTTCATACAGATGCATATAAGTTCTAAAAGAACATATGCACACCCGTACACAGATATAAACGTATATATCTATAATGATAATTACACATATATGCATTTTAACACACACTCATCTAGATAACATAAAATATTATAGTATTAAAATTACAATCTTCAAAATCTAGACAGAAGTTTTCTTCTTTACATATCTTTACTTGTGTATATTATAATGAAAGTACGGTGAATGTAATTTATGTCCCCATTATCATATTTATTTATTGGTTGCTGTTAACCAGGAGTTTTTTTTTTTATTATTTATTTAATTTATATTAGCTGTATTTAATAAGGAATTTAGATTAATATCTATTCAACCTTTCTTATTTAAAAAACAATTTTTTAATACACTCAACCCCTAACCGATGAATTTGTACATATATTATTTTGTAAATAAAATATGTCAAACCATTGGGGATAATGTTAAGTAGGTTTTACTCATAGAGTGAATGTGGTATTTTGGTAATTGAAACTAGTTTAGAAAATAGATCAAAAGGACGGCAGCTGATCACCATCCCACTCACTCCATTTTGACTCTGTGCCACATCGTATTTTTAAAATTTACAATACTGTGAACTTTTTTGTAAAATTTTAAAGAGAAATAAAATCTATCAAACCTCTCCATTTTATTCATTAACTTATATTTATTATTTAAACGACACGATCAAACAAGAATTTAACTATCAACTCAAATCATTTCAACTAATCATATAAGTACACCAACATTCATCAAAGGAACCACATAGACCCAAACAATGCAAACACGCGCACAAATATACACTAATATATTCATAACCATATTTACATAAATATGTATGTAAACCTACATTCACAAAGATAAAGCTACATAAGAGAATAATATTGAAAACTCCAAAATTCTAAAATTTTAATTAGCTTTTACTTGTGTATGTTATAATGGAGGTAAAAAGAATTTTATTTAAAATCCAATTATATTCTATTCATATATAACTATTTACTGCAGGTTTTTGATTTATCTATTTATTTATTATATATAAACTGCATTTAATGAACCTATTATATTCTATTAATATATAATTATTTACTTTTTATTCATTTATTTAACTATTTACTTAATTATTTATTCCTACTTTAAGTCTTTGATTTAACAAATTTATCTCTTTCTGAGAACGTAATAATCGCAAATGTTTCATTAAGACAGAGAAAACATGTAGTGTTATGCAATGTGGGAGTTGAAGCCTTCCTTTTATAGTTCCTGTACCTGGTCTTAAAATCAGTGCTTGTCCCTCCCACGTAAAATCTTTTTAGACGAAGATTGTCTTCTGAGTACACCGTTCCCAAGTATAGTACACTCTTGGTAAAACATTTTTCTTGTAGTGGACAGCCATTTTTATTTCTGCAGTTACACACATAATTTCTGTTATCATTACTATCTTGTGTATTGTTAATGTTATTGCTGTTACTATGTCTACTATTTTGGTTTAAAATCTGTCTATTATGGCTTTTAATTATTTTTTCCATATTATTTGTACAACTATAGCTAAGTTTAATAGTACTTTTATTGAAGATATTATGTAGAGGATTATTAGCAGGGAAATGCCGATTTAAAAGATTAAGAAACATATTACCAATTTTAGATTTAACCCACACGTTTTTTTATTCCAGTCATAATCGAAATCAATTATATATATATATATATATGAGTGTTGTCTGCTTTCTGTATTTTTGTCCATGAAGTTTCTGCACGATATAACATATTTATAAATGCCTTCTATTTTCGTTTCTGAAGAGCAGTGTGTAATTGTGTTTAATTGTAGCATATTGCATGTTGCGAAACAATTGTAAGATCATCGTCAATTTTGCCATTGTAAAGATAAATGATATGAGTAAAGACTGAATTTTGGTCATTGGAATTTTAAATAATCATATTATATTATTAATTTTGATATTTTCGGTTGCGTTTGTTTATCACTGTTTCTATACAGTTTAGTGTCCACATCGTTTGACCAGTTGTCACCAAACTTGGTCAAAATATCGGTCATAGTCTATCTTAGAACTGATTTAATTTACGGATGTCAAGGTCATGGAAAAGGTGAAAGTCACACTTTTTGCGATTACTTTGGTTCTGTTCATTATAGTGACTCGCTATTTTTGGCCCATATTGTAATCAATGAAGTCCTGCATTTTTATTAATGTGACCTTGCTATTTGACCTTAAAAAAGTTCGGTCATTGTTGAAATTATGACAGAATTTCAACTTCTGATTTTTTCAACTTTGATTCATGGATCTGATACTCTTTAATAACAGTAACCACCGTGCAAAATTTCAGCCTGATCAGATAAATAGTTTTTGAGTTATTAACGTTCCATGACATAACTTTCAAAATACTTCACACAATATGGAGAAGTAAGACCCAAATTAAACTTTGACCGTTCCTACGTTGTCAGGCAGAAGTATCCAGTTTCATGAGTGACTTATGTTCTTGTTTTACTTGTGTAAAATAAAAAATGAAACTTTTTATAAATTCACTAGGTTCAGTAAAAGTAACTAGTGATGGATAACATGATAAGCCTTGTTGCTTGCTTTTCTTGTCTCTTTTTTGTTGTCAAACGGATTGTCGGTGTATCTCTTTTTTTTTCAGCCCATGATGGAATAATGGTCTTTAAATAACCTGTTCATTCACTTTATTTTTGTTGAATGTGAATGAAAACTTAGAGTTGGGGTTGGGGTTTCCTTCTTTCACTACTCCAAAATTTTATTTGAAGAAAAATCAGATCGATCAATGTTTGTGTAATTTTTATTTATACTTTTTTTTAAATATTGTTAATTAAACCATAACTTATCAATTTAATAAAATTATAATCAAAATGATGTAATATAAACATAAAATGAATTCTTTTAAAGACAATATTTTTTTTAATTTGTAAAAGAAAAAAGCGTTGTCTTCATTCAAAAAGTAGAAAGAAAGAAATACTAACAACCCAAATTATTTTCAAATGAAACTCAAAAATTAGTTCAAAACAACTTACTTTTGCATAAACCTAGATTATTTATGCTGTTAGGTGTGCAAATTAAAGTTCTTATGGTGTATTTCTTCTTCTTGCAAAACGCCGTATTTCTAGAGAGAATAACATAGTTTATTTTAGAGCTTCATATATTTTATTTTATTTTATCTACATGTATGTGTGTGTTTGTAGGAAACACTTTATTTTTATGAGCAAAGAAAGGGAGACGTAATCTTAATCTTAATAATAACTAATAATACTAAAGTAAAGAAAGAATAATCATGGATGCAAATTTAATTTTTATGGGCAAAGAAGAGAAAGCTTAATCTTAATAACTGATAATAAGAAATAAAGGAAAGAATTTCTTTCACTTTTAATAAACACCCAAAAAATAGTTCCTTGTTCTTAATATTTTTGTGACTAAAATAGGAATTAATCTAGGGGCACACAGATGCTTTATTTACAAATTCAGAAAAGAGAGAGAGGGAGAGAAAGCAGTTTAGTTTATTTTTTTAATAAAATTTATCTCGCATATTTTTTACTTGCATATTTTTTCTTTAAGTAAGATTTAACTTGCATATTTGTTTTTTTTTGTTTTTTTTTTAATGTTTTACCTTAATTAGTTGTTTTGGATTTTACAATAAGATTTACCTTGTGTGTGACAACAGTAGGCAATCAATTGTTATTGATAAAAATAAATTATTATTTCCCCGGGCAACGCTGGGTAGCCCTGCTAGTTTAAAATAATAAACTTTTCATACATAACTTTGTAAACACGGAATATTAACATTTTGGTAATTTCAAAACAGATTTATTCATCTTTTAAATGTAAAGAAAGATAAAAAAGAAAAAAACAATTTGCCTTTTCACTTGCAATTTAAAAAAAATCAAGTCAGTTTCTTTAAAGAAACTATTTGTGATTCTAAAATCAAAATAATCATTGAATTAAAAAACAATAACAAATAATAGTTAATTAATAAAATTCACTTTTTCAAAACCAATATGCAAATTAGTTAACCTTGCAACTGATATCACATATACATAAACAGTATATAAAGAAGATGATGCATCTATTGAATAAGTTAAATTAACTTGGAATGGGTCGTTTTTACTTTACCGTTAGTGTGAGAAATAGGCTTAACTTTATTGATTAAGATAACATAAAATTAGAACTGCATTTACAGTGTCACTGTAAATCATTTGCGTGATTCAAATTTCATAGTTACCGAATTCGGAATTATCCTACCTTGTTAAAATGACAAAATTTTCCGGACACTACAAATGTTAACATAAAACAAAATCGAAAATCTTACCTGTTTAATATTTAGATGACGTAAGTTCACTATGTAAGCTTAATTTAAATTGCCCCCCCCCCCCCAGTTGGTATGAAGTGACATTCTCTCGTGTAGGTGGTCAATTTCTGTTAAACTAAGATAGCAAACTGAACCCACCTGTGACCCTCTCTAAAAGTTAAACAGATAAGTTTTTCAAAAATGTTTTTTTATAATCTTAAAAGTCATTGCTCAATCGAATGTACCATAAAAAATCCATGGAATGTGTGTACGTGATTTTAAGCATAACATTTGTTTTAAAAAAGCGTTTACCCATGTAAAATTCACACTCTAAAAATTTCAGAATTGTCCGAGAGAAGTAAGTTGTTTTCATTTTAGTTGTATTTAGCTTAATTTCACCTAGATACGAACATGATTACATTTTAATTAAACAAGTAAATGTAACAGTTCAATTTAATTTTGTGTGAGACAGATTTCACTATTTTTTTAGAAGGTACTAGCATGGTTATCCGACATTGCCCGGGGGAGGGGGGCATAAACAACATAGAAGAGTTAAAAAATATGTGTAACATCTTTCTTTTAAACTTCTCTGATACCCCACCTCTGCCCCTGTTTCTATCTTCCTGCACCTCTCCTTTCTCGTTCCCCCTACCCCTCTTTTTCCCACTACCTTTCTCCCCCTCTCTTACCATGGTCTGAAGTACCCCTCAATAATATAATGAAACACATTTTTGTTTTAATGTATTCTGGGGTAATGCTGAGTTCTTATCTACCCCCTATCCCTTAACACTATAATGAAATACATATTTGTTTTAATGAATTCCAAGGCAACACCAAGTTTCTTGCCTTCCTCCTCTCTCCCTTAACACTAATGAAACACATATTTGTTTTAATGTTCCGGGTAACGCCAGGTTTCTTGCCCTCCCCCCACCTCTTTAGTTTCTTGAATGCTAAAGAATTAGTGTTTTTCAAGGCGTTGCAATTTCTCTCCACATTACATAGCATTTAAATATTGTTCTAAATGTCAACTCTCCTGACTAATTCTGTTCCAATTGACTCCAAAAGAATGAATATTTAAAAAATATTTTGTTTGAGGCAATTCCGAAAAAGAATATATCAGCTTTGTGGATGTGTCTTGTGTAGTTTGACTTTTAGATGGACACACAGATGCACCCGCAGGCATACAATTCTCCATTATATAATAGAAGATGACACACGTTATGGGGGTTGGATGTTTCGGTAATGTAGACGCAACATCACCTTCACAAGTTGTTTTGTTAGTAATGAAGGTACTGGTATAGCTTTTGAACCAAACAAAATCGATTTTTCGTTCGCTATCTTCCGTACGTAAACAACCAGTAAAGGCCGAATTAAAACGAACCGGAGTCCTAATCAAAACGAGGCAGCTTTGCAACATAAAAATAATAATGAACATAAAATCACTCACCATATGTTTATTTTTATGAGAATTTCTTTTTTTGACGACGAAAATCAATGAATTTTTTTTTTATCATTGGAAAGTTTAAAGTGAAAAGCTTTTTTGTTTTTATTTTCGAAAAAATGTGTTTTTCTTTAAAATAAAAACAATGCAACAGTAATTTTTTCAGATGGTAACGATTTTTACAAATTTTTTTCATTGTATTATTTTGGTAATGGTACAGCTTTTGAAACAGAAAAAAACAAACTAATTAGGGTTAGTCTAGGGTTAGGGTTGAAAAATGTTTAGTGTTTTAGGTTCAGTTGGCAGATTTTCTTTTGGAGTTAGCGCAGACGACGAAAAAAAAAGAAGAGGAATGGAGTAGAGGTGTGTTCGCATGTTGTGCAATTTTTTTTTTTTTTGCGATGAGTTTATTTTCCTGGCAAAATTGAATTAATGTTTTGGGAGACTGAATCGCCTGTCCTACAGCTA
This sequence comes from Sepiola atlantica, assembly GCA_963556195.1. Lineage (NCBI taxonomy): Eukaryota > Metazoa > Mollusca > Cephalopoda > Sepiida > Sepiolidae > Sepiola > Sepiola atlantica. Next base: position 140,278,554 of record OY744522.1, read on the forward strand.
AGAAATTCATTTTAGGTTTAATCATTTTTCTTCAAGTATCGGCTGCCTGCCAGGAATTGTACGACTTACTCAATTTAACGGTAAAGTTGTCTACTTCTTGAGCATTCTGATTGGGTAAGCGCTTCGGCATCTTCCAACAGTTTACGTAAACGGCCGGAAGATGTCAAACAAAACTCGATTGTTTTGGTTCAAAAGCTATACCAGTACCGAAATGAACATCAAAACGGTATTCTTTGTAATCTTCAATGAGAAAAGAAAGGAAAAAAGGGGACAGCTTTTTTTCTTTTCTCTTTGCAATACTTTCATTCTTAAAATAAGTTACTTACTAGTCTTTTTTAAAAGATTTTTAATAAAAAGGTGCTAGTCGGCAATATTCAATTGTTTCTGTAAAAAACTAAAATAACATTTTGTCAACTAATGCAAATCTTCAGTTGCTTCGCTATTTTCAATCAATTGCGAGGAAAACATTTGCGAAAAAAAAATAGAAAGATCTACTTGTGCAATTACACTCCAAGTGTATTTTTACTTTTGCGAAAATATATACACACATTACACAGGTTTTCACAGTAATCCCTATATCTAAATATTTAAAGAAAAAGAATCAGAACTGGGAATTGTTTCAGAATCAGGAATTTAGAACAGTATCAGTAATTGTATCGGAATAGGGGGGGGGGGGTCGTTCCATCACGAGTTAAAACAAAATATCCTCAAGGGAGATAATTCTAACCTAATCTTCCCCCATGAGGGCAGAGTTACACGCAAAGTCTGTTTTAATGTGGGGAAAATCCAGCTCCCCAAAAAGGGGCATTCTGGATTAGGACAAAAATAAGAATTGCCTTAGTCTAGAAGGATTTCTTCTTCACTGACCGAGGACAGAAAATATGAAGTGTAGTATCAGAGCCAGAAAGCCAAGGAATGATTAACATAAGTCAATGTACAGAAAATAAAATACTACCAATGATTATGTTAGATGAGAAAAATAGTACCTTTTTGAATTACAGTAATATGGTGCCTCTGTATTATTGCGACAAATGAAATTTTCATCTTTAATTTAGAAGGGCCGGCAGGGTACCCGATGAAACTTCCTGATGTTCCTAATATAAGCTTTTTAAAATTTGGTGATCAAAAAATATTTTCATAAACATTTAAATTTAACTCATATTTTGTCAAATGTTGAATTATTTATTTATTGAATAAAATATCTTTGAATTTCTCTGGAAATAAATATATAAAAAAGAAATTAACATGAAGAAAACAGATTTTAGTATTTTTTTTAAAATGGTAATTCCTTACAAGACTGAGGTTAAGGACTTTTTTTATACTAAGGAGTCATCACTTCCCAAGGCTAAAAACCACTCAAGAATAAGGGTCAATGTGATTGTCAGTTGGACAACGAACAACACCATGAGAGGATTGAAATAGATAGTCGGAATGAAAAGAAATTCTGACTGGAAGTTTGCAATCATTTATACAATGACAAAATGTTACAATTCCCTCAATAATAGTGATTTTTTTTAAAGACATTCTTTTATTTTGGGGGTAGTGGCATATATTTTTGTAGTATTTAAACTGTTAATATTCTGCTTTGAAACAATATTGCAATCATTTTGTTATTGTTGTTTCCTGTGTTCTATTTTTATCGTGTACCTAATGCTCTCTGCCAAGTCTTTCTCAAGTGTGCTTCTCCTTCTCTATTCAGGTCTGTTGAGATCTGCAAAGCGGTCAGCCATGATAAAGAACAAAGTGGCCATGATGGAGAGAATGAACAGGATCTTCAAGGAAGCGTCTGAAAAGGTGGGTTGCGGACAACGGGTTGATACACCACTTTGTTGACTAATGATGACTATGCTTTCATCAAAAGTATTGTAAAAAAACGACAACAAAGATTCCTTAAAAATATCATATATATATATATATATATATATATAAACTAATGGAGATTTGGTATCTGTCTGTCTGAAGCCCAAACTATATACTATTACTTCTATTAAATCTACTATTGTACTATTTTCAATGCTCAAAATCAGGTAGGGGGTAGTGTAATATCTGTTCTGTTGTCATAATATTATCCTCCCAGGTATTAACTTCTCTTTGTGGGTGGGTGTGTGGGTGGGGGGGGGGGGGGGTAGTGTAGCATTTATTCTTTTTGCGGGAGAGGGGGGATCACCTTGTATTATTATTTGGCATTAAATAACCCCTAAAAGATTAATATGCATTAAATAAGCCAAATCAGTGGAGAAAGGTGACTTTGAAACTGGAACATGCAATTCAAGATAAGAGAACATTTCATTAAAATTAAATAATTAGCTGATTTTTAGAAAATTAAAAAAAAATCACTCTTAAATTTAGTAAAAAGTTAATGTTGCTTGTAAAATTGATCAAGCTTAAAATAATTTTATATCTTTTTAAAAACTTCTTTAAAAAATATTTATTAGTAGTGTTGACACTTTGGGTGGATGACGAGTTCTGTTGCGAAAGAAACCGGCATCTTCATGATGATAGATGTTCACACTTAGCTGATCCAAAGCATCCACTGTGCCTTGCCTGTCGAACCACCATTTGCGAGAGGTCCAAGATGCAGGCCTTTTGGAGTCTATTGGTCATATGCATTCGGGGACAAACACAACTATAAAGGGCACTGTACAACGGTGGTTACAGCGAGGAGAAAACTGGGAGTGGAGGTGAGTAAACAGGTCGGAGATTTGTTCAAACCCTTATTCGTTAACAAGTTTGTCAACATTTATGAAAACTGGTATTTCTAGATGGTATTTCTAATTCTTGCATTGCTTTTGGACATTATAAGAAAAATCAAAAACAGTAAACCAAACTCAGCAGTACACATCATTACTGACTGCAAACTTCAAGTTTGACTTAAATTCGGTGCATCTTTATTCTTCCTCAAAACTTTGCGATCTTGATTTCTAATAGAATGAAAAATTTACATTCATCTAAGCGGATTTTGGACTGCTAAGCAACTGGTAAGACAATTCTGACATTAACTATTGTTCAGAAATGGTTTTGTACTATAAATAACTACTCGGTACTTGTAACAAATTTTCTAGGCACACGTGTTCATGTTGATTTTTGGTGCACTGTCTCTATGGACCGAAGTCGCTCAAGTTCTGGAATCAGAATTGTAATAGGTTGATTACTTGTTACATAGGTACAGAGGCGTCATCAAGATGACCCATGTAATCATTCAGTTCTTTAATTTTAATTAACTTAAAATCATACGTTCGTTGCTGACCATCATTATCATGCATGCATGTGTGCATGTTACTTTTCCCAAAGACCGAAGCCAATTCTGTTAGCTACAACAAAGGTTGTCTGACCTGCTTTCTTAATATAATTATTCAATTAATTTAAACATGTTCTTAGAAGAATAATGTATTTACTCAACCGGTGATTGTCTTCTAGCTAAAAGGTCCGGTGGGGGGGGGGGTAGAGAAAGAGGGAGAGTTAGTTATGGTTTAAGTTCAAAACTTAATTGTTAAGCTCTCACCAAGGCTGACTGTTCTTTGACTACCACTCTCTTTGGTAATCATGTCTGCTATGATGTCACACCTCTTCATCGGTCTCTGTTTCTCACACACTCAGCCAGGTTGATCCCTTGACTTCTTCGTAATTCCTTGTCTAAAACGTTTCTTTTTTTCCAACATATATCTCAACAATAGGTACTAGCTGCTAGTAGATGTACCCCCCATCAATATTTAACAGTTGCTTGCTGGGTTTTATGGCATGTCAGCCGTTGTTGGATTATTTTATGCCAAAGCCATACATATGTTTTGTATACGATTGGTTTGTAGATTAATTTGTTTTGTAGGCGTCATATAGTTTGCAAAGAAATACTGCAAACGATAGTTTCTATTTAACCCATACATCATAGATCAGAGTGGACATGGGAATAATTACAACTAAGGAGTGACTCAACGCTCCACAAAGCTACCAAATTTACGCCTCCCCATTGGATGAAGTTTTGTGTTATACCCAGGACAGTCGTGGATGAAGGAGTAGCATGAGTAGTAATGGTATGGGGTAATGACGAACACTGTGCCCAACAATGTTGAAGGAAGTTTTGTATCATGCACAGAAAAAATTCTATTTAACCCAGAGATGGGACCCTGACAGGTACTCTGGGTCAGAAAGTACCTAGGAGTAATGATAACTAAGGAGTAACTCCACACTCCCCAAAACTCTCAAATTGGGGTCTCACCACTAGACGCCCTTTAAGGTCATATACACGACCACATTGTGATAGATTTTAATTTTGAAATAGTATTTTATTTACCTCCTTTCCAGGAGGTTAGAAACAAAGGTCAGGTGTGGTTTTGAAAAGCCAGCGCACTAGAATTAGCACGCTCTGGCGTACAAAAAATTGCCTGAGCCGCTCCATCGGCATTCCCCGGTAGTGGTGCCTCAGGCGATTAACAATAAAGTCACCCCTTCTCAAAGAGAAGGTAAAGTCTGAGAGGGTGGATCTCCTGAGACTCAACAGAACCATACCTCAGCCAGACATCAACAGAGTCATTGTCAGACTGATGTCGAGGATGTATCTCCGACTGGTAAGAACACACTTACTCAAACTATGCCAGGTAAGTATAAAAAAATATCTCTAAAAATAAGAGTAATGAAAAATCATGGATTTCTTGTTTTAACAACACTTCATTTTCTCTTCAAACTCTTTTTTTTATTATTGTTGTATGACTTTACTTTGCAGTTGAAGACTCAGAAAAGGGTGCATAATTTTGGTTATTCGGACTACATTTCTCATCTTGAGTGTTATCATCACAACGTTTTGGCCACTGTAACCTTCGGCCTTCTTCAGGTGTATCTCTTCGAACTCGGGAATATTTCTGTCGAACTCGGGAATCTGGACGAAATTTCGAACGGAACCCTTTATTTAATCCATGGGGGTAGCATGCTCTTGTTCCGTCAGCTATGATTGGAAGAAGTCTTCAGTAATTCGCAATTCTTCATATCGTCCGCACTGAGGATTGAACCTTCAACCTTCAAGTCACTATCACTTGGAACTGTGGACCCGTGGCGCAGTGGATATAGTACTAAGTTAAATTCAGTTCCAAGGGATAATCATAATAACCAAAATTTTGCCAATTATCAATCCTCATCTAAAAATTCAGAAATATAATATCAGGAAAGGGTGACTGTCAGGGCCGGCACCAAGGTCTTGGGAGGCCCTCTTCGAAACCTTGATGTGCCCCCCCCCCTCAAATATATAGCAATTTTTAAATATTCTAACATGGGGTCCACATACCCTCAAATGGAAATTGAGAGGAAGGATACTCCTTTTTATAAATTAACAATTCTTACATTTCACATTACGATTAATCGCTGACCTATCTTTTTTCTTTTTGCAAAAATTCCAACGTAACATCTGAATAAACACTCCAGGTAAACTTAATTTTCTCAAAACAAAGAAATTGTTAATGAAAAAGAAAAGAAAAGCGAGTGAAAATTCAGAGTAGTAAGCATGAGCTCTGCCCATCATTATTGTTGATGATTGATAATATGGAAAGGAAAAAGAAAATGTTGCTGAAACTAGATCCATTTGAGGGCCCCAGACTTGTTAGGTTTTCCTGCATAATACGCACTGCACAGGCCATGCAGATACATGATGCATACTAGTTTTTGGTGACTGAAAATGTAGCATCCGCAACTCAGCCGATTTTATGCGCTTGGTGTTGTTTTTTGGGGCACAATCAGCATGCATACGCAATGGCAAATCTATTAGTCATCAGTGAAACTCTAGTGGTTAAGGATTTGCATCAACCCAGACGTCAATTTTGTGACTGTCCACATATAGGTACCTTGTTCAGGGTTAGTATCACATATCTTCATAATGGTGTCTCCCAACGTAGTCCTCAGATGGAGAGGATCCATTTTGTTATTCCATCTAAACATGATCACATTCGCTTGATGTGATGTTTTGCATGAACTTTTTGCTTTTCTATGCTTTAAACTAGTAGAACAACCGGCCCAAGATGGGTATTTTGACAGTTGATAATAAATTAATTCACTGAACAGAACAATTTGCACCACTTTTATGTCCTTTTACAGAGATTTAAATCAGGATTTATAGGTATATATATCAGCACTTGCAGAGACCTAAGACTGGGTAGCAAAACGAAAGCTGGGCGCCCTAGGAAGACATGGAAAGAAACCATCAGGCAAGACTGTAAGCAATGGCAAATGGACACAATAAATCCTCACAATCGTGATCACTGGAGACTTATCATAAGGACAGCCATTAAACCTTTTGTTGAAGGAAACATAGACGATGTGTGCATTTTTTTGGTGTATTGTTGTTTAATGCAAACAAATCCTTTAATGTTTATAAGCACGGTTGTTGAAGGAAACATAGACGATAAACCTGGATAGTGAGAGTTTGAATGATATATACTACTAAACCTTATGTCTAGAATCATGTTTAGTGAAATTTAATGTTAAAAAATGTTGCTGTTAATAAATCTAAACTTTAAATACAATACCAATTCAGTGAATACATGTGATTCATTTTTAGACTGGGAAGAAGATCAGCCAATTAATATGTATAATGGATGTGAAAAATCTTGGCCGTAAACACCTGTGGAAGCCAGGTAAGTGGATTTTTTTGTATTCTTTTCATAATTTTAATGATAAATTTATATCTGATAATCCTATTTTGTCAAGTGTGACAAAGGCAAATGAAATAATTGGTCTGGTGATTTTAAATTTGATTTCAAGAGATGCTAATCTATACATGGCCAAGTGCTTGACCGATGTATAGCAACTGATAAGGACCTGATAGTCTGAACAACATACTCGGATGGTTGTGGCCTTATGTAGTAATGTAGGATGTGTTACTAAGTAGAACGGAAAATTTTATTTCGGAATTAGATTAAGTAGACAGAGGACTAGAAATTAAGGTTAGAAATTAAGTTGATGTATTCAAGGAAGTGACGTCATGAACAGCTGAGATAGAAGACGAGCAAAAAAAAAGCTAGTTGAATCTAGCCTCTTGGCTTTTATCTGTAAGAGAGAACAGACATGTTTTCAGAGAACACCCACCACCACCACCACCACAGGGGTACTGGGAAAAATTTAATATTACGATATGCTGTAAAGATACAAAGAGCAATTTAATAAACTAAACAAAAAAAAAAGACATTAAAACTCAGTGTGGTTGTTATTCTTTATAAAAGAACCAAACGGCTTAATGATTATCACAACAACTATTACAGATGCTGCAGATAACAAAAAAAAGAGAAACATATCATCTCTATAGATACAACTACTTCTGCTACAATCTACACACATGATGACTACGGCTACTATGAAGAAAAGAAAGAGAGGGGCAGATCAATTCTACACACTGTTGACACTATTTCTGCTATTGCTACTATGTGTCAACAGCACGACTTCTGCTACAAGAGACGCGCTGGCCATATATTTGTTATGGTTCAAAGACTTTGCGACCACGTAATGCTACATTCATACAAAGGGGTGATAATTCTGAAAGACAAAGTAATTAAAATGAAACCGCCAAGGTGCTGGGACCTCAAAGAAAGATTTCATCAAAAATTACTTAAGCCGGGAAGTAACTGAATTCAAGATCCTTGCATATTCATATACAACTTTAATATGACATTATAAGAATATTGTACTCATGTCTAGACATGGGAACTGCAATATAATATTGAAGTTTGGAGTTGAAAGAAAAAATGACTAAACTAATAAAAGGAATAAAAGATCTCTGTTACCTTGGTTATACCATTGGAACACAGGGTGGAGCAGGTACTAGATTGCAAGAATTAGGATTGGACGGAGTAAGTTCATGGAACTTCTGTCATTAGTAACCAGCAAATCGTTACCACTGTCGACCAAGGGAAGAGTCTATCAGGCATGTGTACACAGTGTGATGATGTATGGAAGTGAAACCTGGCCAGTGAGAGTTGAGGACATGCGTTGCATGAAGATAGAAAATATGAGAATGATATGATGGATGTATAATATGAGTCTTAAAGACAGACAGATCTGATGATCTCAGAGGAATATTAAATCTGGACAGTATAGAGAGATGTAAGCAGAAGAGTAGACTTTGATGGTATGGTCTTGTTGAAAGAATAGATGAGAGTTCTTATGCTAGTAGATGTAGAACAGTTGAAGTAGCATGTTCAGTTCACAGGGGAAGGTCAAGGAAAACATGGGAGGAAGTAATAAAAATGGACCTGAGGGATAAATAAAGACCTGGCCGGAGATAGGTTACTTACTGGAAGTCAATTTCTTAAATTTGTCCAATGCATGCCAGTATGTGAAATGGATGTTAAACCGGGTATGATGATGAATTATAAAAAAGTTATAATCCTTAGATTTAGCTACTAATGAGGCGGGGGGGGGGGGTAATTGAGATCTTCAAAATAACGAATGGGGTTTTTAAATGTGCAACGGTTTTTTAATGTCTCTCTTTGCACTGAACATTTATTCGCAAGAAAGATTTCTGCTCCTATCATAGGCTGTAACCTCTGCTCAGTTACCTCATCATCAGTTTCCACCACCATCACCGATTGACCCGCCTCCCTCAAAGAGAGTCGATAAACGAAAAAGCTGCCTATTGTCAAAGTACAATGACTGTGGTCAACATGCTATGCTTAAAAAAATTAAAAAGGATGAATAGGATTAAGTAAAATTATTATTACTTTTATTAATATTACGAGTGGACTCCGTGGAAATTCTACAGTTAAAGAAAATAAGTTTTAATGCTATCATTATATCTAATTATAATATATTTTTTTATTACTTTTAATTAAATATAATAAATTAATACTTTCCCACTTATGTATATATCAACATGTGAATTATTCTTTTCCTTCCACATCGGGGCATATTTTTTACCTCTCCTCTTCTTCTCTCCATCTGTGTAGGTACATATATATATATATATATATATATATATATATATATATATATATATATATTATTTCATGTTGCAAAACAATTGTAAGGCCATCATCAATTATGCCATTGCAAAAATAAATGATATGAATAAAGACTGAATTTTGGTCATTGGAATTTTAAATAATCATTATATATATATATATATATATATATATATATATATATATATATATATATACGAAGGAATAGGTAAAATAAATACCTTTTGAAGCATTAAGATGCGATATCAATTTTTTTTTATAAAAAAGAAAAATAATAAATCGAAACCGACTTTTTTTTTTTTTTATTAAAACTAGCATTTTTTTTTGTTAGTTTAAAGTGATACAGATATTTCGCCAAATATCTGTATCACTTTAAACTAACAAAAAAAAATGCTAGTTTTAATAAAAAAAAGAAAAAAAAAATCGGTTTCGATTTATTATTTTTCTTTTTTATAAAAAAAATTGATATCGTATCTTAATGCTTCAAAAGGTATTTATTTTACCTATTCCTTCTTAAATTTAACAATAGATGCTTCTTAAAAAAAAAATATGAACCTTTAACACATATATATATATATATATATATATATATATATATATATATATATATATATATATATATAATGTGTGTGTGTGTGTGTGTCCTCATGCAGACAGAAGGGTGTGTGTCAGCTGATGCTGAGCATCCAGCAATTTTCTGTTTACATATATATGAAAACTAAAGATAGGTAAGTATTAATATATAGATGGTAGCAGTTACGCAAATCAATATATAGATTATTGCTTTACTAAATCCATTTTATGGGAGGAGATTTCCTTGAAGCTGTATTTTGTTTAAATACAGGAACTTTTTTGGATTATTTGAGATAACTATTTTCATCTTGGTTGTTATAGTTACAGCGTTTTGGCCGATGTAACCTCTGAACTGCTTCAGGTCCATCTTTTCGAATTCGGAAACCTTTGGGAACCTGTCTGGAAGTTTGAATAGGAACTTATTGTTTGTTTCTTAAATGCTAACGGTAACACCATTTGCAAAACTAATCTTTAAATAACACAGTATTAGAATATATACTTGATAGATTTAAATGAAACCTGATTTTTCTCAAAAAAATTAATTAAAATAGAATTTTTACACTTTGGTGTATCAAACACTCGACATTTCCATGAAGCTTGAGAACATATCTTTCGATGCATAATCCTCTGAGTGACAAAGAACTTGCTTCAATATATAGAGTTGACCGCCCCCAAAAATGCAGACCCAGGCTAATTGGATAGGGATATTGGAATAGATTGGAGCCCTAGAGGTGGCGTGTACATGGCCCACTGGTATGTGGACACGCCCCGACACTCACAGATCCAATCCCCAGCCACAGGGCATGTGGCAAATGTTATCTTTGGATGGCCTGTCACAATCTGAGTAACAGTAATGTATGCGGCAACTCACAGGTAATATGTGGAAACCACATCAGCCCTAGTTAGACGGGAATGGTGTAGGTCTTGGACTGCCAAAAGTGTTCAAGTTGGTAAAGGATAGGCATCCAGTCGTAAAACTGTCTTAAAAACTATGTCCAGTTGAAATGAGACTAAACAATCAGACCCCACCCTCATCAGAGGATTAATTGTAGCCTGATTTAACAAATAAACCAGAGGATGATGATGATGATGATGATGATTGATTGATTGAACAGCTGATAATTCTCTAGTCGTTTGTGTCGTCTTAACAGGACTGTTATTTTATGTCTATATATATATATATATATATATATATATATTCTGGGCAAAAAAGAAAAAGGGGATTTAGCATTTGAGTCAACTGGTGAACAGGCTGTGAACCCTGCTTGTCAGAAGAAGTTTTGACTCTATCGAACTCAGACTTCTGATTGCAAGTTTGTCATTTGGTAGAGAAACAAAATGTCATTTTAAACCTTTTAAAATAAAACAATGTTATTTGTTTTAAACTTAAGTTGTATTTTCCCTCCAAACAAAATCGCTTTTCTTGCAACAGTGTTCTTTTGTGTTTTGTTGGAAGTGACTGTCTTCTGATTGCAAGTCTGTCATTTAGTAGAGAAACCAAGTGTCATTTTAAACATCTCAAACTAAATTTTTTTACTTGTTTTAAACTTGAATTGTGATTTTCTTGAGAGGGAAAATCCTTTTGTTACAGCATTGAACAAGATCACATGATTGACACTACAGCCCATGCTGAAATCAAGCACTGATTTCAGATGGAGACACTGAGCGGATGATCACAGCTTGGCAATGAACGCACACAAATGCAAGTTCAAACTGATGTTTTATCCGTCATTTCAGTCTTATGAATGGATCTATTCTTGTGTTTTAAAAGTTACTCTCACTGTATAGACAAGTGAGTTGCTGGGGAAATTTGGTCTTGCAGACCTCAATCCCAACTTGAGAAAGAGAAGACTTCACTGGTATGGCCACGTGGACAGATCCAGTAGTGCAATCAACTGTGCACTAAACCTACAAGTTTCTGGTAGGCACAAAGTTGTCATGGAGAGACTGAAGGCTCTTAAACGCTGACACTCAGAATCAACAAAAGTGGAGATCTGCAATGAGGACTGGCATGCATGCAGCTAGCCAGCTGTCTGGAGAGGGCTCTACTGGTGTGGACATTGTCTCCAATCCTGCACGATAATTAAAAGACCGATGATGATGATGATGATGATGATGATGATGATGATGATGATGATGATTACATTATTTTTCTATTGTTCTTTCTCTTTTCTCTTTTGTAGGTGTCGATGTCTTTGTTGAGATGATTTGTATGTTTGAAGACCACTATCCAGAAAATCTGAAACAATGCTTCATTGTAAATGGTTAGTAAATTTCATATAGAAAAAATTCACAAATTCTAACAGGAAATAAAGTACATTTTATATACCACAAAGAAAGTCTTGATATTATACTGAGTACAGATTTAAACCATCTTTTATAAAGATACATCGTATAATATTTGGACTTTTTCCTAGACAAACATTTTATTTTTGCAAAACATTGTCTTAAAAACAGGCTTAGATCCGATAACCTCGGAGGAAGATTAAATCTGGCTAGTATAGGAAGATTTTGTGTGTTACTGGTAAGCATTGGCTACACAAGAAGTACAATGGAATTACAGGTAGATTGAAAGATGATAACCAGTTTGTGTGCAAGAAGTGTAAGACAATGGAGACTGGTGAGAACTCAGATGTGGAGAAAGTATGTTTGAATGGTGAGGCTATTGAAGTGTTTCAGAAGTTTTGTTACCTTGGTGATACCATTTAAACACAAAGAAGGGCAGGTGCTAGCATGATAGCAAAAGTTAGGAGTGGATGGAGTAAGTTCAGGGAACTTCTGCCATTACTAACCAGCAGAGCGTTACTACTGTTGACCAATGGAAGAGTCTATCAGGCATGTGTACGCAGTATGATGTATGGAAGCGAAACCGGGTCAGTGAGAGTTGAGGATATGTGGTGCATGGAGATAAATGATATCTTCTACTGTAAAACAAATGCCATCTATAGAATCATTAATAAAATTCACAATCCTTTCTGCAATCCAAACATATTTGGTACAAATAAGCTTCAGATTATGCCTGATTTGTCGACTACATGTCAGTCATGAATCTTTAACAGTCTGTTTTATCACTGTTACATGATATGTATATGCAGGGATATCTCGGTGATATCCTGAATGGGTTTCATACTCCACCCGATTTTTATCTGTGGGGTTATCTCAAAGATAATGTCTATCAAAACAATACCCAAACTATTGCTGAACTGTAGAAGGAAAATAACTCTTGCAAAAATGTATCATTCTAATTTTTATTTTAACTTTTTTAATCTTTAGTTATTGATTATTATATTTCCCTTTTCTTCTTTTCAGCTGCACCAGTTTTTCCAATTTTATTTAACATAACGAAACCGTTTTTGAGTCAAGAAACTAAAAAGAAAATCCACATCGTTGGAGGTGAGTAAAAATGAAAAGGTTCCCCATTTTTCTGAATATTCTGGGTTAACTTTTTGTGTTTTTATAAAAGTATCGGATTCTATTGGTTCAGAGTGGCTTACAAAAGGAGAACTAAAAACCGTGCTTATAAACATTACAGGATTTGTTTGCATTAAACAACAATACACCAAAAAAATGCACACATATCACTTTCTATATGAGGATATAATAAAAGACGAACTTACCTGTATTGTCTGACTGGTATGAGAATGTGTTCCAGAGATCTTGTCTCTTTATCACAGATCTAGTCTGGACGACAAGCGAGGATTCATCGCAATGTTATCACATCAGTAGTCTGGCTGAAAAGGTGAGGAAAAAGAAGACTATCTCTCATGGTGCAGCTTTATATTTGGTAACCACGTGGCTAGATTTACCAACGGATGAATCAAGCAATATGAGACCGCCCCATCATCATGTGATCTATTCTCCATGTATAGGAAAAGATGAACCCAACATTTTAATTTTTTTTTTTTAATCTAATGTCTAATATATAAAGTAGAGTAAGTCTGTTTATTGAATCTTTGTGATTAATAGCTTTCTTCCTACAAAACCAATGTTTGATTCTGGTTCGTCAGTTCTCTTTGTGATACGTTGGGTGCATATTCTTAAAAGCAAAAAATGTATTTTGATTTAATTTCTTTCAGAAAAGAATTTATCCGGCCAAGTAGATTTTTAAAATAGATGCCATCTAAAATAATAATCTAATTAACAACAGCAGCAACCAGTATAAATATTAAATGCTTAACATTACATAAAGTATAGACAGCTGAAATAGTTCAGTTCACAGAGTGTCAGACTAAAGGTCCTGGTTTCAATCACAGGCCTCGGTATCTGCTTTTTTTTAAATTTGGTGGAGATCTATTATTTACTATTAATACATTGTTTACAAAATAATGCAATAGCGTTTCTGTTTCTTTGTAAGCAAGCCAACTATTTTGTTATTAGTTGAAAAAAAGACTGAATTTGTTTGTGACCCTTCAAAAATTTACAGCAATTTGGAAATATGAATAAAAAGTAACTTTAATTAGTTTTAAAATTCATAGCAGATCCTAATGTATTAAAAGATTGACAGTTTTGAAAGTTATTTACATCAAATATTTTTTAAATACAGATTAAAACACATTGCCTTAAATAATTATAATTTTATAACAATTTGGTTCAATTAAGAAAATAACAAATAAAATCCACAGAGCTTTAGTAGTTTATAGATTAGTAGGATATATATAGATACAATTAAACTGTTATGACCATTTTTTTTTCAATAACATGTTTTTTTTTTATTATCAACTTGTATGTTTTAATCTATACCGTGTTGCTTTTAAATTCATTAAATTCTGTTAAAACTTTTTTGCATGTGCAAAAAAAATGTTCATGGTTTATTTGTTATATCAGTAAGTTTGTTTTTTATGTGTAATAAAATGTTAAAACAGTAAAAATATTTCTGGTACAAGAAAAATGGTAGTGGCCACCAGTGATTAAAATATTTAATTAAAGTTACTTTCTCAACACTTTGAAAATTAAATTAGAATTTTCTTTCACGGCAAGAAATACAATTTAAGGCCAACAATTAATTTTATCCAAAATGTGGGCCAAAACTGAGCAAAATTGAGGAGATATTCGAACAGTCCCTATAGTATAATTGAATCTATTTTATTTATGGAAAATCCATGAAAAAAATAAAATTTCATTAAATTTTAGGTACTCTTATAGAGAACGCACCGCATTTACGTGATTCGCGTCGTCAACGTTCGGGCAGGTTTCAGAAGCGCCCGAGAGTTGACGAGGCGAAAACTGTCAAACGATAAATTGAAAACTGGCAGACGATAAATTCAGACGAAGAAAATCAAAGTAAAATACATATATAAAAAGAAAGAAAGAACAAACCATAGCTAAACAACTGTTATTAATTAGATGTTTATATATTTTTTGTCAAAGGAACCATTGTTAATCAAATGTTTTTAAAAAAAAATGTTTTTTTTTGTGCACCGAAAAGTTTCAAAAGATGATTTTTTTATATAACAAACAACGAAACTACTGTTCTTAACCAATTTCTTGCTTGTTTGTTTTTTTGTTTTTTTTTAGTTTTATTTTCAATGTTTTTTTCTTTTTAACATTTTTGGGTTAGGGGTTAGTCTTTCGCTAGAAGTGATGTTGCTGACAGAACTCAATGAGTCCTTCGGGAGATTCAAGGCGCTGACACAGATCGTAGATATTCATTTTTTTTTAATGCGCTGTAGATCGTAGAAATTCATTTCTTCCAAAAGTTATCGTTTGCTTGCTTGCAATCTAATTGTCTACTGCCTGCTGCAACCTGATTGGTTAATAGTTTTGTCAACTCTTGGGCGCTTCCGAAACCTGCCTGAACGTTGACGATGCAAAGTCACGGAAACGCAGCGTGTTCTCTATAAGAGTATCAATTTTTATGTAATTTTTTTGATGAAAAGTAACTGGGCAACAGAAACTGCACTTTGAGAAAGACTTACAACCAAACTAATTGACCTATCTAACCCTGAACACAAACGACATCAAATGTTATTCTTTATTTGATTTTAGGCCAAATTTTATCAGATTCTCATCACTGAGTTTTGTAAACAAGTGAAATGCATGAGTATCATTCATGACAACCAAACTATACATATTATTAATTTCTTCATTGTTCTTACTCATAAATAAGACATAAAGAAAAATGAACTAAAACCGTATTTATAAAAGTGTCAAAGCTTCCTAATATGTGGACATATGGACGACAGATTTACCGATATGTGTAGAGCACCTTGAAAATAACTAGTATGGATGTAGCAACGACTAACCGCATGTTGTCTCTAAGACACTACAACCGAACTAGTCTTGTGGTGAGGAGACATGTTGTTACTTCAGAGATTAAACCAAAAACAGGAAAAGAAAGAGGGATTTAGAAAACATGTTACCACACGTCGGTCTGGACGAAACAGGAGCAATAGACAAACGAATGTTGTTACTTCAGAGATTAAACCAAAAAGCAGGAAAAGAAAGAGGGATTTAGAAAACATGTTACCATCTTGTCGGTCTGGCTGAAAAAGGGAGAAAAGAAGATGTGTACTTCTGAGTTACACCTTTTATATGGGTGACCACACGGCTAAATCAACTAATTGTTGACTGCCCCATCATCACTTGATTTAGGGCTCCACACATTAAGAAAAAAGCAACTTCCATCAAAACTGAAGCGAAAAAAAGTAGGTTATGATGTCGGCCATTTTTTTTTTCCTTTTATCTCATCAGCAAACAGTTATATAAAAAAAAAGGATTTTATAGGTTATAGCAATTTTATAAGAATTTTTCAGGTAAATTCACACCTAAAAATGGTATTGTCTGTAACGCTTTTCATAGCTGTGTATTTCACATTAATTCCACTCTCTGTATCCCTCTCACTTTCTCTCTATCTCTGTATCATCTGGTCTATCCGTAAAAGAAAGCTTCTTAGAAAATAAAATTCTGATGCTCAACAACTGCCAACTGCCAATTGCCAACTTCACCTCTTTCTCTCTGCACTTCACGCTGAACTTCACTCTGCTCACTGAGCAACAACATTCTTCAATCCAAAGAATACAGTTCTTATACTGATCAATTCATCCCCTATGCAAATTGACTCCCAACCAGAGTCATCTAGCGATTAGAGACTCCAAACAGGTTACTTGGACGTCTGGTCTTTATGTACAAGGCCTTTAAGATTTTCAGTCTTTTTACATTAGAGTCATGGTGAAGAATTTTCATGTTATTGACTAACAGTTGTCTGAATTGGGAATGAGGAGTTGTGTTGCTTCAAATGCTGGCAGATTGAACTTAAGTCTAAAAGATGTAAGGTGAGTCTTTGGGAAAAAGTAGAAGTGTGGCCGATGTAACAGTTAGTTTTATTATTGGAGGAGATACATTCTCCCATGGGGCACTGAAACTGATAAATTACAGTGGTTTGTTCTACTAGTTTTTTTTTGCCTGGGAGGTGTTATTGTTGATTATTAGGTTAGAGGTGATTTTTTTATAGTAAATGATCTGATATTCCCATATTTTGCCCCATAAAGTATAAAAGGAAGTATAGGGGACTTGTTGGCACTGTGGCAAAGTATCCGGGGCCTATGGGGATCGAGTACCCTAGTTATGCTCTAGTATGCATCTTAGTGATGATGATAGACCCTGTGTAGAAACGAAGTGGAGATATAAGACTAGTATATATTCGGCATGAAATCAGCTATTCAAACAAACTGGTTTAAGGCGCCGGTTGTCTAGGAAAAGTCGTGTTGAGGTGTCAATTCTGTTCATCGCCACACAAAGCACATGCTTACCAGATGTGAGACGAGAATTTGGCAAAATCTCTAATCAGCGAAATGCTAATAAAAAGTCAACAAAAGACATATGATCAGTGAGTGAGTAATATACATTGAGTCAGGCAAGACCGGAGGTCCTGCGGGCTGGACAAGATAATCATCTAAGCTTGTCGGCATTAATTAAGGCAGACGACCTCTGCTCCACGGCGAAAGAAAAAGGGTAATTGTTTTATGATGACGCTAAAACCAGAGAAAGAATCTCATTTATTGGTGTCGTTGGGAGAGGGCACGCCCGCCCCAAACCCCGAGAGAGGAAGAAACACATAGAGAAATATGGTAGAGAAAGGGAGAGTGCGACGATACACATCTCAATAAGAGAACTTACACACAGTCAGATCAGAGAGACGGGGAGAACGAGCTGGAAGGCGAGTGGGCCCGTCACGAATCGTCACGCATGCCGGTTCGACAATGAATAGAGAACCGGACAAACTCATCCTCGTTTTCCTTAAGATAGTTAACTTGTGACTAAATAACCATTGTAAATGGATTCACACCCACACAGAGAGACAACGAAATAGCTTAGCGCAACAGTCTTTTACGAACACGGCAGACATCAACCTAATGTAAAATCAATTCTTTTATTTTTGTTAATAATTACTTTTCATACAAAAAGACCCCACCCGAGTTGTTGCATATTATTCTTTTCACTTTGTTCTGCTTTGAATAATATTCTGCCTTACAGAACTAGCCGATTGCTGTTCACCCAGTAATCGTTCGCTGATATAAACAGTTTTAACGTGGGAGTTGGACGAGACGACGAGGATCGACGAAGTCATCATCAGCATCGTCGTAATCCCGGCCTAGAGGAATTTGGATCGACATATTTTTTTTGTTGCCACTACGACGATCGGCTGAAGAGTGTTCATGGTCTGGCAAGATCTGTTACAGAGAACCAGAGCCGTGTGGGATTCTTTGTTATATCTGGCACCGCGACCAGGATATCAAACACCTGTGTGTGAGGTGCCAACGATCCTCACGGTGCATAGAGACGAGTAGGGTACCTTGTTATAGCACATGTTCCCCTATGCACAAAAAGCAGGATGCAATTCGCTAAAAGCGAACACACACTAAAAATGGGACAGGAAGTTGTCTAGACATTCAAAGGCAGAGAATAGCAAAATCAGCCCACTTAGTTTGTGTGGGGTGATGTATCAGCCAATCAAATTGAACGAAAGGCTGTTGTATGCAAAAGAGCTCCCCCTCCCCTCGAGTGAAAAGCGGGAATAAGGCAGAAAGGGAAAAACACGAGGAGAGCGGACGTCTGAAGATTGGCAGCCCATACTGCTGTCATATCAAAACAATTTATAAACGCGCATAAAAAAAGTGGAATTCGAAATTTAATGGCTAAGAAAATACAGCGACGATTCTTACTGTTGTCTATCGGATATCAAAAGGAAAAACCTGGTCCGACAAAGTTGACTACTGCTCACAAGTTAACATTTACCTCTCCGGATTCGAGATTACGTATATCTCGGGACACTAAAAACTGCTCCGTGAAGGACGGATCTCAGAATAAAAATTTCTGTTATAATATCCTTCCCTTAGCCGTCAACTCGAAAAGGTATGCGCATATGACATAGAAAGAAAAAAAAAGAAGAATTCCATATTAATTCGTCTTAAATTGAACTTTCATATTTTTTTCTGTCTTGCCGTATAAATGATCCCATACAACCGTCCACCATGGTTTTAACAAATGCTGCTCTCCTATTACGAACTCCCCGTGGGAGGAGAAGAACTTATCATTTGTTTCCTTGAAACACGTAAAGAAAAGGAATTTCATATTTATTCTGTCCCAAAAACAACGAGCCTTCATAATTGCTAAAATTTGACTCTTAATTTTATATCCTGACTGATCAACTCTCTCGGACATAACCAAACCAGCTTCTTTATCAAGAATTCCCATTGAACGGAGAAGAACTTTTAGTAGATCATTTAAATAAATAAACACTTGTTATGTTTGCTTAATTTGTCTTCTGTCGATTTTTGCAAGTGTGTTATTTTCTTTATGTTTATAATTTGTGATCCAAACGTGTCTCGTTTCCTCTCGATAAATTTACCTGATTATCTCCCTTTCAACCGGTTTATTGACAAAAATAAATTAAAAGTCTTATTTCACTAACGGCGAGTGTAACATGCAACTTGTTGGCCCTGGATAAAACGATGGATCGGAGACGTGTGGTGTGAGAGGGCAGGGGGTTTCCAACCTTACACATTCTCAACAATTGTGGTTGAGTTACACATTTGTAACGTCAGTGTCCTAGTATCACATTTATAACAATGATGAATCTAATTGTTTTATTAGTATTAACAGAAGATATATGCCTGTGCATTATGTTTTTAATGACTTTT
The DNA here is from genome assembly GCA_963556195.1 of Sepiola atlantica. NCBI lineage: Eukaryota > Metazoa > Mollusca > Cephalopoda > Sepiida > Sepiolidae > Sepiola > Sepiola atlantica. Next base: position 140,298,199 of record OY744522.1, read on the forward strand.
TCGTCTAGTTTAAAGTTATGATGCAACTGGTTACGGTAGAATATGTTACTATGATCTGAATTGTTTAGCTGAATATTAGTTTTATCTAGGTTTCTAATGGTTAATTTTATTTGTTTGTATATCAGGTAATTGAGGAATTGGTTGTAAATTAGGACTTGTTTAATGTTTTTTAATTCATTGAAAAATATTTTTCTTGAAGAGATCAATTTGTCCCGGTTTATTAGATTTTTTAAGATTGCTATTTTATAGCGGTATGAACATTCGCTTTTGTAGTTCAACAGACAAGAATTAATGGAGGTAGTTTTTTTATATGGAGAGGTGATGAGTTCATCATTGTTGGAGTCGATAAGTACATCTAGAAAAGGAATTTTGTTATTAATGTTTAGTTTATATGTGAATGTGAGTACAGAGTTTGTTTGAAAGATGTTTTGTAGTTCTTTAATTTCATTTTTCTTGTATGCTAGAATACGGATATCGTCCACGTACCTTACATAAATGGAGGGTTTAGTGATTGTATTAAATATTTTGTTCTCAAGACGAGACATAAAAATTACTGAATGTTAGTCCAAGTACAGAACCCATTGATACGCCATCAATTTGTGTGTAAATGTTTCCCTTATGGTCGTAGAAGGGGACTTTGGTTATGCAGATTAATGATATTTTGAGAATTCTCGGATTGATTTTGAGAGGAAGAAGGAATGAATTATTGTATATGTTATTAATTATGATGTCGATTGTTTCATGAACTGGAACATTAATGAATAGACTATCGACATCCAGTGAAGCAGTAATTTTATTATTGACTTTTGTAGTTTGGAGAATTTGTATGAGTTCTTGAGTAGACTTTACACTATATTTGCTTGGCAAATACAAAGTAATAAGTTTGTTGATTGTTTTAATTAATTGATGAATAGGGGTTGTAACTTGCAAATTATGGGACAAAGAGGGAGTTGGGTTTATGGGTTTTTACGTTACCATATAAGTAACCGGGTTTGTAATCCCCAATTATTTTGGAGAGTTTATGGCTATCATTTACAGCATTGTTGACTGTAATAAGTTTATTAACCTGAGTCTAGAGTTGATTGTAGTGGGTTTTTTTTTTGTTTTTAAAATGTTGTATGATCATCTAAAATAGTTTGTAATTTTGTAGAATAATCCGATTTATTGAGTACAACATATATGTTGATTTTATCACCTATTTATAACGATATTTGGGTGGTTTCGAAGTTCGTTGGCAGCTTTTTTTAGATTGTGTGTTAAGATTGTGGTGGATCGTTGTTTTTTATCGAACCTATTTTTTATAGCTTCAGCTTTGAGTATATATATATAGTAAGTTATGAAAATATATTTATGGCAAGTAAGATATACAGAGGCTCCCGCGTTCCATCCCCGGGGGAAATCTTCAGGCTAAAATGCATGGAGTTAGTTTTGCTGGGTGTTTTTATATACACGGCTAGCTAGTTAACCAATCAGATTCTTTGTTGTTCTCTTAGCCAATCGTTGGGCTTCTCACAAACAAAGGTCCGGTTAGTTTTACTTCCTATTTCCTGTTCTATTGTTCTGTTTTCTATAGAGTGACCTATATCCTGTTTCTTTGTGTCAATATAATGGGTGAACTTATTTTAACACGTGGTTCCTTGTATTTCTATTTTAGGTTTTAGTTTTTAAGTTGTTAGGTTTTAGTTTAGTTTAGTTTTTTTTTACTTATTTGTTTGTTTATTTATTTATTTATTGTTAGCCTAAGGTAAATTTTATTTTGTGCAGGCAGCTGTTTGCTATCTCACTTCTACCGTTTAATAGATTGGGGGGGGGGGGTCTTTAAAGTTTAGGATTTCAAATTTCTCATTCAGACATAATCTACACGGGTCGTCGAAATTTAGACGTGTGTAGCTTAATTGCCATAAATATATTTTCATAACTTACTACCTAGCTCTACTTACATATCGAGCACTGTTGAAGTAAATCCTGAAAATTAATACATAAAAAAGTATATCTCCTTATAAAATTTTATGTGGATACATAACATAGAAATATATATATATATATATATATATATATATATATATATATATATTAGTACTTCATGTATCCACATAAAATATTATAAGAAGATTTTTTATGTGTCAGTTTTCAGTATTTACTTCAACAGTGCTCGATACGTAAGTAGAGCTAGATAGTAATTTAGCCTGACGATTCCCCCCCGGGAATGAAACACGGGAGCCTCTGTGTAGCTTGATTGCCATATATATTTTCATTGCTTACTATATATATATATATATATATATATATATATATATACAGGGCTTTACGGAGCGCGCTCCAGGAGCACGCTCCTATTTGCTGGAGTGAAGGAGAGGAGGGCTCATTTTATATTCAGCGGGAGTGGAGCGGGAGCAACTCCATTTGGGACTAAAGAGCGTGGTTTTAGCGCTCCGCGCTCCAAAATTATTTGATTTTTCTTTTTTAAACATTAGTTTTTTATTCAGCAATAAAAAGGAAAAACAAAGAAAGTCTCAGAGTTTACTCTGAGTTATTTAAAAAAATTATATCTGGTAAATGTATATGAGATAAAGAGAGAGAGAGGGAGAGAGAGGAAGGGAGAGAGAGGGAGAAAGAACTAGAAAGTTAAGCATAAAAACATTTGAAGTTTCACATCGACATGTTAAATGTTTGATGGGACAGTTTTCTTAAGGCAGCAGACAATTTGGCAACAAATGTCTTCAAATGCGCCAGTGAGTCTATAGATGTCTTTGAAGTTATTTTCTTATAGATTTGAACTTTTTTTGTATTTATGACAAGGATGTTTATTGCTGATTGAATAAACAAGCCAATTTTTCTTTTAATTCGTATTTTTAGATAAAGAATTTTAGGTTCAATTATACTATAGGGGCCGTTGGATTTCCTCGCCCATTTTGCTCGGTATTCACCCAAATGTTCGATAAAATCGATTTTTGGAGTGAAATGGTACATGTTGTCCTGACAAAAAATTCTTAATTTATTTTTTAGCATATATCAAATTGAACTTTTATGCCACATTTTTACGTGTCGTCTTTTCGGCGACATTTTGTTATTCTTAAATGCACGACTAGTATGTTTTAACCTATTCATGTTTGCTTTTAAATTCGTTAAATTCCGTTAAAACTTGCTTTTGTAAATAGAATGTTCAAAGTTTTTTTTGTGTGTGTAATAAATTGTTAAAACAGTAAAAAATATCTTTAGTCCAAGGAAAAAACCCCAATAAAAACCAACATGGCCGCCAGCGATTAAAACCTCGAATTAAAGTTAGATTCTCAACACTTTAAAAAGTAAATGAGAATTTTATTTCAGGACCAAAAATACAGTTTCATCAAAAATTTGGGCAGATACCAAGCGAAATGAGCGAAAAAAAACAGCGCTCTCTATTCTACAATTAAACCGATGTTTAAACTTAATTAAATTAAATAAAATATCTTAAATTTTAATTTAAAAAAGCAAATAATTAGACTTTCTGACTAATTTGTTGTTTTTTAGAACCGAAAGTAGATTAGATATCTTTCTTTATCTTAAAAAATCTATGATCGAATATTAAAATTGTAAACAGTTTGTTTTTGTTAGCGACTTCAAATCTATATTTGAAGTCGCTAACAAAACGTTTTCACCTTTTTTATTCAAATTTTTAATTTTAATAAATATTTTTGCCCGACCTAGGAAAACTTGCTCCAGTTAATTTTTGGGGTGAGGGAAATTTGACCCGATATTTTTTCAACTCCAAAGGTCTAAGCCAGGTATTTTGTATGAAATTTTAAGACATTAAATGGATCTCTGAATTGTTTATTGACAATTTATTGTTATTTTTTGGCCAACTTATGAAAAATATTTTTTTTGATTCAATCTTTAAAAAATAAATTTCATTGGGTTTTTTTCGCCCCAAATTGTACTATTGAAAAAAAAATGGATACATCGATTTGTTTGAAAGTACTTGCGCGTTTCATGTTGTAAATAATAATATACATTATACAGTATAGTTACGTTCGTAAAACAAATAAATATTAAATAACAACACAACAATTAATATTGCCCTGGATGTCTCTCCTCTCCCAGAGAAATGTTTTCTTTAAAAAGGGATTTTTCTATTTCTATTTTATACCTCAGGAAACGAAAATTTACGTATAATCCTATGCTTCGTCCGACATGTTCTCCTATAACTCTCAAAATATTAGCGAGATTTTGTCAAATATTACCTTACAGTCTTACACTTAAAGTGCCATCCCAACCCATATTGACGAGATCCTTTGACGCCCACCCCTATCCTTCGACCACTCATGGGCAGAATAGAACGTTTATGAAAGAAAGTACATTTTCATTATGGAGCACTGAAAAGGGCCGCTCTTTTTTTATAGGAGTTGGAGCAGGAGCAGCTCCTTTTTGAAAATGGGGAGCATAAAGGAGCCAGCTCCAATTTTGGGCGTTGGAGCAGGATCGGGAGCAACTCCAAAAGTATTGGAGCGCGTAAAGCCCTGTATATATATATATATATATATATATATATATATATATATATATATTGACAATTTATGGAAGGCGATTCACAATGCAATAATATGTAATTGGAAAGAACTGAAAATAAAGTGAAAATAAGTTTCTTTATTTTGTTTTAAGTTCTTTTTTTCTTTTTTTTATAAATCTTGTTTCAGTTTCCACTTTTTTCATGAGAGATGTATGTGTGAAGGCGATATATCACAAATATCTTTCGGAAAACATTCCCCTTCTCAAGTGTTAATATTTCGTTCAACTCAAATTTTGCAACGTGCAATAATGACAGCTTTGATTTTAAGGTCATGTCCGCAATGAACGTACGCCGCAGTGAAACAAAATCCAAACGATGTGAGATGGACATGTCTATTTCAATTATTTCTTGAATTTACCTGAAATGCTGAGTGGAGCCACCTGCATATCGACTATTTTAAAACACTTTTTAATTTTGGCGGTGCAGGGTGAACATCTGTTTCTCTGTACGTTACTACAGATCTCAGTGAAAAGCATCTACAACAAGGTTTCTAATTGGACAGTCCTGTTTAAGAGTTGTGCTCCTTTTCTGATTGGTTAGAAAAGATTTTGAAGTGCTTATCTATATTGAAACTCAAGTGAAATATAGCAGTTCAAAATAAAATAACAGGAAAACTTATGAATATACTTACTTATCAATGAAAAATATTAGTGTTCACCAAAAATTACGGATAATTATCGAGTAGAATTTTAATAAAAAATAAAATGAATTTACTATTCGGAGTCCACGAACTCCGAACAACATTTGCATCAAGTCAAGTTTGTTGTAGAAGATTATCTCCCTTATTCTAATATGAAGGCGACATGCTGGCTTGTTGTTCGGAGTGCATGGACTCCGAATAGTAAATTCATTTTATTTTTTATTAAAATTTTACTCGATAATTTTCTGTAATTTTTGGTGTACACTTATATTTTTCACTGATAAGTAAGTATATTCATAAGTTTTCCTGTTATTTTATTTTATGAACTGTCATATTTCATTTGAGTTTCATTATAAATAAGCCTGATTTTTGTGACCATGTATTTTTTTTTGTTCATTCAAGAAGTGGGGTTAAAAAAAAAAGGAGGCTCTATCAGTTTATGGGAATTGAAATAAAAACGATCATTAGAAACAAAGAATGCCTTTCTCATTTCATAAATGTCTCTCAATGACTTTCCTTCTGTCGGCCTGAGGTATGGTTCTGTTCAGTCCTAGGAGATACACACTCTAAGACTTTGAAGGAGGGTTTGTTTATTGCTAATTTCCTGACGCACCCCAACCGGGGAATGCCGACAGGGCTGCTCAGATATTTTTGTAGGCCAGAGTATACTTCTCGTTCATCCCAGAAGTGATTCCATTAAAGTCTTGTTTGTATTATGAGCAGTGGTGTCCATTTGTGTTTTAAAATAAGAGGGTTCTGACAGAAAATTGAAATTAAGAAAGTAAAAACAAAGAATGTATTTTTCATTTCATAAATGTCTCTCATAAATGATTTTTTTTCTATTTCAGTAAATTACTTACCAACTTTACTTGAATACATTGACGCTGATCAACTGATCGCTCATTATGGCGGTAATCTTCATGATGAAAACAATGATCCTAAATGTTCCATGCACGTGAGTTCAATTTCCTAATTAACTTTTTATAATTGCAGATCCTGTTTATTCAATTAAGTTCATGATTTGTATTATTCGGACAACTATTCTCTCATCTTGGTTGTTATATTCCCAACGTTTCGGTCAATGTAATCTACAACTTTCTTCAGGTGCATCTTTTTGAACTTGGAAACCTTCTTGTTGAACTTGAAAATCTATACAGAATTTCAATATATATATATATATATATATATATATATATATTATTATTATTATTATTATTATTTCATGTATCCACATTTTAGCTTGACGATTCCTTACGGGGATGAAACGCGAAAGCCTCTGTGTAGTTTTATTGTCATAAATATATTTTCATAACTTATATATATATATATATATATATATATATATATATATAGTAATTTATTTAGATACTGTATATTACATATTTCAGCAATGTACCGCGGTTTCATCCAAAAGAGCAGATTTAGACATCTTTAATAAATCTCCGTGCCCAGTGGAATCATCGGCAAGCTGAAACGATTGTAGACACGCCCGACAGGGAATGGCGTCAACATTATTGTTGACGCCATTCCCTGTCGGGCGTGACTACAATCGTTTCAACTTGCCGATGATTCCACTGGACACGGAGATTTACTAAAGATGTCTAAATCTGCCCTTTTGAATGAAACCGCGGTACATTGCTGAAATATGTAATATACAGTATCTAAATAAATTATATTAGCTCTCTTATATGATCGAGCACTTTATTTGATTTCTTTTCATATACAACCTGACACACTATATATATATATATATATATATATATATATATATATATATATATATATATATTAGCTGTACCTACCTAATGTTGCCCGGGAGTTATTTTACTTTCATTTTTGTTTCGCTGTTTTTTTTCTTAAAAATTATTCATTTTTTAAATATGATTTTGAAATTAAATTTACTTATAGTATCGTTCGATCATTAAATTATTAATCGAACCAAATTTTTATGAAACTATAACTAATTTTGTTAATGTTTTGATCTTTAGTTATAAAATCATTGGATGAAAATAGCTTCCAAAAGTTTCAATATTTTATTACATGAGGACATGCTAAAAAATTTAATCCTGAAATGACTTTCTATTTGACAGTTTAAATGCTTCCAAATTCCTTTAAAATAATTTTGTATAATCAAAGTAATTCATTCTTTTTTCTTTCAACTATTAACAAATGATTAAAATGACTGGCGTCTTTATGAAGAAATCGAAATGCATTCTGGTGAATTTAATTTCATAATTATTATTTTTTTTTTTTATTGGGAGTTTTTAAATCTCATGCAATTTCACGCTATCACAGTTTTTTTTTGCAATAAATAATTTAAGAAAAAATAATATAATAATATGCACAAGTCACTTAGAAGCAAAAACACATAAACATGAAGTGATAACACAACTCTTATTAATCAATATTAATAAGAATTATCAGTATTCACCGTAGATAGGAATATAATTTATCTAAATAAAAAAAAAATAGGTTCTTGTGTATGAAAACCGTTTGTAAAATATGGAAACTAAATATAAAATGACAGGAAAACTTTATGAAATATTTACTTCTTATGGAAAAATATTAATGTACACCGAAAATTACGATTGAGTATTTTTATTTTTATTTATGAAATTCAACTATGAATCGTAGCGTAGTCAAGAGTCGTCAACATTTTTAGGCATTATCAGAGATTTTCGTCTTAGTTAATAACTCAAGAATCACTGATTGCCTCTCCTTGGCATCATAACAGCATAAAATCGCTAAATTAATTTTATTTTTTATTAAAATTCTAGTTACTCATTTTCCGTAATTTTCGGTGTACGCTAATATTTTTCAATAACAAGTAAGTATTTCATAAAGTTTTCCTGTCTTTTATTTTCAACTGCCATATTTCACAACCGGGTTTTCATACACAGACACCAAAATTTGCTTATTTTTTTAATTTACCTTTCTGTACTGTATCCTGGGTTTCTATCTGAAGTGAGAAAAGATTAATTAATTAAAAAAAATTTTCAATTATTTTTTTTTCATTAAAATTTTAATTAAATTAATTAAAATTAATTAATTAATTGATTAAATTTTTTTTTTTTAATTTACCTTTCTGTATTGTACCCATGGGTTTTTATCTGAAGCGAGAAAAGACCAACCCTGACAATTTCAAATGCTTAAATACAGAACTGACAGAAGATGAAGGGGAACCTGATTTCTTCCTTTAGGTTGGCCTGACTTTGAAGCTCACAATATCATCACGGACAGGTGTTTTCTCAGTTCTTTTAAATAACGACATGACATTCAAAACTAATCAATAAATAGAATGCCCTTTTTTAAAGATCAAACTGAAATGTTTGTTTTGTTTTCCCCGATCAATGTTTGTTCTTTGAATTTTGTCAAATGCGTTCTTTTTGTCTTCAATTTTCCGATAGTTTCAGTGTGCCAATTTTTAGTCCCTACCGAGCAGTTGGTACCCTTAGATGTAACATCTGTAGTGTAAAATGTGATGCCTTTGTAGTCCAGAGAGAAACGAATGGTGTTTCTCACGATCCTAGCCATAGCTAGACTAGTAGTGCGGACCTCACGCTTAGAGATAGGGAGTGGGGGTGAATCACTTTCTGATTATGGATATGATTTCGCACTTTAAACATCAGCTTAAAGTCAAAATCAGACGTGATAGGAGGAGATTGCACTCTACACTATTTAAAAGGAGGTAGATACACACTGCTAGCTTATGTGTGTTTGGATGAACCAAGTTTGAGTACGTGTTCCCTGCCTAGACATGGTGCACATCGATCTGAGGTCTTATCAGACCCCATTCCAGATAGCAAAGTCTCTTAGCTAATCGTACAAATGAGTCTTACCCTCCTTTTTTGTTTATCGGTATTAGAGATCCTCCAAGATTCCCACTCCCCATATTTATTTTGTCCGTACTCCGACCTAATATGATACCTATCTCGGAAGACACCACCCTTGCCCACGAACCACATACATCTTTTCTTTTTAGCCCTTAATAGTCCCTTCTCCCATACACTATAATCACGTTGACACACCGATTCCCATTAGAGCACAGAGTTAAACAACGTTGAGCCTGGTCAGTACCAGATGGGTTACTGTGGTGATACTGGCTAATTGATATGCATAATTAGCATAAGTAGAAATAGATTACTGTATAAGTCTCTCCTTTAGTATAGCTAGCAGTGAAAGTACACTAGCAACTGACTAGGTAAATCTACAACTTCACAACAATGGCGTTGCCGATAGAATCCCAATTGTCTCTCGAGGACCCCAACTTCGTGGACACATGGATAAGAATCTTCGCTGTGAGTACAAGGACTAAAAAGTTCTACCATAAAGCAGATTCTAAGGGTCATATTCTCTAGAATGGGTATCCCAAAATCCTGGTATCTGACAATGCTCCAGAGTTTTGTGATGAAAGTCTTAATTTATGGTTGGAAAAAATAGGATATAAACCGTATAAGACACCGCCATATCACCCTCAATCGAATGGGTTGGTGGAAAGAATGGTGCAGACCGTAAAAATGGGGCTAAAAGCATGTTCTCAGCAAAAAGAAAAAAATAGAAGTTTTTCTACCAAGGCTGATTTTAAGCTATCGAACAATACCACACGCGGAAGATCAGAAAGCCCATCAGCTTTAATGGGAAGATACATTAGAGCTCCGTTAACTATGTTGTATTCTACATATTAAAAAATCTGGTACAAAAAGAACAAAGAATCAAATCTAGAAAGGACAATTTATCATGCAAAAGGCCACAATACAGTTATAATAAATAGAGAAAACGGAAACAGTGTGTTGGCCCATGCAGACCAAATAATGTCCCAGGGTGAATACGAAGAGCAAAATGAACAAATCGCTACGACTCCTTCCGTTATTGAGTTATTGGAACAACCTGTACAGAATGAAACGTTAGAAGATGAAACAATGCAAGATCAACCAGGTCAAAATGAGGATTCGGAGTCGGATTCAGATCAAAGTATGAAAGGAGAAGACCCTAGTTACAATTTACTGTGAGATAGGTCAAGATCTCCAAGAAAAATAAATAAGGGAGAGATAGAAGAGCAAAGTAATATCGAAAATGAAACGATCATTAGAAGAAGTGCAAGATGCACTAGAGGCATAAAGCCTATACATTTCAGGGAGATGTGGTGATACTGGCTCATTGATATGCATAATTAGCATAAGTAGAAAGAGATTTCTATATAAGTCTCTCCTTTAGTATAGCTAGCAGTGAAAGTACACTAGCAACTGACTAGGTAAATATACAACTTCACAACAGTTACCATTTGGGAATACTAGGTGCTGAATGTAGGAGGACGTCGACACCTTCCTGCAAAAACTGCAGAAACCTAACGTCATAATTTCCCTTAACCGGGATATACTTGCGACTGAGGACCTGCTTGTTAATTTGATATTCCCTAGAAACTTTCTCCTTTGGAGGAAGCCAGTTCAACCTGCCCAGAGTTAATGCTGCACCAGGTGCAGCTACAGGTACAGGTAGGTAGTCCCCTCTCCCACCTAGGAACTGATTTGTTTGTTTTCGGCTTTTGAAACAACCGAAAACAGTGAGCAGCTCATCTCTAGATAGATTTGGGAGGGTCTTACTAATCACCACACATAGAATTTTATTTTGTTTCATTTCTTTTTCTGTAATAACTGTTTTTTTTTGTTTTTTTAGTACCCCCACCCCCAACCGATGAAATATATATATTTTGTAAATAAAAAATGCCAAACCACTGGAGATAATGTTAAGTAGGTTTGCCCATAGAGTGAATGTGGTATTTTGGTGACTGGAACTAGTTTAGAGAATAGACCAAGAGGACGACAACCGACCCCCCCCCCACAACCCCCACCCCAAACAATTTTGGCTTTGTGCCACATCTTGTTATTTTATGAAGAAAATTACTTTTGTGAAATCTTTTGTAAAATTTTTAAGATAAATAAATTGACCTTTTGGCTAGGAGCAAAGTGTAGTATCTGTTCTGATACTACACTTCATCTTTTTTATCCTCGGTCAGTGAATGAGAAATCCTTCTAGACTGAGTCAATTTTAATTTTTGTTACAATCCAATTTTTAGGGAGCTGGATTCTCCCCGTATTAAAAACCGACCTCGTGGGAAGGCAAGTAAATAGGAACTACACATTAATAAAGTACTCGGTGGTCTCGCATGGTTCTTTCATGAGAAAAGTATTTCTAAAGTACAATAATATTCTCTCGTCTAACCAGTGTTGATGGCTAACACTAAAAAAATGACAAAATAACTGTTACACAAAACCTAGAAACAAAGGAAAAATCCTCATAGACTATAATAATATATTAGGTATGACCAAAGATTTTAACAAAACAAAATGCATGTTGACATTGAACATTTTATGCTAATTACATAAATTAACAACGTAATTCCTACAAATAAATTATATACGTTTTATTTATCAAACATCAGAAGGTATAGATTTTTTTTTACTAACGCGTCACCACTTATCAAGGCCCAAAGGCCACTCGAGGATAAGAGTTAATGAGTGTCAGGTGGACGGTGAGACAACACCGTGAGGATTGATAACGCTGGTTGTAATTGGTCATAATTTGATTATTTAAGAGGACGGCTCAACAAGAATTTGTTTACATTGGACTTGAAAACGACCATGTTGTAGTCGGCTGGAAAGCATCCCCGTAGTACTGTGTTCCACAGACGGGTAGTTCTAGGGAAGAAACTTTGCTCATGGAAATTCTATTTAGTTTTATGTACACAGAGGGAGAAAGGGAAATTATTGACAATGGTTGTAGCTAGACGAGTTTTTGTAGTGAATGTTTTACAGGGGGAACCATAGATTGGAGTTCAGTTGAGCACCTACCATGAAAATAATGATAGAGCAGAAAAAGACTAGCATGATTTTTAAATTTGTACAACGGTGATGTGAGTTCAGAAATGTTTCAGTTTAAATATTTTCAGCACGTGTTAAGCTCCTGCTGATGTGTGAGTATGAACAGTTAAATGTATATTTTCTCCCATGAGTTGGTTTAGGTAGTGTTTATTTTATATGGAGAGTGTGTACGTTGTTAAAACTGCTACGTGTTGTATTTTGTTGTGCTGACAATTTGTTGGTACAGGACTTGACTGCTGATAATTTTTGTCCTTTCTTTATATAGTGTGAGGATTGGCGGGTTAATGCCAAATCTTTAACAATCTCTTTTATTGCTTTTTGTGAAAATATTTTTTAACTCTTCTCATTGGCTGAAAAATATATATTTTCTTCTATCTATTTTATTTAAATGTAAAGCAGATTTTGTACTAAAATATGCAACTCCTTTTCTTTATTAATTTAATATTTTTCTGATGTTCGCACAAACTCGTTAGTAGACTTATATTTCCTTTCTTTGATTAAGAGAAACTTTGTCAGAGTGAAACAGTGATGGTATTTCCGATACCTTTTTACAATTGCTTCATCATCATCATCATTATCAGCAGCAGCAACACAAAACTCTTAGAAAGAAAAAAAAGCTAAACAGAAATGAATCATAGATTTATAATTTTTTAACTTTCTTATATTTAAGTAAACTTTAATATAAGAAAACTTGAAGAATACCCGTCCCAGGACGGGAAAAATTAAATCTCTGAAGAGAAAAGTTTTGCACCATTTTTATGTCCCCTTACGAAGATTAAAATCAAGATATAATGATACTAAACCTCATATCTAGAATCTTCATTCTAATTTTGATCAAAATCCATTACATGATGTTGATTCTTGAAAATATCCTAAATTTAAGGCTTAAACTTAAGGGGTCTTAAGAAGAATTTGAGGTTCAAGGAATCTTACTTAAATGGATCAAATTCAATGCAAATCTGATATATTTGAATTTTCAAATAGGAGATTGTGTCCATATTATGCCCTTTAAAATCCTTTAAAATCCTCAAAAAAGAACTGAAATTTGTGGATATTTATTAATTGATATCTAATACCTATTGTCAAAATTTCACAAAAATCAGAGGTCTCTGAATTTTCATGTAGGGCTTCCACAACCTAAATTAAACTAAATATAACCCACATTTGGACCCCTTATGATCGGATAATTAGTTTAGGAGGGAATCCTGTACATACAAATTCATAAACATATCTAACTTTATAATTATAGAGATGTTTGATTTTGTATTTTATTTGATTTTTCAGATATGCTATGGAGGTATAGTACCTAGCGAGTATTTCAGGAAATTATCGGATAATGGAGACCGTGAAAATTTTACAGCAGTCACCATCAAAAGGGGTACTTCTGTTGAAATCAGTGAAAATATCACTGTGCCCGGGAGTTTATTGTCGTAAGTAAATTTTGCCAGTGTTTGCGATCACTCTTCAAAGTATTCATTCAATCAGGCAGGGAATTTTGAAAGTGAACAAAGTGTAGCAAGATTATATGTGGATGTGTGAAAATAATGTTAAAAACGGTATTTTCCACATAAGGTTAGAGTAGTGGAAAATTCCATTGGCAGTTAAAAGTTTAGAATTAGTCATGCATGTAAGGATATTGGTAGCAAGTCGCCAGAGACACATAGCAGATAAGCTGAGAAAATCTTCCTCTTTTCTGGACTGTGTGTGTGTGTGAGAGAGAGATAGGGAGAGAGAGAGAGTGTGAGTGGTTGTGCTTTGGAGACAGCTATTCCCATTCTCCAATGAGGAATGGGTTAGGGGTATTATGTATGTATTTATACTAGATAATAATAAGAAAAACCCTAAATGCATTGTCAGGGAGAGGGACAGTGCAGTGGTTCTTAGAATCTAAATTGGGAGTGGGGGGGAAGAATCCATATTCAAACTATCTTCCTTTCTTATAACATTTCTCAGTACTAGGACTTGTACTTGAGTCTTTGGTTCATACAATCAAAGAGTTGTCACCAGGCGTCAACAGATCTCTGCACGCCACTGATGCTGTCATTATTTACAGCCACTGCTATCAATCAACACACATCATGACAAAATATAAATGGAGAGAAGAGGGAACGAATTACTGCTATGTGTCATCAAATCAACAAGACTCAAGCAGACAACGTGATGAGCTGACGTCTGAATAATATACTAGGATCGAAGAATTGGTCTCCATAGTGCTACACTAAGAGAGACTAACATTTGTTTATCATTCCCGTATAAATAATTAGTTTTATCAATGAGCTTAATGTAAGAAGTAAGTTGTCAATATGAATATATATACTAGTTGAGTTATATCTAAGAATATATGTACTGGTGGAGGTAAGTCTGGTGATATATAAACTAGTGGAGTTTGGTGTCGTGTAAATTAATTCATTTGTTATTCTCTTTAATCTTATAGTAGATATCTGGAGGGGGGCCATCTAATCATATTCAAACTATCTTTCTATCTTATAATATTTCTCAATACTAGGACTTATACTTTGGGACATACACTCAAGGAGTTGGCCCCGGGCATCACCAGACCTCTGCATGCCATTGATGCAGTCATTATTTACAACTACTGCTATTAATCAACACGCATCAAGACAGACGAACAATAAAAGAAGAGAAGGAGAAAGAACGAACTACTGCTATGTGTCATCTACACAACGAGACTCCAGCTGCCTATGTTATGAGTCGCTGTGTGTATAATCTGCTGGGATCAAAGAATTGATCCACCATAATGCTACAAATATATATCACAAATTCAATTATAAACAAAAAGATTAGGATTTATTAATCTGAGCTTTTTTTTTTCAACCAATTGTGTAATAGAAACATGAATTAAGCAGATAGTGATAGCAAGCATTCAATAATCAGAATCAAGTCAAATTGTAGGTACTTAACATAATGTCGAACCGGAGTTATCTCCCTTGTAGAAGTTTGGTTTTAATGCTAAATGTTTAATGACCTCAGAGGAAGATTAAATGTAGTCAGTATAGGGAGATGTGTGCAGAACAGGAGATTTCGATGGTATGGCCAACTTGAAAGAATGGATGCGAGTTCTTGGGTCAGTAGATGTATAACAGTTGAAATAGCAGGGTCAGTTCACAGGGAAAAGCCAAGAAACACATGGGAGAAAATGGTAAGTAGAGACTTGAGAGAAAGAGGAATAGAGACCTTACCAGAGATAGGTTCGTTTGGAAGTCAATTTCCTAAAAGCCGTCCAACACATGCCAGCATGTAAAATAGATGTTAAACCAAATATGATAATGTTAGACGGGGCTACTGTAGCAAGATTTTGTACTTTTGACCCCCACGTTGAGAGAAATTAAAAATTGAGACTCTCTTATTGGCATGATTTTCAAAATGGTTGGACATTGTCCGACCCGCTCTCATTCTGAGCGTGATTTTGAACCCTGTTATGTTATCTTTCGGATTGAGTCAGCCGACTCTCTGCCAATGGTAAAAGAACCAAATGAACCTTGTTTCATATTTTTTTTTAGTGGTGCGTTGCCACCTCGACACTCTAAGTAACTTTGCATTACTGTGCATTTACACACTTTTATTATTTTGCTTTTCTAACTAAAACAGGTACTCCGGCTACTGAGACATAAAAAAATAGTGGATGTCGTTGGACGTTTTAATCTTGATGGTTAAACAGCCTCAAAAGAAGGAGAGAGTAGCATAAAGGGCGACTTTTACGTATGAGTGGCGGCACCCGAGAGTGGTATCAACAAATAGAAATAAGTAAGAGCCGGCAGTGATTCGCATTGGATGAGATGCACAAGTCAATAGGGTAGAGAGGTGGTGACTAGAGTGCAATCACCAAAAGAAACTGATAGTTGACAGGATATATCAGCATGTTTTGGATTTGAGTCAAGTTAACTGAAGCAAAGATATATCAGCATGTTTTGGATTTGAGTCAAGTTAACTGAAGCAAAGATATATCAGCATGTTTTGGATTTGAGTCAAGTTAACTGAAGCAAAGATATATCAGCATGTTTTGGATTTGAGTCAAGTTAACTGAAGCAAAGATATATCAGCATGTTTTCGATTTGAGTCAAGTTAACTGAAGCAAAGATATATCAGCATGTTTTGGATTTGAGTCAAGTTAACTGAAGCAAAGATATATCAGCATGTTTTCGATTTGAGTCAAGTTAACTGAAGCAAAGATATATCAGCATGTTTTCGATTTGAGTCAAGTTAACAGAAGCAAACACCTCGAAGAAAACGCCATGCGCCTCTTTGGATGCAGATATGTCAAGTGAAATGATTTTTAGCATCAGGGAGGGATGTAAGTGGCCAATGGCAAAATAAATTGAAATCGAGATGAGTTCCCAACCTGGAGGGGCACGGCTCCCCTAACAATTTCATGGGATGATTCCTCATTTCCTGGCCATTGTAGCTTTTTAGGACAATTATTAAAAAAAAACTGTTTTGCTATGGGAGATAAATTCTGTGCATATTTTTTTTTTTGGGGGGGGGGGGTCATGTTGAAAAGTTAGTAAAAAAAAATGAAAATAAATTACTTATCCTATCATAAATCCTAAGTCTTAGTAGTAAGCACCCCTAAAAAAAGTTTCTTAACCCTACCATTAACCCTAAGGCAAAGTGGCACCTTTATCCCTAAAAACCCTACCTTAACCTTAGCACTAACCTTAAGTTCTAGAGGCAATCCCCCCTCCCACCAAATAGAACACTACCTTAACCCTATTACTAATCTCGAGTCTGAGTTGCAAGCCCAACCTCAAACAAAAAAAAAATTGTAAAATCATGCATAATCGTACAAAAAAGTAGATCCCCCCCCCCAAAAAAAAAATGCACACTTTATCTCCCATAGCAAAAAGAAAAATTGGTGTACTGCCCTATAATGCTAGAATGTCCAGGAAATAGGGGATCATTTTACGTTAAATTCATATGTGAAACTGATTCCCCACTCTAAATTCTAAAATAATTGTTTGTTTTTGTCTTCAAGTTTTTCAGGGTGTTCACACATCATCGCCTAAAAAAAGTAAAATCTCATTTTGGGGGGAGGCAGTAGCAAAGGGTGTTAATCTACAATACCTTTTTTATTCATACTGAAAGTATCGACTGATATGTTTTAACTTCTTTTTTGCTTTTAAATTCTGTTAAATTAGTTTTTTGTGTAAAGAAAGAATGTTCATAGTGTTTCTTGTTTGTGTAATAAAAGTTTAAAACATAACTATGTTTGGTCCAAGAAATAAACGAGAAAAAAACATGACTGTTAGCAAGAAAAATACCTCAAGTGTCTATGGATGGCGGGGGAGACAGGAAGTCATTTTTTGATGAATCAAAAGTCTTCTACCTCCCCAGGATTTATTCTAACTGCACACCGATACGTTCCAGATTTGGGATCAGAACATAGACAGGAGAGACAGAGAGTCAATTATTGTAAGCCTATTACTCACTATATTACAATTTTCGTTAAACCATATTTATCACATCTTTCATCCTTGGTCGCTTCTCCAAGACTCAGCGAGAAACTTCACCAACAACTCTCTTTCTTTCATCTGATGTCATATCCGCCTACCTGCATCAGAGACTCTTACAATACAGAATTCTACAGTCAAGGTCAGCCCATTGATATCTTCTGACCTTTAGTCTAAAGCATATCCTAATCGCTAATATGTACTAGCTCATATATCTACTTGCCAACCTACCCACTCTAATATTTAACAAAAATATCTTACAATATTTTGCTTATTTCGGACGACAATTTACATAGTAAATATTTTTCCCCTTTCCTTTTCTTTCTTTATTAACTTTTTGTGAACAGTGTCTCTCTGTGCATAAATTATAACATATTTTTTATCAACATCATCTCTTTAACATTAAACTTTTATGTTTCCAGGTAAAAGGAAAGCTACCATTTTTTATAACTCCTGTCTACCATAGACCATTTATATACAAATAGCTTTTGTTTATTCAACCCACTTAAAAATAAAATCCATTTCAAACAAAGGAAGTGACACTCATTGGTGGAAGGAAATAAACAGGTAGTGAAGGGGTAATAAACCAAGGGCTCTGATTAGTTAGAGGCTAGACTAAGCACTGGTTAACTATAAAAATAATCATAAAGTGTAAGTCCATGCAATTAGCCTGATGAATGAAACATAAACGTTTCTGTGTAGCTTACTTGCCATAAGTATATTTTTATACTACTACTTAGCTCTACTCATTTATTTAGCACTGTTGAAGTAAATACTGAAAATATATATACATAATATATATTATTTTATAATGTAAATGTATATACATGCAACAGCTTTACCTTTCTCTATACACAAAAGGACCTTTATATTCAAATTAATTTTACTAGCAAATATATGTTCTCTTCCGGTTGCATATTTTTGCTATCCTCGGATGGTATTGTGACGAACAAACATATACTACACTGCCCCCCTGGGAAGAGGCAATCATGACAAACAAACATATACTACACTATCTTTCATCCAAAGGTGGAGGTAATTCCTAGGAGGATGGTCTCATGACAACAGAACAGATACTACACTACTACCCCCCTCCCTCCAAAAAAAAAGAAAAGAGGTAATGCTTAGGAGGATTGTATTATGACCGCAGATGAAATACTATACTATCCCCTCCCCTCCCAAAGGAAGAGGTAATGCCTGGGAGGATTGTCTCATGACAACAGAACAGATATTACACTACTAAGCCCCCTACCTTGAATTGATCATTAAAAGATTAGTCTAAAATAGTATAAGAAACTGAATTGAGCATTAATAGTATATATAGAAGTAATAATATAGTTTCGCTTTCAGACAGACAGATACCAAATCTCCATCAGTAATAGATAACACCATTTGAACATGAATTTGTTTGAAAATTGAAATAGCTTTAGCTATGGTTTAAAGCAATAGACGAATATAGGCAGGATTTTTTTCTTTTGTTGTTTTTTTTTTCCTTTCAATTTTGGTTCGTTTGAAAAAAGGTCGTTCTAATATAGATTTCCCTTATTTTTTTTTCTTTCTTTCCTTAATCATTTCTTTCAGTTGGCAGTTTACAACTGCAAATTGTGATATCAAATTTGGAATTTTCAAGAAGAAAATTTATGGAATCAACAACCAATCGGAAATGACTGTTGTGGTTCCAACTCAAAGAGTTAACAGCCACTTGGTGCCTGAAGATGGTGACATCACGTGTGAAGAACCTGGAATCTGTAAGTATGATCAATGGATTTCTGTAAACAGGTAAAAAAGACAATTGTAATACGGCTGCATATTAATTAGCAGTAAAATACATATGAAATCAAGTGTAGATACAAGTCCCCAGGCACAGTGGATTATACGGTATGAATGACAGAGTATCACCTTAGGATCAACTAATAGTTGATTGGTTAACTTAATCATGTGATATAAGAAAGATTAACAAAAAGAATCAGAACAGTTGCCACCAAGATGTTATTAAAGTAAGATTAGTGTATAATTAAAGAGGGATAGATGAGATCTCATGAGTGACATCATGGCAAGAATTGAAAACAATGAGCGTCTGTTATCTTCTATTATCATCATATTCGGTTTAATGTCTGTTTTTGCGTGTTGGCATGTGTTGAACGGCTTTTAGAAATTGACTTCCAAACTAACCTATCTCAGCCAGGTCTTTATTTATCCCTCTTTCTCTCAAGTTCATCCTTATCACTGCCTCCTATGTTTTCCTTGGCCTTTCCTTGCCAACAAACCCTACTACTTCAACTGTTCTACATTTAATAACCTAAGAACTCTCATCCATTCTTTCAATGTGACTGAACCAACAAAGTTTCCTGTTCTGCACACATCTGCCTATACTGTCCAGATTTAATCTTCCACTGAGGTCACCAGAACTAAGACTATCTTTAAGACTCGCATTACACATCCATCGTATCATTCTCATATCATTTCTCTCCATGTAACGCATATCCTCAACCCTTACTGGCCAGATTGCTCTTCCATACATCATCATACTGCATGCACATGCCTGATAGACTCTTCTCTTGGTCAACAGCGATAACACTCTGCTAGATAGCCAACTTGGAAGGGGGTAAGTTGGATTCCTTTAATGTCGGACGCTTCACAAGTACAGTTTTACAAGATCTTGACCAGAGAGATATAGCATCAATAAACCTGTGAACCGTAAAAAACATGTATTGTGTCTTAAGATTCTGTTGTAGGTTAACGCATATGGGTTCTGAAGTTATTTAGCAGCTCAGATTGAATAAATGTGGACACCTCGTGTTACAACCAGACATAGATAAACAAAGACGACTCAATATGTAACAAGTACGATTTTGCGAGATCCTGGCCAGAACAGTAAAATCATGTACTGTTTACATTGTAATGCTGTTGTTACGTTGAAAACTGATATCTGCTATTATTTATAAAAATGTAATTTATGGTTTGCCACGAGGGTGTGTGTGTGTGTGTTTTTGCGGTGGAAGGGGGGGAGGTCTTCATTCTTGATTTACAATTCAACAAAAGAATAAAATGGTTGACTTGTGCACGAATAAACGGAAATGCATTATGGTGGAATTTAATTTTGTAATAAAGTTGTTTTTTTGTGTGGAGGGGAGGGGGGGGGCTACACTAGCTTGTTTGCGTGTGTGGAGGGTAGGTGAGCTTTGTTTTTAATTTACAATCTAGAACCGGTTCGCAACCCTCACAAGTAAATTGACCTAAAAAGACTCTTTTCACCAAAAATGCTAATTTTCTATCCCCGATACAAAAAATATGCATAAATGAAACTGTATATAATAATGTATAATAATAAAATGAAAACAACCATTGAATCAGGAAAGAATAAGAACAGATAGTGAATTAGAGACATGTCCTTTTGCAAAACAATAACATGATCAGTATATTATGAAGGTTGTGTTCTTCTATTTTGAATGTGAATTTGGCATTTTAATCTCACTGTCAGTGCGATAAATGGCCCAACTTTATAAATAGCAATATACTTTTTAAAAAGTTTGTTTAGTACTTTACGTTGTTGCATTTTTGATTTCAACAAATTATCTATTATATAAAGGAAAGTCGTTAGTGTGTGTGTGTGTGTGTGTGTGTGTGTGTAACTAAAAGTAAAAAATTGCACACGCCAAACTCACAGAGTTGATATATTCTTTTTCAGCATTGTCTCAGACAGAATATAGGCATTTTTTTTTAATATTCATTGTTTTGGAGGTCACCAGGAACATAATTGCGGGGGGGGGGGGTCGAAGTTTTAAAAGGAAGATGCTACACACACTTTTTAACTCTTCTATTTTGTGCTCATGCCCCCGGGCAACGCTGAATAACCATGCTAGTGGTAAATAAATAAAAATAATAATGTGTAAGTCACGTAGAGGCAAGAAACACACAGATACATACATGAGGAGTGAGCACACAATTTTATTAATATCGAGATATATCTTCCCTTTTCAGATGTCTTCCAGTTTGACAACACTTACAGTTGGCTCCGCTGTAAGCAGGTCTTCTATCGAATTACAGTCATCAAACCAGATATTGACAACCACATAAGTGAAGACATCATTCTGGATTGAAAATACATTTTCCATTTCTTTTTAATTTTTTAATGGGAATGACTTTCAACTCTGCATTTACTCTCAGCCTTAGGTGTGTACATTCCAACTATTTATGAAAATGATTGTTGATAAACCTGAACGAATAGCCAAGTCTTCAGCCTAAAACAATTTTGAACCAAAGATTATATTTTAAAAATAATTACAACTTTTAATGGGGGGGGGGGGGTGTATAATGAATTTTCATGTGATATTTTCATTTATGCGACTTATCTTATTATTTATTATTGTTATAAAGCTTGATTTGAAAGGATACCGAGGCCTTTGTGTGTGCAAGGTTTGCTGTCTAGATTTGGCTCTGTCCCGATTTTGAGTTGATTTTCATATTGTGATATATATATATATATATATATATATATATATATATATATATATATATATATCAGACCAGAGTTATATCATACTATGATTTAATGTCAATTTCGAACCAAAGAAAACTTACACATGTTTCTAGGAGAATTCAGCAAATCTAAGTAGCTACACGAAAATCCTTTTATCAGAGTTTGTTGCCAAATGAAAATTATACAATATCAAGGTGCAATTTCATGCAAAAAGCCTTCAGAAATGTTCAGGAAATCACTATATATATATATATATATATATATATATATATATATATATATATATATATATAATCATGTACTATGAAGGAATTAAGACAACTTGCTCAATTAAAAAGGTAAGAGTGTACAATATGCGTTAATTTCTGAGTTATACAAATTTGAATGATTGGAATTTTCATACCATTTGGTTTCCTGAGCCTCTCACTTGCAACAGAGCACAGGAAAATCAAATGGTATGAAAGTCCAATCATCTAAATTTGTATAATACTGAAATAAAATAACAAATATATATAAATAAATAAAAAATACTTCAGTATCCAATGTTACTTGTCATATATTTCAAAAATATATAGAGACACATTTAACACAAAACTAAATATTTATCATTAATATTTTGAATTAGTAAATAGGATTAAATAGAAAAAGAAATCGTATAATTATGAATATTATGACGTCGTTAAAAAAAAAAACATGATGGTACGTGATGACATGACGCCATTTACATTACCAAAACGTTTGTTAGTTTAAAATTTGCTTTTTGGAGTCAGTTTGAATTTGTATTCAAATGTATGAAGATGTATTAATACACTTCTGATGATCGAATGGTCCGCTAAACTGCAGTAAAGTGTAAAGATAAGCCAGATTTATTATTGTATTAACCTCTATCTGAAAAGAATATCAATCCCTTTGTGTGTGCAAGGTTTGCTGTCTTGAATTGGTTCTTTTCCAATTTGGAGAATTTAATTTTCATGTTTATTTATATATATATATATATATATATATATATATATATATATATATATATATAACATGAAAACTGAATTATGAATAATTATAAAATTATAATATATATATATATATATATATATATAACATGAAAACTGAATTATGAATAATTATAAAATTATAATATATATATATATATATATATATATATATAACATGAAAACTGAATTATGAATAATTATAAAATTATAATATATATATATATATATATATATATATATATAACATGAAAACTGAATTATGAATAATTATAAAATTATAATATATATATATATATATATATATATATATATATATAACATGAAAACTGAATTATGAATAATTATAAAATTATAATATATATATATATATAACATGAAAACTGAATTATGAATAATTATAAAATTATAATATATATAATGTTTGAATTACCTACTAGACACCATCCTTGAGTGTCTTAGGTCTCTCTGTGCAAGGGTTTGTCAGGACAACCTGACATGAGGATACTTCACCTTACAAGTAAATCCTGACCAAATATTCAAAATAACATAGTATACAAAGCCCAAATAAGATCCCCTTGACACGGTTATACACTGGCTCATAGGAGGAATGGTGCACATTCTCCAAGTAATGTTACCTCAAATAACAGCACTTAGCTGGATACTCCACCTGACTAGATGCAGTCTTGTCGTGGAATCCGGTAAGGCCACAAGAAAGATATACTATAACATAGTTAACTGGTCAATTTGTGGGAGGAAAATTAATTAATTTTCTTAATTTCTTTACTAACTCAACGTTTGTCAGGTAAAGGAGAACTTTAATATAATATTCGAATATCTATGAAGGGAGATATAAAGTCATCCATAGAGGGCCTGTTTAATCGTTTACAGCTCATCAGTGTATCAACGCTGAGATTTAAAATCCGAATGGCTAGTCACATCCAAATGTGATAAGCAGTAAAATGTCTTACTCACTGCACCAACAAACTCGCCACTGATAGAAGAAATTATAGCGCTATATGTACTTTCTTTGTTTTACTTATATTGGAGCAAGAGTACAATAAGGACCCCAGTTCATTTACACAACACGCGGAACATGTTCCGGAAGTCACCGGCGTCTTTCGGTTGACCTCGCAATACACGTGTCGGCTGACTTGTAATCTTTCGTTTTGCAATAAACAAAAAAATTTATCGTTTTTTTGTTTTACTTTTATTTACTAAAAAAAAACAAATTTTAAACGCAGAACATTCTATATTTCGTGTTGTGTATTTTAAGAAAAAGTGGAGGGCTCTACATAAAAATACTTTTTTGTAGGGAACCGAGTAAATAGCGAAGTTTTTTCTTTAATAAACGCAGTACATTCTATATATCGGAAAATGTATTTTTTTCTATTAACATGTTAATATTTTTTTTTGGGGGGGGGGGTATGTATTTTTTTAAATGTAGGGTCCATTTTCTTTTTTTCTTTTATTTACTAAATAAACAAATAAAATATTTACCGTTTTCTTTTAAAACATGTTAATATTTTATTTGGGTGGCAAATAAAACATTGAAACGTTTTCTTTTAAAACATGTTGATATTTATATTTTATTTGGGAGGGTATGTATCCTAATGTCTTTTTTTTTTTACAATATGTTTTAAATTTTTTTTAAAGAAAAAAAAAATTTCCGAAATATAGAATGTACTGCATTTATTAAAGTAAATAATTTTTTATTTAGAAGTTGTTTTGTAAATAGCGACCACGTGTATTGCGAGGCCAACCGGAAGACGCCAGTGACTTCCAGAACATGTTCCACGTGTTGTGTTAATAAACTGGGGTCCTTATTGTACTCTTGCTCCCTTGTATTTTTACCATGCTACCGATAACCTGAAAAATCTAAGGGAGCTCAACCCATAAGTAATGAATGATGAAAATAAGAATAAATAAATTACAATGTTTATTAATTCATCAAGTATTCAAAAAAGGAATATAAAAAAAATTATTTTCCTTAATCCATGGATTTTCAAAAATAAGCTCTTTTCATCAGAGGTAAAAATCAGATAAAATTGTATTACTGGTAAGCATAAATTTGAAAATATAAAAAGTTATCTAGTATATCGAGCATTGACTTATCTTGATAGGATCTAATATAAAAATATATTTATCTTTAATACTTTTGCATGATATATATATATATATATATATGCTGAATGATTTTGTTTTTATTTTCTGAAGAGAAGCGTTTCTGTATCTAAATGATCGAAAAATCCAATCGTTTGTTTATTTTTTATATTACCAAACACCAGATGTGAAAGTAAAAAAAATGCTGTGAAACGTTCGTAAAAATCGACTTTTCTTTTAACTCTTCCTTCTGAAATTTGACTTAAATGTTGTTGTTTTTAATCTACACACACACACATATATACCAAGCTCTATTTTATCGTATGATGAAATATTGAGCTTCTATTTTTCACTGCAAGTTGAGAATAGAATTCATTTAGTTAGCTCCATGTGAGAATCTCTAAGTGAGTTTTGAATAAATTATTTAAATAATTAATACATTTATGTATATAAGTGTGTATGGTTGTGTATGCACACTTTTCCAAATGTCTGTTGCAAGTTTTAAAAAGATTGTTCTAAAATTAATAAATTTTTATTCTGTTATATTCTTTTTAAGAATACTGTATAATCTTAACAGAAAACAAATGTAAAACAAACAATTTTAAACCTTTAACCTTTAAAAGATAAGAGAATTCAAAACCAATTCTCTTCTCTTATTTTGGTGCTCATCCAGAAGTCGACTGACATAAAAAAAATTTTTTAAATATCTTTATGATGTACGTACCCGTGACAGAAAGCATATATCGTACAAAAAAAAATAATGTAAATTAATCAAGTTATCTTTTTTTTACAATAGAAAATCACATGTTATTGCTAAAAGAAGAGCATCGATCTCTCATCACCATGTTTGAAAACTAAGGGAGATAACTCCAAAAATTCCAACTCTTCAAAAATAGAGTTTAGAATCAGCCTTGTACATAGTCGTAATCCTTACAAATTCTAAAAAATCGCTTAAAAATGATTTTCTTTTTTAAAAAAAAACGACTTGATCAATTTACGTGATTTTTTTTTTTTTTTTTTTTTAAATATGTTTTCCGTCATGGGTATGTATATCATAAAGATATTTCTTAATATTTTTTTCCATGTCAGTTGACTTCTGGATAAGCACCCATATTTTTTTTTATTTAAATTTTTAAATTTATTATTTTGCTTTGATTTAATTTTTTTTATTTTCCAAATAATGAAAAAATAAAAAATAAAATTTGAAAAAAGATTGTTTTTCTTTCTCTGTTAAAATAAATCCGTTGTTTCTGATTTTTATACTAAACTACTTGTACCTATCCAGCGTTGCTCGGGAGTTTTTTTTAAACTTTTTTTTGTTTAAACTATGCTATTCGTTTGTTTTATTTCGTTTTTAACAAATTATTTTTTTAATAGGATTTTGAAAACTAAATTTAATTATTGACTCAAACTATTTCTTGGCCTTCAGTCTTGGAGCAAAGTGTAGTATCTCTTCTGCCCTCAGTCAGAGGAGGATAAATCCTTCTCGACTGGCATAATTAAAATTGTTGACCCATCCAAAGTATCCCTTTTTGGGAGTTGGATACCCCCACATAAAAAACCGACCGTGTGTCCAATTTTGCCCTCACGGGGAGGTAAGTAAATAGGGACCCAAATTGTTACAAAACTATTATTACTTTTGTTAAGCTACTGTTGTTTTAGTCAACTATTTATAAAATTAGTGGATGTAAATAGCTTCCAAAACTTTCAGTCTTTTAATACATGAGGATTTGCTAAGAATTTTAAAGCTAGAAATCAATTTCTATTCAACAGTTTAAATCCTTTCAAATCTAAAAGGGTTACAATCCATTTTTTTTTCTTTAGTATTAATAAAAAATTAAAATGGCTGGCTTGTTTATGAAGAAACGAAAATGCATTTTGGTGGATTTAATTTCGTAATTAGATTTTTTTTTAAATAGGATTTTTTAAAAGATATTTTTTGTACTTTATGCTTTATGTATTTTTGATTTCAATAAAGAATCTATTAATCTATATAATAAAGTGAAGTCAGTCGGGTTCTCAAAGTTTGTCATCGATAGCTTCTGTTCCACAAAATCAATATTTTATTCTAACTAGCCAATTACGGCAATTATAAGTCTGTGTACTTCAAATATAAATATTAAAATTCCAATCAATTTCATCTATTACATACTATATCCATACAGACACTTCCTTCACTAAATTACATTTCCTAATATTCACTAAGCCAATTGAATCGCTGCCTTTGTTAAAAATACAAAAATTGTAAATGGCATCCAAAACTATTTCGCTTTCAGGTGATTTTGCTACTTTATCTCAAATGTAAGATTTAAAGACTTAACTGCATTCTGTTTACTTCTTTTTACGTTAGATTTAATTAGATCAATTTTTTATTTTTTGAATCTCGAAAGTTAAATTTAACTACATTGATTATCATTGTTAGAATTAACTTCAAACATTTATTCCACGTGTGTTACTTCTTTTTTTTTAAATAAGATTCATCCCAAAAGTAAGACACACATCCGTTTATTTATTTTTGTTTATTTTCTCTTTAGTTGTTATTTTTGAATCCTGAAACTAATACCCCTCCCCGGCAACGCTGTGTAGTTATTCACTGCTAGGAGTAAATAAAAAATAATAATTTGTAAGTCACATAGAAGTGAGAAACACATACTGAAGTGAAGTGGTGGCATTTGTGACATATGGGATGAATATAAAAAATTAATTGGATAAAAACGTTTCTGTATAGATCAAGAAATAGTATTTATTATATATTTACAACTGAAGAAGAATTACTTATTAATTAAGACGTAGTAATTGAAAGTCGCTGTGCGATACGTTCGATCCAAAATGGGCTGTAATGCCAGGGACATAACTGCTTAATATCTCTTTGAAGCAAAGGAGATAACTTTTGGTACAAAGTTATTTTCTCCTTTAATTATATTTTCTAGATGAAATCTATTTCATCTAACACATACACAAAGTGGTCACACAATTTTATCAATATCGAGATTTAATATTACCATTATATAACATTGTCAGGAGTGATATTGCTGTCGAATATCTGATTAGGTCTTGAAGGAGATAAGGATGACTTGAAAGAAGCATAAATGAAATTTGTTATGAAAATAGAAAGTATTTTTATTTCACTTCTCTATATATATAGCAAAATGTGTGTCCTAGCATCAGTTTTCAATGGTTAATCTCTTAGCAAAACCAATAACATATTTGTAATCAGCAGGTTACTGCGGATGCTTTTGCCATACTTTGCATATATTTTGATGTTTTCTTTTGGAGGAGGGTCACAAAAGTGATACAACATTATCCTCAAAATTCTGATATTTCCAATTTGCATGAAATTTAAACAACAGATATCAGACATAAATTAAGCAAAATTCTCAAATTTTCAATTTTTTTCAAAGAATTCTAAGACATACTTAAGGCCCAAATAATATTTATAAAGGCACATTATACCATGGCTGTATGCACTCCACTAATTTTAGCACCCTTCCTGCTCCAAAACTTTTTAAAAGTGTTGTTTTTTTTTAGTAGCTGTTTCAGTGCCTACTATTTTTTCTCCTTCATATAATAATTGGATATATTAAAAAATACTATCACATTTAATAATGTATGAAATAAAAAATATTATTTATAACATTATTTAAAAAATTCTAATTTTATTTAAGAAAGAAAGTGCAAAAACAAAAAACATCAAGCCTTTTCCTTTTCCTTTTCAATAACCATGTGCCCATGTCCTATTTTAAAATTACATAAAGATGACAACCATCCCCGAAACATGTTCAACAATGGTTGTCAGTTTAACGGAAAATATTTTTTAGCCCACCAAAATATTCTGATATTGTATGGTGTTACAGATCTAAGTACTGACCAAGCTTAACATTGCTTACCTTTGATAATCCAACAAAAGCCTAAAATGACTATCTGCTCTCTTCAAAATAGCAGTCCCCAACCATGGTCACAGAGAAATTCAATTGTTCTCTGAGAACTTAAGTTTCATCAGATACTGGTTGGAAAATATATATTTTTTATAGGGCCGTGCATTTTGAGAGTTTATGCTCTTTGGCGATCTGAGAAACAATTCTGAAATCAGCTGAAGGTTTTCCCCAACAAAATTCTTCAGCTGATTTCAGAATTGTTTCATAGCAGCTGGCATTCTCGACAAGAGCTTTTCTATTTTGATAATAGGAAATGAAGGTACCATCATCTCACCTCAATCATGACGCAATGATTCAAGTTGTGATGGAAACCCACAAGCTACCAGATCTTGCTCAACAACATCGTTACAGGTAGCATGGCATGGAAAAAGAGTAAACATTTGATTACTAAAGATCTTATAAAATTATTGTTTTAAGTTTTAAAGTCTTTATTAATCTGATGATTGTGGATTATAGTTTTATTTTATTTATCTTTATTTACTTATAGGTCATTAGTTATTAAGGCCAAAAACCACTTGGGGATAAGGGTTGATTTTATGGATAGATTGTCAGTTAAATGATGAAGAAATTTCATGAGAAGATTGAAAATGATGAATGGAATGAGTGAAATTTGATGATTTATGAGAATGATTTATGACAAGTATTTATTGAAAGTGGATTTGAAGATGACCATGCTGCAGGAAAGTAATTCCGTGGCAAGTTCTTGGAAAGAAACTCTGTTCATGGAAATTCTGTTTGATGTTAGACACATGGAAGGAGAAAAGAAAGGTCTTTGTAGTTGTGGTAATAAGACGAGTTCTTGCTGTGAATATCTTACAAGGAGGAACCAGAGATGGAAATTCAATCGAGCACCTTCCGTGGTAATAACGCTAGAGAAAGACTAGCAACATCTCTTCTTTATTTTCAACTAGTAAAATTGCTTGTCTATGGTCTTAAGCATGACAAATGAACGAACAGCGTCTCTTATAAAAATGGTTGGATGTATAGAATTACATCCATTACTTTTATTTCTATAGCTTTACTGAACTTTCTTCTGTGTTTTTATGTTTGATTATTTTTCATAAAAAAAGCTTTTTATATTTTGTCCCTTCATTCTTGCCATCCTCTGTATTTGTGTTCATTTCAATGTAAAAAAAAATGTGCCTTTTTTATCAATCAGAAACTGAATTTATGTTAAAAAAAATGCCAAAAAAATAATGGTTCATACTTTTCAACAATTCACAACTGTCTTTTTACCCGACATTTTTTTTTTTTTTTTTTTTTCAAAAATGTCAAAAAAAAAATGTTATCGATTTTTGCATTTTATCTATTTCACCATTTAATGGGGCCAATTTCTTTTTCTTACAAGACAAAAATAAATCTTTTCTTCAAACAGCTTTTTTGTTGGTTTTCGTTTTTGTTGTTTTCTCTTTCCTTATTGAAATTTGGTTTTATTTTAATTTTTTTTTAATAAAAAAAAAACAATGGAAGAAAGCTAAAGTTTTGCTGTACCGTTACTGATCTGCTGATATGGATATGATTGACCAAAGCAGAGCCAATACATCTTCTGGGATGTCATCCGTTAAATAGTTCTCCTTTCTTTTTATATCTGATGATTAATGAGAGAAAGAGAGAGAGAGAGAGAGAGAGAGAGAAAGAGAGACAGCTGCTATCATGTGAGTAGGAACATAAATAGGTGAGTTTCTTTGGCAATCCACATAAAGTGTTGTCTGTAGAATCAGGAATGTAGCCCAACTCTCCCTACTGAAAACAGGAGGTGCTACATTAGGGGAGAAAGATGAAAACAAATTAACTAACAAAATATACAATAGTGCAAAAAGAATACAAATCTATGATAGACCAATAATTAGAATTAGTTGAGTAAATTATGATCGATTTATTACACCCCTTTTGGCATCTCTTAGTTTATTCAATTCTATTTCAATTTTTAATGAAAAATAAAATTATAAATGAGTGAGAAATAAATAAATGAAAAATTCTAAATTAGTGTTCGGCCTGGAGCCTACTTATCGATAATATCGTCTGCTCCAATCAGATCTCTTTCTGATTCAGTGTACACATCAATATATCACTCTACCGAATACAGACACACCGAAGATAGAAAAGGAAAGATGAGAAAATTTCTATGTGCAGGGGATCCACACATTTCTTGCAGTCCTCAAATATTTAGAGATAATTGAATTAAAGAACGTCCTCTCACGGAAAATGGATTGGCACAAAATTATCCAGATTATCCAATTTTATCTAATAAAAAGGTGATTTGTTTCGAACCAAATGCAGCTTTCTCTCCCACCTCGACAAGAACATAGTTGTCAATATCAAAACAAATACACCATCGTCTTCCTACTCTACTCAACTAACACCAAGCCGGCCACACCCCGACTTTGTTCATGTACGAGACAGACTGACGCCCTTTTAGCCAAAAGGATACTCCGTATGTCAATGTATGTACTTTAATACATTCAATTCCTTTTAACCAAAATCCAGTTTCCCTTTCTTTGCTTCCTCGACATTCAGTTGCTGTCATTCTCCGCTTTCTCGCGACCATATGCAGTATATAACATAGATGTAAAACGAACTTGACAGGAGAACTGAACATACACCACAAGGATTATGTGAAGTAACCAATATCTTGAAATGGCTCATCGCAGCCACAAAATGCAATTTAATATCACATCGTTCACGCGACATGCATTAGCTGAGACTCAACAAAACGCATTGTGAATACCAGCTAATATACAAGACTTTTCTCCTCACATTGGACAATATGAACATTTTACTCAAAATCGCAAGCAGTCAGTCAGCAGTAAGATACGCACAAGTGCAACTTGTTTGGATGCTACATGACCCTATTAAAAATGTTAACATGTGGTGTACAAAAGGTGATTTTAATTCCAACATTCCCTGCTTCATCAAGGCAAAATGAGTAATATCTAAATGAACACCTCAATTACCCCAAATTTATCTCTCGTTTATTTATGACTTACATAGCCTGAAATACAAACAATTTTCTTTGAAAGTTATTTCCTTATTTGAGGTAAGATCTTTAGAGGCCAGATGCTCTTCCTGACACCTATCCAGTGATGTGATGGGGACCAGTGCTTTTATCGAAACACCATCTCTTGAAGACATGCGTTGCATAGAGAGAAATTATATGAGAATGACGTGTAATGTGAGTCTTAAAGACAGGCTTAGATCTGATGACCTCAGAGGAAGATTAAATATGGACAGTATAGGGAGATGTGTGCAGAACAAAAGACTTCGATGGTATTGCCACGTTGGAAGAATGGATGAGAGTTCTTGGATAAGTAGATGTAGAACAGTTGAGGTAGCAGGTTCAGTTCACAAGGTAACGCCAAGGAAAACATAGGAGAAAGTGATAAAAATGGACTTGAGGCAAAGAGGGATAAATAAAAACCTGACCATAGGTTAGTTTGAAAGTCAATTCCTAAAAGCCGTCCAACACATGACAGCATTTAAAATGAATGTAAAACCGAATATGATGCTGAATAATTGTTTACATGTTTTGAACACAAATTATATTTGTTAAGTAATGGAAGTGACGTAGCTTAGAAAATAGTCGCTCTCTGGTAGTGACGTAGCAAACAAGAAGTGATGGTGGAAAGCAAGTACATGTAGTCAACGCTCTTGGGTTTGGGTTTTTTCAACCTTCTTATCTTTTTGTTTTCGCTGGGTATGGGGCATCCTACTGGAGGTCAGACATTCACCCGCTATTTGAGAGACTCCAACCAAGAGATCTTTTTAGGATTTTAACCATCTCTTTAAGCGCAATTGTTTGGATCTCTCTTGCACTTGGTTCACCGGGTATAATTCACCAGGTAGTTTCTAAAATTCTTTTTCATGAGCCCGGTAGTTCCTCTCATTACTGGAATGATGGAGATCTTCATAAGATTCCAATTTCTTTTCATGTTGTACATAAGACCTTCTGTATTTAGTTATCTTCTCCATCTCAGCTCTGTTTAAGCCAGCATCATTAGGGACACTGGCTTCAACTAGGGTTGCTACTGTCTCTTTCTTGTCCCATATTACTATGTCAGGTTTAACAACTCCGTTTTCTAAATATGAAGCTGTTTTGTCCGAGATGGACGCAGACGTGATTTTGGAGGTCTCCTTTCCTCCCCCCTATAGGGGACGGGTGGGAGGAAAACTAATACGAAGTAATGCTCGCGAAGGACTTGCTGTAAAGAAAACTAAAACCCGAAACAAATTATTAAATCCACAAAGCAATAATGAGTGTTGTTTACATTACTACGACGACTGCTGCTACAAAGAAAGAGAAAGAGAAACGACTTCTACACACTCAGACGTCACAGACAACTCTACATGACGTGCCGGCCATCTGTTTGAAATTTTTGTGTATGGTACTGTGTACCTCTAAGGTCGGACACCTTGTGAGATGAAATTGTCATCGGTGTCTGAATAATGGTTAAATTTAATTCTGTTGAGAAGAGAAATTTTTGTATGGATTTCATCATCTTGAGATGGTGTCTCGATAAAAGCACTGGGTTGGCATCAGGAAGCGCATCCGGCCTATAAAACTCTTGCCTGAACGAAGAAGGAACTGACTTCCAAAGAAAATTGTTGCATGGAGAGAAATGATACGAAAATGATACAATGGCTGTGTAATGTGCTATACTATCCTGATGTTATATGGATTACATTTTCTTTGGATTATTTCCGACAAGCCTTCATATATGCTATACTGTGGTGAGTTCTCGGGTATTTGCTGATGTCATGCCCTCTGGACAGTTGTTTCAGTGGAGAGTTTCTCTTAAACTATCCATTTCCTCTTGATATATATCGTTGTTACTACATGTTGTCTTTGATCGATGTTCTAGGCACCGGACAATTCCTTTCTTTACATTATATGGATGGTGGGAGTTGAACTTTAGATATTGTCCGGTGAAAGTTGGCTTTCGATACACAGATGACCTAAACCTCTGGTCAGTGCGAGTTATCAGCACATCTAGGAAGGATAATTTGTTGTTATGTTCTTTTTCCATCGTGAACTGTATAGATGGGCGGAGAGAGTTCACATGGTCCAGTAATATTTGAACATCCTCCTGGTGAGGCCAGAGTATGAATGTGTCATCTACATATCGCAGCCACATTGTTGGCTGTAGTGGTGTTGATTGTAAAGCTATTTCCTCGAAGTATTCCATGTATACATTGGCCAGTACTGGGGACAATGGTGAACCTATAGCTAGACCTTCTTCCTGTCGGTATATATCAGATCCCATCACAAAGTATGTAGTTTCTATGCAGGTCAACATCTCTATTAGATCATCAATTGGGATACAAGTCTGAAGTCAACCTATCTCGTACCACCGTCAGGGTCTCATCAGTGGGTACTTTTGTGAACAGACTCACTACATCTAGACTCACGATTTGGTTGGAATTAATGGGAGCATTGTCGATTTCTTCCATGAAATGAGCTGAATTCTTGACATACGATGGAGATTGGCCTGTGAGTGGAGTGATTATATCTACCAGGAATCGGCTCATTTGATGGCATGCTGAACCTCGGGTGCTGACAATGGACCTTAATGGAATATCATCTTTGTGAATCTTAGGAAGGCCGTATAGGTGTGGTAGCTTGCTGTAATGTTGAACCAGCTGCCTGTATTTTGCAGGTGGAATTAGGTCCTGGTTTTTACTAAGGATTTGTGACAGATTTTCAAAGTTGGGTTCTTTTTTTTACTTTACAGTAACCACCTGATTCCACTAAATCTGCCAATTTCTTGGAATATTCCGCTCTATCCATTAACACTGTGGCATTGACTTTGTATTATATCATCATCACTGCATAGCGACTTGATAGCCAAGACTTCTTCCTTTGAGATGTTAGTGGATATAGTACTAAGTATAATTCAGTTCCAAGTGATAGTCATCTGAAGGTTGAATCCTCAGTGCGGGCGATACAAAGAATTGCGAATTACTAAAGACTTCTTCCCAGTCATGGCAGATGGAACAAGAGCATGCTACCCCCGTGGATTTGATAAAGGGTTCTGTCGAAATTCCGTCCAGATTCCAGAGTTCGACAGAAAGATTCCCGAGTTTTACAAAGTACACCTAAAGAAGGTTGGAGGTTACATCGACCGAAACGTTGTGATAAAAACACCCAAGATGAGAACAGGAGTTCGAATATACCAAATTTTACTCTTATCATTATTCCGAATGTGACAGTCCTTATGCCAAATGTATAATCACCCAAAATATGCAGAATTTTGCTGTCAAAACTGAAGATTGTTCTAGTGTGGGTGTACGAGAAGCAGTGTATCAACAAAGAAGGATATAATACTCGTAAACTTCAATATTTTATTCTTAAATATTTCAAATGAAGAACGCTCAGGTTGCAAGCAAAAGACACATGGGCACACTTATTGTCCTTTCTTACTCTCTCGAGAATGAAGAGTTTCAGAAAAACTGGTCTTGCATCATAGCTTTAACACTGTGCATCATCATCATCATATTTGGTTTAACATCCATTTTACATGCTGGTATATGTTTGATGGCTTTTAAAAATTGACTTCCAAACTAACCTATTCTTACCCAGGTCTATTTATCCCTCTTTCTCTCAAGTCCACGCTTATCACTTCTTCCCATATTTTCCTTGGCCTTCCTTTGGGAACTGAACCTGCTACATCAACTGTTCTACACTTATTAATCCAAACACTCATCAATTCTTTCAATATGACCAAACCAACAAAATCTCCTGTCCTGCACACATCTCCCTATACTGTCCAGATTTAAACTTCCTCTGAGGTCATCAGATCTAAGCCTGTCTCTAAAACTCACATTATACATCAATCGTATCATTCTCATATCATTTCTCTTGCTGCAATGCATGTTCTAAACCCTCACTTGCCAGGTTTCACATACATCATCACACATATGCCGAATAGACTTTTCCCTCGGTCGACAGTGGTAATGCTCTGCTGGTTACTCGATCCACACTCCTAATTCATATAATCACACTAGCACCTGCTCCTCCCTCTATTTGCATGGTATTACCAAGATAACAACTTCTGAACAATCTCAATAGCCTCACCATCCAAATATATTTTCCCCACATTTGATTTCTCATCTGTCTCCATCGTCTTACATTTCTTGCACACAAACTGGTTATCATCTCTCAACCAGTAATTCCACTGCACTTCTTGTGTACCCAATTCTTGCAAATACCACAAAAAATTGAGTTGAACCTGACTCACTTTTATCCCAAATATATATTAAAAAAAGAAAAAGAAAAGTAACAAAACTTCACAAGATGAACTTTGATGAATTTTATTTTCTAAATGATTTTTTTTTTCATTTATACAATACGAGTTATTAAATTGAAAAATTGCTGCAGGAGTTTATGTACACACATAAGCATTATTTATTGAGAGCTCATTTTTTGGACAACACCATCTAAATTAAGGACAAATCCAATCATCTGATCAGGGATAGACAAATTGTAACAAAGAAATCGGGTTGTTGATGTGAGAACGGAACTTGCGTCCTAAATGAAAATAGATAACGTGTTTCGGCGTTGACCCAACAATGGTTGATTAGTCATAAAACAAACAAACCAAATATTGAACTCCATTTCTTTATCAATGTTCAGTTTATCCATAGCAGACACATTGAAATCATTCTTAATTTAGATGGTGTTGTTTAAAAAAAAAAAGGAGTTCTCAATAAATAAGCTGTAATATAATATATATATGCAAATTTAATGAGATGTTTTGAAAGTAGATACATTGTATTTAACAAGAAGTCCTGTGTTATATATAAAATGCAAAGCTCTTTGTAAAAAACGTAGTTGACAAGGTTTATATAAACATTAAGATTTTGCTTACTCATGGCTCCTGCTTAATGGCCGAATGGCTAAAAGTGCTGACTGTTAACTAGCTTGATTCCAGTTTGAAACATTTGTCTATCTGTGGATGACAATATATATATATATATATATATATATATATATATATATATTAATATTTTTATTTATACAAACATGTACAAAAGCGACACTGCCATGGCGATGTTTTGATCGGTAGCCATTAAAACTACTATCCCATCAGGCTAAGAAAACAAGTCTGTTTTTTAGTTGTTCATATTGAAGAAAGAAAAACGAAAAAACAAACATCAGATTCAAAACTGAAAAGGTCACATGGTCAGATTTTAAATAAACTATTTGTATATCTCCAATTGAGGGTTTAGAGGCTAACCTATTTTTAATCTTGAATATGTGTCATCTCATTTAGAGTCTGTTCAGACAATCAGATTACATGTTAAAAAGAAGTGAGAGGCCAGATGTCATAATTTATAGGTGTGAGGGGAGTAGGGTGGCATATAGTAAAGAAAAGGGGGGCTGGGGAGGGGGATCTATATCGTAATTGAACACACACACACAAAAGCTAGACGTGGCCTAATATTCTATTTTTTGTGCGGTGTTACGCAATTTTCAAGGGACAAATTACCAGGATTTTTTTTTTTAAGTTTAAATAACTGGTTACAGATACGAATAGAATGGATTAAAATTTAATTGGATAATAATTAAAAGTAATAATAATATTAATAAGAATAATGATGATAATAATAATAATATAAGAATAATGATAATAACTAATACTATCCATAATAAAGATACTAATAAAAAAGCAATACTAGTAATAACAGTAATGTTCATAATACTAATACTATATAGTATCAATAATAATACTGATACTAATAAAAACCAAGACCAATAATAATACTACTAATAATAGTATAACTAATACTAATAATAATAATACTAATACAAATAATCATAATAGTAATAATGATAATACTACTACTGATAATAATAATAAAAGTATCAATTCTAATAATAATGATAATAGTACTACTACTATTTCTACCAATAATAATAAAAAATAATAGTAATAGACTAAAATGATAATAGTAGTAGTGATAATAGTGATAGTAATAATAATAAAAGAATAAAATTAATGATAATGAAAATAGTGATAATGAAAATAGTGATAATAAATAAAATAGTGATAATAATAATAATAGTAATTCACTAAATACAAGAGAAACCATAAAGTTATAATGTACATATAATATGGGTAGACTATAAAGACCACTGTCAACTGGTATCATAGCACAATAGAACAGATGTATAAACAAATAAACAAGTAAAAGAATACTTATACTAAAAGCAATGGAATATAATATGTGGGAAGGGACGGGTTACATGGGGGGGGGGGCATCCATACTAGAAGGAAAGATAGAGATTATAGGTTAATAGATTAGATTACGGTTTATAGTAATCATCAACTAGTTTATATAGGAATACTATACATTCAAGAGTCACATTTTCTTAGCAACCTACATATGGTTACTAAGGTGTAACTTACTATG
This sequence comes from Sepiola atlantica, assembly GCA_963556195.1. NCBI lineage: Eukaryota > Metazoa > Mollusca > Cephalopoda > Sepiida > Sepiolidae > Sepiola > Sepiola atlantica. Next base: position 140,336,646 of record OY744522.1, read on the forward strand.
CCTACAATTAATTGAAGTTTCATTCTTTTTATTAAAAGGTTTTTTCCTATCGCTAAATCTAATTATCTCAAGCTTTTCATTTAGGCAGAGGTAACATGGTGTGTTTAGTGATCTACAGGTGTTAGTTTTTCTAATGATATTCCATTTGACTATTGGTGTTTTATTGTTTGTGGTTAGGTTCCAGAAGTGTTGTGAAAGTGAGGTTTTATCTTTATAATCAATATTATTAAAGAAGCATTTATGGTTGGTAAATCTTTCTTTGAAGGTATATGCCTATATAAAATTTGTTTTGGGTTGGATTTTCTCTTGTAATATTAGTTTGATAAACTAGAGGTTGATAAACATTTCTGTTGTAGCAGGAAGTTTGTTTTATTAATACATTTACAGGTCGTTATCTCCTTAGCTTTATTGTTTGAATTGGGGTTAATATTACCATTTAATATTTTATTATGTTTTTTAATTATTTTTTCTAAATTATCACTATAACTGTAACTTAATTTAAGGGTATTTTTATTAAAGATTTTATGGAGGATTTTGTTAGGAGGAAAATGAAGGTTGATTAAGTTTAAGAATCTTTTACCTAGTTCGGTTTTAACCATGTGATTAAATGGAGGTGTAAACCAAATAATCTTCCTATTTCTTACTTTCTAGGTCTATTATAAGGTGATGTTGGTTTAATATATTTGATTTGGGCATTTTTATATCCACTATCTTTTAACGCTTTGTTATAAAAAGCCTTATGTGCATTAAAAATTTCTTCATTAGAGGAGTTGTTATTAATTCTTTTTTCAGTCATTTTTAACAAGAGCCAACAAAACAAAAAAGGGGTGAAAAAACAAATAGGCAACAAATAAATGTTACTAAAAGCAAGATAAGTTACTCTTCTACATACCTACCTGTATAAGTTTATTTGTGTTTTAACTTATTTTAAAGCGTTTTTTGTTCAAAACACACCTGATGTCCACTCCGTTCAGGTATAATGAAAAACAAAATGGCTGAACCCTTGATAATCGCTCAAAAATCGAAAAGTAAACAAAATACTGGCAGACACACATCCAAGAAATATCACCAATCATGTGAAAATGTAATGTTCTACCAGTATTTTTGAGCGATTATCGAGGCTGTCATAAAGTAACCATTCTTTTTTTTCGTTCTAACTTAAGAGACTTGACACTACTTTTGTGTTTAAGTAAAAAGCTCTTTAAAATTAGTTAAAACACAAAAATCCTTATCCATGTAGGTAGAAGAGTAACTCATCTTGCCTTTGGTAACATTTATTTGTTGTATATTGTTTTTTTCACCCCTTTTTTGTTTTGTTGGCTCTTATTAAATGTGCCCCTTTTTTCAATTGATTTAGGTATATGCTTGATTATAGTTTGGGAATGGTTTGAAAGTGGGTGGATGTAGATTGGGTTAGTATTGTTCTTAATATATGATTTGTACGTTCTCTTATTCAAGTTTAAAGTTACATCTAAAAAAATTGGCCTGTTTCGTGTTGGATGTTACTTCTACTCTGAGTTCTAACCTTTTAATTTCTTTTAAAATAGTCTTTTTCTACACTAAAGACATCGATGTAGAAACTATAGGATTGTATAGAGATCTTAATGGTAAAAAAAAACTCCAACGTCCGTTGGAGTTTTTTTTTACCATTAAGATCTCTATACAATTCTATAGTTTCTACATCGATGTCTTTAATGAGGTTGTATAGTATAAGATGTAAAGTCCGACCAAGTTAGTTACTTCAGCTGAATCCAAGAAGCTCATCAAGATATCGAAAGATCCAGTCTGATTACCCTTGGTCCATTGTTCTTGTTTGTTAATTAAGATGGTAGTTCTACATTTTCTAATAATGTTAATTTCATTCTCTGAAATGTCAGAGAGAAGAGTGGCCAAAATCCAAAGCACTTTCAAAAAGTTATTTTGATATAGATGGGTAATAGTTAACAATATCAAATTGAATAAAAGAACATTTTATTTCTGTTTTCAATTTTTGACCAGTTAATAGTTTCCGCCGTATTTATCAATTGGTTTAATTCATAAATGCTTTTTATCTGCCAGTTTATCTTCTCTAGTATTTTTTTTACTAAGTTTACTTGTTTTACTAATTTCATGTCAAGTGGGGTTAATAATTTTAGTTTGGAAGTCAGGTTTATAATCCTTTAGTAAGATATATGCTTCTTTATCTCTTAATTTTCCTACTCTATCACTAATCTGTAGTTTGTCTGTTATAGTTTGACTGTCAAAGTTTTTTTTATTTCGACAAATATCATACATACATATATATATATATATATGACAGTAATGTCTTATTCATTCAATGCCCGTTCATGGGCCCGCAGATGGCTCTTCAGTCCTGCTAATGAATTACATAACCTTGAGCAGACCTGACACTCATGTCGATCATTGGCCTGGGTCAAGCCAAAGACACCAAACTTGCATCATGATGCACTCTCATGTGCCATTTAAAGCCACCAGCTGATCGGAGGCACACTTTAGGTCATCGAGAGTATGACAAGCTGTGATTCTGCGTCTGTTTTGGGACAGAAACGGCTGTAGATGAAATGCTTTCATATGGCTTCATGTGATTGACAAGACCTGCCTTTGACAACAGAGTACAGTCACATCTCCACAACTGTTTGGTATGGTTTCATGTTTCCTGCATGCTCTCTTTAGTTTTGCACGATCAACCCTGGCTTCTCTCAAAATATTCAGTGCCCTTGTAAATCTGCGCTCTCCACGATCTGATGCTACGGACTCCCTGCTGGAATAGCAAAGGACGCCAAACTCTCCTTGGCACTATCTCAAAATCGTTCTTTGTACTTGTGCTGGGGTCTTTTGCCTGAAAGAAGCTTATCATAAAACTGTTTTGGGAGTCTGCAGTCATCAAGCCGGATAAGATGACGAGCCCAACGCATCTGGTTCCTGATCACAAATGTGGTGGCTTTGGCTATGACACTTGCGTCAGGAACAAAACTGTCCCACTTTAGACAAAGAATGTGTGTGGGGCAGTGCTGATAACATCTTTTGAACTGTTTTGTGTGATTGATACGTCCATGTTTCAGAGGCATAAAATAAGGATGACAACACAAACGCTTGATATACTGACATTTTAGTTGCCAGTTATATCACCATCAGACCAAACTATTTTCCAACCTGCCAAACGCCTCTGATGCCTTGCTGATTCTGTCTGATTTCTGTATCAAGAAATTCATCATTGGATAAAGTACTACCAAGATAGACAAAATCGTTGACGACCTCAAGGTGCTTCCCATAGACAAAGAAATCAGGTTCCACATCAGGTATCGAAGTGTACATAACTTTAGTTTTCTTAATGCTAACCATCAGCCCAAAGCAGGTACAAGCATTCGAGAAGAGATCCATGACTGATTGCATATCGTCTGAGAAGTGTGTCACTAGATTAGCATCATCAGCATATAACAACTCCCTAACAAGGGTTTTGGCTTGGAATCTTCCCAGGTTGAATACTTTTTCAGTTGTTCATGTAAATTTAATTTAAACCATTTTAAAGTAGATACATTGTATTTAACATGAAGTCCTGTGTTTTATATTTATGTATATATATATTTATATATATATATTATCTAAATTAATAAATGCAAAAGGTTTGTCTACTTATCCTAAGTATATTAACATCAAAATGGGCCAGGCTCATTTAACTCAATGATACACAATATTTTGACATACTGTATATAGTAATTTGTTAACACCGAAATGACGATATGTGCATACTTATTTCTAAAAGAGTTTCTAATAAATTATTATAGTGTGTTTTATTCATTTGCAATTTTTATTGTCCTATTTTTTTAAATATATGCAATAGTACAATTAATATTAATAATATTAATATCGACAAGAGATTTAATGTAAAAAAATTATAACCTTCATAAAAAATGTTAAATTTTCATTTTCAAGGGAAGTAACTATAATTTTATTGTCCTATTTCTTATATATATATATATATATATATATATATATATATATATATATATGCAATAGTTTTATTAATATTATTAATAATAATTACCTTTTCCATAAAAATTAAATAACTTCTTTAAAATTAGCTAATCAAATACCTTATTTTTAAGGTATAAATAAAAAATATAAAAGTTTGTTGCTAAAATTATTGTTTACAATATTCAAAGCTAAATCCAAATTCGACATTATTCCTGACATGGAATTCTCTGAGTAAAACATTTTTTTTTAAACTATCCCCCCCCCCCCCCACGATTAATTTCAGCCCGGAAGGCATGTAGCTTTTTGCTAGTATGTATATATGTAAAATTTAGTCATTCACAGACAGCTGATTTATCGTCTACGACTCCACAGTGTGGCTAGACATCGCGAGTATATCCACACCGAGATTCAAAACTAGAACAGCCGGTCACATCCACATGCAACCGGCAGTCAAGCACCATATCCATTGCACTAACAAACCAGCTACTAAGTAGAAGAAATTATACCGCTATATCTATGTACTTTCTTTGTTTATCTATATTATTTTATAACATTGCCAGTAACCGAGAGAAATCTATTCTTTACAGTAGATTATTTCTCTTCGCGAAGTGGAAACTGTTATTACATCTACCAGAGAAATCAACCTATAAATAGGGAGCATATAATATATAGTCATCCACAAATAGCTGTTTCGCCTATGACTCGTCAGTGTGGCTAGATGTAGAGTGCATCCAAACCAAGATTCAAAACGAGAATGCTCTGTCACACCTAAATGCGACCAGCAATCAAGCATCGTCAGACACAAGCCATATCTCATGGCTCCAGATTAATGGCTGAATGATTAGAATCGTTGAATGTCAACTAGATGGTAGAGTTTTGATCCTGGCTTGAAGCCCTTGCCTGTCTAGCCACATTGAAGAGCTGTGATACAGCAAAATGGTTTGTGGTTAATTAATATATATATATATATATATATATATATATGTAAAACCCTGAATGACAGCCACCAATAAGGTGGATGGAAACCAGGGAGGGGTTCCTCCTCTAGGAGTTATCAAAAACCTTGATGGTGATGGTTATTTTATATATATATATATATATATATATATATATATATATATATATATATATTCTTTAACTGACAGCTGTGCTCTGGTATGGTGATGTTTTGTTCATAAGAGTTAATCCAGTGAATCCTTACCTTAGGTTAAAACAAAAAGATTCTTTTTGTTTTCATCCTAATAACTTGGCCTGACGAGGCTCAGCCTAAATAAGGCTGTAGCTGAAACATGTCTGCACATATGTAGCCAAAATGTTTGTATAAATAAAAATTCATACTATATACATATATATTTATATATACACATGCACAAACATACACATAGGAGCAAAAGGACTAATGAAAAATAATTTTAAAAGCTATCTGGCGAGTATACCCGGTGAACCGAGTGCAAGAGAAATACAAACGATTGCACTTAAAGGGACGGTTAGAATCTTAAAAAGATCTCTAGGCTGGAGTGTCTGAAATAGCCGGTGAATGTCTGACATCCGGTAGGATGCCCTATCTCCAGCAAAAACAGAAAGATAAGAAAAATAAAAAAAATAGTGAAAAATAAAAGCACAGGACATGATTTCCTGTTAAATATAATGTATCGACTTTCAAAAACATTCCATTAAATATGTTAGCTATTTATAATGCATAAAAGATGAGCTCATGAATAAACATAGTTTTGAGGTTCGAGATAGAGAATTGTTTTATTCCAAGAATTATGTAACCAAGTAATCTTTACTGTTGCTGCTTTGATCCCCGGAAAGGAAATAAGGAACTCTCGATCTCAGGATCATAATGAATAGACAAACGAGGAAAGGTAGAAAGAATATACTGAATAATGATCAAAACAACAAAAAGTAAGATACTCGTTTGAATAATCCCTACGATAGATGTGTGCACATTTATACAAGTAGCATTCGTAGAACTAGATGATTAATTATTGGCAATGTAAATACATTAAAATGGAATCGAAAAGGATAAAAGGTTTGGTTCACATCTTATTTCTTATGTTCTTTTATGATGTGTTCAATTAGTTTGTTGTATATCACAAAACTTTTGCCGCAATGTCGGCAATCAAGAGGTTTGTCCGTAGTGTGAACCAATTTGTGTCTGGTCAGCTGAGCTCCATGCTGGAATGTCTGGCCGCACTGGTCACATTCAAAGTGATTCCGCTTGCTGTCATGGATTCGCTTATGAACGATAAGATTGGAACGATAGGAGAATCCTCGGTTACAAAACTCACACCTGTAGGGCGTGTCGCCCGTATGAATACGCTCGTGCTCCGTAACCATAGATCGAGTCATGAATGCCTGGTCGCAGTATTGGCATTGGTATGGTGTTGCCCCAACATGGGTTTTCTTGTGAACAATAAGGTCAACTAATGAAGAATACTTCTTATGACAGAACTCACACTCAGTGGGGCCCTTAGCCCCGTGCATACGCTCGACATGGTTAGTGAGGACGACTTGGCTTGTAAAGATACGATTACAAATTTCACACTTAAAACCATTGTTATCGACACGACTCACAATCTTGTTTGAATTTGCATAAAGATGGGAAAACGAGTTGCTTGTGGCAACAGACGTAGAAACTGAATTATTTGCGTCTTTGGTGGCGGTAGTGGCAGTACTTATAGAAGTGGGAGGATTAAGATTGACGCCTACATTGTCAGCGTAAGCAGTGGAGCATTCACGTATATGAGCTGCAAATAAACAGCTATAAGAGAACGACTCAGCACAATAATGGCATTTGTATCGCTCGTCTTCGGGAAGAACAGATAGATATTTGAAAATATCGTCGTTGTTGTGAACCTTGCCACACATCTTGCAGAGTTTGTTGGTGGTGCTACTGCTGGATTCTGTTGTGGGTTCAATCTTGATCATTTTCGCTTCCGGAGCAGAATCATCCGCTTGGACGTTTCTAGTTTTCTCAGCTTTAGTCCGCATTTTTTGCTCTTAATCTTCTTTATTGAAAAAGGGGTCCAATGAAAAACAGCGAAAGATCCAATGGATTCTGGATAAAAAAAATAAGAATGATAAATTAAAGTATGATCAAACAAGATATCATCTGGTCATCTGTTTGCACACATAAACAGTTGCAGTTGTTTCAAGAGAAAAGATACAAAACACACTTTGTTAACAATTTATTCAAAACAATGTTGCCTTTGGAATTCCTGTTTTCCTGATCATACCAACATACAGAATATGAACAAACATCTTGCTGCTCAACTACTAACTCATGTGGTCCCCTTATAAATCTGGTCCTTATGCTTCAGTGACAATGTGCCTCGTTTGGGGTGAACAAAACAAAAACAATGTTTCAATCACATATCTTGAACAACATATGTGACAACTCAAAAACTGATGTAAAAGCTCCAACGCTGCTGAGGTTGGGGAACCAACTAACCTTTTCAAACCCCTTTCTCAATTCTTTTAAAAATATATTTTAATGGGAAGAACTTCTATCCATAATCACAATTGGGATTGTGTGACAACAACTCGCATAATAAAATTCTGCCCCGTCTGTATCTCCAAATGTCAAAAGCTAATAAAACAAGATTACACATGACTTGTCACAACACGACGGTCTCATCTAAAATTCACTCGTTACTGACCCTATCTCCATCACACAGACGCATCATCATTTTCTTTTTAATTTATTAATGAGTCACCACTTATCAAAGCTAAAAGCCACTTGAGGATAATAGTTAATGAGATGAATGGATGGATGGATTGATAGTGGAAGGGTGAAGAATATTATGAGGATTGAAAATACTGAATGGCAGTTTAATGACTTATGAGATTTAGTTTATGACAAGTATTTGACATTCGATTCAAACATTACCATGTTGTAGCATGTAAGAAAGTAATCCTGTTGTAACGTGCACCACAGGTTGGAAGTTCTTGGAAAGAAACTGTTAGTGGAAATTCCATTTGATGTTACAGAGGAAGAAAGGAAAGTTCTTTGCACCAGACACACATATTGCTACAAAAGAAAATGCACAAATTGAGATGAGGAATTATTAAAACTAGTGCAAAATGCTCGACTGAGCTTCAATCTCTGGTTCCTCCTTGTAAAACTTTCACAGCAAGAACTCTACTACCACCACTACAAAAATTTAAAATACTTTTAAAGTTGAGTGTGGTATGATTTGCCATGCACAACGAGAATCACCAGGGCATGACTTTAGGGTCAGCTTAAGCCATGTATAAAGAATAGTTAATTAGTCAGTTAATTTAACCATGACAAAGATTTGAAGCTGGATTTCAGTTCCTGCCAGAATGTTGGCCTAGGTAGACATCATGTAAGGTTCTTGAAAAATTAATGTTGCTTAGAACCTAAGATGTGCCGATGGTCCAGCTAGAAACAACTTCTAGTTCAGGAATTGGAGATCCACAAGTGAATAAAATAGATTTTTTAGTCTCCATCTTCATTAAAATACCAACCTTCAGAAAGAAGTATCATGAGAACAGCTTCACCCCTAGCCCTCGAGAAAAAAACAAATATAGTTGCAGAAATTTCTTGAACTTTGGATATAAGTTTAAAACCAATTGTGAGGATAGCAAATAAAAATTATATGACCTCAACATCAGAATTTGTTTTAAGTGGATCATCCATCACAGAGAACAGACCAACTCTCTCCACCAGGTAGGTGACGACTTCATGGATACCTGATCGTATGTGTTATATTAGTTTTTGGAGTAATTACACAACCAAAGCTCGAGTGTATCCTACTATTTCACCCATAGTTGTTATATCATCATCATCAACATATTCGGTTTAACGTCTGTTTTACATGCTGGCATGTGTTAGATGTCTTTAAGAAATCTTAAGTCTTTATCCCTTTTTCTCTCAAGTCCATTTTTATCACTTCCTTCCAAGTTTTCCTTGGCCTTCCCCTGTGAACTGAACCTGCTACCTCAACTGTTCTACATCTACTAACACAAGAACTCTCATCCATTCTTTCACCATGAACATACCATCGAAGTCTTCTGTTCTGCAGACATCTCTCTATACTGTCTAGATTTAGACTTATTCTGAAGTCATCAGATCTAAACCTGTCTTTAAGACTCACATTACACATTCATGACTTCCAAATTATTGTAAATCTTCCAATTAGAGTTAAGGACCCTGAGCCAGAGGAGTAAATAAGAAGGGCATGTTGGTTATTCAATTGTTTGTTTGTTTGTTTTTTTTCAGAAATTCCGGTGCTTTTACAGATCAGCAACCATGGCAGACAATATTGGCACAGTAAAATTTAATAAACAATTTCCAGTCAAAAGACAACCACACACAAATGAAACTCAAACGGAAAACAAAAAACTCACTATTTATTTACATTGCTGCATTGTATTTTTTTTGTGGCAGAAATTTTAGATCAACCCCATCATCATCTCCATGCTACCCCGGATATCTACATTATTTTATTTTATGTTCTTAAACTTTTGTTCGCCCTAAACAAAGCACACTGCCATCGAAACCTGATAGGGACCAAATTTATAGTGAGCAACCTCAGTAAGGAATTGGGTTGCAAGATGTTTGGGTGATTCCGCATCGTTGTGTACATATGAAAAATTTCCGTCTTTAATTTTAAAGAGTGACAATAAAGGGGGAGATAATTCAAACTTTTTTTTTTGGGGGGGGGGGGTCCATCATTTCTAATTGTGTCTGGGATAAGTCTCATCTCAGCGCCAGAGATGCAGGTTTCAGCACCTGAAATAAGTCGGTGTGCTTGCAAAAAAAAATCAATTAAATTGCCCTTATCTCTAATTTAAAAAAAAAAAATCAATTAAATTGCCCTTATCTCTAATTTAAAAAAAAAAAATCAATTAAATTGCCCTTATCTCTAATTTTTAAAAAAAAAACAGCTCTTCTAGGTTCATATCGGTTACGTTCATTTTTGGAGAAATCAGATTTGCTAAAAATTTTGAATTATCTCCCCCCTTTCATGTCATTCTTTTAAATTAAAGACGGAATTATTTCATATGTACACAACGATGCAGAAGCACCGATGTTCATTCACATTACATTTAAATTTTTGCATGTTGGTACGGTCGGAGAGCAGGGGTGCAACACTGCTGCGATAACATTTTTTAAAAGTTATTTTCTGACTGTTGGAAGATGAACCATTCTTGGAATTTCGTAAACCAAGACAACAAACCACATAGTAAAAATTTTTTAAATTGCAAATTTAATAACTCCTTATTACAAAAAAAAAAAAAAAATGCAATAATGTAAATAAATCAGTAAGTGATTTTTCGTTTTCCATTTCAGGAACCTGAGTTTCAGTTGGTGTTGATGCCTTTCGGCAGTTGTAAGCAGTTAACAGATTTTACAAAGTCAATATCGCCCGCCGTAGGGGCTGATCTGTAAAAGCACTAACATTTCTTAGTATTACCAATTATGCAAAAAATGTTCTGAATATAACATTTTTTTAAAAAATTGTTTAATTTTTAGCAGTGGGGAGGGGGGTAGTTTTCTATGCAAGTTTAAAATAAAATGGTGCCCCCCTTCTCCGTACTTGATTTTTCAACTAGTCAAAAAATAGTGATTTGTCACCTAGGCCTTTCGTTTAATGGCAAAATTGTTAAAAATCAGGGAAATCCTAAACAAATGCTGCTCAGCACTATTTCAAAACAACTTATTACATAAAGACATTATATTTAATGTTCTATGACAAAAATTTTAATTTAATAAAAGAAAAATTACCATGAATGTTGTCCATGCTTGTTGGAGATGATTCAACATGGCTGCCACTTGTTTTCACATGCTTTTCCATATATTTCAACATCACCGTTCCAAGCTGAGTGATGCATTACAGTCATGAAAGAATTTTTACTTTTTGTTGAACAAATAAATATGTTGAAAAATAAAATTACTAATTTTGGACCAGTGAAAAGTTTGTAGAATATGAACCTACTATTCCAAAATTAGTAATTTTATTTTTCTGCAAATGTATTTGTTCTGAAAAATATTCCTTCATGACTTTAATGGGTCACTCAGCACAGAACAGCTATCTTGGAATATTTAGAAAAGTGTAAAAAAACAAAACAATTGTCAGCAAGAAGCAATCATATTAAATCGTCTCCAGCTAGCGTGAATGGTGAAGGTAGTTAACAAACGCCACCCGCCCTCCCCATGTTAAGTATGAGTTTCTAAAAACGTTATTATTTAGAAACCAATTTTTACGGGGGGGGGGGGGGGTGTCTGTAAACTATTCTGTACTACATGGTACTTTTTGTCCTGAAATAAAATTCTAATTTACTTTTTAACGTATGTAAAATTGAACTTTTGTCGATTGTGCAGTATAGTTAACAAAAAGAAAAGGCTTAAAAAACAAAAACAAATGATTGTTCCCAAACACAAGAAAATTTACTTTTCTACTTATCTATATAATTTTCATGTGGGTTTATTGATTGTAAGATTTATTATCTATGCATTGTTAGCGTCACTTAAAACACTTTTTTTTAAACATAGTTCACCCCAAACAAGGCAAGCTGCCATTGTAGATGTAAGGGGCTACTGAGAATTAGGGTGAAAGTTTTGGGGGTCATCCTAAATTGGAAGCTGTACAGCGAGATGCTTGTTTACATTAGTTTAAAATTTCTGCATGTCAGTACAGTCGGGTAAACAGGGAGCAAGGAGGGAGTTCCAAAGGCCGGCAACACAAAGAAAGAAGCTAATGGAGTAGAGGTGTTACATAATGGATGTATGGATGTGAACGATTAAATCAGCTAGTATGGATTTGGTATCGAGGTGAAACAGTGCAAAATCTTGACATGAAAATCTGGGGAACAAGTTCGCTCGGACTAAAAAATATAAATATATCTGAACTTTATCTCTCTCCCTGATTTCTGATCTAACAGGTGCGTAGTGACAGGCTCAGAGTCCCTATTGGAGGCAATTACGTCACAATTGTTGGAAGGAGAAAAAAAAGCATTTTAGAGTCCGTCTCTTGAGCGGACGCAAGATCAAGATGTAAACCAGAAAAAGGAAAATGGGGATTTAATTCCAAAAACAGTTGATAGCGACTGGTAATGCCCTTTTCCTTCCTAGCCCCATAACGAAGTAGATCTAAGTTAGGATTAACAATTTGGCCTCTCTTTCTAAATTAATGAAGGTATGAACTTTTTATAATTATAACGATAAAATATCTCTCAAAATAAAAACGAGTCAAATTTTATGCCGGATTCGCCTTTTTCCTCTCTGCATGGAAAGTTTTAATTGCAGACCCTAGACGATCATGATGACGACGGCGAAGAGACAACACACTACGATGGTGATGGCGACAGCGCGTCGGTGTACAAAAAGAGAAAGTATACAAGAACATTTTGAAGTAAGAAACTTTGATATAAAGAACAAGTGTTTTAATAAACAACAACATTACAGAGGGCTCTCTGACATCTGGGAACCTCTACAGTGAATGGATGGGATTTAGCCGATTGTCAGGTTGGGCGAATGTATTTACGCCCAAGGGGCACCAGAGCAGCAAGTTCATCAGAGCACATTCCATTGAAGTACATGTAAAACAAGCACAAAGATTCAACATTGCGGCGATAGGACAGGGGTTGGAGCTTGGTGGATAGTGAGGGACCTATTAAATTAGAGACTTTTTTGGACCTTGTCTAAGAAGAGAGACTAGTGGATAGTGCACCAGCCCAGATGTGACAAAAAATACTCCATGCATGCGTGGATGGTGGCTTTGTAGAGATATAGGATACTGTCAGGTGTGAGAAGTTTTCTACCATAGTAGAGGGAGTCCAGCTTCTTTGCAGCAGCCTTTGCAATGTCTTCTATGTATTTGTTCCAATTCATGCTACCTGTGAATGTTAGGCCGATGAGTTTAAACGTTTGACTCTCAGGTAGGGTGTTCTTTGCCATGGCAATCAGTGGTTGAAGAGGTGTCTTGTAGTTGTTTAAGGAAACAAGCTTTGTCTTAGCAGCATTAAATGTTACCATGCATTGATGACCCCATTCCACAAGACTGGAGATCACTTTCTAAGGATTCAGCCATTGCCTCGGAAATGTCCGTGTCCATTTTGCCTACATGAGAGTAAAGTGTGGTGTCGTCAGAAAATAATACCCATCTCAGACACAATGCCATCAGGGAAATCGTTTATGAAAATCAGGAACAATAAAGGTCCAAGGATCAATCCCTGGGGTACACCTGCATTTATGTCCTGTTGTTTGGATGAACGGCCACCGAAGACAACCTGGATCTTTCTTTTGGTTAGGAAGGATCTAATTATATTAAATATTCGTCCAGTAATACTATATGAATTAATTTTTATGAGAAGTCCTTTATACCAGACCTTATCAAAGGCTTTGGATGTGTCAAGCGCTACCGCCCTAGCTTAACCTGCCTTGTGCAGTGTATGCGTTCAGAGATGACAGGATATCTGCAGTAGACCGTGCTTGCCTAAATCCATGCTGATGGTCAGAAAGAAGTTTAGCATTAAGGAGGTGCCGGACTATCGCTAGATTGATTAAGAATTCAAAAATTTTAGCAAAGAGTGGGAGTAGACTGATGGGGCCATAATTTTTTTTTTTTTTTTTTTTTTTTTTTTTTTACTTAGCCAAGCCAGCATGCTTTTCAAGATGAACAACAATTTTTCCGGGACTTGGTTGTAAATTTCAGGCTTAAAAGATAATAAAAAAAAGCTTACCCTAATCCGATTGGTAATTATCCTCGGACTTAGGATTACGGTTCAACTAACACCATTTAAAAAAAATCTTCTAAGCATGAAATTTGTGACCAAGTCCCGGCAAAATTGTCATCCATCTTGAAAAGCATGCTGGCTTGGCCAAGTAAAAGTGACGCTAACAAATGCATAGATAATAAATTTTACAATAACCAATAAATACACGTGAAAATTATATCGATAACTAGGAAAGTCAATTTTCTTACATTTGGTAATAGTTATTTGTTGTCTATTTCTTTGTTTTTTTTTTTTCATCCTTATTTTTGTTAACTATATTGCACAATCGTCAATATTTTTGCTGCAAAAAAATAAAAACATGTCAGCCAGCGTTTAAAACACTGAATACTTTATATTCTCAACAGTTTAGAAATTAAATTTTTTTTTAATTTCTGGACAATAAATACAATTTGAGAACAATTAATTTTGTCCAAAATTAGCTGAATCTGCCCGGTGTTGCCCAGGAGTATTTTTGGTGCTTCTTAGTTTCGCTACGACATGAAAATATTTAAAGAAATGTATAAACTTTGTTATCTCTCTTGCCTAATCAGTAAGCTGAACTGGGTAACAAAATATCTGCTGATATGTAAGATCATTTTTTTTTTTTTTTTTTCTTATAAATTAAATAAATACTGGATGAATTTGTACAATCTTATTTTCAGCTAACACGTAATTACATAACAAAGTTTATACATTTCTTTAAATATTTTCTTATAGAGAACGAACACCGTTTCCGTAACTTCGCGTCGTCAACGTTCGGGCAGGTCTTGGGAGCGCCGAGAGTTGCCGAGACTATTAACCAATCAGGTTGCAGCAGGCTTAGACAATCAGGTTCTAAGCAAGCAGACGATAACTTTTGGAAGAAATTAATTCTACGATCTGCAGCGTGTTAAAAAAAAAAAATTTTTTAATGAATTTCTACGATCTCTGTCAACGCGTTGAATCTCCTGAAGGACTCATTGTGTTCTGTGAGCAACGGTCACTTCTAGCGCAAAAACTAATCCTAACTAAAAATGAAAAAACTAAACAAGAAATTGGTTAAAAGCAGTGGTTTCGTTGTTTGTTATATAAAAAAAAATCATCTTTTGAAACTTTTCGGTGTACAAAAAAAAATATTTAAAAACATTTGATTAACAATGGTTCCTTTGACAAAAAAATCTAATTAATAACAGTTGTTTAGCTGTTTATTCGTTATTTATGTTTATATATTATTTTAGGTGCTTGTAAAGTGTAGGGCCGAAAAAAAAAATTATCTTCAATTTTGAAGAGTCAAATAAGAGGGAGGTAACTCGTTTTCAAACATGCTTTATGTTAAAATGCATTTTACTATTGTAATTAATCTAAAATAAATAAAGTTAAAACAATGTATACGTAAAAGGATAATTTAGGAATAAAACAATCACAACGCATTCGGTACCAATGAAAAATAAAATGATTTATTAAAATAAATTACTTATCAACGAAGAAGAAAGAAAAGATAGAAAAATACGTAAAATAGAAATGGGGAAAACATGAAACAAGGGAAATAAAGTTTTTGAAATAAATGACAGTTTTACACTGGGTAAAATTTAGCAATTTGTTCGAAAATTAATCTGTGCGATTGCAAGAAGTCTATTAGTTCTGCATTATCTCTGTTTAAATATAAAATATCTTGCAAGTTTAGAGCGTTAAAATCCGTTTTAGATAAAGCGTGATTAAAAACTAGAATTATCTCCCCCTTATTTGACTCTTCAAAATTAAAGATTAATTTTATCCGCCCTACGGTTCACAAGCACTCAAGATTAAAATGGCTGACTTGTTTTCGAATAAACCGAAATGCATTCTGGTGGATTTAATTGTTTTTTTACGCAATTGCATTTTTGGTGCTTCTGCAGTTTCACAATGACATTAAAATATTTAAAGAAATGAATAAACTTTGTTGAGTACTTACGTGTTAGCTCAAAATAAGATTGTATAGAAAAAAAATTACGCAAATTCATCCAGTATTTATTAAATTATAAGAAAAAAACGATCTTACGTATCGGTATACATATCAGCTTACTAAGTAGACAAGGGGGATAACTTTCGGAAAAAGTCAAAATATAAGAAAAATGGTGACATATAGATAATATCGCGGCGCTTCTTCGTTTCCCACCACCCGTTTTCTCAACTTTTTTACAAATAATTTAAATTTTTTTCGGTGTACATTTCGCTAGAGAAGTCCGTGCTTTTTGGATTTTTTGTTTTTCAAATATTTTTGATTTTAGGAGGGGGGATCAGTTTCCTATGTAAATTGAACGTAAACTGATCCCCCGCTTTTTGACCATGTTGCATGTTTTTACGGACCAAATTCTTTTCTTTTTTCTGTGTACAATTATCTATCATGTCACTAGAGAATTCAGGATTGTCTGGAAATTTTTGGAAAAATTTGTGATGGTCAAAAAGTGGGGGATTATTTTACGTTAAATTTATATAGGAAAGTGATCTCCCCTCTTAAAATCAAAAATATTTGAAAAAGATTTCCAAAACGCACGGAGATAAATCTACCCCCACCCCTGAAATGGTTACCGTTATAAAAAAAAAAGTAATAAATAAAACAAAATTATCAAATTGGTGATGGTCATAACGTTAAATTTATATAGAAAACTGATCCCCCTTCTAAAATAAAAAATATTCGTAAAAAAATTCCCCAAAACACGGACTTCTCTAGCGACATGACAGGTAATTGTACACAGAAAAAAGAATTTTAAAAATTAGTCAGTAAAAAAGTTGAGAAAAACGGGTGGTGGAAAATAACGAAGAAGCGCCAAAATCGCTTTTATTTTTAATTGAATAAATACTGGATGATTTTTTGTGTACAGGCTTCTTTTCAGCTACCACGTAAGTACATAACAAAGTTTATACATTTCTTTAGTTATTTGGGGTTTTTTTTAAGAGAGGCCTAACATGTCATCGTGAAACTGCAGAAGCACCGCATTTTTTTTTTCAATAAATCGTCTCTTAATAGTAGATAATAAAATAATGTGTAAGTCACGTGGAGTCCAGAAGCACATACACATGAGGTGGTTATGAAAAATAAAAATTTCATAGAATAACTCCCATTTCCAATTGGTTGGTTCGACTCCAAGAACTACATGTATTATAAAATTTTTAAAAAAACAACATTTTTTAAATTAAAAAAATAAGCCTTCCACTAACACTAAGTCCGGGTGGCAATACATCGCCCCTAATAATAATATAATAATAATAATAATAAAAAGAAATTGCGTAAGAAAAACGGTGTATGGACGGGAGTAATTCTATGAAAATACCAATTTAAAATAAGAGAAAATTAAAACGAATTTTTTTAAAATGCTTACTTAAATTGTACTTATGACTATATTTTGAATTACTTTTTCTAAATCTTTCGCACGGGCGACGCCGGTTAAATATAAATAGTTTATATATTTATGTCTTTAAAATGTTGTTTTTTGTGCTTTTTTTTTTTTTTTTAAATATCCTCGGTTATTTTAACCGAGAGAAAAAAAACCCAATCAATAAAATATAAAAGATGAATTATTTACATTTCTTGTGGCCTTTTTTTTTTCTTTTTTAAATGTCCCAACAATGGCGTAGAGAGTGCGAGTAATGAAGATCAATATTCAATAAAAGAAAACAGCCCTTGTTGAAGAATCTAAGGAAACTATATTTCAATCGATATAAATAACCTGTTATAAGAGGTTAATCATTTGTATCGAAATGAAAATGATTGAAAATAATTTTTGTTTTAACTGATCTTAACAAGAAAGAAAAACGGTGTCTATTTTTCCCTCTTGTCTACTTAAGTTTTACTTTTTTGGTACAAAGGGAGACAACTCCCCGGTGTCACACGAACACGAGTTCCTCGTGAATATTGTTTCTCTAATACTACTTCTCCGGCAATCGAGGAAATGTAAGTATTTGTTGCGGCAGCCAATGCGAAAGTAGCCTCCTACAACTTTTGAAAGACACAAACACAATGTGATAATGGGTAAAGAAGGATGACAAATACACGAATTAAGACTAGCAACTAAAGCACACCACTTCACTGTAGATGCCGGAAGATTTTCTCCTCTCATACTTTTTTCCCCGAACCGCTAGCTTTTAGAATTCCTTCCCTGCTCCTTGTTTCTCCAACTGTAACACCATGCAGAAATTTAAATGTAACGTTCTACCCAACTCCCAACTCAGATTGCCCCCTATAAATCTGGTCTTTATCACAGAAGCCCTTTACACTTCAGTGGCAATATACCTTGTTTGGGGTGAATACATATATATATATATATATATATATATATATATATATATATATATATATATATATATATATATATATATTGGTACAGAAAAATTAGTACAACATTCGTACCGTCGGTTTATGAGATGACAACAGAAGCTGAAGAGAGCCGGATGGCTAAGCCCTTCTGTGCTTGAAACTGACGGTACGAATGCTGTACTAATTTTTCTGTACCAAAATAAATAAATATTACGCTCTTAATTTTTAATTTTTAACTTTCATTCTTAATTAATCGAGCACTCTGCTGGGATTTTTCCTGCTATATTACAAAGAAATTATATATATATATATATATATATATATATATATATATATATATTACTATTTCATGTATCCACATAAAATTTTATAAGGAGATATAATTTTTATGTATCAATTTTCAGTATTTACTTCAACAGTGCTCGATACGTAAGTAGAGCTAGGTAAAACTAACCGGACCTTTAGTTCGTGAGAAGCCCAACGATTGGCTAAGAGAACAACAAAGAATCTGATTAGTTAACTAGCTAGCCGTGTATATAATTATTTATTCTGACATATCCTTCTTTTATCTCCTTTTGGAATCTATGTACTTTACTCCTTCCATTAATGGTTAATCTTATTTTGCAGTTTTAATATTTGTAACCGACAGCCCTATTTTCCACTATATCTACCTCTAATCTCATTTATCATTAATTCAGTTCAGTTTATTTAATTGTATGCTCAATCTTTCCTTTTTACACACTTACTTCTAATTATTCTAACCCAACTCTGACCCCTGTATATGTATCTCACTAGCATCGTGAGACTAGAAACCTCTCCCTAAACATTAGTAGTAAGGAAACAAGGATTTTAACCTAGTCAGTCAGCCATAAATTTATAATTCAGAAATTACCAGGATTTCTCATTTATGCAGCTCTTCAGAAAACTAAGGATCGCCCCCCGAAAGAAACTCTTGAACAGAAATACACAAAAACCATTTACATGCATCTTCCATAGGTTCTATGTAAGATGTATTTAAAAGTTTTTTTGCATATTTTTGTTTGAGGGTTTCTTCCATGAGCGATGATCCTTGGTCTTCTGATGAGCTACATGAATGAAAGATCCTGGTAATTACATGTTTATTCCCGAATGTTTATTTGTGTGCAAAATATTCGTCAAGTTACACTGAATTGTTTTGAATTTCGGTAAGAAAAACAAAATGAATAAAGACTTGGTCATTGGAATTTAACATATCATTGTTTACTTATATATATATAAAACTAGCCAGTTTTATTTGGCCAGAAGGTACAATTATGAACAGTTAGGTTATGAGAGTGAATCTCCATGTAAATTAAGAGACTATCTCCCATAATAATTTGTAGAAAAAGATGGCTAAAGAAAGGAAAAGCAAATTTTTACTATAAACAGCGATTTATTTAAATGTTTTGATTTTTATATCATACACAGTTCAGTGTAGGTGGCCAGAAGTTACGACTGTTAAGTAAGAGGCCCAACTTGTTACATAAACCAATGTCACTCCTAACATGGTGTTACTAACTGCTACAAGGTTCAGTCGTCAACATCATAGGAACGTATATGTTAAATACCTGTTCGGCTTCTTCTTCAATGATGATGGTTGAAGTGTGGACGTTGCATTGAGCTTGAAGAACAGCTTGGTTAACTGGAGAAATTGTCCTAGAAAGCAACGGTTTGCCCTGAGAAGGACCAAAGTATTCACAAGTGTCATAGTCTAGTATTGTCCCAATAAGGAGAGTGTAATCACAAGAGACTGATCGAGTCAACAGCTGGACAAGCAGAGTTAGTTGACAGCTAGATGAAGTAGCCAGAACATTAGTGGGAGTAGCTGATCGAGTCAATGGCTCGACTAGTGGCATTAGTCATCAGTCGGACAATTATAGTTTATTTCGATCAAAAAGAGTACAGCATTATCATGGGTTCTGTGTAGCACTTGGCATTCTTAAAAAGTAAATATATTAAATTATTTTATTTATAACTTTAAAATTATAGAAATTAAGAAATAAGAAGAGAAATGTTAATAAAGAGTTCAGGGCCTGGAGCAGAAGTGCACAGGGGTCCTCATTGATTCCTGGGAAACGCCGGATGTGCCTTGAAGAAGTTAAAGACTATAAATTTATAATAATTTATTTCAATTAATATCACTTTTCTTATATCCCTTTCTGAGTACATCTTCTGGAGAAAATTGAATTTTGTAAAATGTAAAATCACATATAAATAAAAAAGGTAATATGGTGTGATGTGCTTTGACAAAAGAACATGGGGTTCCTCACATAATTTTGTGCAAAGTTGGGTCTTCCTATTATATAAAGGAGAGTTGTCTGTGTGTGCATGTGTATGTCTAACTAAAGGGAAAAAACTACACAAGACACACCCACAAAGCTGATATATTCCTTTTTGGCATTGCCGCGAGCAAAATATAGGAACTTTCTTTTAATATATTCATTGTTTTGGGGCTCACTAGAAACAGAATTAGTTGGGGGGGGGTCGACATTTAGAGCGTTTTTTAATTTTATTATGTAGTAATCCATCAATGAATCAAAAGAGTGATGATAAAGAGGGGGCAGGAAATTGGTGATAGCGAGGGGGAGAGGGGTTAGGGAGAGAGAGAAGAGAGGAGAAAGAGTGGGGAAGGGGAGAGGGAAAAGACAGGGGAAAACATAGAAGGGGAGAAGAGAGGAGGGGATAGAGAGAGAGAGACAGAGAGGGGGTTTAAAAGGAAGATGCTACACACATTTTTTAATTTTTCCATTTTGTTGTCCATGGCCCCCCCCCCCGGGCAACGCCAAGTAACCATGCTAGTATTACATAAAAGACAAAAAAATAGATGTCTATCCGTTGTTCTATGCACTTTCTCCACTATTTAGGTGATAAAAATCGTACATATTTCTAGACAGAGCGTCTTGGTCCAGTGGTAAAACGCTGGACTATAGACATCAATATCGAAGGTTCGATCTCTGTCTAAGTTAGTCATGCTGATAACGGCTGTGAGCCAGAAACACGTGTCCATGGATTACTTTTATGTACGTATAAAATAAATAAATATATATATATTTATTTATAGTTATCCACATTTCGCTGTATTACAACTCTTCAGTGTGGCTTGACCAGCTAGTGCCTCAAGTCAGGATCGAAACTCGACCGTCAAACTGACAGTCAGTGCTTCTACCCCTAAGCTATCACACGACACTGGCTGAATGTAAGGGAAATCTCAATGTAAACATTGTCAAGTGCCGGGATCTTGAATTAGTTTTACCCAATGAGAAATGCCTTAAACCTAGTGGCAGTTGGCAATTTCTTTACAAAAAGAAAGGGAGCTTATATAGTCATCCACATACAGACTGTTTCGTTGTATTGCAGCTCTTATATATATATATGACACGGACAGGTCATGAAAAGGTCAAGAGATTGACCCTGCTGAATCATGAGAACTGGAATATAATAATAAAGCTAATAGCTAAATTGGTTTTACAAGCACTACCTTATCCCGCCGCCTCACCATGCATCTTGTAAACTCTAGCTCAATTTACCAACATCTACAAAAACATAACTGCCCACCCTCTGATTTAAGACAAATTCTAGTGAATAACACTAAAATAATACATTCTGAAACTAATTTTAAAAAATTAAAAATACTGGAAGCTATCTACATAAAAACACAACAATCTAAAATTAATAACATCACATATGAAACCAGTGGTAGCATTTTAAAATGCTTACCGTAATGCGATTTTGTTCTGTGATGCCATTTCAGCATCGCTGAATTTAAATCGGTGACAACTTTCCTGGAACAATGCAAAAACGTTCTCTGCACGTTTATCCGCCGTCTTTTTAAAAATTCTCTTCTTTCTCCAGCTTTTTTGTTCATTTGCTTTTAACAACTGAAGATGATTCGACGAAGAATCAAAAACATTTATGGAACATTTATTAAGTTTTTTGATTTTAATACAAAAAAGACCATCAGAACAATTGAAAAAATAAAAAAGCTATAATTAAAGAGACGAATTCTGTTATTTTTAACAATGTTTGCATAAACATATATATATATATATATATATATATATATATATATATATATATATATATATAAGGTTAGTAGGAGAGAATCCCAATATATGCATTACAGAAGATCAGAACAACATCGGTACAGTCGGTTTCAAACCTAAACAGAGGAGACCTATATTGGTCTACTTTACCAAACTCTCTTCAGCCTCTGGTTATGTCTGCCTCCCCGGAAAATGGCGGCTCACGCGTTATGTCAAGTAGAAGCCTTAAGTAATTTGTAATTGTATTCATAGTATTGCTCGCACTGAGGGTTGAACCTTCAACCTCGAGAAGACTGAAACTTAGAACTGATTATTACTTAGCACTTTATCCATTACGCCATGGGTTCTTGCAGACCCATGGTTACATCGAGGTTACATCGGTCGAATCGTTGTGAGAATAACATCTAAGATCAGAACTGTAGGCCGAATTATCCAAATAATACAAATTATCAATCCGTATCTGAACAAAAATTCCAAAACTTAATACTAATTAATTGTTGCAGTCAAAAAGAAACTCCATTCTCTTTCCTTTTAGAAACATTGAAAAAAAAAAAGCCACTAATATTCATTTAAAGTTTTCTTTTAATTTTTATAGTACCACATCTATAATTTTTGTCACGATCCCATAGCTAAAATGGTGGTGTGGATGACATGTCAGAAGGGATTTCGGGGGGGGGGGGGGGGTAAATCACTTTTCAAGCATCGGTTTAAGATTCAAATTAAATATGATAGAAAGAGATTACATCCCAGAGGATTCAACAAAAAGTTAGATACAAGTGGCGAGCTTGTAAATATGAAAGGGAGTCAAATATAAGTATGTGTTCCCTGCTTGAGCATGGCACATGTGGTCTTGATCCTGTTAGACCCCATCCAGGTTAAAGTAACCTCTTAATCAGTTAGTGAATGAGTCTTGCCTTTCCTTTCTTATTTTTTAGTAATAGAATTTCTCCAAGGTGCCTACTCCCAACTTTTATTTTGACCTTGGCCTCCTCAATTGTTTCTTATCTTGGAAGAATACAACCTACTCCCAAACTCCACCTCTATTTTATTTTCTCACATTTAAGTCCCACTCCCATTTAGAGAGCTATTCGCTTGTTTTCGGGTCTAAACAAACCGGAAAACAGTAGGAAGTCTATTTTTTTAAATGGTTGTGAGGGTCTGACTAACCTGTTTTTTGTTGTCCCACTCCCCATATTCCAATGAAATTTTATATATATATATATATATATATATATATATATATATATATATATATATATATATATATATATACAATTTCATTGGAATATGTACTTATTTGATGTATTCCTACTACTAATCCCCTCTTTGTTTCTAATTTGCTGTATCATTGGTACGGTTGAACTCTTAAGCCTTGTGCAGTTTGTATGCTTTTAAATTGATGTCTATACCCTGTGCTGATGAAGGGAACCGATATTAATAAAATAATAAAAAAAATACATCGTCTCAGAAACGATCGTACACACACTGTTGTTATGTTGAATTTTTGGAGTGCAAATAGATGATCATGTAACAAAGTTCACATTAGATCTATGTTATATACACACCAATTAAGCAAGATTTCCTGAATTTCAATTGTATTACGAAGCTTTAAGCCTTAAATTTGAGACATTTTCTAGAATCAAAATCATATAATGGATGTTGATCAAAACAGGAATATAGTTTAGGAGCATTATATCTTCATTTTAATATTCATAAAGGAAAATTGTTATGTTCGAGGAATTAATTTTACTCGTCCTAGGATAGGTATTTTTGTAGTTTATAAATAAAATTAAATTCAAACGAGTAGGGTAGCTTATAGAGTAAATGTGGTATTGTAGTGACTGCTAATGTGTCTAGTTAAGAGTAGGATAGGCAGAGAATGTCCCCCCCCCGCATTCCACACACTTTTAAGGGCCTTGTACCTAATTTATTAAAATTGTATAATCATATTCTTTTGCCCAATAATTGAAAGTGTTCTATTCTCAGTTCGTAGGATGAGAAATCCTTCTAGACTGAGGAAGTTTTTTTTTTTTTTTACTCAATCTAGAGTGGTCCTTTTTGGGGTGGAGGGGGAGATGAGTGGTGGATTTTCCCTTACGTTAAAAAACGATCTTGTGTTTAGTTTTGTCCCCTTGGGGAGATAGGTAAATAGGGACAGGTCTCCTATTGACAGGTCTTTTCTGCACATCCCCACCTTCGGGCTAGGATCAAAGTGTAGTATCTGTAACTTTGCCCTCGTGGGGAGGCAAGTAGTATATTCAAGTTGTTCGTTTCCTTAGCAATTGACAACGGTTTTAGATTTCATATCAGCAGCAGCCGGGATTATATTGCATACGTGTTGTTGTTGTTGTTGTTGTTGTATGTTTTTATTATTACTTATATTTATTCTTTTAGTCGTAACGTTTCAAATCTGAGATTGAGGAATTTATTTAGTTGACGTGAACACGGATTGTTTTGTGTTTCATCACGAGTTTTCCTGTTGGTTCTGAATGCCTTCATGCGGCTTTTGTTTGTTCCAGCGACTGAAAGAATCAACCAAGTTGTGCGGCTACTACTTATAGTAGCAGTAAATAGTAGAGAATCCTACTGTAGCGGAACGTATTTCGTGTGGTAAGTAAACAAAATAAGGTACTTTATTAATTATTGCATTCGATTATCATTTATTTTTGTTATGTAATCAACCAATTAATAATCGTTGCAACAAATAACATTGGAACCCCATAGTTTCTGAAAGCCGGTTCAGAAGAATTAAGTAACAACAAGTGTTAAGTTTTTTGTTGTATTAACTGTATTCTTCGGACTACTATTTTGATCTTCGTTATTATATTCACAACATTTCGGCCGATGTAACCTCCGGCATTCTTCAGGTGGATCTCTTTTATTTCCGTCGTTGTATTATTTCGAGTCAGTACCGATTTGATATTTTTTCGGAATTTTTTAGATGAGGATTGTTTGGATTATTCGGACTACTATTCTCACCTGAATGTTATTTTCGCAATGTTTCGGCCGATGTAATCCCCGGTCTTCTTTGGGTGCATCTTTTCAAACTTTGGAACTGAACACTGTATATAACCCACAGGGGTAGATTGTTCTCATTCCATCAGCCATGACCGGTTTGAAATGTTAATTTATTTTATTCTTAGTTTTTATCGTAGTAAGGATTGAACCGTAATCACCCAGAAGACTGTGACTTAGAAATTAACTGTTAACCAACGCCTTTAACCGTTATGCTATGGGTCCATATTCCTTAGTTCGACTAGAAGGTTCCCATGTTCGACAGGGTTTTGGTATTATTCCAAAAGAACTTCGTTTCTTTTTTTTTTCTTTTTTACTTAACTCATGTTTTAGTCACAAAATAACATTAAAAACACTAAGTTATAACAAGTTCCATCGCGCATGTGAAAACGCCGAAATGTTAACTAGTCCGGAAAATATATAGTCGCCATCTTTATAAATAAGTTGAGCACGAGGCTAAGAACACATAACTCAAGTTCATAATTTTCTAGCTAAAAGATAGGGAACCATTTTTTTCTTTTAGAAAAACATTATTTTACTTTCTCTGTTCTTAACTGGATAATTATGAACTTGAGTTATGTGCCCTTAGCCTCGTTCTCGACTTGTTTATTAAGATGGAGATTACTTTATCCGATCGATTTTCATTTCGGTGTTTCACGTGTACGATGTGAAATGAATTGTTTGCAATGCTCTCACTTTCTTCTTTGTTTTTTTTTGTTTTAACTAAAACATGTTAAGTAAAAATAAGTTGTTTTGCCAAAAGCCATTTCACTCTCAATAATTTGCGTGACTGAAATAGGAATTAAGACGTAATGAGACGTGACATAATAAATTTTGTGATTTATTTATTTGTTTTTTGTTGTTTATTTTCTGTTGTGCATGAGATATCTGTGGAATCAATGTATCGTATTCATTTTGTGCGCAATGTCTGAATTAAATTAATCATAACTTACATCATTTACAGCGTGGAATCTCTTTTAAAAAGACTAACACGTGTAATCTCCATATTAATTAAATTATGACCACTTCTCGTGAGTCCGTGTGTTTCTCGTGTCAACGTAACGTTGATCATTTGCCATTGAATTAGTTTACATTCTTTTACTATTACTCGAATATTTATTAAAATCAAAAATGCAATACCATAAAAAATGAAACGATTAAAAAGATTCTATTTTTTTAGACAGGATTTTCAAGTTAAATTCAATTTTTAAGGTATCGTTTGTTTACATTGTAAGGTGAGAGTACATAATAGTTAACACCCCTCCCCTATATTAAGAATGGGTTTCTAAATAATAACGTTGCAGAAGTACAAAAAGAAAATAATTACGAAATTAAATCCACCTTAATACGTGTCAGTCTTCGTAAACAAGTCAGCCATTTAATCTTTTACTAGTTGAAGAAAGAAAGATGTGCTTATATAGATCAGCCCCCATGGCTGCGTATATTTATTCAGTAAAATCCGGTAACGATTTACAGCAACCGAAAAACGATCACAAAAAAATTAAATTGGTTTCCTAAAACAAGAAAATAAAAAAGAAAATAAAAAAACTTATTGATTTATTACATTGCATGTTTTTGTTTTATTATTGGTAAATTGTTGCTTTTTATTTATTTACTTTTGTGATTATTGTATTGTTCCTCGGTGTTATTTTTTTTTTTTCAGTCACGTAAACATGTTATTTGTTTTTGTAAATTGTTTCATTTCATGTAAACTTTTTTTTTCTGGTTATTTTTTCGTTTTCGACGTGTCGTGTCTTGTTTTACGAAATTCCAGGCATGGTTCACTTTCCAACAGTCAGAAACCACTTTTTTTTCAATTTTTCTTTTAAGTGTACCTGCGTGAAATGAAACAATTTACAAAAAAAAAAAAAAACTGTATTTTTAATAAACCCACCGGTTGTGTCACTGAAAAAAAAGGTGCTTGTTCGTAATACTCAACCACCCGTTTTTCTCAACATTTTTACTGACCAGTGACCAAATTTTGTTCTTTTTCAGTGTAATTTACCTATCATGTCGCTAGAGAATTCCGTATTTGGGGGGGGGGGGGTATTTTTTCGGTACTAATCTGAAAAAGTACCTTTATTTATTTTTATTTTTTTCAAATATTTTAGATTTTACGAGAGGGGACAAGTTTCGTATATAAATTTAACGTAAACTGATCACCCACTTTTTGACCATGTTGCAAAAAATCTAAATGATTATTTTTTTAAATTCTAAAAATAAAAAAAAAATGGAATTCTCTAGCGGCATTATAGGTAATTGTACATAGAAAAGGGGGAAAAAATGGTTCGTAAAAAAGGTGAAAAAAATAGTTCGTAGTGTATTACGAACAAACAACATGCAACATTTTTTGCAACTTTTTTACAAACCAATTTTAAAAAATTTTTTGTGTATAATTACCTATCATGCCGCTAGAGAATTCCGTTTTTTGCGGGGGGGGGGGGATTTTAAAAAATATTTTAGAATTTTGCAACATGGTCAAAAAAGTGGGTGATCAGTTTACGTTAAATTTATATAGGAAACTGATCACATTCCTAAAATCTAAAAATATTAGAAATAAATTTCCCAAAAACACGGAGTTCTCTAGCGACATGATAGGTAATTATACACCGAAAAAAATTGATCAGTAAAAAAAAAGTTGAGAAAAACGGATGGTGGAACAAGCGCCAAAAAATCAAATAACACTAGAAAACAATTACATCAAAGTAACAATTTATAAAAATACAATGCAATAATGTATATATTATCAGTACCCCCACACACACATATGCAATTTTTCTTTTCCGGTTTCAAGAACTGATGTAACGGTGCCCGGAAAATTCGGCAATTATGGAATAAAGCGATTGAAAATAGATTTTAGAACCGTTTTCTTGCGGGAAATATAGTTGTAAATACGGGGCTACAGCCCCCCCCCCCTCCCCAATGAAGAGCACTGCTTGTATTATCATTTTGGTACTTGTGCAGTTTACGGACCGGGCTACTTTTTAGATAAGATTTTAAAGTTAAATTCAATTTTCACGATATATTTTGTTTATTAAATTGTTAGGTGAAAGTACAGAATAGTTAACAAAGCCCCCTACTCCTCATGTTAAGAATGGGTTTCTTAATAATGTTATTATTTCAACCCGGTTTGTAATTAAGTTACGAGATTAAATCCGTCGTAATGCATTTAGGTTTCTTCGTAAACAAGTCAACCATTCTAATATTTTGTTAATAATTTTTTTTAAATATAAATTACTTCGTATCTGTTAAATTATTTTAGCTCAAATATGAAGAAATAGAACAAACAAATTATTACTGTATGCACCGCAACTACATTTATACTTGTTCAAAAATAATTTTAAAGGGATTTTTTTTTTTTTAATGAAGAAATCGCATTAGTTTTAATGTAATAAGACATATTTGGAGAAGGTACTTACGAAGCTATAAAATTTTGACACCATTAGCAATTTTCCTATTTGTAACCAATGCATCGATTTCACTGGCTAAAAAGTGTAGATGATTATCCAATGGAAATTAATGGTGAATCTCTGTAAGTTTCTATTACTGAAAAAAATTATCGGGTCGGATAGAATATGTAATCGATTAAATTGATTAGATTTTTTTATGTAATGGACACTGAAAATTTCAATCATTCACTGGCTAGACAGAATCAAATATCGATTTGTCAGATGCAATGCAAATTCAGTCTAACTTTTCTTTATATATTAGATATTCGGTGTAACTGTCATGTGATAGTTGTTTAATTTAGGGGATAAATATTTTAATTTCTGATTTTAATTGAAATCAGACTCAAAGTGGCTTAAGTCTAAATCTAAATTTTACTTTTTTAGTGATTAAATTCATAATTGTGAAACTCCTGAAACATTTTTGAAAATAAAAATAAATTGAACCTTCTCTCTACTGTAGGTTTTATTTTCAATTTTTGACTACGAAAATTTCTTCAATAAATTTAAGGGATTTTTTTAGGATAGGGTCCTATATTATTTTTCAATAAAAAAAGCAAAATAGTATTGTTCCCTTATTAAATTGACCAATCAACCATCACAAAAAAATGATTTACCTTCTTTAAATTTTATAAAATAATATAGGACTCTATTCTTAACAGTTGCCGAATATTTGACTTACTAAAAAAAGAAAATAATTAAAGTAGCCTTTTTTTTGTTGGTAATTTCCCAATGTATGGTCGCTTATTATTTACAATGAAATATGCTTCGGCATTGCTCGCAAACAACGTATTTTACTTAAAAATCATGTTTTAGTGCAATAAAACAGTGTTAAACATTAAAAACATTAAAGTTAAACAACTTCTTTTGTACATGAGAAATGCGAAAGAAAAAAACAAAAACAAGTCGATCAGAAGAAAAAAGATGACCAATATAAACACATCCAGAAAGGAGGTGTGTGGGAGGGGGTGAATTTTTTTTTTAGTTATATCTCCATTTGATTTGTTTAAACTTTAAATCGGACATCTTTTCGGGTTGACTTGTTTTTTTTCTTTCTGCGTTTTGTGTGTACAATTAAATTTTCTATAACTTTTTTATGTTATTTTTATTTTTTAGTAAAATAAAAGTTGAAACCTTGCCAAAACTCCTTTAATTGTAACCAAGTGACCGTAACGTCTATCTTTAAAAAAACCCTTGGATATAAATTGAAATCATAACGAAATCAAGTGTTAACTAACTGAAGTAAAATAAATTTTTTAAAAAGTAATTACCTATTAATGCTACTTTAGTACGTTGTTTAAATCAATAATGCCATGCTAATTACTATGAAAAAAAATTGTTAGCTGCAGATTACATTAATTTTAAGCTCAGCAAATAGTAACTTAGACTCATTTTTTATTGCAGAAAAGTGCCTGACGTAAACCATAGGAAACAAAATCCTTAAATTCTTTTCGATATTGACGTCAATGTTCTTTTTGTTAGATAAATTTATGGAATAAAACTAAATATTTCTTTGAAAGAATTGATGATAAACAATAAAATTTAAAATATTAAATTTTTGTAAAGAAAATGTATTAAAAAATACATTTTCTTTTTAATGTATTTTCGAATTACTTTTTTTGTGTGTACTGATGAGTCACCATTTACTAATGACCACTCGAGGATAAGGGTTAATGAGATTGTTGGTTGGATGATGAACAATACGATGAGAGGATTGGAAACGATGAGTGGGATGAGCAGAATTTTATTACTTAACAAAAGCATCAAATTATCAGATGATACATTAAAACAAGTTCACTTTTTGGTGTGTATGTGCGTGGGAGTAGTTTGCTATGTATGCTTAACAGAAAAGCACACCCTAGCGTTCTTCACCACCCTCTAAAATTATAAAAAAAAGAAGCCAATAGATTTTAAAAAAAATTTTTTTTTTTAACATAGTTCACCCCAAACAAGGCAAGCCGCCACTGTAGACGTAAGGGGCTACTGAGAGAAGGAAGGGGGCGGGGGGGTCAACCTAACTTGGGATCTGCGCAGCGAGATGTCTGTTTACATTAGTTTTAAATTTCTGCATGTCTGTTCTGTCGGGGAAACAGGGGGCAGGGAGAGAGTTCCAGAGGCCAGCAGTACGAGGAAAGAAGCTATTTGAGTAGAAGGCTCTCCGACATTTGGGGACCTCCACAGTGAATGAATGAAATTTAGTTGATTGTCGAGTTAGTCTAGGGAATTTACGTCAGGGGGGCACAAGAGTAGCCAATTCATCGGAGCATAATCCATTGAAGTATTTGTAAAACAAGCACAAGGATGCCACATTGCGGTGATGGGACAGAGGCTGAAGCTTGGTTGACAGTGAGGGTCCAATTAGGTTGGCGATTCTTTTTTGGACCTTGTCAAGGAGGGAGAGACTAGTAAATGATGCACCAGCCCAGATGTGACAACAATACTCCATGCATGGGCGAATGGTGGCTTTGTAGAGATACAGGATAATGTCAGGTGTGAGGAGTTTACTAGCACGGTAGAGGGAGCGAACCTTCTTTGTGGCAGCCTTGGCAATGTCTTCAATGTATTTGTTCCAATTCATGTTACCTGTGAAGGTTAGGCCGAGGAGTTTGAATGATGAACTCTCAGGTAGGGTGTTATTTGCCATGACAATCGGTGGTTGAATAGGTTCCTTGTAGTTATTGAAGGAAAGGAGTTTTGTCTTTGTGGCATTAAAAGTTACCAACCATTTATGACCCCAATCCACTACAGCCTGAAGGTCATTTTCTAAAGATTCAGCCATTGCCTTGGATATGATCGCGTCTGTTTTACCAACATGGCGAGAGTAAAGTGTGGTGTCGTCAGCAAATAAACCAATCTCAGACTCTACGTCATCAGGGAGATTGTTTATGAAGATCAGGAACAGTAAAGGTCCAAGGATAGATTCCTGGGGTACAACAGCATTTATGTCATGTTGCTTAGATGAACGGCCATCGAGGACAACCTGGATTTTTCTTTTGTCTAGGAAGGATCTAATTATATTTAGTAATTGCCCAGTAATACCGTATGAGTGTATTTTCAGGAGAAGCCCTTTATGCCATACCTTGTTGAAGGCCTTGGATATATCGAGCGCTACTGCCCTAGCTTCACCTGCCTTGTCGAGTGTATGATACATACATTCCGAGATGACCGTTAGGATGTCTGCAGTAGATCGTGCTTGTCTAAATCCATACTGGCGGTCAGAAAGAAGTTTAGCATCAACTAGGTGCCGTACTATCAACAGATTGATTAAGGATTCAAAGATTTTAGCAAAGATCGGCAGCAGACTGATTGGGCGATATTTCTGAGGATCGGTTCTATTCCCAGAACTCTTGTAGACTGGTACCACAGAGGCAATTTTCCAGCTATCGGGGAAGCAAGATTCAGCTAGACATTTATTGTAGAGTTTGGAGAGGACAGGGGCCAGTTCAGATTATCTCCTTTTGTCTATTGCTAATAGATTATCTCCCTTGTTTTCTAAAATAGCCCCATTTGATTGGGCAAGATAAATCTCTTTGACCAATCACCAGACAATTAATTTTGGCATGATGTAATTGGATTCCCCTCCTGCGTTATTCTCTTTGTCGGTTTGATCTCTATTGCGTTATCCTATTGTTAATTGTTATTCTCCATTGTTATTATTATTGTTGTTGTTGTTGTTGTTATACGGTTACTCTTTATTAGTGCCGAACTATTTTTAAAGTTAGACTTTTTTTTTCTGCCGTGTTTTTTTCTCACTGTTTTGTTGTTCCCCTATTGGTCATGGCAGCTCCATGCCCTATGCCTAAGGAGAAAGAAATGGGGTTGTTACCTTCCCCTCAACCAGGAACGTTGGGCTGGACAAAACCTCCAACTGTACAAATCAATATGAAGGAATTTCAAGCCAAAATGGACATATACAAGACCAAAATGACAGACACTGGACTTATTATCGACCTGCCGAAGTTGGAGGAAATCCAAAGAAAGACGCTTACGATGTTTGTGGTAGACAAGAGGACCAAGAAAGCAACAAGAGCCTCTGTGGACATTATAACAAAACTTTTAGCTTCGGTAGGTCATAGACACATCAAAATCATAAAGACTCGTGGTTACAATAACTTATCCGCACTTTTTTCATCCGAAGACGAATGTTTGAAGTTATCAAAAAAAGAGATAATTACCCAGGATTATATACTTCGTATGAAGCACTTGGGTTGTCGAAGAACCACCATATCCGTATTCTATGTCTCCTTCTACATTGAAGGGGAACACATCGGAGCATTTTTGACAAAATATGGAGACCTGATGTCTGTGTCTTGCGATCAGTATCTTTCCATCTGGAATTTTGACATTCTTATTGATCGCAAGGCATTTACAGAAATACCTCACTACCTGGAGGTAGGGGATGAGAAGTTGCCTGTTATTGTCGCAGGAAGAGAAAGCCAAAAGGGCCTACGAACAACCTCAAGAATAAAGTAGGCGAACATTTAGGCCATAAGGTTGGCCATTTACGAGTTGATCCCCTCTACTGAATCTTCAGAAAAGGAGACAGATTACCCTCCCCTTGTCCAACTATATGACAAAGATGACAGATGGATGCTAGTGACGTGGAAAAAAACATCCGGAAGACTCACCCTGGAGCAGATGAGGAAAGAGAAGGAGGAGGAGGAGTACAAGATGTCAAAGGATCCAGGGCGGACACATTTGTTGAAGTAATTCAACTAAATAAAAAACCAAGAGAAACAGGCCCTTACTCTCCCACCAAAGCTCAGACCAGCAAAGTAACCCCTAAGCCCGGCCCCAAATATACACCCACAACAGCACCCATTTTCCCACCTGCAAAATAAAACTCACCCCACAAAATGCCGCCTCCTGTCACTGCTCCCATAAAATAAAGGGAGTACAAACTAATCCCCTTAAGCCCAGCTCCCCCCAAAAATAGAACTGTCTCCCCAAGGCCCTCTCCGTTCATTTCTCCCCAACTGACCCCAAGAAATACACCGCCTGCTTCCCCCCCAAAAAATACCAGTGCTCCCTCCCCTGTCCTCTTTCCTCAAACACGCCCATAAACCCACTCCCC
Organism: Sepiola atlantica; assembly: GCA_963556195.1. Lineage (NCBI taxonomy): Eukaryota > Metazoa > Mollusca > Cephalopoda > Sepiida > Sepiolidae > Sepiola > Sepiola atlantica. Next base: position 140,370,240 of record OY744522.1, read on the forward strand.
CTCACTCTCCAATAGAAACAGACCTCAACATCCCCCTCCATCACCATAAATGAGTGAACTAACTGCATTTGCCAAAGAAAAGGGGAAGAAACGTCAACTTTTCTTCCCCAGGGAGGATATTTGTAGAATATCGACCGAAATAGTCGCAAGGGCAAGAGGACATAACCTCGTTGACCTTAAAAAAATGCTTGCATTCACAGAGGTGGAGGGCAAGGCACTTGAAGACCCATACCACTTCCCAAATGCACCCCGAATTTTGACTGTTATACGGAAAAGAGAGAAGGCGAGGCCAGTTTGGCGAATGCTGGAGGAGGCAAACATCACATATGACATATCATCCCCGTTAGCTATTTATAAAAATACCAATTTACGGAATTTAAGTAAATCGTGTTTTGGGAGGGTCCCCATTTTATTACACCAATCCTTATATCAAGCAGCTAAATTAATCTTCCCCATAGATGTCGCAGCTTGTCTCAGAATGGCGTCATCACCACTGAGATGGGCTCTTATTCCTTGGGAAAGGCTATTGGCATCTTGACACCGTCAATGTTCGTTTCTGGAACCTAACCCTAAAGTACCACAATGTCTCTCAATCTAGCTAGTGTAAATGTCCGTGGGCTGAGGGCCGGTTCTCGCAAAATTCGAGTTCGACAGGATCTTCAGCAGCTTGGAGTGGATATATGCTGTATTCAGGAGACCCACTTAATTCCAAGTGATTATCTGGGTGCGCTGACTAGGAATTTTCGTGTCTATTCAGCGTACTTCGATTCTTGCTCGAGGAGAGTTTCCTGCCTAGTAAAGAAAACCTTAAATGCGTCGTGTGTCCCTTGCTTCATGGATTCGGAAGGAAGGCTTTGCGTTCTGGATGTTACCATAAACGATAAGGCATTTAGATTAATTTGGGTTAATGCACCCAATAGCCACACTGAGCTTGCTCCATTTTTTTTTTTTTGCGAATCGAGCAGTTCATGAATACTTCTCGGACAGTTATCTTAGCAGGAGTCTGGAACGTGGTCCTGGATCCTGATTTGGATCGCTTGGGTAATCGTCCTAGGGTTACTAACCCAAATCGTGAGTTTCTCGATAGGTTTGATCTTGTCGATAAATTCTGAAATGAGAAGCCCCGTGATGTAGTACGGACTTGAACAGCTAGCCGCCACAGCACGGTTCGTTACAACTTTCAAGTTATATCGACCGGTTCTTAATTAAGAGAGTCGACATAGGAGTATTAGAATGTCCAAGTTTTCATAATATAGTTTACTCGGATCACCGACTTATTTAGGTTCGTGTAAACTTAGCTAGACCTAAACCTAGAATGGCTGGTTACTGGAAACTTAACACGTCGTTGTTCGATATGAAGGGTTACCGGGAACAGCTAATACTAACCATATTGTGAGAAACGACGGGTGCTATAATTGGGAATAAGCGGTGGGTGAAACTTAAGAAAGTAATTAGGTCCTTTTCTGCCGACTTTAGCTGACGACTCAACCTAGAATCTAGGGCAGAAAAAGCGATACTAGAAACTAGATTAGATTGGGCAGTGGAGGCGGGAGATAGCACTAACGTAATTATACTTAAGGCGAAGCTGGCCTCTTTGGCTAGCAAGGAGAACCAGGCTTCAGTAGTTAAGGCTAGGTTAAAACGAATACCACAGAAAGCAACAAATATGGAACCTGAATTGTGTGCAGAAGAGCGGCGACATGCTATGAACCGACATATCGCACCTGTCACATTGCCGGCCGGACGAACCGTGACCACAAACGAAGGTATTTTGGAGGCATTTCGGTCTCATTTTCAAGATCTTTTCATTAGGTTGCCTGGTCTGTCATTAGCGCATTTCAACCCCTATTTAGCCGACTTTTCTCGCCTCGAGACGACCGAAGCGGCTAGGTGCGAAGGTTGCATAAAGGAGGAAGAAGTTCAGGAAGCCTTAGGTCAGGTCGGCTTGGATCGGTCTCCGGGGATCGATGGTTTACCCTACGAGGTGTATTTGAGGCTGTCCCACATTTTTGTACCCTTGCTGACAGTTTTATTTAACTCTTGGTTTAGGAATGGGTCTATACCTCAGTACTTAACCAGGAGTATTGTGAAACTTGTACGCAAGAGCAATAATGGTGGGGATGGGATAGGTAATTTTCGGCCCTTAACAATGTTAAATACAGAGTTAAAGATTTTGGCCAAGATTTTAGCAAATCGTCTGCAGGTTGTCCTGCCTGGTCTGATCAGCCCTGAAGAGGCTTGTGCTGTGAAGGATAGGACTATTCAGGATAACTTGCACGCGTTACACTTGATCATTGAGAAAGTCGACTCAGAAGCCGCGATGATCAATTTAGATCAGTCCAAAGCATTTGATAGGGTGGACCATCGTTACTTGGAAGCTGTTTTGTCTTTGGCCGGTTTTGGCCCTCATTTTCACTCTTGGATTCGCCTCTTGTATGCAAACCCCGGTACGTTGGTGGAGGTGAATGGTTTTGGGATCTGAGCCCTTTAAATTATCCAGATCTATTCGTCAGGGTTGTCCTCTTTCACCGATGCTCTATGTGCTTGTGTTGGAACCTTTCCTTCGCAGACTAAGGGTGAATCCGGTCTTACGTGGAATTGCTTTGACAGGTGCTTGCACCACGTTAAAGTACTCTGCTTATTTCAAAGTAATCCTTTAAATACGTAAAAAGAAATGAAACCCTGTTAATCAATTAGTTTTTAATTTTATAACGTTTATTTAAAATTAATTTCATGAAGAAAGATTCATGTGTTTTTTGAAAATTCAGACCCGAACTCCGGCTTTCAAACCCTTAATAAATACTAAAAGAAAAACTTTAAAACTCTAATGCTAATTAACTATTTATAGAATAGAGACGTCACTCTTCCTAAATTAGTAATTTTATTTGTTAGAAAATTTTTTAAAAATACTTTATGACCCATAATGCATCACTCAGCATAAATCGGACATTTTGAAAAAATTGTCAAAGCATATAAAAACAATTGTCAACAAGAAGCAACCATGTTGAATTGTCTCCAGCTATCGTGGACAAATACCATGGTATATTTTTATTATTATTATTATTATTAAATTAAACATTTCTGTCAAAAAAAAAAAAAATTCCCCAAAGAACAACTATTGAATTTAATGGTTTTATGCAATACGTTTTGAAATAGTGCCGAGCAGCATTTGGGGGGGGGGGGGGGGGGGATTCCCCTAAAGTTAATAATAACCAATCAAAGCACGTGCCCATGGTCTTATTTTTTACAACTTGTACTTTGTTTTATTAGTTTCCTTCTGGTGAGTGTCAACTTACAGTGAAAAAGATATAAATAACCACGAGAACAGCTATTATCAAAGCCAGGTTTAAAGTCTGAAGCATCAGAAGAATATTAGTGTTGAACTTGTGACTCATTCGGTCAGTGTTTGTTATATTATTAAATATTTATAAAAACCTTGTGGAATTTCTAAATATATTCTATCTTATCAGTTTTTCAAAGATTGCTTGCCTTTTATAAGATTGAGTAGGAAATATTGTGTTGTGGAGCGATAACACCCCCTACAATAAGAATTAGACTAAGTCCAGGAAGGACTATAAATATGTTGTATTTCTATTTATTTGTTGTGTTATATGTACATCTGTGGCAACTGCAACAGTGCCTGTCGATCCAGGATAGGATTGCACAGTCACAGCAGACACTGCAATTCGGCAATAGGCAAATCTGAGACACAGATGCCAACAACAACAATTATATGTAGTGTGAGAGCGAGAATAAAAAGATATATCTTTCATTTCCTAACCTTTTGTTCTATTAACTGTTGGTGTACAAATGCAACAAATTGATAATGAGCAAAGAATTTTCTATTGACCTATGCGGTGTTAACAAAATTACAAATTAGATGCAAAAGAACTTCACCAAATTTCCTAAAATAAAATAAAACAAAAAAACAATATGGAGGACTTTAATAGTTTTATGTTGGAATTCTTAAACCACGAAGCAAAACAGTGCATTCAAGATATGGAAAGACTCAAAGAAATACTTGAAAAACAATGTAGGCAATATATGGAACGACATGAAAAGCCGCATCAAGAAAACTTTAAATGACAGAAAGAATTTCTCTTAGACTCTTAGAAAAGTTCTCGAGAGAAAGTGACCATGGTAACACTAATTTTTTTTCTCTCGGGATTCTGTAATTTGTAATTAACTCAATTGGAGAATTTAGGTGCAGGTCAGAAAAGGTGACATTTGCAGCACATTTTCGAAGATACAAGGAATTTTTACAAAAGATTGTTCTATATGGTCAGACAAGAAAAAAAATTGGTACTTGTCCAGATATTAAACCTAATTTCCGTGACTGCCCGGCAGCAGCGAGCCGACAGCTAACGGAAGCGTCTGAGACCTGCCGAGTCGGCAGACGACAACAATATAAGACGATGAATATACGTAAAGAAAAAGAAATGCATATATTTTTATACAAAAAATGAAATAAATGAACAAACCCATAGCTGAAATAAATAAACTTTTTTTTATTATTATTTTTTAACCATTTTTTTTAAAACTTTTGTAGAAACGCTAACATAATAAACTGTTTTTTTTTTTAACTTTAAAACGCGAAAATAATAGAAACTGTTTTTTTTTTTACTTTTTTAAACCATTCTTTTTTGTAACTAAAATAATAAACTGATTTTTTAAAACTTTTAAACTCTAAAATAATAACTTCTTTTTTTAACTTTTTTAAACCCTTTTTTTTTGTAACTTTCTTTTTTTTGCAATTACGCATTGTTTTTGTTTCATTATTTTAGCTTTTATCGGAGGGTTTTTCGTCTGGGGTTTCGCGCTAGATGTTCGATGCACACCTCCCGCAGAAAATTTTTCCAGTCCACTTGCGTGGTTCGAAACAGTACGCCGTATTCTTTTAGTAAGTTTTTAACGGTCGCCATATCCTGGGACCACAGGTAGATTATCTTTAGAATGGTCGAAATTTCTAGTTTTGACCACGAAAAAAACGTCCCCGATCGCAACGAAATCCAAGCCCACCATTCCTGGGTGGGGCATCTCCATGCATATTTCTCCGTCACAGTCTTTCGCGGTGCATAACTTTTGCCAAAAGTTAATGCACTGCTCCGGAGAGCCAATTGTACGACACAGCACTTCGAAATTCATTTTCTGCAATTGGCAAGCATCTCTCCTTCAAATCGCTATAGGCTGCTTGATGCCAGCCTCGTTTTCGATTCGGCAGGTCTCGGACGCTTCCGTTAGCTGTCGGCTTGCTGCTGCCGGGCAGTCACAGAAATTAGGTTCAATATCTGGACAAGTACCAAAAAATTTGACTCTTGCTTGGAAAATTCAGAGCTATTGAACATGAAAAGTATGCTAACTACATACTACGAAAATATCCAGTGGATATTTCGTTTCAGGAAACCATTTAGCTATTAACAAAGATTTTTGGCAAAAGTAGTTTACTTTTCAACACACGTTTGCAATGTAACCAAAAAGGATACAGAAGATCATACTACATTTGCAAGCGTAGTGAGTAAGGAATGTGAAAGATTCAAACTCGGGCAACTTATCCAGATTTGTTCAAATGTTTAATAGTTTTTGCAAGGTCTTACGTCTGAGACACTGAAATAAGATCACATTTATTATCAAAATTAGAGCAAAATTCTGAATTAAAATTACAAACTATAGAAGAACAATGTCAAGGATAATACATCCATGCCATGATACTGCAAAAATTGAGGAAAAAGATATTTCACACATACACTCGGTCAAAAGAAAAGGAAAAGATTTTCTTTAAAAATGAATCCTTGTCAAATAAATTGTTAATTTAAAAATAAGGATTGTCGTAATTGTCACAATAGGAGACATAAGTTCTCACATTCTAGAAAAGATTCAAAGAAAAAGAATCCCAAATTTAAAAATACGGTTAATTTTACAAAAACGGAAAACGCATCCACTATGGTTAAAAGTAAATTTGTAAATGTAAATATGGAAGACAAATGTAAAATTTCAATTCGACACACTTTTGATTTAACATAAAAAAAAAACATGCTAATTACTTTTTTTAAAAATTGTCCACGGAATAATTGGTAAAAAAATATATGCTATGCTAATGTATCATTTATGAACAAAAAATTAAACTGAAAGCATTAATGATGGATTGATCTCGTAACCTATTTGGAACAGATTGAATGGAGACATTTGATTTATGAAACCTACCAATAAATATGTTTTGTAATACCGTAAAGATGGCTTCAAATAGCACAGGAAATTTAAAAAGGGAACTTAAATCATTTTTTTTTTTCTGAAGGTTTAGGAATGTGCTCAAAAGGCGAAAGCTGCATTTGAATTAAAAAATAATGTACAACTAATTTTTTTACCAAAAAAATAAGTACCTTTTACAGCTTAAGAAATAATTGAAAAATAACTGGACCGTTTAGGACAAAGTGCTTTGGCCAGTCCCACAGTTTATGTAAAAAAAGGACGAAATTCGAGTTTGTGCTAATTAGTCAACTGGACTAAACTATTGTTTAAAAGCTCATTATCTAGTCCTGAAGATATATTTTCAAAATTAAATGGAGGAAAATATTCTCAAAACTCGATTTATCAGATGTCAACCTGTAAATATACATGAGAAGAAAAATGTACAGAATTGTTAACTATAATTACACACAAAGGTTTGTACAAATTTAATAGACTGCCTTTTAGTATAAAAGTAATTCTAGGAATATTTCAACAAATAATGAACGCCATTTTAATAAAAAGGGAAAATAGAAAACAATATTATTTAATAAAATTAAGCTAAGCATTGATAAATGCAAAGTTTTAAAACAACAATTAAATACTTAGAACACATAATTGATGAAAAGAGTCGAAATCCATCCAGATCCATAGCAATAAAAAAAAAAAAATGCTTTCTCCAACAAGTGTGTCAACATTGCAAGCTTTTTGGGGGGGATTTGCAAATTATTACAGCAACTTTATTCTGAGAATGCATGCATTAAAACACTATGATCCTAAGAAATATGCATTACAACTGATGATAGTATCTTCGAATTAGGGGCCGTTTTACTACATAAGGAAGATTTGGAGGACCCTTTTTAGGGTTCTCGTTTTGGGGTCGATTTTTGGGGAGAGTCAGTTTTAGAGAAACATTTTTAGATAATACTCAAATATGAGAGAGCGAGAGAAATGATATATGATAAACACAAAAAAAATAATGAATTCAGAAACATAAGTTTCCAAAAGAAATATTTATATATATTTAAAATGGAAGTTTACATAGATAGGTAAGCATAGAATGTTTGTTTATATTATGAGATTTCTTGCAGAACACAAGAGATTCATTAGCTGAGATAGCGAGGAACTCAGAGTCGATAATTTAAGGGCTGTGAATTATCCACGGGTCTGAAAAATCGTAATCAAAACTTCCTCACTCAATTACAAAATTTACATTTGATTAAAAATTATTAATAAGAGTCAATGTCCATGTGTTTTCATTGTAGAAAGTTCAGTGAAAAATGTTAGGAGTATTAAAATGAATAAGTTTATACATTTGTTTTCGATAAACAGACGACAGGGTGAAAGAGTTAATGCGCTGTATATGTGTGTGTGTGTGTGTGTGTATATGTATATATACATATGTATATATATGTGTATATATACATATACATATGACATATGTATATGTCAGAGTGCGTATGCTTATGACTGTGAGTTGAGTAAAGCTTTCCCAATCGCCCGACAGGAGTCAAGGGAACCTAGTGAAATGACGATGTTAGATCTGTTGTGAACTTTGGCTTAAACTGTTTATTGAAGGAAAAATCTAGCTTTTTATGCTCTCTGGGTGGATCAAAACATCAAATTTGATAAATTCAGAGAGATGCATCTGATTGGCTTAAAATGTGTTTTATTTGTTTTTATTAATTCAGACGAGTGTATGCATCGAGCTACATGCGCAGAAACGATTTTAAGCATTTTCATTTTGGGCACTGAAGGGTAAACTTTGTCACTGCAAAGATAACAGATATGCAAAAGCAATATTTCATGCATCAAGAATGTTATTCTCAGCAGAAAAAATTACAGTCAAATAGAAAAAGAGGCAGTTGGTATAATATCTACGCTAAAAAGATTTCATAAATTTTTACATTGACCAATATTTATTTTGCAAACGTTTCATAATCTATTACTATCAATAATTGACTTTAAGATAAACTTATCGGCTTATACTGCGAATTCCATGCAAAGGGAGGGAATTCCAAAGGCTAGCAGTTTGAAGAAAGAAGCTATTAGAGTAGAAAGCCTTCCGGCATCTGAAGACATACACAGTGAAGCGGTGGGATTTTGCTGACTGCTAGGTTGATCGGGTATGTAGGACGAGGAGGGGTGGCACCAGTGCCATAAGTTCATTAGAGCGCATTCCATTGATGTCTAGGGATGCAACATTGCGGCAATAGGACAGGGGCTGGAGCTTAGTATTCTATTAACTGTTGGTGTCCAATACAACATATCGTTCTGGTTTTCATTTCTCCTTTTATATATATATATATATATATATATATATATAAAAGCTGTGTGTTACTTTGGAATTGTTGAAGTTTAACTTTAGCAAAACTAATGGACTATTACAAAATGGAAATGTCTCAGTTACAAAATGACGTAGCAATATTTCAACTCAGTCTTGGTATTTACTTCCTTCCCACCGCAAGAAGATGTGGCACAAGGTCGGAAGGTGGGGAGAACAAGCCAGCGCCCCTAAAGAAGGAGCACTCTAGCCTATTAAAAATTGCCTGAGAAGCCCTGTCGGCATTCCCTGGTTGGGGCGCCTCAGGCATTAAGCAATAAACTTACACCACTTCAAAGAAAAGAGGCAAGGCCTGGGAGGGTGGACCTCTTAGAACTGCACAGGAGAATACCTCAAGACATTACCGGTGTACAGAGTTTAGCATCCATCAGAACAGATACAACACTCTGATCTTAGCCAAAATGCCAAGATTTTTAAAGACCTTTCAGCCTTCAATTTTATAAAACACGAGCGATTTTTGTATTTATTTCCCTCCCACAGCTGTAAGATGTGACACAAGGTCGGAAAGTGGGATTGAAAAGCCAGCGCCCAAGAAGAAGAGCACTCTAGTCTATAAAAAATGCCTGGGCAGCTCTGTCGGCATTCCCAGGTAGGGGCTCCTCAAAGGGTTAGAAGTCAAAGCCTTGGAGGGTGGACCTCCTAGAACTGCACAGGACCATCCATCAGACTGGCGGAATCAAGGCCTGAAGGTCTACAGGGTGTAGCATCCCCTATTTATCTACTTCCCATGGAGCAGAATGTGACACAAGGTCGGAAAGTGGGAGTTGAGAAGTTAGCACTCTAGAGGAAGAGTACTTAGGGGACTTTAAAAAATTGCCTGGGCAGCCCCGTCGACATTCGACGTCGGTAGGGGCGCCTCAGACAGTAAGCAATAAACTTACTCCTTCCCAAAGAGGGGAGGCGAAGCCTGGGAGGGTGGACCTCCTAGAACTGCATAGGACAGACCCATAGACAGGTGTAAGTCAAGCCCCAAAGGCCAAGACAATACCAGTCTATGGGGTGCAGTATCCATCGGAACAGATACTACACTTTGATCTCGACCAAAAGGCCGAAATATTTATAAAACTCTTTTGTGATGTCATAATAGGCTCTTGCTCTCTCTCCCTCCTCTTGCATCATGGGTCATCTATGTTCTCTGTTTTAATTTTGTTAATTCATCAGTTATGTCATAAAGGTTCTTCCTGATGTCTTTAACCTGTTTTAGTGGATGACCTCACCCTTTGTGATGTCATACAGTGTGCACAGAGAGACAAAGAAACATACAAGATCTACAGTTTTAGTAGTATTTCTTAGCTTTGACATTGGTTAGCTTTGTCGGCCTTTTGGCTAAGATCAAAGTGTAGTATCTGTTCCGATGGATACTGCACCCCATACTGGTATTGTCTGGATCTTCGGGTCTGGATTTACGCCGGTCAATGGGTCTGTCCTGTGCAGTTCTGGGAAGTGGCGCTCCCAGGCTTTGCCTCCCCTCTTTGGGGAGGATTGAGTTTAGTGCTTAATGTCTGAGGCACTCTGCCCAGGCAATTTTTTAAAAGCCCCTAGCACTCCTCCTCTGGAGTGCATTCCCACTTTCCGACCTTGTGTCACATTCTACTGTGTGGGACGTAGATAAATAGGAGCTTTGACATTGGTTGATAAAGCAACTGTTGTTTCCTATTTACTTGTCTCCTCACAAGGGCAAAGTTAGATACAGGGTCGGTTTTTTATGTGGGGAAAATCCAGCTCTGGATTGGAACAAAAATAAAAATTGCCTCAATCTAGGAATTCTCAGAGGACAGAATAGACAAAGTGTAGCATCAAAAGATACTACACTTTGTTCCTAGCTAAAAGTCCAAGCGACTGTTGTTGTTTTCGTTGAGAAAATCGTACTTCTACACAGAACCCATGAAGGTTGTGCCTCAGGATTGTCTGCTCTATCTAAAGTCCTCCTCATTGGCTGTAGCTATTTGTTATACCTGCAAGATTTCAGGTTTTTACTCTTGAAACCCAGAGCAGCAAGACTCAGCAGTTACATACAAAGTCGGGGAAGGCTTGACCCAGAACACATGAAGGAATAACAGTTGCACATGCGCAGAAGACATTGTTATTCTCCTCACTCCATTGATTTGCAATTCCAAGCCTGACACGTCCTTGCTTGCCAAAAGATCCCTTGCCCCTAAATGTTTTTCAGACCAGTATTGTCATTATCACAGTTTTGCGGATTTGAACTTCACAACGTAGGTACAGAGCTATCGATGGAGCAACTGGTCAGAACGAATGTGACACCTGTGGCTCTCGGACATTCCAGACCACAACATCTTGTCACAACACAATGGTCCTGTGACCAGTACGATATTGTCACACCTGATGATAATAACTGACAAACCGTCCATACTTTGTATGCTATATGACAATTTCTGAAGTTTCAGCATATCCAATTTCACTCACAAGGCTTGGTTTAACCCATGGCATATGGTTTTAAGGCACTTGTTAAAGGTGCTGCAATGGTTAAATCTAATAACATAAGCAGCCTGTTTGACATTAAAAACACGCATTTCAAAAAAGATATTCCATGTGTTAACGCAGGCCTTATGAGTGAAATTTGCTATGATAACATTAAATATACACGTTTTAGAAAATAAAGCTATGTAAAATCAATGTTACATTTAAAAAAAACTATTATTTATGTTATTCGGACTACTATTTTTATCTTGGTTCGTTATTTTCAAAACGTAATCTTCAACTAAAATGTGAAAATAATAACCAAGATGAGAAAAGTCATCGTCGTCATCATCATCATCATCATCATCCATTTTATTGTCTTATTTACCTTGGTCAGAGGTCTGACGTTTTCTGGCAGCCTGTAATCACAGTCTCCAAGCTTGGCGGTCTTGAGGATTGATTCCATTAAAATTCCATTGTCTAAGATTTTTGTTGATCAGAAGTCCAAATAAACCAAATAATACAAATTATCAATCATCATTTTTTTTAAATTCTGAAGCCTTTTTTAACATATCATAGCATTTGTTTTTTTATTAAAGACAATAGACTTTAAATCCCTTCTAAATATTTAAATCCAAACCAGTAGTCATGTGTCTCACAGTTCATTCCCCCTGTGTTGTTTCATCTCCACAACCTTGGTTTGAAAAACTGATTTTATATCAGCTTTGGTATCGAACATATAATGATACAAATGTTATTTATAAAAGAGGTGGCATCGAAAAATATCAAAGTATCGATACTTTTGATAACTATGTATAGAATAGTGTGGTTTACTAATATATATATGTGTGTATATATATATATGTATATATATATATATAAGGTTAATACAACAAAAAATATAAAAGTCAACTAATATCTTTAATTAGTGAACATCCGGATAAAAATAAAGCTCAATATACTGGATAGAGCATTAATAGCAATAGATAAAGTGAAAGAATAAAATAAGGTGCGAATCAAATTTTATTACAATTCAATGTTCAGGCAAAGTTCTTTAATGTCCTAATATATATATATATATATATATATATATATATATATATATATATATAACAGGTAAATAAAGATATAGTGTATACCTTTAATGTAGAACCTATCATGAAAGAATTGATGCTTGATATATACGAGATAGAGCAATTATATAGACAAGTAAAAGATGAAAATAAAGATTGTAAAAATACAATATCTATTAATTACTTAATAGATATTGTATTTTTACAATTTTTATTCTTATTTTTTACTGATGTATATATATATATATATATATATATATATATATATTTAAGAAAAAGTTGACGTTAAAGAACCAAAACAATTGAGACATTCCCATATAATATAAAATTTACTTATTAATAAATTAGATCTTATGAATCCCTAGGATATATTAAATACTGCAGATAAAATGTCATGTTATAATTCGGTAGATTACAAAATTATAATTAATTAAACATAATTATAATTAATAAACATTTTAAATATTATAATCCAGCTCTGAAAATCAACACTTAATGTTTATTCATATGTACACACGTTTCAAAAAAGCATTTTATTATTACCATTACATCAGAGTAAAACTTTTATGACTTTCTTCATCAGCATATAGACTTTATCAATTTCAATTTAGATAATTTCTAGTGGAAATATTCGCAATCCGTTCAAGAACAAAAACAATGTCCAGATGGAGGGACCAAATAAAACATTTTTTTTCAATCTCAAATACCTATATATCAGTCAAAAGTTCAAAAAGATTTTCATTGCACAGTCCTGGTTATTTATTTATCTTTGATATTTTCATTCTAATCTTTCAAATTAACTCCAGACATGTCTTCACTTTTACTTGGAACTCTAAATCCAAGGGAAATAAGCAATCACCCTCACTAGGCGTTGTTCAACGGGAAACTATTCGGCTGCTTCTCATTTATATCGTTCAGAAAACCAAATTTTTTTTTTCCCCCCAAATGGCGGAAGGGAACTAACTCCTATAATTTTATTTTTTATTTTTCAACTTTAATCAAATTTTACGTAGAAGTCAAGCATTCTTATCTTTAGGTTGATGTCATATTCCCTAACCAGTCAATGTTTGAAATATTATTCTACAATATATAAAAACAATTGAATTTTATCCTATATTGATTTAAGTTATTATTTACTAAGGGCATGGCTTGACAAAAGGCGGATCCTTCGTATGTGGAAACTTAATCTATAAAATAAATAATTTTGTTTTGACTGGAGTGGTGAAGAGACTTTTGATGTAATTCTATTAATATCATCAATCATATATATACTAGAAGAATACCTGTCCCAGGACAGGTAGCACTAATTCTCCAAAACAGAACAATTTTTCACCACTTTTATGTCCCCTTATGAAGATTAAAATCAAGATATAATGCTACTAAACCTCATGTCTAAAATTATTATTCAAATTTTGATCAAAATCCATTACATAAATTTGATTCTAGAAAATATCTAAAATTTAAGGCTTAATAAGTATTAAAATGAAATTGAAATTAAAGAAATTTTGCTTAATTGGTGTCTAATAACTATGGATCAAATTCAATGCATATCTGAAATATTTAAATTTTCAAATGGGAGGTTGTGCCCATATTATAACCCTTAAAAATCCTCTAAAATGCTCCAAACAAACTGAAATTTGGGGAATATTTATTAATTGATGTCTAATATCTATTGTTAAAATTTTACAAATGTCTTCCACCCACTTTTTGCCCCCTTTGCATACAACTAAATTAAACAAAATATAGCCCACATTTGAACCCTTTACGCCTAGCAGCTGGTCCAAAATGCATAATGATTGGTTAATTAGTTTAAGAGTGAATTCTATACATAAGTTTATATAAACATATACACATACCTAACTTTATGTAAATAAATATATTGTGAGATAAAAATATTTGATTTTAGAATAAAGATCTTTGGATGCCTTTTTATTTTCTTATTAAATAACTTAACACGTGCTTTAACACTTAATAAAAATCTGTTCTATTTTTATTTTAGGAAGTGTGTATGTGCGTGTGTGTCTCCGGGGACGAAGCTGAGGTGTGTTGCAATCTGGACGATGATACTTCAGATATGTTATCGCCTGTTCTGCATTTTCACTCAAAATTTACGTATCATTTTCAAATGGTACATGCACAGAGTGACCGGAAAATGTGAACTCCGGCGAATCCTAGAAAAGGCCCAGCCAGGGGCAAGAACTTCTTGCCACATCGGTGAGTAACCTTTCAGCCTTTCACTTTTTAGTAATTAAAATTATTCAAACAAAACAAAATTGAATGATGAAAAAGAAAAATTTCACACAAAAGTTCCTATGTCCAACCAACCATATTCAGGTATGTGTGCTAAGAGACCTATGACCTGTTATGGTTAAAGTTTTCTTTAATCAACCAAGAATTTCCATTGAGTAATGCTTGTAGCCTATAAAATGCTGAGAATACAAGAATTTTACCAGTATGAATGCGACCTTTGGTCATATCAGATTTCTTGTACACATATTCCCATGAATTCATGAAAAATAGACATAGATACACAAAAATATGTGAAGTAAGTTTATATCTATGTAATTTTTATTTTAGTATTTCTTAAAAGTATTTTCACATTACTTATAATAACAATTGAATATTAAAAACATGTATCAAATTCTTATCTTTTTTGTGTTTGCCAAATCCAATTCTCGTATTTGTGATCTTAGCCAAATCCAATTCTCAATTTTCTCATCTTAGCAAAATCCAATTCTCCTTTTTGTCTTCTTTGTTGTATCCAGTTATTGTATTTATCTCCTTTGTCATATGCAATTATAATTGTTTTCCAAGGTTGGTGATACTGCTTAACTCGGCTTTGTATGAACATCGCATAGCAAACAATGAGATCTATTTTGAATCCGCCCTTATCACATGACAACCAAATAAAGAAGGCACTCCAGTTAATTTATTTTATTCTCAGTTAGCACTTGTATTCAGGTTTGAACTGATTGATAACCAAAACTTTGAAACATTTGTTCACAGATCCATAAGGATAATTCTTGTATGAATTTTAGGCGTTTTCCATTATCTGTTATCAGCTTTGCTTCCTTCTGTTGCTAATGACGGCAACATACGTGTTTGCTCACTAGTGTCTATAGGCAGGAATAGTTCACCAGGGCTATGCATTTCTCCCTATCTATGGACACTTCAATAACAAGCAATGCCTCTTCTTTTACTTGCTTGGGGAGAAGATTGGCATTATCCATCCCAAGTGCCACCTGTTTAATTCCAAATGTCCAATCCAAGTGCCGTCTATTTCATTATATCACTAGAGAGAATCTAGCAACATCTCTTCTGTGAGAAAGAGGATATAAGAAACAGAAGATATCATCCCTCACTAGATTCCAGAGTCAATTTTGAACTCTGTTTAGGCAATAAAGGGTGTTCTAAAATGCCTCCCCAGATGTGGCAACAGTACTCCATCTTAGGATGTATCTGACTCTTATATAGGTAGAGGATTGCATCAGGAGTCTATACTTTTCTGGAGCAGTAGAATAATCCAACCATTTTCCCAGTGACCTTAGTAATAAATTGGATATAAGTCATTCATTTTAAATCTGGAGTGAAGGTCAGTTCTAAGAGCTTATAAAAGCAGGGGACTTCCTCAAGGAGAGAGCCGTTCATTTCGACTTGGGCAAAACAATGATTGCAGAAAGAATTATGAATTTTATTAACAGTTTCATGGGTGTCATTGGTGGGGGTGGGGGTAACGGATATTCGGAGACAAGATTGTCACTTGTGGAGGCATAACTACAGATAGCATTCTAAAGAGGGTATTTCCTCGTTTGAAAAGAAAAAAGGTGTGATGCAATCTGATCAGTCTCCATCCTCTCAATCAATACCCATTGGTGCTAGCTTGTTGGGAAATCTGTCCAGAGCAAAAGTGACCTTCTGAGTGTCGATTTCAAGTACCGTCTGTTTCATTCCGAGTGTCCATACCATGTGCCGTCTGTTTCATTCCACATATTTTCTAATACCTATTTTCTTTTTTTCTTTTTCTTTCTTTCTTCAAGAACGTTGTTTGCGTCGATCACGGAATGCCAAATTACGAGCTTTGGTTAATGAAGAAGTCGATATTGCTAATAGTGCCGTTATGCTTCTGCATACAAAGTCCATCCCAAATGAGTAAGTAAATTCAGCATTGCAAAATATTTAGCAGAAATTTAGCTGCTTCCTTCTCTACCATGAAAAAATGTCACATTGTTTTCAACATAGTCCAATTGGTGTGGGTCTGCCAATAGTTTTTATTACTCTTCGAATCTCGATGAATTTTGTTAACAAATAGTTCTTTTGTTTGTGTTTGAATTTAAAAATCTTACTGAGTACTTTATCATATGACAGGTGTAATTGTAGCACCAAGCAAAAAAAAAATGAGGAATGAGAGCTTGACTGGGGAAGAATTTCTATTTATTTTACAAATACACAACAATCGTTTTAGTTTTTCAAATTGAATACTGAAAATGAACATAAACTATTTCCTATATAACTTGACATATACTATAAAAAAAAAATGAGGAATGAGAGCTTGACTGGGGAAGAATTTCTATTTATTTTACAAATACACAACAATCGTTTTAGTTTTTCAAATTGAATACTGAAAATGAACATAAACTATTTCCTATATAACTTGACATATACTATAAAAAAAAAATGAGGAATGAGAGCTTGACTGGGGAAGAATTTCTATTTATTTTACAAATACACAACAATCGTTTTTGTTTTTCAAATTGAATACTGAAAATGAACATAAACTATTTCCTATATAACTTGACATATACTATAAAAAAAAAATGAGGAATGAGAGCTTGACTGGGGAAGAATTTCTATTTATTTTACAAATACACAACAATCGTTTTTGTTTTTCAAATTGAATACTGAAAATGAACATAAACTATTTCCTATATAACTTGACATATACTATAAAAAAAAAATGAGGAATGAGAGCTTGACTGGGGAAGAATTTCTATTTATTTTACAAATACACAACAATCGTTTTAGTTTTTCAAATTGAATACTGAAAATGAACATAAACTATTTCCTATATAACTTGACATATACTATAAAAAAAAAATGAGGAATGAGAGCTTGACTGGGGAAGAATTTCTATTTATTTTACAAATACACAACAATCGTTTTTGTTTTTCAAATTGAATACTGAAAATGAACATAAACTATTTCCTATATAACTTGACATATACTATAAAAAAAAAATGAGGAATGAGAGCTTGACTGGGGAAGAATTTCTATTTATTTTACAAATACACAACAA
Source organism: Sepiola atlantica (assembly GCA_963556195.1). Taxonomy (NCBI): domain Eukaryota; kingdom Metazoa; phylum Mollusca; class Cephalopoda; order Sepiida; family Sepiolidae; genus Sepiola; species Sepiola atlantica. The sequence continues at coordinate 140,387,593 of OY744522.1, forward strand.
TCGTTTTTGTTTTTCAAATTGAATACTGAAAATGAACATAAACTATTTCCTATATAACTTGACATATACTATAAAAAAAAACATGTAAATGTTCAAAGAGAGAATTTTACATCTTACATCTTTTCGCCTCAAATTTGTCTATTAACTATCAACACAGACTGTAATATTGTTGCAATAACACATATTAAATAAACTAGAAAAATATTTTTGCTAATATATATAATGTGTTGATTTTGGAGGAGGATGGTATCATGATTAACAAGCATATACTACATTGCCCCCCCCCCCCCCGTCCGCAAAGGATGATCTAATGTCTGGGAGGATAGTCTCCTGACAACAGAATAGATATTACAGTACCCCCCTCTGAATTGAGTATTAAAAGATAGTACTATAGCCTGAAATATTATAGTTTCGGTTTCAGACAGACAGACAGACATATCAAATATCCATTATTAAGAGATAGATGTGTAAAACGGTGTATGCACCATTTAAGTAAAGTACCCACCAAACAAAAAATGGAGATAACGCTCACACATTTATAATGGGTTGTCTCAATAAAGACTCACCCACTGAATTTATCAATTCTAACAAATGGAGCAATTTCATTGGATGATCATCTCTGTTGATTATCCATTGAAAATAAATGGTGGTGAATCTCAAGAAATGCATGTTATTAAAAGAATTATCAGGCTGGATAAAATATGTAATCGATGAAATTGATTGGAATGATAAATTTCATAAATGACTGGCTCGTCAGAATCAAATATTGTTTTGTCAGATGCAATGTTATCGTGGTCTTACTTCGAGAATCCAACTGACTTAATTGTATATATTAAATATAATAATAAATACACACATGTCTAATTGTAGATTGGAAGTTTTTTTTTTACTTTTAACATTGTCCATCTGATGAAAATTATTATATATATGTTATGGACCCGTTTAAGGGTACCAACAATGAAATAAAAGAACAACAGGTTTAGAGATAATAATAATGAATTGTATTGAACAGAGAAATTATACACAAGTCAGTGTTGGCAGTGCTAGTGCCTAAATGTGCCTCCCAATGTTCTCCCGGCAAAACCGGTATTTATGGTAGCCGGTTGCTACCATTTAGTTCTTATTAAAGGGTAGGTAGGTCACCCACAACAATATATAATACTGCAAAACTGCTGTCTGTGAATAACATATCTCTATATTAATAAAATTGTGTGATCATTTCTCATGTGTCTGTGTATTCATCACCTCTACATTACTTATTAATACTTTTATTTACTATTGACCAATTATTCATTGACATTAAAAATGCAATAGTGTAAAGTACTGAAAAATAACTTTTCAAAAATCCTATTTTTAAAAAAATTATTTTTTAATTATGAAATCAAACCCTAACCACTATGCACTAGCGCTTCTTCATAAACAAATCAGCCATTTTATGATCCTCCAAGAGTTGAAAGGAATTTGAAGGCATTTAAACTGTAGAATAGAAAACAATTTCTGGATATAAAATTCTTAACAAATCCTCAAGATTGAAAGTTTTCAAAGCGATTTACATTCAATAATTTTATAAATAGATTAAAACATTACCTTAAAAAAATTAGTTATAGCTTTATAAAAATTTTGTTCAATTAATAATTTGATGAGTAAACGATAATTCATTAAATTTAACTTTCAAAATACTATTCTAAAAAAAATAATCATTTGATAAAAAAAAACGGCATATTTTAAAAAAATGAAAGTAAAAAGATTCCTTAGAAACGCTGTTAGTATCTACATAAAACAAGGAAAGCTGATAAGAATCACATATGATCGCTCATTACTTTTTTCTCTTATTATTACTGTTATCATTTTTTTTTTCTTCTACAGAATGTGTGCTGAAATAACTCTACGGCTTGGACAAATAATTGGTTACACCCGACTCATATCAAGGGTCGAGGTAGCTCGTCAGCGAAAACATGATGTGTCAAATTCTGAATATGAACATCGCTTACGACAGGTAAGCAGGATCCACATCTTCAAAGGATAAAACAAAAGACTGTTTTTAAAGATGAATCTATATATTAGTGAACAAATAATTAACAACTAATCTTTTTTTTTTTGATGACGATTGGATAAATCTTTAACTTATATATAAGAGAATTTGATCTATATGTTCCTATGATATATTATGTGATTATAGCTACTTGTATATATATAAATATATATATATATATATATATATATATATATATGTACAAGTAGAATCATCATGCCACAAGTTAAATTTCCTAAGCGTGTGAATTAAATATGGTGTGGTTAATTCAGCAGTTGAGTTGAATATAAGGAGAAAAAGAAGGAATGATGATGATGATTCTACATATATACTAATTTTTCATAGACTTTTGATTTTTGAATCGTTCCCGAATTTTATTGGAATCCATTACCCTTCACTATATAATACATATTCTAATCAGATTTTTTCAACAATTGCACTGATACATTCACTATTACAATGACTTTCTGCTCATTATTGAAGCATTTTTGGACTACTTTTGCTTTGAACATAACTTAAAATTGTGTTGTAAATTTTTCAAATTAATACTTTCCAATAATTAACAAATTATTGTTTTTTTTTCCTTCTGAGGATAATAGTAATTCTTTGAAAATCCATGGATTAAAGGTCATTCTCATACTTTATTTTATTTCTTGTTTAAACACCTGTTGATTATAATAAACTTGTAAAGTGTGTAACTTTACTTTTGTTTCATTATTTCAATATTTCATATAACAATGCTCTATCCCCAATAATGAGTATATCCCTATCACGATAGAATCTAAAATAAAATGTTGCATCCTTGTGCTTGTTTTACAAGTACTTCAATGGAATGTGTTCCGATGAACTTGCTCTGGTGCCACCCTGATGTAAATACACTCGACCAACCCGACAATCAGCTAAATCCATCCATTCACTGTGGAGGTCCCCAGATGCCAGAGAGCCTTCTATTTCAATACCTTCTTTCCTTGTGTTGCCAGCCTTTAGAACTCCCTCCCTGCTCCCTGTTTCATTGACTGTACCGACATGCAGAAATTTAAAACTAATGTGAACAAACATCTCACTGCACAGCTCCCAATTTAGGACTTTCACCCTAATTCTCAGTAGCCCCTTATGTCAACAGTGGCAACTTGCCTTGTTTGGGGTGAACTATGTTAAAAGAAAAATGTTTAAATGATAATTATCATTATATTTTTTTAGGAGATAACACTAAAGGCCAACAGATTTTCTTTTTGTCTACATAAGGAAGGTCAGTGGGTCTTAATGTATATCGTCTCGAATACTTGTAAGTGATAAGTTGAGTGGGACCTTCTCAAAATAGAAAGAATCCACACTAAACTTCGAGGCACATTCCAGGCTATTTAAAAGGTGTTCTCCTATTGCAGATCCGGATGTACAAAATGACTTATGTAAATTATGCAGCCTTCAACTACGTGTTTTAGATGGTACATGTTGTATGATACGATCATGTAGCCACTGGCTAGTCCTGCCTATATAGTCAGCCTTATACTGACCTGAAAATTGATATATGATAGAATTACAATGAGGGGGGAGGGGGGGGGCAGGTATCTTTGACATTAATAGTTTTTTTAATACAAGGTAGATACTTAATTTTGTTCTGCAAATAAATTATGGCAAATATTGGTCAGTGTTCTTAAAAAGAAAAATTGTATTTCCAATTGATTTTACTATTTTAATGTCCGTGGAGATATAAATGAATAAAAAATGAAGTAAAACTGCAGATTCAAATCTTGAAGTGAGCCAAATTGAAGCTTTTTAATTAGTTAACGAGCTGGAATACCCGGCGTTGCCCAGGATTGAATAGGGAACCTTATGTCCCATATCGTATTACCTGTGTAATTTTTTATTTTTTATTTTACATTTTATAAATTAAATTTTTGGAGTGGAGCCATGGGATGTACTCGGCATTTATTGAGTGGAAAGAGGGGGGGGGTGTAAAGTGACATTAATTGAAATCAATTTTGGAACTGATGCTACTAGATCAGGCTGTCTGAAGATACAGACTCCATGACCAAAAATGCACCAAACATTGATGTTATTGTTTTTCCCTTTCCCTTTGCAAAACTCAATTATGCTCTGCAAAGCCAAAAACAAAAACAGCAATTTTCTTCTACAAAACAACCAAACGAAACGCCATGAATAAATATTTGAAGATATATAGAGCTTGAAGCATAAAAACTTGTACCAAAATAACCGTATTCAGCATTAAATAATCCGAAAAGGGTTGATATACCGTAAAACAAAACAACTTTGGTAAATTTATAGTTAAGAAACACTCAATTCATTCTTTTATATTTCTCCCGGGCAACGCCGGGCGACGGCTCTTGCTAGTGAATAAATAAGTTAAAACGTATTATCTTTTCTTTTTATTGATGTTAATAGAAATCAAATAATATCATCTAAGTTCCATGGGTTCTGTGAAGTTTCAAAATATATATGCTTATTGGGGTGGTTTTTTTTATGAATGAGTCATCACTTATCAAGACTAAAAAACATTCGAGGATAAGAGTTAATAAAATAGATTGACAGTTGAATGATGATTAATATTATAGGAGGATTGAAAATCTCCACATGCCACCCACTCAAAACAGCATTTCTTCTTCGCTCATGGAATGTGAAGAAGGACAAAATAGGGGTAAGCAAGAATTACGAGGCTGCCGAAACTAAACACCAGGTTCACTTTCTACTCTGCATAACTTAAGAAGTTAGTGAACAGACAAGAACTACAACATATATATATATATATATATATATATATATATATATATTTATATTTAATTAAATATTAAAGTGTTTTATACCTACAGACGACGTCGCTTCGGACTTACACCCTCATCAGTGCTGGAGGTGGTGGTTTCAGGCAGTTGCATGGGCTCGAACACAGTTCGTAGATTCAGCCACGAGAAATCATCACAGATAGTAATTGAAATTAAGATACACTTACCCAGGAAGCGGGGTCGAAAATTCATAAACTGTGACATCTGTTCAGACATTTTTTCTTGCATAACTAAAAATAAGTCTTTTTACTTGTATATTATTATTAGTAGTAGTAGTATTATATAGAAGTTTTATTATTCTTTATTTTTCTTATATTGAAATAAAGAGACATTATTATTTGGTATCTAATTAATATATGTGGCTGTGGTGTGTACAGAAAAAAATTTTGGGTTTTTTTTTTTCAAACATAACCCAATCCCAGAACTAAGGTATATTGTAACATGTATTTTATGTTATTAACGTATATAGGAAAAAAGCCTTAGGGACACACGTTGATTAACTCACATTTAGTATAATTAACACCAGTTTGAAGCATGACGGTGATAGGTACATAAGTAGGTAGTAACAATTGAATTGTATTAGTAGGCTTTGCAAAGTTTGTTACTTGAAATACTTGAAACATTAATTGAAAATAATAAACACAAAACAAAATCTTTCTCATTTATTCATGTAGATGAATAAACATTAACTTTTTGATCATTTTAATACAAACTTATGTGACCGTAAAGAAAGGAAAAGAAACTAAAAATCAATTTGCCTTTTCACTTGCAATTTTGAAATAGATCACAACTTGCTGAAAATAAGTTGGTCCCTCTTAAGAAAGAAACATTTGAACACAAATGCTAAATATTTGTCCAGGAAATAAAACAATACTGCGAAACAGAACTATTTGTTATATTAAAATCCAAGCAATCACTGAATAAAAAAAACAATAGTAAATAATAGTTAATTAATAAAATATCCTTTTTCAAAACGAATATGCAAATTAGTTAACCGTGTGATTTATATCGAATATACATGCACAGTATATAAAAAAAAGATGGTGTATCTATTGTGTAAAGTTGAATTAACTTGAAATCGGACGTTTTGACTTTACCGTTAGTGCAAGAAATGGACCCAATTTTTGCATTTATTTACTTCAACAGACATTTGCAAGCCAATTAATAAACCATTTTTGTTTTCTTGTTTCTACAGATTTGGACCATTTTACAGCCCAATATGACTTTGACTGGAATGAAATCTAAACAATGGACAGAAATCGGGTTTCAAGGAGAGGAACCATATACTGACCTGAGGGGTATGGGGATGTTGGGATTGAATCAATTATGGTAAATAACATTCTTTGTTTTTCGCCCCCCCCCCTCCATCATCTCATTATCTATTCTTCTCTCTTCCATATTACATACTATGAGCGTTACCAACTGACCAATTCGTTTCTCCATTGAAAACTGTTATAGCCGGCACGTGTATCATTTAGTGTTATTATGATGTTATACATAGCAGTAATAGTAACAGCCAACCGTGTGTTATTGAAGTTATGCCTGTGCTGGTTAAAGAAGAAGCATAGTTGTCATGGTAGTCGCAGTCATCCGTTTTGCAGGGACGAATACATCACAACTTCATGTAACAGTCTACATATTAAAACCAGAAAAATAAAGCATCTGTCTCATATTTTGATTCACAGGTTTATTATTTCTTTTTAGATTTCTCTCTAGAGAATCATCGACTCCATTTTATACTAACGTGGCTCAATCCCCCATCTTCAAATGTTCTTTGGGGAGGCGGAACTCCTGCAAGCCTTCAAAATGTGCATCTAACTAAGCCTGTCTCGGAAATCAAAGACAGAACGTAACTCATTTTTTCTTTCTTCTCCACATAGTTCTGCAGAGTTACTTCATGTTTTCTGACATCACTACCTGAGAAGCCATGTCAGCCTCATATTATTACACTAGACGGGCTACCCGGTGTTGCTCAAAGCCCTGGAAAAGAAAATAGAAGAGTTAAAAAAACGTGTTACATTTTTCTTTTAAAACTCTCTCTCTCTCTCTCTCCTTCCCTCTATTATTTACTATTAAACCATATTTAGGTAAAATTTTAATATGTATTTAAATAATTAAAAAATTTAACTAGTCGATTCGGTTAACATGTATTTGTTTACAACTACAAAAAATATACATTTTACTGCTGTATGTGTCAATAAACATCATTATTATTTTCTATTTTTTTCTCGGACATTCCCATCTATTATTACCATTATTTTAAAATATTAATATTATTGTTTATTTAAAACCCTAATACAATAATATAAACTAAGTATAATTTAATTTGTAAATAACGTAATTTGCAATGTATTTCCCTTTTTTATTAGATTAATAACTTTTCAAACACAAATATTTAATATTATCCCCCACCCCTACCTCAATGCTACGGAATTTTAAACTAAGAAAGCAGTAAAAGGAAAACCTCTCATTCATATCATGATTGAATATTTTCAGTGTTACAAACAAAATACAGATTTTTTTAATACTAAGGAGTCACCACTTACTAAGGCCTAAAGCCACTTGAGGATAAGGGTTAATGGGATTGTCAGTTGGACAATGAACAATACTGTGGGAGGATTAAAAACGAAAGGAATTGCCAAAATTTCATGGCATAAGAGAACAGTTCGACAAGTGTTTGTTGGCATTGGACTTGAAGACGAGCATGTTGTAGTCTGCAGGGAAGCAGTCCTGTGGTAATGTGTTCCACAGATGGGAAGTTCTTGGAAAGAAACTCTGTTCATGGAAATTCTGACAGAAAATCATAAATTTTCTTCTGCCTTTATCATGTGCACTGGATTTCTCGCTGCAGCATACACAATCAAATGAAGTCTTAAGATCTTGGTGTAGGGTATCTAACCATCTTTGTTTTGACCGACCTCGCAGCCTTTTCTGAAAGGTCTCTATCTTGAATCTACATTTCGAGGATGATTGAGTCAGGTCAGACCTGAATCTTGTTTCCCTGATAGTTAGAAAATTGCCTCTGTGGTACCAGTCTTCAAGAATTCTGGAGATAGAATTGATCCTCTAAGCTACCGCCCAATCAGTCTACTCCCGATCTTTGCTAAAATCTTTGAATCATTAATCAATCTAGCGATAGTCCAGCACCTAGTTAATGCTAAACTTCTTTCTGATCATCAATACGGATTTAGACAAGCATGATCTACCGCAGATATCCTAACGGTCATCTCTGAACGCATATATCATACACTGGACAAGGCAGGTGAAGCTATGGTGGTAGCGTTTGATATATCCAAGGCCTTTGACAAGGTCTGGCATGAAGGGTTTCTCCTAAAACTGCACTCATATGGTATTACTGGACAAACATTTAATATAATTAAATCCTTCCTAACAAAAAGAAAGATCCAGGTTGTCCTCGATGGCCGTTCATCTAAGCAACATGACATAAATGCTGGTATACCCAGGGATCTATCCTTGGACCTTTACTGTTCCTGATCTTCATAAATGACCTCCCTGATGTCATTGAGACTGAGATAGGAATTTGCTGACGAGACCACGCTCTACTCTCGTCATGTGGGCAAAACCGACGCACACATATCTGAAGCAATAGCTGAATCCTTAGCAAATGACCTCCAGTCTGTAGTGGATTAGGGTAAAAAATGGATGATAAATTTAATGCCGCAAAGACAAAGCTACTTTCCTTCAATAACTACAAGAAACCTATTCAACCACCGATTGTCATGGCAAATAACACCCTACCTGAGAGTTCATCATTCAAACTCCTGGCCTAACTTTCATGGACAACATGAATTGGAATAAATACATTGAAGACATTGCCAAGGCTGCTGCAAAGAAGGTGGGCTCCTTCTACCGTGCTAGTAAACTTCTCACATCTGACATTATCCTATATCTCTACAAAGCCACCATCCGCCCATGCATGGAGTATTGTTGCCACATCTGGTCTGGTGCATCATCCACTAGTCTCTCCTTCTTAGACAAAGTCCAAAAAAGAGTCGCCAACTTAATAGGCCCCTCACTATCAACCAAGCTTTAGCCCCTGTCCCATCGCCGCAATGTTGCTTCCTTGTGCCTGTCCTACAAGTACTTCAATGTATTGTGCTCTGATGAACTTGCTGCTCTGGTGCCCCCACGACGTAAATTCACTAGACCAACTCGACAAACAGCTAAATCCCATCCATTCACTGTGGAGGTCCCAAGATGCCGGAGAGCCTTTTACTCCAATAGCTTCTTTCCTAGTGCTATTGGATTCTGAAACTCCCTCCATGCTCCCTGTTTCCCTGACAGTACCGACATGCAGAGGTTTAAAACTAATGTGAACAAACATCTCACTGCACAGCTCCCAATTTAGGTTGACCCCCCCCCCCCCCAACTTTCACCCTTTTTCTCAGTAGCCCCTTACGTCTAGAGTGGTGGCCTGCCTTGTTTGGGGTGAACTATGTTAAAAAAAAAAAGAAAGTTCAACACAGCATCTTTGTTGTTAGTTTTCTTTCTACCCTCTTTGTCGACGGCCAGCACTCTGAGTCCTACAAAGATCTTGAACTTGAGTCGACCACAGATCTGTGGATGAAAGAAGGCACCAGTGGCAGTAAACCATTTCAGCTATGCAGTATTAATTCAACAGTTAATTTCCCCGAGGATACTAGTCACTGCTGATAGTCGACCCAGATATTTTAAATCACTCGTCCTGGGAAAGTCCTACCCATCCACCTGTATGGTCCCTCTCTCATCTTTATCGGTGGTCAAGTGCTCAGTCTTCCTGGTGTTCAGTCTCGATCTTTTTCTTTTTTTAATGTCTTTTCCACATCAGATGTTGCAAGTTGGTCATGGCGGCACAAAGTTATTTTTTCCATGAAACTCTATCATTTATATTGGTTTTGATGTGCTATTGCTTGAGGCCATCTTTGAGTCATTCCAACTCTTCCTCGACCTGCCTTTTCCTCATTTATCCTCTATGAGATGTGCGTACATCTGTTTATCCAATCAGAGCTTCGTTTAACATGTCCATACCACCGTAAGCAGTTGTAACACAAAGCTGATTCCAGTCAGTTAATAGCAGGAAGTCAGAACTAACTCTGTCATCAAGACGCACACCACAAATCCACCAAACTATAGCCCTGTCATTTCTCTGCATTCTCAGAAAAACCGAGTTAGTGGGAGCCCAGCATTCAGTCACATGTAACATGGCACTACGGATATAGCTGCTATAAAATTGACCCCAAGTAACAACTGAAAGTCAATGTTATGGACAAAAGGCACTTTTTTTAAACAGATGTTTTAAACAGATGTTTAAAAGATTAAACAGATTTTTCATATTAGAATATACGGTCTTGACATGTGATGTCTAAGACTGTTTTTTTATGTAATTCTGAAGAGTTGGTTCTTATAGGGTTAATAGTTTGTGTTCTAACTTTTAAGCTTTAATTTCATATTACAGTTGACAAGATCTAACATTCCTGCGACTATTGAAGGCTTTTAGGTATAATGGTACAACAACCGAGATTTGCCACTTCCGGCTAAGAATATGTTCAGCGGTGAAGTGTGAAAATCATTCGCTGCTATATTATGTTCTTGCCAGGGGTTTTGTTAACTATTCTTATTTTGGGACAAAAACATTTTCTTTTTATTAAATTGTTAAATAAAAGTACAGAATAGTTAACAAAGCCATCCGCCTCCCCATGTTAAGAATGGCTTTCTAAATAATAACATTATTATTTAGAAAGCAATTCTTAACATGGGAAGGAGGGGGTTGTTAAAAATATTTCCTTTGAGTATTTGTAAAAAAAGAAAACCTTCCAATTATAATAAATAAATTTTGTATTAAAAATAAAACTCAAAATTTTCGATGAAAGAAATCGCTTTTTCCAATTTCTTATTTGTTGACCTAGATTTTTGTATGTGTAAAATATACAGGGAACTGATTTTCACAATTCACCGCTGACTGCTGAACTCATTCTTAGCCGGAAGTGGCAGTTCTCGGTCGTTATGTCATTATACCGACGTTTCATCTGCAGAGACATTTTTATGATTGTTTTTCTTCATGCTTAAATGTCATCCTCATTTACTTTATATATTGGATTTCATTTCAAATTATATCAATGACTGAGAAAATAAAATAAAATGAATCCATTGGTTTTGTACAAAGAATTGTACACAAAAACAAAAATGTATTTCTTGAATTTTATCACTTTTTATTTTTCTATGGTAGAAACACGTGATTGAAGTTAATAAATATTAGGAAACCATAAATCACATTAATAATTGCTACATTTAAAAAAATATTTATGAAGTTTAAAAGTATCAAGAAAATAGTGTTACTGTTGTTTAATATAAATTTTATATTGTGAACGTATACACATTTAATGTAAACATATTTGAAATATTTTTGAGGTTAACTATTTTGTAAAAAATTCTCCCATTTTTTCAAATTAAGAGGTTTTTCTAAATGTTCATGATTAGCATGAAGTTCAGAAAGTGTGCAGAAATTGTTTTTTTTTTCTAGAGAAGGGACTACATTGCAACCACTTAAGGATGAAAGATGTTGGGATTGGTTCTGTTACGAGGAAATAACATTCTTTTCTACTCCCTCTCTCTCGCTCTCAAACCACACACTCCTTTCATCCCAATTTTATAACCAAACTACAGATGTTTATACTTATTATGATAAGTATATAGTGTTTGTTTGTTTGTGTGTGTGATTTAAAAAAAAAAATGTATTGTTTGTTGTTGGTTTAGTCTTTCAAATTTTTCTTGTTGTGGACGACTAATTTTTTTTTATCATAAAAGACTAAATACTTTATTTCGAAAACAAACAAGGATATTAAAATATGGATATAAGAATTCTCTAATATTTTGAAGCACAATGAACAGGAGAACAAATAAATTTTAACTGAATCGATTAGTTAAATTTTTAAATTATTAAAATACGTATTTTTGATTTTACCTGAACATGTAAATAATAAGGGAGGGAGATAGAGAGTGGGAGGGAAAGAAGTTAGGGAAAGGGAGAGTTTTAAAAGAAAAATTTTACACATCCAAGCGGTCTCTTAGGGTTCGTTTCTGCAAGTGGCTATCATCCGTCCAATGTCTCGTCTGAACCGTGCAGTGTTGGCACCAATGATCCCTGATGTTTTGACTGAGAGTCAGTTAGTGAACTGTATTTGTCACATAGTTTGATTTCAGCGAACTAAGTTGTGGTGTAGGGCTTGGCAGAAAATTCTGCAATTCTTGACGACATGAAAGGACCGGAGTAAGTGGCATCCCAGCTCGAAAAGCAAAGAGTCTTATGCCGTCATGTTGGCAACAATCACCTCCGTCTAGGCCAACTGGCAAGTAATTATTTTTTTTTTAGTTGGACACTTTCGCCTTTTAGAAGTTATCTTCAGGAGTGATACAATGCTAGTAGATGGTATTAAAAAGGTGGGAATATTATTAATTAGTGTCGCATGATGTCATAAAACATAAATATATATATATATTGGGGGTGGGGGAGCAAGGAGGTACTCAACATTGATTAGATGAGAGAGGGGTGTAAGTAAAATGACATTAATCGAAAGAAATTTCGGTAAATTTATAATCTTTAACAATCTTGAAGCAAACTCAGCATTTTTCGGGAATGAAGCAAGACCCCTGTGCACTCCTACTCAAAACCCTAGCAGGAGGCCTGAACAAACATCCAGAGCTACAAGTTTTATATATATATATATATATAAATATAGATACTTTATGCCAAAACTTTTATTCTCAATCATATTTTGCATTTCAAAATCAGTTTAAAAATCTCCACGTCTCTACTTTCTTATATTTGTTTTTCTTCCCCTCCTTTTCTCTTTTCTCTTTTCTCTTTTCTTTTTTCTCTTTTCTCCTCTGAGTTTAGAATAAACGGCAGATTCTGACAAATCAAAATTAATATTCTGTATGATTTTTCTACATTGCTTTCTTCATCCTGAGCAAGTCTTTCAATAAAGATGAAACGTTGATGAATACATAAATCACATAGTTTTTGGCTTTCCTTTTTTCATTTTACATATATATATATATATATATATATATATATATATATATTTGTGTTATAATGGAATAATTCCAGGAAGAAATCCGGGTATGAGAGCTCAATGTGATAAACAGAGCAAGAATAAAATGAAGTATAATAACACAAAATTACATAATTATGTAATTTCGTGTTATTATACTTCATTTTATATATATATATATGTATGTATATATATATATATATATATATATATATATATATATATATATAGGCAGCATCTTCTCTTGCAGGCAAGGATAAAATACACTATATATCATGAAATGTCATGGAGACAGAAAGGAAAACAATTAAACACAGGAAAGAATTAAAAATTAAACTAAAGAGTTGACCGGTTTCATTCAGATCAACGACCGTCTTCTTCACTTTTTCTGAGGAAGTATATCTTCGAAAATTAAATTAAAAAAAAAGTTAATAAAACTAAAATGCATTGTATGGCGTTCTAATTGCTTATTATTTTTAATAATTAATATTTCCATATAAACAATGCTTTCTAACCAAGGACAACACTATATTATATATATATATATATATATATAATATATATATATATATGTGTGTGTGTATGTGTCGCAAAACTGCCTCTTCAGAGCTTTGTGTGAAACCCTTCAATATTTTTTTATGTCCAATAATTGACTGCCAGAATGTCTGTTAGCTCAAAAGATAACTAAGTTTGTTTTAAATATTTACTTGAAATTACATTAAGTTAACATAAGTCTGGTCGTCTATGGGGAAGGGCAGGCTACATTGCAGCACCACCCAGGAGATGTGGCTATCCTTTAGTATCACATATGTAACATTTAGATAAATGTATTTATTTTTTTATTTTTTTTTCATGTTACAACAAAAGTTGTCTTTTGGAAGGACCTCGCCCTGAATGCATGACAACTGACCTCGTGCTAGCCTAAACTGGCACGCTTGATACTTGAACATATTTTATTTATTTTCAGGTATTTTGTAACCTTGTATCCTGACATTGCTCGCCAGATTTACAGTCATGCAAATCATCCAGTCCACGGGTAGGAAATCTTTTCTATACCTTGTTTACTTAATCTGTTGTTTTTTTCCCTTTATTCATATGATCATTTCTATAAATCTATTATTATACTAAACATTTGTTTCCTAAGGCTTTCTGCCTATATATTTTAATGACACAAAATACATGCTAAAATATTCTTTAGTTTAGGGATTAAGTTATGTTTGAAATAAATATCTATTTTGATTGTTCTAATTAGCTATGATTTGCAATTAACTCACCAAATTACTCATCTCTTACTAAGTTTCTGTCTATCACTTTCACCCTCTCCCATTGTATGTTGTTTGCCCCCCCCCGTCTTATTTTATACACTGCCTATCACTCTTGCTTCCGTCACTCTCTCTGTCTCTGTTTATTAACTATGAAAGGTAATAAAATAGATTGGAATAGTCCATTATAAACAAAACTAAATATCACCACAAATAGTAATACTATTTAACCCGTAGCTGGAGAGAGAGGGTGGGAGGATATAGCGAGCAGAAAGAGACTTATTTATTTTTGTCTTTTTACTAAAAAAAATTAATTGGCTTTGCAAACTAACTTTTGCCTCATTCAAACACTCTAACCAAGCTTAATGGTTGACCTAATGGGTCACGTTTCTTCTAGTATAATATAAAAGATTCTAGTGTTTTTGGGGTTGTTTTTTTTTTTTTTTTTACATTCACCTCTGTATGATTATATTCATTTGCCCATAATTGGACGTGTTACCTTTTATGCACGCAAATATTAATTTATAAATTAATTAAAAATCTATATATACAAAAATTGATGACACGTCCGATTAAGGGCGAATGAATGCAGTCCTCTGCATATTCTTTAAAAAAAAAAACGCTCAGCAGAACGACAAATAATAAACACACCAATAAATACCGGTGTTCTATCGCACGTAAAAACAATAACAAAACAAAAAATCAGCATAACATTATAGGAGATAAAAAGTCGTGGATAAAATGTGGCAGGTTTTCTGGTCATGGGGTAAAACACTAGACTACGAATATTTACATCAGGGGTTCGATCCCTACCCGGATAGTCATGCTGATGATGGCTCATAGCCAGAAACACATGTCCATGTCTTCCTTTTATGCACGCAAAAATTAATTTATAAATTAATTAATTAAAACTATATAATATATATATATATATATATATATATATGTATGTGTGTTTGTTGTTTTTTTTGTGATTCCTTTTATATGTACATAAAAATTAATTAATATATATATATATATATATATATATATATATATATATATATATTAACCATAATTGGGCAAAAGAGGATCCAAAAATAAAATGTTGACATATTGTGTGTTCGGTTAGATGAAGATGAAGTCACCTACCTTGGGCGAATGTTAGCAAATAGTTTAAGGATAATAATATTGGAAACACAAGCGCTGATACACATGGTTTCAGTGATGTCACAGGAGTTGCCAGAATGTTACTGTATACGGCCTCAGATTGCCTTTAAAACTCTGGCTCCGGATTTTTCCTCAGGGTTGATGCTCAAAGTCTTTCCTATAAATTGGTATGGCATCGGAGATTTCAGATAAGAGTTTTCCTTCTTTTAGATGAGTTGTCTTCCCAGAGTGATGATCTCTATCTACTCAAGCCATTGGTTTTCAGGTGTCAGGTAACTTGCCTTCACCACTTTTCCTATCAGTAGTAGTAGCAGTTCCGTCGGTCTTGTATCTTGTTTTATAGACAATGTCTCCATTGCCATCCCTCGGCTACGACTAATAGTGTGCAGCGGCCTGGTGATTCCCTGATGATGTCCAGGGCCAACTACTTGTTTGTATGCACCAAAGCTAAGAAATATTATGAGAAAGGAAAATAGTTTGAATATAAACACAATACCACGAGGCTGCTTCTCAGCTAATAACAACACAGTTGTTTTCCAGTTCAATGTAAACAAATTTCTCCCACTTTATGTCTCCCACTGTTAGAGTATGGTGTCTAGGCCTCTGCTCCATATATAATATGTGATATCCATCATCTGGAGAGAGTTCAAAGACTGGCTACTCAAATAGTGCAGAGTCTATGGGCTCTTCCCTATGATAGCCGACTCGAGAAACTTAACCTTTTCTCCTTTGAGCAGCAACGATTATGTGGTGATCTCATTTTGGCCTACATCATCTTCAATGGTCGTTATGATATACCTTTATTTCGGGACCTTTTATTCGTTCCTGCACCAGAAAGAGGTCTATGTAAACACCACAGAAGCTATTTCACCACCGATTTCGATTGAACCGTAGGAGGGCCACCTTCTCAATCAGGATCACTGGACCTTGAAATAGACTCCCAAAAGAGGTAATAAATGTGCCAACAACACAGCAATTCAAGGTGAATTTGGACAGGTGCTGAACTACTGTATCCTCTTGTGTAAATTTCTACCACCCTTTCCCTACATGGCAACTGAAACATGCTTGCATTATTTTTTGCCAAATGAATTTAATTGAATTAAAAAAAAAATTCTTGTTGAGCGACCCTCTTAAATAATCAAATTCTGCCGAATTGCCACGATCATTACCAATCATCACAATGTTTCCTCACCGTTGACCTGACACTCATTAACTCTTATCCTCGAATGGCTTTTGTGCCTTGATAAGTGGTGACACCTCAGTAAATAATATATATATATATATATATATATATATATAATTTGACACAGACACAATTTGGTGTGTCCCCCCCCCCTCTGCACACTACTAGCTATGACAATGTTGGAATCATAGTCATATAATATGAGAAAGTAGTGTTATCAGTTTGCAACTGTAAAGAGTAATCTACCACAAGAGGGGGAGGGAGATATACCCATCGTTGTCAAATATATTCCACCAAGTATATGGATGGTCACGTTTAATGCTACCAAGACAAAGCACTTTTCCTTTAACAACTATAAAAAAAACCTTTCCAACCACCGATTGTCAGGGCTGATAGCACCTTTCCGAAAAATCCAACATTCAAACTCTTCAGCCTGACATTCTCAGGCAACATGAATTGGAATAAATACGTAGAAGATTCTGCAAAGAACATAGGATTCCTCTACCAGTCTAGAACATTCCTCACATCTGCCAGTATCCTATGTTTCTATGTAGTCACCATTCTCCCATGCATGGAGTATTGTTGCCACATCTGGGCTGGTGCACCAACCACTAGCCTCTCCCTCTTGGTCAGGGTGCAAAAAGGACATTCTAACCTAATAGGTTCTGCACTGTCTGCCAACCTCCAACTCCTGTTGCATCCCTGTGCTTGTTTTACAAGTACTTCCACAGAATGTGCTCCGATGAACTGACTGTACTTGTACCGCCTCAACAAAAATACCTCTGACCAGCAGCAAAATCTCACCCCTTCACTGTAGAGGTTCCTAGATTCCAGAGGATTTTCTACTCTAATAGTTTTTATCCTCAGACTGCTTGCCTTTGGAATTCCCTCATTGTTTCCCTGACCGTACCACAATGCAGAAATTTTAATGTAATGTGAACAAACATCTTGCTGCCCAACTCCCCTACTCAGGTTGCTCTCCTATAAATCTGACCCCCTATCACTGTAGCCCCTAATGTTTCACTGGCATATGCTTGTAAAAAAATATATATATAATTAAAATCTGTAAATAATACAAGCACTTGTTTTTTTATCTTTACGTCTGCATCATGAAAACTTGAAAGACACAAATCTCTATATTAATAAAATTGTGTGACCACTTCTTGTGTGTCTGTATATGTGTGTGCGTGTTTCTCGCATCTATGTTGCCCGCACAGTATTATTCTTTTATTTACTTGTTAATCGAATATTTATTGAAATCTAAAATGCAATAACATAATGTACCGAAACAATTTTTTTTTAAAAATAATTTAATTACTAAATTAAATCTACTGGTATACATTTCAATTTTTCCATAAAGAAATCCGCCATTTTAATCTTTTGTTAATAGTTAAAAAAAAAAAAAAAGAATGAATTACTTTGTAACCTTTCAAAACTTGAAAGGAATTTGGAAACATTTAAACTGTTGCATAGAAAGTCATTTCTGGCTTTAAAATTCAAAGCAAATTCTCATGTATGAAAAGATTATGTACTTCTGTAGTTTAAAGACTGTGCTGAAATAATAATGTTATTATGTAGAAACCAATTTTTAACATTCTGTACTTTCACTTAACAATTTAATAAACAAATACAATTTTTACGGTATGTTTTAACTTGAAAATTCTATCGAAAAAATAACACGGTCTGTAAATTGCAGAAGTATCAAAGATTGAAAGTTTTGAAAGTTATTTAATCCAATAATTTTATAGAGATTGAAATAACATTAACTTAACAAAATAAGTTAAAAATTTGGTTTAATTGATAATTAAATGAATAAACGATACTCTAGTAATTAAATTTAGCTGTTAAAATCCTATTTGGAAAAAAATAATAATTTGATATAAAGAAAACCAGAATGAAAGTAAAAACACTCGGGCAACACCGTGTAGGTACAGCTGGAATCTTTTGTTCTACTTGGGTTTGTCCGGGAGCAATAAATATAAATTACATTATTACATTTAAATCTCTTTGGACTATTTTCATTATCAACATCATTTCTCTTCATATTATTGTGGAAGCGGGCGAGGAGAAACGGAATTACCCGGCATGTGTTTTGTTCTACTCGGCGTTGTCCAGGAGCAATAAATGTAAAATTAGTCTTACATTGATTTTTTTTTGTAATTTTCATGTACTAAAGGGAAGTAATTCTGATTTTTTTTCAAAAAGTTATTTCCCTTATGCCGACTTGAGTAATCTATAAAAAGTATATGTCCAGAGAAAGGAATGGGTTGGGCAGAAAAGAAAGAGGGGGGAGGGGGGGGGATAGAAGTTTTAATAGAAATATGTTACACTTTTGCTCCCTTCTAATATTAAATAAAAATATTGGGTTGGACAAAAAGTTTGTTCGTTTTATAATGTCATCTTTCCGGCCTACTAAAGATTGTTTTATATTCCTATTTTTCCTATTTTTCAAATCCTGTATTTTGTGTAGCGAGTATGTTGACGTCAGTGTGTAATAAGCCTTCGAAAAGAGTTCTTACATTTTTGCTCGTATTTTAGACCTTGAAATGGAAGATCACGCATAGCACTACCGATATCTAATGTAGTAAAAAAACTACAGAAAAGGAAAAAAAGCTACAGAAACCTGCATAAAGATATGCTATTACAGAACGGGTGTGCCAGAAATGGTTTGCTCGATTTCGAAAAATAAAATTTTTCAGTGAGAGATACTCCTTGCCTTAGCCAGCCAAAAATGATTGACAGTGACCAAGTGAAAGCCATAGTTGAACAAGATTGCTGTTTGACAACTAGACAAATCACAGACATTCTCAAGATTTCCAAATCGACCGTGTAAAATGAATTACATAAACTCGGTCATGTTTCTAAACTTGATGTTTGGGTTCCTCTTTCCTAAAAAAAAACGAACAAAATTTTGGGCTAACTCAATAATATGTAGGTCAGGTAGACGTGAGAAACACACACAACACCCACCCGCCCATACAGTCACATAAGAAGTGGTCACACAATTTTATTAACATAGAGATTACCAATGATGGCATTTTAAAAAAATGTTTTGATGATTGTGCATGTAATTACTGTTACACCATTAAGTATGTACTATTCGAAAATTTTATGTTTTTCTTAAATACTTTTACATTTAAAAAGAAAGTTTTTTAAAATGTAATTTGTTTGTTTTCTAAAAACTTACAAAGCCCCCCCCCCAAAAAAAATACTGTAGTGTTTTTGCATCCCTCCATATTTGTTCTATTGTACAAGCAAATATATGAAACAAAAGAACAAATGAAGGCAATATGTTTTAAATAACATTTATTTGCAGCAAAACGCACACATAGGTCCAAAAATGTCTGAATTTTTGTTTCATTTTACTTCAGTCGAAGTTCTCAGAAATCAAGGGCCCCCTTCCTGGGGCTAACACTTGATCTCTATATGAGATACATAGATATTCGAATGTTCCATTAAAGTTCTCCTTTACCTGTCAAATGTTGAGTTAATAAAGAAGTTAAGAACATTCATTTTCCTCTCACCAATTGACCAGTTAACTATCTTATAGTATATCTTTCTTGTGATCTCTTGGTCTTACCGAATTCCAGGACAAGAATTCATCTTGTTTGGTGGAGTATCCAGCTAAGTGCTGTTACTTGAGGTAACATCACTAGGAGAAAGTGCACCATTCCTCGTATGAGCCAATGTATAACCATATCGTGGGGATCTTATTTGGGCTTTGAATACTATGTTATTTTGAATATTTGGTCAGGGTTTACTTGTCGGGTGAAGTATCCTCATGTCAAGCTGTTCTGACAAACCCTTGTACAGAGAGACCAAAGACACTCGAGGATAGTGTCTAGTAGGTAATTCAAACTCTCCTAGTTAATTCAAACTCTCTTCTGAAAAGAATACACGAGAATGTGTTTCACATACCTTGGATTTTGTGCATGTGTTACACGCGCATGTTTCAGAGAAAATAGAGAATCTCTTTGTGTTTCGGCTTTTATAGTACTGATCTCAGCGCCCCTTAGTGTGGCGAAAAGGGAGATAATTATGTCTGAGCGCCCTCTAGTGTATGTATGTATAGATGAGTGTGTGGGAAGGGAAGGTAATGCTACAATACTTTTACTTTTTTGCTTCTTTTTATAAAATTCTATTTACAAAATAAAAAAAAAATGGTTGAATTTCTTTCCTTTTTTTTTTCTTTATAGTTATCCATTTGCCATTGTGGGTATCTCGTTAACAAGTATGTTACGTGACTTGTTACAATCGGGACAGCTGCGATTCCACTTATACAACGTCTGTCTAGCAGCACCAAAATTGGAACATTTCCATGAGGCCTACTGTAAGTGTTTCCCTACATTGAAATCTACAGGTACAAATGGTGTAACTGTCTCCCTCTCTCTCCCTCCATTTTTCCCCCTCTCTCTCCTCTCTCTTTCCCTCTCTCTCTCTCACTTTCACTCTCCCTCTTTTTCTCATTTTCTTAAACACCATATTTGACAGCATATGACATTACACGGAGAGTTCTTCGATTCCCCCACCCAATGGCTCGTAATCTTTTCATTGACACATTGTAAGTAGTTTGTTCAATGGATAGTGATGTCAAGTAGTAAAAGTGGCCGTAGTGGTGATGTAGTAGCAGAAGTTTTTGTATCTTCTGCTTCTTTCTTGTAGCTGTACTAATATAAGAAATAAAAGGAAACAGCAAATAACTCCATTTCTACAGCGATTTAGAGCAAGTTCATCTGGATAAACTGCATCTTCCCGGCCAAGAAGAGCCTCAAAAACCCACATCCGTTCACCTTCATACTGAACAGCCAAGAGGAAGAATCGATTACGCTTCTCTATCACATACTTCCTCCCATGACGTACCTTCTGGTACACGTCAGCCTAACCTCTAATTTACCCTCTAATAGAAAATTCCTTTTCTTACTTATTCAAACCTTATGTGAAAATTTCCGTTTTAACACTATTTTTACGCACCGCATCCTACATAACTAGAACATATTCTTTCTTTATATCTATTGCATAAAACACTGAAAAGAAAAAATGCAGTCCAACATTGATTAAAACATTTTTTGAAGAAAAAAAAATGAATTTAAAAACATTTATGCAATCCATGCTTCATAATCACAAAATTTGTCGATATTGTTTTAAAACTACACAAGTTAGATTCTTGATTTACTCTGGGGACATTCTCTTGCTAAGGAAATCCTGATGTTTAATTGGGTGAGGACATAAAAAAAATACTGCCCCTGGTGCATTTGACATACAGCCAGATATTTAAGACTCCATCTCTCATGGATATCTCCACCTTGGGATAACTGCAGAATAAAGTTGGTCTCTTCCACACTTGACACTGGTTCAAGAGTTGGTGCCTGTTTAAGTTGTTGATCGTCTAGTATTTCATGGTAAAGTGTTGTTTCTTATTGACAAAGAAAGGGGACCCTTTTCTCTTAAGTTAGTAAGTCGTAATTTTCGTCGACTGTGGATGAAGAAAAGAAAGCTGCTAGCTTATCAAAAGAAGGAGAAAGTCTTGTCTGGTTAATAAAAATGCTAGCAATATTCATAAGGCTTGATATCTCGGGGGGGGGGGGGGGGGGGGCTAGTAAGCAAGCGACTTGGAACAAAAGTTTATATTCCCAACTTTATTCAGATAATTATTTGAGGCTGATGCGAATTTGTACATGTGCTGAGCAAATAATTTCAATATGTCAGACTTGACTTCTCTTTTGGCGTCTTAAAGCCTGATGTTTTTAACTCAATGATTTTTATAGGGATTTCACAAAAGAATTAAGTCGGTTTTTGATACCTGTGCAAAAAAAAAAATAATAATAATAATAATAATAATAATAAAAATAAAAATTGCAAAAACTGAGATGAATCCAGTTTCGTTAAAATATAAAAATTGATTTGAAAAAATTGAAATGATAAAAGAAATTTCTGTTTCAGAAAAATTAAATATGAAATTGTGAAATTTCGCAAGGGGGATAAATATAAAATCATAATTATAACAAAGGAAGGTAATCCAACCCCACCTCAGATCCTTTAAGTTTAAATGCTTTCAAATTTCGAAAAGTCACAAAGTAATTCATTCTTTTAAAAAAAAATTATTATTATTTAAAAAGTATTAAAATGGCTTATTTGTTTACAAAGAAACCGGAATGCATTCTGATAGATTTAATTTCATGATTAAATCATTTTTTTTAATAAGATTCTGAAATTTTCGTTTCATTTCATGCTATTGCAATAATTGATTAATAGTAAATAAAAAATAATAATGTGTAAGTCGCGTAGAGGCGAGAAACACATACACGAGATGTTGCCTTATAATTTTGTTATTAAATTGTTTCGCCATAGGAATTGTGAAGTATTTCTGATTATATATATAATTTTCTAATTCCAGGTTACTTGTTCTACCAATTTGACAAATTCTGGTTGGAAGAACAACCCCGAGATATCATGGAATTTGGACGAGTCAGCAAAGAATTCAAGGCACATTCAGAAGTTAAACTGAACAAAATGGATTTTGTGATGAAAATGGGATTTCAAAAAGAAATACCATAGAAAGATTTGCAGAAAAATCTTGAAACTTTTGGTTTGAGAAACTACTCATCCCTACTCCTTCCAGTTCTAACTTTTGTGTGTTTTGCCTGGCCTTTATGTAGCGCTGGTCACTACTGACCTTGGACTAATACACACATGCGCACAAGTCAAAACGAGCTTAATCGTATATAACCGGCTCATGTGAAATGCTTTTTAATTTCCTGGCATTTGTGTTATGCTGGTGGAGGAAGGGGGTATACGTACCCCTAATAAGTGATCTCCATTTTTTTTCCTCCCTGCCACCCGGTGGAATCAAACATAAAACTTGGTAATGTGCTTAAATGAAGATACAAAATCCTTCCGGATGATTCTGTCAAACTATTGTTATGTGCACAAATATCTTCTTTTTTTTCCTCATATTTTGGGTAACAGTTTTCCTTTAAAATTGTCAATGAATCATATGAGTTAGATAATGTATATACATATATAAAATGAGAGATCAGAGTTATATCATACTGTGATTTAATGTCAATTTCGGAGCTAAAAAAATCTTACACATGTTTCTGGAAAAATTCAGAGCATACCTGAACAAATTCAAGTTGCCACATGAATATCCCGTCTTTATGTGGCAATTTGAATTTGTTCAAATTTGCTCCGAATTTTTCCAGAAACACATGTAAGATTTCTTTTGCTCAGAAATTGACATTAAAATACCACTATGATATAACTCTGATCTCTCATTTTACTTATTTATATTGCAATTTTTGAAATAACAATTTAAAGGTTTAAATATTGAATATTGAGCTTCATTTTGCTTTGTAAATTGATTTTATGAGAATTGATCTGAACTATATAAAAGAATTGTTTTTATATTATCACACTCATATATAAGTAATTAAGTTCAAATATATTGATAACATGAACTTAAAACCAATATTTTTTTCAAAAGTACTCAATACAAAGTAGAGCTTTTATAAATAAAACATTAGAAACCGTCTACGTGGATCAACCAGCGTTTCGACGTTAGCACATCTCAATGGGACTAATCGAGACATGTTAACATCGAAATGCTGGTTGATCCATGTAAACTGTATCTAATGTTTATATAATTGTATCTACAAAAATATATATATTTATATATATCACAGTTTGATTATATAATAAAATTTCCAACTCAAAAGGGTAAACTCTATGTTTCAACTTGGCCTTTTGGCTAGGCAGAAAGTGTAGTATTTGTTATGATGCTACACTTAGTTTATTCTGTCTTTGGTCGTGAAGGAGAGGTCCTTCTAGACTGAGGCAATTTAAATTTCTGTTCCAATCCAGAGTGCCCCTTTGGGGGGGGGGGGGGATTTCCCCACATTAAAAACCGAATTTGAGTCTAACTTTGCCCTCGTGGGGGAAGTAAGTAAATAAGAATTCTCATGTTTCAATAGATTTTCGGAATTTTTGTTTAAAAAAAATACAAGTATTTTAATTCGTCCAATAAGGTGTTTTGAGAGCAGAGATAAATTGTTCACAATTCAAACTGTTGCAAGCATTTGTTTATTGTACCTTACAATTGTTTCATCTTTAGAGGAAACTATACAAACAGATGTGACTGGATTTTACATTTAACACATCTGTTTGTATAGTTTTCTCTAAATTGTAAGGTACAATAAACAAATACTTGGAACAGTGTGTTTCATGCTGAAATTCGAAACCTAACTACATGGTCAGCAGCCGAGCTTCTTTCCCCTACACGATTATGCTCACAATGAGGTAAGGGAAATTATAATGTTATATATATTTTTACTTTTCCATTATCAACTGTCGAGAGAGTTCAATTCTGTTACGAAGGATATAGCTTTATGCTATAGTGGCAATGGTTTATTCCCTTCCTATAGAGCTCAACACACAAGTGGGTAGTGTTGTTTAACTTATATATTACAATAAAAACATTTTTTAAATTAAAAAAAAATAATCGTTGATAGGTATTTTCACTAAACAAATTTTCAAAGAAGAAAGGTATGAATAACTTTATAAAAAGCAATGAATATTCCCTCAAAGGATATTTGCGCAAGAGTCTGTAGTGAAGCAAAGGTTGTGAAATCTACAACCGCACGTTTCCTGAACGAGCACTGCTTGAGGTGGTGGCAAGAGGCCCAGAATTTCTCACACTCAGATTTATTGTTTTCATAGGGTAACTATTTCATTGTAGCACCATTATTATTTTATTCTTTAGCTTCTCTACATTTTCTAACTTAATCAAAACGCTCCTTTAACCTAGACTTGCTTTGCTGCATTTTGATTGACTAATCCAAAGACTTTGACACTTACTGTCTCTCTAATGCTATGCATAATTAGACTATTTTCGCAAAATATATTTCCTAACATTTATAGCTCACTGTTAACTAAAGGCTCATGATTTTGATCCTATCTGTCGACTGGGTTGTAAACAAATGTTTTATTTTTATTTTTATTATTTAATTAGATAATTTTTTTGTCTCTTCTTTTCCACTCCCTCACATAAATAGTAAATAAAAAATGGGTTATCTGTTTAAATTTTATTTCATAGACAGCATCGAAATAAGTTTTGTTGAATCACCTCCCCCTAAAAAACGTACATAATTATTATTTTTTTTTTTATGTGTCAACAAATTTCTTTTTCGCTTACGCAACAGCAACAATGCAATTTAAAACTGTTTTTCTTTCCATATCGTATTCAGTTTACATAGCGATGCATTATTTTCAGCTACTATTTCTTTTTCCAAATATAGACACTTTTAATATTTGCCATGGCCGCCAACGATTACATGCTTCATATTATTATATAGTTTAATAAGTTTAAGTAGCTTCGAAGCTCACGACTAAAACATGGAAATAGATGTGGAAAAACTGTTGTATATATTAGACTGAGAAAAAACATTTCTTTTGATATGGTTGCAGCATCCTAAATTACAGTTTCGTCTAAGGAAATACGTATTTGGGATGATTAAAAAAACGTTGCTCATAATGCAAATAAAGCTTAACATTAATACCTGCATATTTTACATGTATTCGTTTACAATCGCTTTAATCAATTAGCACTACAGAGTTATAATGACAAAATAAGTTATTTTGTCTGTCACACTTTATTTGGAAATATCATTTCCATCGTTAACTACACAGATTGATTTAACTTATTATTTTTAGATGCGTCTAAGCTTATATATAACAGGTTCGGTCTGTTGATCAACCTGTCCTGCATAAGTCTTATTAACTTCTTATCTTATAAAGTAAAGTGAATTTTTCCCCTATTTCATTACCGTTAGTAGCTTTCTGACCAAAACCTTCATATGCGATTTCGTTTCGGCAGCCATTTAGGACAATTCTCGATGTATATTTTCAAAAAATATACATTCATTTCTTTGCTTCCAATAAATTCTACATTTTCTTTCTTGGGTCGACAGCTTCTCCTAAAACTCATCCAAGGAGGAAGTCGGAGGTATTTTCGCTCTCATGCTCAGATCTATTACCACTGCCACTTATGTAAACCGGAAAGTCTTTTTCATAGGGTAACTATTCCATCATACCACCATTAGTATTTCATTCTTTCGCTCTTGCTATTGTCTGTTAGCTACTCTACATTTTCAACCTAACATGGAATGTTCCCTTAAATTGGACTTTCTTAATTTGACCCATTTCGATTGGTTGTTACAAAGACTTATACTTTCACTTACTGTCTGTTTCGCTACGGCAGGGATTTAGTTTCTTATCGGTATATGTTTTTAGAAAAAAAATTCAGTTATGTTCGCATTCAAATATCTACATATTTTATATCCAATCAGCCATTTATCTTGCCTTTGTCATTCCAGCGTGAGGGTAGAAGTGACTACTCTCCTCAACAGTAACATGTCCTAATCCTTCCAATAAATATGTAGACAAAAAGCATTAAACATTGATCAACTCATTTTTAGTATAATATTAGATTTACGAAATTAAGTAAGTTTTATTTAAATTTATATTGGATTTTAGTTTTTCTTTAGATAAATTATGAAAAATCATTCCAAAAACGATTACTTACTAAAAATAAGGTTATGCGATTTGTTTTTTTGTTTGTTTTTTAACTTTCTTGTTGCTGTTTTACATTTATAGTGTGGGGTCTGCGCCAGACACCCATAAGTAGCAAATAATTTGATAGTTCAAATTTGAGGCCAGGAGTTTCTTGAATTACTCTACTTTTCTCCAAGCACGGGTCCACTAGTGAATAATATAAATAAAATATATTTCGATGAATATTTTGAAGCACAAAGTTTTAAAAGAAATGACTTTGTGATACAACTGAAGTTAAGGATGAAAAACGACACATTACAAAATATTTTGTTGCTTGAAATAGATATACTTGAATGTTGATAGTCAGGCTAAGCTCCACCCCCACCTTAGGAGTTGTCACATATATATATATATAGAGAGAGAGAGAGAGAGAGAGAGAGAGATAGTTACTGTTTCATATATATATATTTAAAAAACTATATTATGTGTACATTTTTTTTTCAGTATTTACTTCAACAGTGCTCAATACATGAATAGAGCTTAGTAGTAGTATAAAAATATTTGTATGGTAAGTGAGCTGCACATAAGTTTCATTCTCAAAAGAAATCATCAGGCTAAATGCCTGATTTCCTTTGGAAATGAAACAAACGTTTATATATATATTTGTTTAACTCATATGATGATTTTTACATATTACGACAATTTAAAGTTTGTACCACTAAAAAATTTGAATTATGGTGAATCTTTTTTTTTTTAAATTGAAAAATGAATTCAACAAGAGACTAACTTTAAAAAAGTATTAACAACTAGCATCTAAAAGAAATGAACTAACAATGAACTTCTCGTTCATGTTGAGGATTTCATGATAATTAAAATCCGGATCACTGCCCAGGAGGTTGCTGCAGCTGCTGGTCCTTCAAAGCAGTACCATAGGTGAGGTTGGGGGTCAGAAGCCTGTGGAGCCACTTCAAATGGAAGAGTGCCAGATGAGAATGGGCCCAGGCACCCTACTGTAAACGACTGTCTCAAATCTGCCTCGTGAGGATGTGAATAAAAATTGATTGTCTTCAATATTCGTATGATTTCTTTCCTCCATGAAATAAGGCTGACATTTTGCCGTAATTTCCTAATGCATGGTCGATTATCATTTACAGAGAAATGCGTTTCAATAGAGTTTCGACATTGTTTCCAAACAACTTATTTTCACTTAAAACCATGTTTTAATTGCAAAAAATAACATTAAACGTGAAAAACAGTAAATTACAGCAAGTGTAAATAATAAACGACCGTACATTAGGACATTGCCCACATTTTCTTATTTTCTCAAATTCAAATAATTTGGATATAATTCTTAAGAAAATACCCCCTCCCTTTTTTTTTAAAAAGATTTTGTCTGTTTAGATTTTTATATTTACTTTGAAAAAGAAAACAACTTTAAAAGCTTTTAAAATTCAAAATATGGAATCATGTTGAAAAAAAAAAAAGTAATAAAAATATTACAGGAACAAATTTCGGGCAATGCTAACCAAAAAGCTTTTTTAGTCCAAGGTAAAAATTACAAGCAGAAAAGTTTCAGCAAAATTTAATGATAACGGCCTTCTTCTCTAATTCATTTTTTTGGGGTAAATTTGTTGTTTCTTACTCAAGATGACGAACAACTCTGGCATCAATGAAGCGTCTCCTTTTTTCCAACCTCACAAATAAGTAAGTAAACCCAAATAAATTCTTTTGGACTAATTTCACAACTGTATTTCCTTTAAAATAATTTAAGGTAAATTTGAAATTGGTCCCAAACAATTTATTTGGGTTTACTTACTCATTTGTGAGGTCGGAAAAAAGCAGACGCTTCATTGACGTCAGAGTTGTCCCCCATTTTTAGTAAGAAACAACAAATTCACCCTTTTTTCCTTTCCTTTAAATGTTTTGTTATTTAATTCTTTATTTTCTTTTAAGGATTGTTTTCAATTAAACACCAAATTCTTAAATTGTAGAAAACTTAGTTGTTCAGATTTTAGAGGGGGGATTCAGTCGACTATTTTACTTTAATGTAAAACTTCTTTTGATCGAAATTCTGAAAATACATATGTAAATGAGGGGAAAAACTGGTAAAAAGAAATCAAGTAGGAGGACCATTTCCAATGTTATCTATTATATAAAGGAGAGGTGAATGACTTACATTATTATTATATTTTTCAATAGTGAGGAATGGTCTGGGCAGAGGTGAAAGAGAGGTGAGGGAGAGAGATGTGGAAGAAGAGTGAAAGATAGAGAGACGGATTTAGAGAGATAGAAGTTTTAATATAAAGATGTTACACACACTTTTTAACCTTCTATTTCGTTTTTTATGGCCCGAGCAACACTGAATAGACTTGTTAGTCGATAATAAATCAAATAACAATCATTTTAGAAAGAGGGGGGAGGAGGCATTTTATTTTGCTAAAGTTTCTACTGATCTTGAACAGGTTAATTGGCATCAGTCTATAGATGATCCTCATGGGGATTATTACTTCTATCAAAGCCCCCAGGCCACTCAAGGATAAGGATTATTGAATTTGACAGGTAGACGGTGAAATTAGTACCAATGGTTGTAACTAGTCAGAAAGTGACTATTTAAGAGGCCGGCTCAACAAGAATTTGTTCACATTGGACTTGAAAATGGTAATGTTATAGTCAGCCGAGAAGTAGCCCCATGGTATTGTGTTCCACAGATGGGCAGTTCTAGGAAATAAACTTTGCTCATAGAAGTTCTGCTTAGAGGGAAAAGAAAATTCATTGACAGTGGTTGTAGCTTAACAAGTTTTTGTTGTGATTTTATTTTACAAGAGGGGAGGTGGGCATAGATTAAAGCTCAGTCGAGCAGCTGCCATGAAAATCATGATAGAGTAGAGAAAGACTAGCAACGTTTCTTCTGTGAGAAAGAGGCAGTAGGGTAGGGAAGAGAACATCACCCACTAGATTTCGAAGTCGGTTTTGTACTCTGTCAAGACAGGAAAGGGTGCTCTGAACAGCACCTCTCCAGATGTGGCAACAGTACTCCATCTTAGGATGCATTTGATTCTTATACAGATAGAGGATTGCATCAGGTTAAATACTTTTTGGAGCGGTAGAATGATCCAACCATTTTTCCAGCAACCTTGGCAACGGATTTGATGTGTCTTTCATTTCAGGTCTGGGGTGAAGGTCAGTTCTAGAAGCTTATCAAAGCAGAGGGTTTCCTCAAGGTGAGAGCGATTCATTTCAATAGAAGCAAAATGAGGATCAGAACGTTGGTGGTGAAAAGAGAGAAACTTGTTTTTAGACGTATTAAAAGTAACCAGTCACCTTTTTCCCCATTGGACAATGTGCTCTAGGTCGGAAGAGAGAGAATCAGAAAGATCTTGATCATTAATGCTCTTTAAAGAATTGCCATAGAAGGTTATGTCATCTGCATAAATATCAACGAATGATCTTAGAATGTGATCTGGGAGATCATTGATGAAGATCAGAAAGAAAGTTGAGCCCAGAATGGATCTCTAAGGTACACCTTCATTGATACTATGAGCTTCAGACTTCTGCCTATCAACGAATGCTTTTATGAACCTATCAGAGACAAAGGATTTCCAGATATTCCATAACTAGAAATCTTGTGAAGTAGACCTTTATGCCAAACCCTATCAAGTGCTTAGATTCACTGATCCTGTGTGATATTACAGTCAGCACAAAAGCTGTTGATCTTGCAGGACGAAATCCATATTGCTTGTCACTGAATAAGCTGTTTTTTTGCTGAGGTGTTTTGACAACTTCTTGATTTATCACAGATTCAAGCAACTTACTCATGGCGCACAGGATACTGATTGGTCTCTACTGAGAAACAGAAGACCGATATCTAGTATTTAAAAATACTGGGCAGACTGATGAGGTTTTCCAAGGTGTTGGGAAGCATTTCTTTGTAAGAATGGGACCTAGTTCCGGTTGTAGCTTTTTAACCATTATGATTGGAATGTTGTCAGGGCTAGTCAATGAGTATAAAAATTTTACAGCATGCAAAGCAAGTTCAAATTGGTCTGAAGGCATGAAAATTCGTCTTTTATAGGAAAGTTGTTGAAAGAGTTTGAAATTTCTTTAACAGACTAAAAGTTTATTTTTTGCCCACACCAAAACGTACATGATTGGCTTTCGGCAAGATGACATAAGCTAAAAGCCTCAAATTCAATTATTTGCAAGAAGACATTCTTTGCGAATTCCATTATATTAGGGATGTCATAACTTCCTCTTTAATTCAATTATATTATATTTTACAAATGCTTGAATGTCTGCTTTGATCCATTCGATTACCTCATTTGCACACTGTTCAGCAGGGAGAGAAAAAGTTTTACTTCAAGGCAAAGAGCATCCAGGAGGTGGGTCGAGAAAAAGACGATTTGTGAAAGGAAATGTGCAATCAATAAACTATGCATGCTTTTACAAGCTGGATCTGTGTAGCTTGAGAAACCAAGTCAATCTCTGTGGTGGACATTAAAATCCTCAAATACATGGATTTGGGTGCTCAGATCCATGAAAAAGACTGCACTTACACTATCAGAGACATAGTCGAGGTAGTCCTGGGTTCAGAGAGAACGGTAGAGAAAATATGAGTAACTAACGCTGTGTTGTAAGATTAAAGAACTGCCTAACCTTCACAGGTAACATGAATTGGAACAAATACATTGAAGACATTGCAAAGGCTGCAAGAAGGTGGGCTCCCTCTACCGTGCTAGTAAACTCCTCAAACCTGACATTATCCTGTATCTCTACAAAGCCACCATCCGCCCATGCATGGAATATTGTTGCCACATCTGGGCTGGTGCATCATCTACTACTCTCTCCCTCCTAGACAGGTCCAAAAAAGAGTCGCAAACTTAATAGGTCCCTCACTGTCAACCAAGCTCCAGTCCTTGTCCCATCGCCGCAATGTTGCATCCTTGTGCTTGTTTTACAAATACTGCAATGGATTGTGCTCCGATGAATTGGCTACTCTGGTGCCCCTTCGACGTAAATTCACTAGACCAACTCG
This sequence comes from Sepiola atlantica, assembly GCA_963556195.1. NCBI lineage: Eukaryota > Metazoa > Mollusca > Cephalopoda > Sepiida > Sepiolidae > Sepiola > Sepiola atlantica. Next base: position 140,419,648 of record OY744522.1, read on the forward strand.
ACAAACAGCTAAATCCCATCCATTCACTGTGGAGGTCCCAAGATGCTGGAGAGCCTTTTACTCCAATAGCTTCTTTCCTCGTGCTATTGGATTCTGAAACTCCCTCCCTGCTCCCTGTTTCCCTGACAGTACCGACATGCAGAGGTTTAAAACTAATGTAAACAGACATCTCGCTACACTGCTCCCAACTTGGAGTGACACCCAAAGCTCACACCCTAATTCTCAGTAACCCTCTACAACTACAGTAGCGGCATGCCTTGTTTAGTGTGAAATTTGTTAAAAAAACATTTTTTTTAAATGTAAGCCTAATGTTCAAATTCAAGACTAAGTTTTCTAGTCAAAGGGAAGTTGTTATGGATTTATTGGCTTCAACTGTAAAAACATTCATCAAAAGGTAAATTTTTATAAATCACAAATGTCAGTATGTGAAATCATAGTGTCTGCTAGTTGTACTTACCTTGCATTGCCTGAGCGTTTTTTCACTTCCATTTTAGTTTCTCTTTTTTTTAACCATATTATTTTTATAGAATTTTGAAAGTTAAATTTAATTATTATGATATTGTTTCTTCATTAAATTATTAATTGAACCAAATTATTATAAAACTGTAACTAATTTTGATAAGATAATGTTGTTTTAATTTCTGTTTATAAAATTATAGGATATAAATAGCTTCTAAAACATTCACTTTTTTAATATATGAGGATTTTCTAAGAATTTTAAAGCCAGAAATGACTTTCTATTCGAAAGTTTAAATGCTTCCAAATTCCTTTCAGATTTCTAAGGGTCATGAAGTAATTCATTCTTTTTTTTGTTTTTCAGCTATTAACAAAAGGTTAAGATGGCTTACTTGTTTACGAATAAGCCGAAATGCATTCTGGTAGATTTAATTCCGTAATTAAATTAGTTTTTGAATAGTATTTTTAAAAATTCCTTTTAGTACTTTACACTATTGTATTTTTGATTTCAATAAAAAATTGATTAATAGTAAGTAAAAAAAATAATATGTAAGTCATGTAGAGATGAGAAATACGCATACAGACACATGAGAAGTTTCACCCAAAGATAGGCAGGTAGTTCACCTACTAGTATGATACAGTCTGAATGAGTGTCGAACTAAAAACAAGGAGATTCAAACCATTTAAAAAAATATATTTTATACAAATCTTTGTGATTCTATTGATCACTGTATCAAATCATAAGGCATTGTGAGTTTTATATTATAATCGTAGCCATGAGGATGATTGTACTGAGATTGGCAGATGTCCAGCAAATGATCTCGCTGACTATTGTCGCACAAGAAGTCGTACACTTGCAACGTACCTCGGTCATTGCGATGAGCAAAAGAATCGAATTCATCGAGTTGAGCAAATTTGTTCTCAGGAATATTGCCAATGATTAATCGTCGCTTATCATAAGAGCATAATCGAACTGGGTGTCGGCTGCGGACTTCCCAGAGTCTGGAAACCATGCGTTGATCCCAAACGTTGACAATTCCATCTTCACATCCAGAAACGATTTTCCATTCATCCATTTGTAAAGCTGATATCTTTTGGTTGTGGCCGGCAAATGTGGCCACCGGTTGGGGATGCCGGGAGTCATACAGACGTACTTTACGATCAGCACAACCCGTGGCAATTGCAAACGGTGAAGTCACTCCCCCTTGATCAATGCAGCTGATGTACCAGGTGTGGCCATCAAGGGTGTTCACCAATTGACCAGTAAAAATGTCATAAAGTTTTAACTGGAAAAGAAAAAAAATATTCATAAAATGAAATATTAAAATGGGGGGGGGGGGTAAAACAAATACAGAGTAACTGAATCGAGTATTTAAATTTAATTCATTTATAAACTGCCCTCATTCTGCGTTCCATACCTTTTAGATATCTTGTATTGAAGGTTTCTCTTGTGGGGAGGGGGTCATGAGATATTTTCAGGGGTCACAAGGCCAAATTTGAAAAATAGGGGGGGGGACGAGGAGTCACGGAAAATTAAGGAGATGCAAAATATAGATATGGAATATTTTGTAATTAATAATTATTATTTAATATTAAAATATTAAATTAATTATTAAGTAAAATATTGAACCCATTTTGTTATTGTAATTTTTTCGTCTGATTTTGGTTTTGAATGAAATGTAAAACTTTTCTTTAAATTAAGGTATGTCTTTTAATTTTTCTTTTCTTTTTGTAATTGTTAATGTTTGCAAATGTCACATTTAATTGTAACCACTGGCGTAGCTAGGGGGGGGCGAGGGGGGCGGGCCGCCCCGGGCGGCACACTTGAGGGGCGGCATTTTGAGAGGGTAAAAATAGAAAGTAGAGAAAAAAATTTAAAAAAACAAAAGTTAACAAAAAATATGAAATTTTATACTATAATTTTATATAATAATAAATTTAAATGAGAACATTTGAAAACCTGAAAATGTTATGAAATGATAAAATCATTTTTATTTACTTTTTTGTCGTTGTTGTTAAAGTCCGAATTTTCGCCAAATAACATGGATGTATCAAGGAGAGAATAGTCCGATGTAGTTTTCTTTTCTTTGTCTTCATAATGTTATTATTAAGAGGGCGAGCCCTCCGAAGAGAAAAAACGTCTTGTATCGGTGCTTTTTTAAATCCGTGTGTGTAATCGCTCGGTTTTCAGAAATTTGTTGTTGTTAATAACGTTTCAACTCTTTTAAAAATAGTTTTAATATATTTTAAACAAATGTATTTATGAATGGCAAATAAGGCTATAAATTTATTTTTTGTGAGAGAACTGTCGCAAGGCATCAAGTCGGTTGAAAATTTACAAACAGATTTTTCGCGCCCTTTTTTCGGCAAAGTTATCAATGACTCTATCAAAATTCACTTCCTCGACAAGTTCCCTCTCTATTGAGAGGATTGCCAAGTCTGTAAGTCTTGTCTGGCTCATTGCTGATCTAAGGTAGTTTTTTATGAGCTTCAGTTTTGAGAAAGAGTGCTCACAGCTAGCAACGCTAATAGCTCTGGTGAGGAAAATTCTCAGCAAGATCACGGAATCCCCAAGTTGGTATCTTTGTATAAAGTTCAAAAGTTCAAGAGGTCCATCGATTTTGTCTTTTTCTGAAGCTTTTACAACATACTGTAACCTCTTCTTTTCAGCAAAGAATTTCTCTTTTTCTATATCTTCGTCAAATCCACCAAGCTGACAATCATAATTATCATCAAGCAGATTTGACGGTATAAGAAAAGCGTATTTATTTGCAAGATTGTGAACTTGTTGAAATCTGCAAGATATTTCTTCAGTCAATCTGTCTATGACAGACAGCATTTCCCGTCTCAACTCAGTATCAAAACTCAGCGCTGCATCAGTCAATCCTTCACCATCCATTCGTTTCTTTTTGCGAATACGACGCTCCATGCTTATCCCCATTTCAGAGCAGAGTGTTTTTGACTCGTCTATTGCAGTGTCCACTATCTTTTCTCTATTCTGAAGAAGGAAATCTTTCAACGCCGTCAGCCTGACAGAACTTTGTTGCAGATCCAGCCCTTTTTTTTAAAAGATATTTCTGGGCATCATTGATTTCTGGGGGGGCGGCAAATTTTACTACCGCCCCGGGCGGCAAAAGGTCTAGCTATGCCACTGATTGTAACAAGACCACTCGTGAAGTATTTCTTATATATATTATTAAATATCCCTCTTTTCTCCTCTCTATCTTCCCCTCTTTTTTCTTTTCCTCCCTCATTCATTTCTGAATACTATTTAATAATATTTTTTTGTAAGAAGGTAAATAAAATGGACTTTAAGGTAAATTATAATTTTATTTCCAGACTAAAAATACAATTTAGGTCCAACGATTAATTTTATTCAAAATGTGTTAAATTAATTTATTTCGAAACAAAATTCCCTCCAAAATGAAAAATATTCAACCATAATGCATCAGTAACCAGACACAGACATCTTTAAAAATTGCCTCAAATTACTAGCTGGCTTCGCCGACTTCTACCTCTTCGCAAAGTCTGCTACGTAAACTACTTGAAACAAAAAAATTTAAATAATAAACATTTCATTCATAACTTTGTAAACACAAAACAGAAAGGGTCGTATTTATTCATATAGATAGATAAACATTGTCATTTTGATAAATTCAATACAAATGTAAAAAAAGGAAACAAAAGAAAAATGTATTTGTCTGGGAGATGGTGTGGGGGCGATTTGTTTTTAACTTAGAAATAGATCACAACTTATTGAAAATCACATCAGTTTTCTTAAAGTAAAAGGGAGGAAAAGAACACATCATCATCGTCGACAACGACAACAACAACAACCGGTTTATTTGTTGAATCAGGCCACAATTAATCCTCTGATGAAGGTGGGGCCCTGATTGTCTCGTCTCGATTTAAGTTTTCCTCTCCATTCTTGTTTTTGGTGAGGCTTGATAGAATCCATACTCCATGGCTTTCCTATCACATTTGATCACATCCTCCCAAGACAATTTGGGTCTGCTAGTGGTAGTCTTCTCTGCTGACACATTCAACTGTCGGACTTAGCAATCCAGCCATTGCTGCGCTCAATGTGTCCCAACCAATGCAATCTGCTCTTCTGCATGATATCCGAGAAGCTTTTAAATTGACCTGTGTGAGTAGACATTCAAAAGGTATGCTTTGTCAGGCTTCACTAAACAGATCCATCTGACCATTGTCTTGTCGTTACGGTGCAGTTTCTTTAATGTGTTAGCAGATATAGCTAAACACTAAACTTTTGTCCACGAAATAAAACAATACGCTTAAACAGAACTATTTGTGATATTAAAATCAAAGTAATCATTGAATTAAAAAACAATAACAAATAATAATTGATTAATAAAACGTCTGTTTTCAAAACTAATATGCAAATTAGTTAATCTTGCGACTGACATCGCATATACATAAACAGTACATAAAAAAGATGGTGAGTCTATTGTGTAAAGATGAATTAACTTGAAATAGGCCGTTTTGACTTTACCGCTCGTATGAGAATAGGCCCAACTTTTGCATTTATTCGTTTAGATATAACACATATTTTTTGTCAAAAAACACTAAATATAATTAAATACAACTTTGTTTAAGAAATCGATAAGATGCCAAGATTTTTTTTTTTTCATACAATAAATCAAATATTTCGGACGTCCATATCAGTCCTTCCTCAATGAAAATAAGAATCCAACATATATATATATATCTATATATATATATATATTTTTAGTATTTTTCTATGCCTAACGTATAGGAGCAAGCTCCCAAACAGTGACACCCTCCCTTGTTGTAATATGGAGGCAGCGTAGTGCCGAGACCATGTGATGGTAGTACACATAGCAGTAGTGAAAATAAGCATCGATACGCTGAAAGTTAATAATAAAATGTTTTTTCACATATTAAAAAGCATTCTTTAAAATGAAATACAACTTTGTTTAAGAAATCGATAAGATACCAATTTTTTTTTTATATACAATAAATCAAATATTCAGGACGTCGATATCTGTCCTTCTTCAATGAAAATAAGAATCCGACATTGTTATATAAATATATATATATATATATATATATATTTAGTATTTTTCTATGCCAACCGTATAGGAGCGAGCTCCCAAACGGCAACACCCTCCCTTGTTGTAATATGGAGGCAGTGTATTGTCGAGACCATGTGATGGTAGTACACATAGCAGCAGTAGTGAAAGTAAGCGTCGATACGCTGAAAGTTAATAAAATGTTTTTTTAATATGTGAAAAATCTTGGCATTTTATCGATTTCTTAAACAAAGTTGTTTTAAAGAATGCCTTTTAATGTGTGAAAAAACATTTTGTTTTGAAATAGTGATGGGTGGAATTCTTTTAGGATTCCCCTAAAGTTAATGTTAGCCAGCATAGCCTAGTGGATAAAGGTGTTGGTTAAGAGATATTCTATCTAGAGATTGTGAGTTCAATCACTGAGAATGAACTTAAGAAAAATTAACTTCTTCTTTCGTTTTGTTTGCTTCAGCATCCCGTTGTCAGATCACCAGCTCGGTTGAGAAAAGTCATGCTAACGTTTCATCGTTTAGCACAGCTATGCTGGCTTCGCCGTTGGGTGGTCGGTGTTTTAGACATGACTCAATGATGTGGTTGACTGTCTGTTCAGGGTGACAACAGTTGCAGACAGTCAAGTCCCTTTCAGAGTCGCAGTGAAACGAACGACACCGGTCCTGAGGCGGTTGAGCATTGTCCACTGCCGGCAAGGGAGGTCCATGCCTGGTAGTTCATCCGGCTCCTCAACGAATCTGTGCAGCCTTGATTGATCTGCTGCCTGCCATTTCTCCGTCCAGCGACATTTGAGACAGATTCGTTTTGTAACGTCACTGGGTGTTGAGAGTAGGAGTTGGTGGGCATGCTCCGCGAATGGGCGTCGTGATGTCAGGCGAGCTTGTGGAGGAGTCTCTGTGAAGAGCTTGTCGAGAAGGTGGTCCTCATCGATGATGAAAAATTAACTGACATGAGATAAATAAAATTTGAATAAAATTGTTTTATTTTAATAATTAGTTGACTAAACTGAAGCAAACTTCGATTAAAAAAAGGTTTGATGGAATATTTCCAGATAAAAAGGTGTACTATTGTACACTTTTAAATTGAATCAGTAACATTTAATAATTTGATTTCCTGTAGATTGTGGTTTGGAGAAAAGGCAACAGTTCTACAAGGGAGGTAATTCCCTTAAAATCCTGTGTGTAGTTATCCCCCTTGCAGAGAAGTGTTTCTTTTATTTTTGAAAAAAAAAATCAAGCCTTTCTTTCAGAATATTTCCAGAAAAGAAATGAATAAAAATATTTTTTTATATTCAGACTTTATTAATTCTTCCGGCGAAATATTTATCTTTTAATTTGTGACATTCGATAGTTCGCTGTCATCTATCAGGTCATCCCATAGATTATGTCCGGATTTTAATTCTCTGAAATTTAAGAGTAAGTGAGAATGTCTAAAAAAAATGTAAAGTGATCGACCATAATTGAAAGCTCCCTTTTCATTTTCTACTATACCGAGATATAAGGGAGGCCGCCACTACTTTCCCAAGATTACTCTACTTAGCCTTCATCCTCACCTTATAATGCTGAGTGTTTAGCAAGGAGGCATCAAGTACCATTTTTTAGTTTTTGATATAACTCAACTTAGGACTGAATCCTGATCTCCCAACCCATTAGCAAACACTCTAACCATTATGCCAAAATGGAAATAGAACTAAATAATATTTATATATCATATATGTGTATTTGGACACATTTTTTATAAATTGGGGGACTTATGTTTTGAGGCATGTCCGTCCGTCCGTCCGGATTTTTCTCCGCAACCATCCATTGAATTTCTCTGAAATTTTGCATGAAGTTGTAACTTTGGTCAGGTTAGAAAATGACATTCTCCGATTTTTGAAAAATAAATCTGGTTAGCCCCCCAGGGGGTCAAAAGGCCCCGAAATGGCAAAAAAAAAATGACATTTTTTGCCCCATAACTTTTCATCCATCCATTCAATTTCTCTGAAACTTGGCCAAAATGTGGAGGCAATTGTTCCTAATAGAAAATAAGTATCGCTGACCTTGGAAAAATTCTGGTTCACGCCCCCAGGGGGTCAAAGGGGGTTAAAAATGCCCCAAATTGCCCAAATTTATTGCATTTTACACTCGCCACATCGAGTCACATACAAAGGGGGACCATGCATGCACGGCTTGTTTTATTAGCTTTTATTTAAAGGAATTTAGTATATATTTCATACAGTTCTCTTGGTTTTTTTGCAGGAGACTGGCATAGTTTAAAAGGAGGAGACAACAATGATTTTAATGTTTAACTAGATTTTATTTATTGAACTAAATGAAAATCCAATTCCTTAACTAGGAGTTGCTTCTGGACTATCTTTATGAAGGAAATCTAGGGTTGTAGTATCCCTATTTCTCAAGAACTTAAATTTGAAGCTTACTTAAATAAATTTCTGGTAGCAATCGAATTTAACTTGAATCTTCAAATATCTCTTATATAATGAGAACCAATCAACTGTCCATTCTTTATAAGGAGTTCTAGATCATCTCCATCAATAATGCATTGTGTAAACAATTTAACATGGAGAACTAGTTATACACTTGAATTTAAAAGTATACTATTCATCATCATCATATTCGGCTTTCACGTCCATTTTACATACTGACATGTGTTGGACGGCTTTTAGAAATTGACTTCCAAACAAACCTATTTCTGGACAGGTCTTTCTTGAAATGCGACCGATTTTCTTTGGAAATCATTTCCTTAGTTTAGGCAAGATTTTTTATAGGCCATATTCCCATCTTGACGCCAACCCAGTGAGCTGATGAGGACCAGTGCTTTCATCAAGACACAATCTCTAGGTGATTCTCTAATAAGGCTAAAGAGCGCTTCCCTTGCACTGAGTTGGATTGTCAAAATAAAATATTTTAATTTTTTTAGTCTAAAAATATGTGATTCCAAGAATAAATATTACTTGGCATTAATAAACTTTTAAAGTTAAGTGTAAGTCTGATTTGCCAGGTGCAATGGGTTATTAAGTGTGATTGAGGTCAGATGTGGGAAATAAATCGCTGGTGGGTTGGATTAATCATGTACCATAGAAAAGAATTAAAGTTAGATTTCTGTTGATGACTTTAGTGAAGAAACATGTAATGTAAGGTCCATTTTTCTATTTATTAATGAGTCAATCCATATAAAGGCTAAAAGCCACTCGAGAATAAAGGTTAATGAGATGGATAGATTGACAGTTGAATGATGAAGAATATTATGAGTGTATTGAAAATGATGAATTGAATGAACAAAATTTGATTACTTATGAGGATGGTTTATAACAAGTGTTTATTGGATTTGAAAACGACCCTGTTGTAGCCCGCAGGGAAGCAATCCTATGTTGCCGTGTTCAACAAATAGGAAGTTTTGGAAAGAAACTCTGTTCATGGAAATTCTATTTAATGTTAGGCACATGGAAGAAGAAAAGAAAATTTTTTTGCAGTTGTGATACCAAGATGTATTCTTGCTGTGAATATCCTATAGGGAGAAACCTAAGATTGAAGCTCAGTCGAGCATCTTCTATGGAAATAACGATAGAGTAGAGAAAGACTAACAACGTCTCTTCTCTGAGAAAGGGGCTGTAGAGAACAGAAGGAATCATCTCCCACTAGATTGCAAAGTCGATTTTGTAGTCTGTCAACGCATGAAAGTGTGCTCCTCCCCAGAATGTGGCAGCAGTACTTGATCTTAGGATTTATCTGACTCTTATAGACATCCTTTGCATATGACCGAATCAATTTAGTCTTCTACTTTGAATAACTTCCTCATAGATCGGTCAGTTCGTTTCACGCAGGCTATGGAATTGGAACTGTTAGTTCATATCTCAGATTCATACAGAAGAACAGATGAGATACACGCAGATCTTCTGATCTTACTTTCAATGTTCTTCTGACACAACACCTCTGCCATCAAGTTAAAAGTTACCGATGCTGCTTTAATCCGTCAGGTCACCGGCCAGTTAAAACCTCCAAGATATTTTTTTAAAGCGTCTTTTTTATTTTTACTTTTATTCAGTTTAAACAAGGCAACTGAAGACTAAGGGGCTACTGTAGTAGGGGCCAGATTTATAGGGGGAAGCAACCTGGATGGGGAGTTGGGCAGGAATATGTTTGTTCACATTACATTTAAATTTCTGCATGTTGGTACAGTTCCTTGTCGATAGATGTACTTAGAACCATCGTGCAAACCGTCTGAAGGTAATCCAGAAGAAACTTTTAAGAAAATGGATATCTGTTAATAGAATATAGTTAAAGTTGAAATTGTTGTTGTCATTGTGTTATATAGTGAAGGACTGTTTGTATGGAAGAATTTGAGTGACACCTTAAAGGTCTGAGGTGACCCCAAAGTGGAAGTCGATGAAACCACGCCACATCCGGCCGGGGGGGAGGGGTCTGTCTCTTTTTGGCTGACAACTTACGCAAGCAGACGTGGCCGTTCCCCAAGGAGCCCCAGTGAGGGTGTGGGGCGGTCACATACAATGTAGCTAGATGTAACAAGACAAGTGGTCTATCTGTCTGCCTTTCTCTCTGACACGGCAGTCTGCATGTTAAAGACATTGTATCACACACGCTCTGGGTTTATGAATGGGCCAAGTTATCTACATAAATAAACCATATAAACAAACATCAACATCCGAGTGTTTTATCTACAGACGATCAATCACTTTGGTTCACAATGACAAGCTGGGTGCATAAAGGATTTATACACCCATTGGTAAGTGGAAATATAACAATTGTCCTTTTTCATGATTATACACAAGACAAAAATTCAAAGAATATTTTCACCACCACCCTCAGGCTGATATAATATCAATACCCTTTTTGAAATCCTAAAATTGATTTCTTGAGGAAAAGTATCCCTAAGTTGAGAAACATACCTCAAATAATCCTGTGTAACTGCTGAGTCCAACAGCCATTTGTTTGTAAGACGAAATCTCTATGCAGGTCACAGGGGAGCCATACATGTTGTGAATTTCTGACAAGTTACTCGGAGAAGCACTCTCCTTATTCACGTGGTGTACCGAAACCGTGTAGTTTGTGGCAATAACCAGTCGGCAGTCCAAGATTTGATTAACGGAAGAATCTGGAATAACTTTCACTGAAGAAATCTGTTGACAAGAGAAAAACATTAGGAATATTCAGTTGTTTCATCTGCCTCTATGAGCATCTCTTATTTCAATCAAGAATCTCATTTCAACAAAACAAAAACTTATAAATACATATATAGAGAAAGAGAGAGAGAGAGAGAGAGAGAGAGAGAGAGAGAGAGAGAGAACATTAATTTCAGTAAATAAAAAAAAAGTATATATAACGTTCGATAGATTTACACTTTTTCATATTTTATAAGTATTTATTTAGTTTCTTAGAAACGGCCACATATTTTATTTGGTAAATAAAAAATTGTTTTGGGTACCAGTCTTTAGCAATAATGAAATAAAATCATCCTATACTACTTGAGAAAATTGAAATCGAAAACAAGGCTATTCTGATCAGAAATAAATGCCATTTCTTCTAACGTTTACACTCTCTCTCTCTCTCTTTCTCTCTGTGTTATAACTTCCTTTTAGAGAGAGAGAGAGAGAGAGAGAGAGAGAGAGAGAGAGAGAGAGAGAGAGAGAGAGAGAGAGAGATCAATTTTAACTATTCTCTTTCTCTCCGTGTGATTCTTTCACTATTTCCTTCTCCTGGATGTTCCTTTCAATATAATGATACTCAAATAATAATACTTATTCAAAGCTGAACATAGTTATTTTTTTATTATTATGCTCAACAAAGAACCAATTTTTCCTTAAACCTAGGATTTTCAAAAAGTAATTCTTTTCTCATCAGAAGGGTAAGACATCCTGTATTTAATAAAAGAACACTTCAAATATTTTTTGAAAATTTTGTTAAGAAGAGTTTATTATGGAGTTTTTTTTCATACAACAAAACTTTTTTTTCTGAAATTAATTTTCAAAGTATTGCAAGTTTTAGTAGAGGACCCATCCCAGGACATGTACAAGCAATAAATATAGCATTAGTTTTAATTTTCAATGCTTTTTTCTTTCTTTAGGGGTGGGGGGTATAATACGGTTTCAGTGGCAAAATGGTAAAGTTTACAAAAAAAATAAATAATGTGCCTATGTTACATACCAGGCACATATATATTATTGACGCTCACACGCGCACCATTCCTTTTAAAAATATATTACTTAACTCAAAGTTTGATGTACATCAATCATCCTGTACATATACCTAACTTAATGCCAGTGTCATTGTACAAGTGAAATACTGTAATTTACATAACTACAAAAAATATATTTGTCAAAAACTTCCAATAATGTTTAAAAGATTGTTAAAATAAAATATATTGCATTTCAAACTTTACCTTATTTATACATTTAAGAGTTAAAAAAAAACAGATTCCAACGTAATTTTGTGAAGACGTCCGATAGATTTAAAAATATTAATATTTTTTATATATAAGTCTTCAAGAATTGTAGTCGCTGTTGGAATTGTAACCATGCCACTTTTGTCATCCGAGATGAAGGAATGCTGTCTAAATGTACATTGTTAGAATCTCCAATGGTCGAAAAAAATGGTTGATTTTCGATTGAAGCACTTGTCTAGCCACACTGAAGAGCTGTTATACTGTGAAACAGTCTGTTTGTGGATGACAATATATAAATTCTTGGCCTTTTGGGCAAGATCAAAGTGTAGTATCTGTACCCCATAGACTGGTATTGTCTTGGCCTTCGGGTCTTGATTTACGCCGGTCTATGAGAAACCCTGTGCAATTCTAGGAGGTCCATCCTCCCAGGCTTTGCCTTCCCTCTTTGGGGAGGAGTAAGTTTATCGCTTATTGCTTGAGACGCCCCTACCGGGCAATGCCGACGAGGCTACCCAAGCATTTTTTGTAGGCCAGAGTGCTCACCTTCTCAAATCCCACTTTCCCGACCTTGTGGGAGGAATATATATATATATATATATATATATATATATATATATAATCATGAAATGTCGTGGAGACAGAATGTACGAAAGACGGAAAGGAAAAATAATTAAACACGGGAAGATTTTCGTTTGATTTTTATTTCTTCCTGTTTTTAATTGTTTTACATTTCTGTTTTTCACACACACACACACACACACACACACACACACACACACACACACACACACACACACATATATATGTACTCAATTTTTGCAGCAAACAAAGTTAATCACTGTGCCGAAGCTTTCTACTTCCTAAAGTCATCATGATGAAAGAGTGAATTCCTTGTTTATAATAGACTTATTTAATTTTAAGTCCTAAATAATTTTATCTGTTCAAATATGGACACAAAATAACACCAAAACAGAGATAAGAAGAATAACATAGAGTCACTTTTGTCATTTGGTTAAGTAAAACACTCTGATTGTAGCAGACAACATAGAATTGTTCAATTTGAAGTTCTAATTAATTTGTATTTTACTTATTTTCCTATTGAGGTTGTCCAAATGTTTTGTTATCTTGGAGCACAGGGAGGAGCTGGTGCTGATGTTATTGCAAGAGTTAGGAGTGGATGGAGTAAGTTCATGAAACTTCTGCCATTACTAAGCAACAGTGTTATCGCTGTCCACCAAGGGAAGGGCCTATCAGGCATGTGTACGCAGTGTGATGATATATAGAAGTGAAACTTAGCTAGTTAGGGTAGAGGATATGTGTTGCATGGAGAGTAAAGATACAAGAATGAAACAATGGAGGTGTTATGTGAGTTTTAAAGGCAAACTTGGATCTGAAGATTTCAAAGGAAGATTAAACAATAGTATAGAGATATGTGTGAAGAACAGGAGACGTTGGTATGATCACATTGAAACAGTGGATTTCTTGAGTTAGTAGATGTAGAAAAATTGAGGGTCAGTTGGCAGAGGAAAACATGGAGGAAGTGATAAGGATGGATTTGAGAGAAAGAGGGATAAATAAAGACCTAGCTAGAGATAGGTTAATTTCGAAGTCAATTTCTAAAAGCCATCCAACAGCATGTGAAATAGAGATTAAACCAAATTTGATGATTATTTATAAAATTATTCAAGATTTTAAATTGAACAAGTCTATCTACACAATGTATCCTCTGTATCATGATGATAGCATGGTCTTAAATCAACAGAATTATGAATTTTCGATGTTTCCGTATTCCTTATCACAAGAATTAATAAAAATAGTTAGATCCCCGGAAAAGATTGGTTGCATTTTCTTTAATTCTTTTTAACAATGATTGTTTATTTGTTTGTTTATAAAGACTAAGAAAAAAGATCAACTTACTTTATTATTTATGTCTATTTTGCTGAGAGATTTGAAGCGTGGGCCACCTTCCTCCAAGACATTGTTGACTGCTTCCAATTGAACGAAAGGTCCATAACTTAGAACCAGTAGAGATTCTTGACTCAATTCTTTTAATAACATGCACTTGATTTCCTCGCCACAATGGAAAGTGTGAATAGGGGAAAGATCTCCCTCATGCAGCCATACATCTACAAAGCCTGGCAAAAAAAGAAGAAAAAAAGACAAGTGTTATATACTAAACTAGAAGAATACCCATCTCAGGACGGGTGAAATTAATTCATCGAACAGAACAGTTTTGCACCACTTTTATGTGACTTTACTAAGATTAACATCAAGATATAATGCTACTAAACCTTATGGCTAGAATCTTTCTTCCAATTTTGATAAAAATTCATTACATGATTTTGATTCTAGAAAATGTCTAAGCATAAAAAGACTTAAGAAGAAATTGAAATTCAAGGAATCTTGCTTAGTTGGTGTCTAATGACTATGGATTAAATTTAATGCAAATCTGAAATATTTGAATTTTCAAATGAAAGGTTGTGTCCATATTATGCCCTCTTAAAGTCCTTTAAAATATTCTAAAGAAACTGAAATTTGAGGAATATTTATTAATTGATGTCTAATATCTATTGTTATAATTTCAAAAAATCAGAGGTATCTGAATTTTCACGAAAGACTTCCACCCCCCTCTTTGCCCCCTTTGCATAAAACTAAATATAATTCACATTACGACCTCGTATGCCAAGCAGCTGTGTTTGAAAATTCATAATGATCGGTTATTTAGTTTAGGAGTGAATCCTCTACATAGAAATATATAAACATGTACACATATCTAACTTTATATAAATAGAGATATGTACTGAGAAAGAATGGACACTCTGAAAATAAAAGTTGACCTCCGATGAGCGAACTTTCTTTCTTTGTTTTCTCAGTTCTTCTTTGTCTGAGGTAGAGAAGAGAGGATGATCTTGTGAAAGCACGTTGGCCGAAGATGCCGGCCAATCAGGAACCAATAGGTCAGCTTGACCATGCATGATTTGACTCACTATAAAAACAAGTCACGCACTCTTTTCTCTCTCTTTTTCTTCGGCTTTCTGGACGAACGCACATAGAGGAGATCGTCGATACCCCCCCCCCCCCACCGGCTCGACCGAAGAGGTGGGGGAGGCAAACGGTAATCTCTTTTAATTCCTAGCGAACTTTTCTCCAAACACACACCATTTCAATTGCTACACAAAAATACATCAAACACGCTCGCATATACACCTTCATACAAACATGAACTTACAAAGAGAACTTTTGCACACCTTAAAAATATGAACTCTACAAAATGTCTTAGTTAAATAAATTGTTTTGTTTAATATAAATGTTTTTCTCTTAATTATTAATTTTACAAAATACCATTCTTGTGTGTTTGTTTACTTATTCCGTCGCTTTCTTTCTAATATAATTTCTAAATAATAATAATGTTTTCTTTTTTTCTGTTTGTTTGTTTTAATCTGTTAATTTTATCCACACGTGGTCCGGCCACTTCGACCCATCCACACGTGGTCAGACCACGTCGAACATATCTCCCACAACCTTTGGTCGGGGGATTCCTCCATTCTATAACCATTTGTCCGGCCAACCATCACCACTTTGGTTTATCCTTTGTTCGGACCCCCGGCCATATATCCAGTTGTAAGGTTCTGCTGGGAAACGGCTACTATACAATGCGACACAATGCAGTGTGTAAATATCTCCACTGGACCATCTGTAAAAAGTTGAATATCCAGTGTAGCAGCAAGTTCTGTGAATATATACCAGAAAGAACAGTTGGAAATAAGTCATACACCATACACTATGACTATGCAATTCCTACAGCAACATACTTAGGAAACGAGGCTGTTAAACCTGACATAGTGATATGGGACAAGAAGGAGAGAGTAGCAACCCTAATTGAAGTCAGTGTCCCTAATAATGCTGAGCTTAAACAGAGCTGAGAGGGAAAAGATAACGAAATACCAAGGTCTTATTATGTACGACATGAAAAGAAACTGAAATCTTAAGAAGATCTCCATCATTCCAGTAATTATAGGAGCAACCTGACTCATGAAAAAGAATTTCAAAACTTCCTGAGGAATATACCCGGTGAACCAAGTGCAAGAGAGATACAAACAATTGCGCTTAAAGGGGTTGTTAGAATCTCGGTTGGAGTGTGTGAAATAGTGGATGAATGTCTGGCATCAGGTAGGATGCCCCATCCCCAGCAAAAATAAAAAGATACGAAAATTGAAAAAAATAAAGTGATAGTTATGAAATTAATAATCCAACGTAATGAAAAAGGAAAAGAGGTATCCCGAAAATTGTTTATATGTTCATCAATGTTTCGTCTGTATTGTTCAAAGACTTTCTCAAGATGGTTTATGTGAAGAAAAACATAGAAGTTAAGATTTGAAATACGTGGTGCGTCTATGACGTGAAAAGAATGTTTTTTTCAAAAAGAAAAAAACATAGACTTAAAATTCGAAAGTATGTGGTGTATCTATGAAGTGGAATGAAATTTTTTTTTTTTAATTTTAAATTTTATTTTAATATAGATGTTAACAGGAAGTGGGAAGGTATAAAGTTTTGTCAGGAATGTGGTGTAAACATATCTTGTCTAAATCTAAATTTAAGTTTTGCTTGTTTACTTAGGTATGATTGACAGGGGGCTTGACTTTAGCTTCACCTGTCCCCACGATACAGAGGTTTATATGTAGCATAGCGTGGGGATTTCTTTGATCCCCACAAGTTGTTCATCGTCTTCTTCGTCGACAGAAACAGCTGTTCATCTCTCTCATTGACAATTGTAAGTAGATGGCTCATTGGATAGTGATGTCTAGTCGTAAAGATAGTCATAGTGGTGATGTAGCAGCAAAACTTTTGCTGTCATGTAATTTATTGCTTTAATTTTTTACAGCATTTTGTGAGTTTACCCTTTGCCCGCTCCCCGGAGAGGTGAACAAAGACAGAGCTTCGAATGACGTCTGAACACAATTGGCTCCCACATCAAAAGAGGCAGATCTTTCTCTCTTATTCACTACATCTCATTTCGGACTTCCTGTTTGTGACGTCATATCCTGACACATACTCCTAACCTCTAACTTGACTTCTAATGGAATTTTCCACTCTCTGCTTAATTTTAACCTCACGTGAAAAATACCGGTTTTATTATTATTTTCACAAGCACACACTTAATCTTGCTACAGATAGTTGATTGGTTCATTTAGTAATATGACATTGTAGGAATTTGAAGTTAAGAGCATTGTTTTGGGATCTTCTGGGCAGATAGGAGTTTTTACATGAGACCAAACCTGATTTGTTGTTTCTGTGTAAAACTGACATTAGCCCAACAATTTCTGTTAATGACTTCAACAAAATTCCAGGTTATTCTCACATGGCCTCTACTCATGACTTTCAAGATCGTCATTGATATGGAATCTGTGTTTATGTCATTGACGATTTTCCATGTGGTAGGGATATCTCATATGAAGATCCTGAATTGCTCATTATGTGAAAGTACCTGACTCCTCATGCAATTCTCTACTTATATGAGTCAGATGCGTACTAAAATGGAGTACTGCTGCCACATCTGGGGAGGCGCCACTCAGAGCGCCCTTTCTTGCTTTGACAGAGTACCAAATCGACTTCACAATCTAGTGGGGAATGATCTCTTCTCTTCTCTGCCGCCCCTTTCTCACAGAAGAGACATTAGTCTTTCTCTACTCTATCATTATTTCCATGGAAAGTGTTTGACTGAACTTTAATCTCTGGTTTCTCCTTGTAAAACATTCACAGCAATAACTCATCCTTCTACACAATTGCAATTTCTTCCTCCGTGTGCCTAACATCACACAGAATTTCTATGAACAGAATTTATTTCCAAGAACTTCCCACCTGTGGAACACGTTACCACAGGATTGTTTCTCTGTGGGCTACAACATGGTCGTCTTCAAATCCAATGTCAACATACACTGTTTTCATAAGTAATCAAATTTTGTTAATTCCATTCATCATTTTAAATCCTCTCATAATATTCTTTATCATTCAACTGACAATCTATCTATCTCATCCTAGAGTTTCAGAGGCTCCCTTTATAAAAAAAGAGAGTAGAGAGGAGCCATCTCCATTTGAGGGGGAGGAGATCCAAGGTTAGTGAAATGTATAAAGCCTTGGAAATTTAAGCAAGAAGGTATCAGATTTGGGCATAACATTTTTTGAAAAATTACACAATTTTCAAAATTTGAAACAGCGAAGTAGAACATTACACGGATATGATTAAAGGAAGGTAACTGTTTAACTTTCAATTTTCGAACTATTCTTTTGCTATTCATCATCATCATCATCATTGGTTGAACATCCGTTTTACAAGTTATGGCTTTTAAAAATTGACTTCCAAACTAACCTATCTCTACCAAGTCTTTATTTACCTATCTTTCTCTCAAGTCCATCCTTATCATTTTCTCCCATGTTTTTCTTGGCCTTCCCCTATCAACTGACTCTGCTACCTCAACTGTTCTACATCTAGTAACCTCTCTCATCCATTCTTTCAACATGGCCATACCAACTAAGTCTCCTGTTCTGCACACGTCTCTCTATACTGTACAGATTTAATCTTCCTCTGAGTTCATCAGATCTCAACCTTTCTTTTAAACTCACATTACACATCCATTGCATCATTCTCATATCATTTCTCTCCATGCAACGCATATCCTCAACCCTCACTGGCCAGGTTTCACTTTCATACATCAGCACACTGCATACACATGCCTGATAGACTCTTCCTTTCATCGAGAGTGGTAACGCTTTGCTGGTTAGTAATGGCAGAAGTTCTCTTACTCCATCCACTCCTAATTCTTGCAATCACACTAGCACCTGCTCCACCCTGTGCTTCAATGGTATCACTAAGGTAACAAAACTTCTGAACAACCTCAACAGCTTCGTCATCCAAATATACTTTTTCCACATCTGAGTTTTCATCCGTCTCCATCGTTTTACACTTCTGGAACACAAACTGGTTATCAATAATTTCACTACACTTCTTAGTTATCCAATATAATGAATAACAAGATGAAAAAATAAATGGCTGCACCCAAATTCAATTAATTATCTGTAGTAATGTACAGAGTATCAGATGTTCACTCTGGTCTTTAAAAAGGTGGCTCCATACAGCATTTCCGGTAAAAATCAATAAATACAAAAATGTTTATTTTTAATCCAATCAAAGATGTCTCCACTTAAATACAAAGTTGTATGTTTCGTAAGTGTTATGGTACCTTACCTATAACAGACTTTTGGACTCTTCCATTCACCATAAATACTGGGAGCACCTGCTCCTCAGTGTTGAATCCACCCCAGTCTATACTGGCAGTCAAGACGGACGTACAACCACTCTTGTTTCTCTCTTGTATTATACTTTTCTTCAATATACTTGTTTTATCTAAACGCTGAGTTTGTGTCTTTTTTCCGGCCCCTTTACAGGACCACAACAACTGGCGATGAGGTATTTGAACTTGAACGGGATACAACAACAACATTAAGGGTTTTTCTTGAGAACCTTAAAAGGGACCTCACAACAACTGGCGACATGGTTACAGTAAGGGATTCTTGAGAACCTTAAAATGGATTCCACAACTGGTAACAAAGTATATTAAGTTTTTTTTTTTTGAGAACCTTAAAAAAGGACAAACATGGAGAAATCAACAGCAAATTAACTTGATAACATCCTAATTCTAAAATATGGCTTACCGGTGGAAAAAAAAAAAAAAACACATAAAAGACCAACTTATTTTTCTCTCATTGAAGAAAGGTCAGTTTTTCATTGCTATTCTGACACTGTTGATTTTTAACAAGAAAAAATACATGATATTTTCTTTTCTCTCCAAAAGAGAAGTCCTACTGCCTAAAGAAAAAAATTAAAACCATACTTTTATTTTTTTTTTTGTTGACTAAAATTCTGACCGTAAGAAATACCTTTTTTTCTTTTTTTTAGTATGCTTTTCACGTAACCGTAGCGGTTACGTGAAAAGCATACTAAAAAAAAGAAAAAAAGTTAATTCTTTTTTTTTTGGGGGGGGGGGGGGGGGAGTCGAAGAAAAAAAAGACGGTTTTATACTCTCTTTCTTTTTTTACAACTAAGATTACATTTAGCAGTGTAATATAAAAGAAATAACTTTCTAAAAGCTGTATTCTAAAAGGACACATTTTAAACATGGAAGATTTTAAAGAACTGGTGAAGTTTCAAATGCAACAACAAACAGAACAAAAAAAGAAGCTGACGAAAGACAGCAACAACAGCAACAGAAAACTGACGAAAGATTTCAAAAGCTTCTAGAACAAAAAAAAGAAGCCAACGAAAAACTTTTAGAACAAAAAAGAGAAACCGACGAAAAGATTGAAGTATTAATTCAAACAATATTGGTTAGGAGTAAAAGTACAAAAAACGATAATGCTTTCTTGCAGAATGCCGTTTGGAGTGTTAATTGACAATTTCACTTATTCTCCAGACGAGGATAACACCATTGCTTCGTATTTTAGAAGATCTATACAAAATAGATTGTGAAAATTGGGCAGACTCTAAAAAGGTTCGCCTACTGCTCCGAAAATTAGGCATCACCAAAAATACGAAGTTCGATGACTTCATTTTGCCCTGAAAAACAAACGATTTGACTTTTGCTGACACTTTAAATCTTTTAACTGAATTATTTAGCCCCAAAACTTCTCGGTTTCACAAACGCTGGAAGTGTTTGAACTTGGTCAAAAAAGACAACAAAGATTATTCAACGTTCGCATCAATCGTCAATAAACACTGTGACGATTTCAAATTAGCAGAACTTAGTGCTTAATTTTCGGACAAGGATTGATATCAGGAAAAAATGCAGAAATCAGGCGGAGGATTCTAAATAAATTAGGACGTGAACCAAATTTAACTTTACAGAAATTAGCTGAAGACTGCCAGAGATTTGTAAGTGTTAAACAAGATTCAAAGGATATCAAAGAGTCAGGCATTGCACACATATGTCAAAAATCAGAATTCAACTCTCCCTTAAAAACAATTCAAAACAAAAAAAGGGATCTTAACGCCCCTACTAAAACAAGCCAGCCCAACAAAAAACAGGATAAAGTACCGCCTAGCCTCTGTTATCATTGTGGACCCCTTCATTGGGTAACAGATTGCCCATATCGTTTTAAAACATATCTAACTTGTAATAAAGTCGGACACAAGAGTTCACATTGCAGAACGAATAAAGGAAATAAAATTCGCTTTAAATCCACAAAAACGAACGAACATGGCAGCAGAATTATAAGAAAATATGTACAAGTAAAATTACAATTGGATTCTGGTTCAGACGTGTTGATTACCAACATGCATACATGGAGAAGGTTGGGAAAACCGACCATGCTAAAAACCAACTAAATAGCCAGAATGGTGACTGGTGAAAAAATTAAATTCTAGGGTGAGATGATTACCGACATTACTTTAAACAGAACTACGAAAAAAGTAATAATGTTTATATTAAAAAAACACCAATAATTTATTTGATACATACCTATTGCAGCTATTCAATTTCTGGGGGTTACCAACCAAGATTTTTAGCCAGAAAATAAAAAAAACCTTATGATCGAGTCAGAAAAACGAAAAAAGGAATTTGTTTCAACCATTAAAAATCGTATGAAATGGACACAATATAAATTGTCGGCAGAAATTAAAGCACAAAATTCACGCTGCAAATAGCTAACACTAAACTGAAAGAAACTAAGTCAAATTCTTTGGATAACCAATTGAAGGTTAAAGAGACTGAACTCATGGTTCCAGAGCTGAATTCGCTAAAGTTTCAACTCAAAGAGGTTTTAAAAGAGCTAAAGACTATGAAAAGATAAGATAACTTGTCTTAAAGTTGAATGTCGAAACAAATAAGACATTTTTTTCAAAATTTAAAGATGTGCTCCAAAATCAGTAGTCTACAATAAAAAACTGAAGGATATCAAAACTGAATTTGATAGAGTTCTCTAATAAAAAACACCTAAACCAAATTAGGGAACGATTCGACAGCACGCCCCAGGAAGAAGTTATGGTTACCAGATACAACACTTTCGACATACAGCTACCTCAAGCAGCCTCAGAATAGCATCAATCTAAAAAAGAAATGATACTATGACTCCTGAGGGGGTAAGCCTTGGGAGGGGGGTGTTATGGTACCTTACCTATAACAGACTTTTGGACTCTTCCATTTACCATAAATCCTGGTAGCACCTGCTCCTCAGTGTTGAATCCACCCCAGTCTATACTGGCAGTCAAGGCAGATGTACAACCACTCATTTCTCTGTTGTATTATACAGGGTCGGGCAGATAAATTGGAACTAATTTAAAATGCTAATATCGTTTTTATTTTTGATCTTATGATTAAGGTTTTTTTTTACTAAGGATCCTTAAACACTTTATTGCAAGATAGCATTATTATATTTACTCAAATTTGTTTTAATATGGCGGAATTAGCACGAAGAATAACTATATGCGAAATGAGACGCACCGGGAGTTCTCCTTCGGACATTGTTAAGAGCACTGGCTATGCAAAAACGACTGTCTATCGGGTTGTGGCTAATTTCGATGTCGAGTGTAAGGTTGAGAGAAGTCGGCACAGTACTCGTAGTGATCGAAAGCGTGCAAACACTTTCCTGGTGGGGCTAAAAAGGTCGATAAAGGCAGACCCAAGTCAGTCGATGTCGAAACTGGCAAAAAAACGCAATGTGAGTCGCAGAACTATCAGCAGAGCAATCAACGAAGACCTTGGGATGAAGTCCTATGTTAGGAGACGCCATAATCTCCTCACTGCCCGTTCAAAAGCTATCAGAGTTGAAAGATGCCCCAATCTTATCAACCATCTGAAACACAAAGGAGGACATGTGCGCATTTTTATTGATGAGAAAAAGTTCATCGTGGATGAGGTTCCAAATCGCCAGAACACTCGAGTTATTGCCCGTGACCCTTCGGAAGTTCCTCCTGTGATGCAGAGCAAAAATCCTGCTTCTGTGATGGTTTTTGCAGCCGTGGCAAGTGATGGAAAGGTGAAGCCTCCTCATTTCATCGAAGCGGGTCTTAAAATCAACACAGCGGAGTATTTGAACATTCTTAATAATGTTTTATTGCCTTGGATCCGTAGAAACTACAACCCTACGAAAGTCATGCTCATCCAAGACTCGGCACCAGTGCATGGATACAGGAAAGTCCAAGATTTCATGAAGGAGAATCTTCCCTTGTTTGTTCCGAAGGATATTTGGCCCAGCAGCTCTCCAGATCTAAATGTTTGCGACTATTATCTATTCGGCGTCGTCGAGGGACAGACTAATGTCAATCCACACCCAAATACAAATTCATTGAAGACAGCAATTCAACGAGCATTTCGCAATCTCGATCCCAATAAAATAAAGAGGAGCTGTTCACGCGTTCGCCAAAGAATCTCCAAAATAAGTGATAGAAAGGGTGCTCATATTGAATAATTTTGTTCAATAGACTGTAATAATTAAATAAATAAATGTTAAAATGATATCTTTCCATATTTAATCCTTTAAATTATGAATTTTGTAAAAATAAAAAAAAGTACCAATTTAGCTGCCCGACCCTGTACTTTTCTTCAATATACTTGTTTTCTCTAAACCCTTTATAGAGCCACAACAGTAAGCTCCCAACATAAACGGCAACAAAGTCCAAAAATTCAACTATTATGATTGTCGAGATCAGAATCTTTTCCCACATTCACCGCACCTTACTTCAAACACCTCACTTGGTGCGGCCACACACCTTTACCTCCTCACCTCAACAACCACAGGCATATTTCTTCAAAAAATACTTAAATATCTTTTCTTCCTCTTGCCTTTTGATCACACCTTACATTGAACTTTTCTCACAGCAAATACTACTCACCCACTTTTGTGCTACTATGGACAACCATGCATATGTCCTACCATAGACAGGTACACATATATCCTGCTATAGACAGCCATATATGTATATCACATTTAGGTACTCATATTTAACAACACACTTTTAGCATTGCAAAGATTTCACCCCAGAACATTTTCCTATTCTCTTCCAAGATTTTATATGAATTTTGTATGTTTGAAAATATATAGAACCTTTGTATCGTTCATATCTGCTTTTTATATTCCCTTGTTTCTCGTGTATTGAGAGTAAGATATCTCTAGAAGTTTCTACATCCAAACAAACCCCTCATCAGTTTCTAGTCAATTTGATCAACCTTTTCACAAAATCGAAATTCATTGAAAGATGTAGAGATTTTGCGTGTATAAAACCTAAGTCTGGCATGGACGCCATCACCGACTATGAAATTGGATATGCCTAGTTCAAATCCTATCAGATTTATTGCGATTATTTACATACTAATACTGTCGGAAAAGTATGAACACGCAATTTCTCCCAAGCTGATAGCATTGTCACCATTGACCTATGTCTCGCTGGGAATTAATACTTTTAAAAAACTTAACTAACAAATGCTGCCATGTTTTCAGCATTTGTAACAGAAGTCGAACTTGAATAGTGAAAAATATTGGAGGGGTGTGATTAAAATAATATATACCATCATTGATTATCAAATCGACTGTCCCGGTTTCAAGTTTTATGGTGTCGATTCTGTTCAATTACGCATTAATCTCATTGATAAATATATAAACCACACTAAAATAGCAACTTGTATTCAATTAATTATATACAATGAATCGTTTACAATAGACCATCCCCCCCACAAAAAAAATGCCACCTAGGGAATAAAATAATAAAATTCACAATCCTTTCTGTAATCCAGTATTTGATACAAATAACTTTCATTCTATGCATGACTTGTCTACCAAGTTTTAGTCATGAATGTCTAACAATCTTTGTTTTATCATTGTAGAATGATATGTGGGGTCACTTTGGTGATAGTCTCATCAGTAAAAGGTGTGATCCTGAATGGGCTTCACTCATCAGACAATAAGCTCCCCCTCTTCAGATTTTTATCTGTGAGTTTATCTCAAAGATACTGTCTATCAAAACAATCCCAAGACTATTCCTGAACTAAAGAGGGCCATCGCAGCCGAAACCAGTTGCATCCAGGTGTGCTTGCAATGCAGAGGTGATCATTAAATGGTGATAAAATAAAAACTGTTGGACATTCAAGGCTGAAACTTGATGGACAAGTCAAGCATAGAGTGAAGTTTATTTGTACCAAATATGATTGGATTGCAGAAAAGATTATGAAATTTATTAATGATTCTATGGATGGGTTGCATTGCATGTTTGGGCATTAAATAACCTAAAAATGGCTGATTAGACAAGAAAAAACAGACGGTAAGTGAAAAAAAAAATCATCTTTCATCTAAAAAATTACAAATAATCCAAGACCCACTAAGATAAAAAGTCAGACATTTTAATTGATTAACTTATCAAAATTATTGTAAACTTTAGAAAAGAAAACTTTTAAAAAGTGAACAACATAAATACTGTATTTACCTTTCCTAAATGCAGCCACAGTCATGTGACCGCTAGTGCATAAACCCGTAATGACGTTGGCTATTGTTCCTTCCTCCGCTGATTCATCTAGGACCAATGACATGTCTGAAGGTTTAAATATGCATTCGTCTTCATTTTCCAGATTCCATAATTTCACTTGACCACTTGAAAAACTAGAAAGAAATTAAAAGTAATTTCTTGTTTAAAAAGAGCCACAAAAGATTAACAAGGATTTTTTTTTAAAGTCTTTATTTTTAATTTTTTTTTATAGAAGTCGCTCCAGACAAGACATGAAGCTACTTAATGTAAGGAGCTAAAAAGAACGAAAGATGATTACCACAAAGACAGGAGATGCCTATTGATCTTAGTCTTGAAAAGACCAAGCTATAGGTAGGAGGAAAAAAGGCAACAGGAAGTCTGCAGTTCTTGGAAAGAAGCTACTGGAATAGGAAGATGTATTATAAGGAGGTACATGAACACTGACTTAGTGAAGACGATTAGAGCAACGAGTCAAACGAGCTAGCACAAACGAAAGCAGGGAATAAATAAAACAATTCTGAAGAACACATGCCATAATAGTACTTATAGAAGAGACTGAGACTAGCAACATTACGTCTGAGAAAAGGTGCCGAGAAGAAGAAAGGATGGGGCCAACCAAATTACAGATACGCTTCTGAACCTTATCAAGAACCCTCAAATGGGACAGATTCACCAGTCCAAATATGACAACAGTACTCCATACATATTTGTGAACAAACCTGCAGAAGGAGATGTTTTGGGAAATGCTAGGATAATTCACCAACTGAAGAAAGACAAGTGGTTCTTTTCAGTCTTATGTACGTAGCATCCTCAACGAAAATATTGACTCTCTGACACATAATTATATAAAGCAATGTGACACTTAACCATTTGAGGAATTTTACAGACATTCGTATGTATCTCTTGCAAAGTACAATAGGGATCAATACGTTACAGCGCATCCTATATTTTGCTTGAATAAAATAATGGGTTATTATTTAACAACAGAACAAAAAAGGGGTAAAAAAGAAAACAAATTTGCAACAAATATATGTTACCAAAAGCAAGATAAGTTACTCTTCTACCTACTTGGATAAGTTTATTTGAGTTTTAACTTATTTTAAAGCGTTTTTTTTTGTTAAAAAACAGTGTTTAGTGTTCAGTTAGAACAAAAAAAAAAATCAAGATGGCGCTGATAAGCCCTCCACATGGCGTCAATAAGCACTCCAATCGAAAATTAAACAAAATACTCATAGAAACACATCCAATGAATGTCACCAATAGTGCGAAAATGTAATGTTCTACCAGTATTTTGTTTAATTTTCGATTTTTGAGAGATTATCAAGGATCCTTATGGACGGCTTCTCGGTGCCATCTTTTTTATTCGTTCTAACTGAACAGTCAACACTATGTTTGTTTTTTAACAACAAAAAAAAACGCTTTAAAATAAGTTAAAACACAAATAAACTTATTCAAATGTGCATGTAAATATTATTTGGATTATTCGGACTACTATTCTCATCTTCGTTGTTATCTTCATAATGTTTTGGTAGATGTAACTTCCGGCCTTCTTCAGTTGCACCTTTATGAACTTGGAAACCTGTATGGAATTTCAAATTGAACACTTTTTTAATCTACAAGGGTATATTGTTCTCATTCCATCAACCATGACCGGGTAGAAGTGTTCATTTATGTTATTCTTAGTTATTATCGCCTCTAGTAAGAATTGAACCTTCAACCTCCAGAAAACTGTCACTTAACAATTAATCAACACTCTTAACCAGTAGATCATGGGTTTATGTGGACGATTCTAGTATGAATTTTTGAAGCCTAATCTTGTCTAGATATGCAGTACTACTATTTATTACTATAAAATTACTATTATTTTATGTTATATATTTTTTTTACTGTTACTCATATTGCATATTGCAGTTTTCTTACTGGTGTTCTAATCTACTATTTATAATTATTGGATTCCATGTTGTATTTAATTCTATACTAAGTCTACTCAGGAGGTCATTGTCAGCCAACATATGCACTGCTTCTTTTCTGCCTATAATATTTACCTTGTCCTACAAGAGCAGATGGTTTATGGTCGTGATCTGAATATTCCAGATTATTAATCCTCATCTCAAAAGTTTTGAAACATAAATATAAATTGTTTTGGATTTTTTAATGGAAAAAATATTCTGAGATCTAGACTATTTAAAAATATGTGTTGAATTTAATTTAAGCATGGCTTTTGTTAAACCCATTCCTTACAGATGCTGAAAATACATTTGGTCCTAGATTTCTTTAATTCCTCTGTGATTGTTTCTGAAGAAAATAACAGTGGTTACTATGTCTCCATCAATAATTGTGATGGTGACGTCCTTAATATTTGAAAGTTCAGAGCTTTCACAAGAGTTAGGGTACCCCCTCTCCTCCCTGCACCCAATGTAAGTCTGCCGATGCAGATAATGTTGTGTCATGAACTTTTAACTTTCAGCTCAAAACGTCATCTAACCACATGCAAATGATCACTTATATTGAATTACTAGCAGGGAGACTCGGCATTCCCCAGGATTTAATGAGGAACCCTATGTCCTTTTTGAGTTAAGCTCATAACACCATATTATTCTTTTTTTATTCTTTTTTTTTTTTTTTACATTTATTAATATTCAATTTTGAGATGGATGATGCTGAAAGATGTATTCAGCATTGATTGGGTGGGAGAAGGTGTTAATAAAATGACATTTAATTGAAATAAATTTTGGTAAATTCAAACTCTTTTACACACTCAACATTTCCCAGGAATGAAGGAGGACCCCTTTATATTTTCATGCTCTAAGCCCTGAATCTCATATTACCATTTCTATTTTTTTAATTTCTATAATTTTCAATTTATAAATCAAATAAAAGAAAGTAAAAAGTTCTATTACCTTTTTATGGATGTCCACCCCATATGTAGACCCCACACTATTACTGTACCCCTTTTGATCAAAATAAAATATATTTATTCAAGGGTTGTGTAGTTTCAGAATATATATGGTTATGGGGGTCTATCTCCAAAACCCTAGGAGGAGTTAGTGAACAAACAAACAGACAGACAGGAATTAGAACTTAATTATAAGTGAATGGAAGAAGATTCGCACAATTTAATATGAAAATAGATCATGTAAATTTCTGGTCAATTCAGAAAAAAAAAGAATTCTTGTAAAGTTTAAAATATGGAATCTCCATTGAATGATTTAATTTAATTTCATTATACTGCAGCCAGCCAGAGGCTGAATCCGATTTCTAAGCAGAGAGTGTATTTTCTCGTTGACTAATATAATTCAGAGTAAATAACGTGAACAAGAGAACTCCTGAATATTCTAAGCTAATATTCTAAGCCAATAACTTCAATTATACTAAAATCTTTTTACTCATTGAACATGACAGATGTTCTGATTACTAAAGATTCAACAGTCTTCACATTTCTGGCGTATTTAAAAAAGGAGATATAGCCAAGTGGGAGCTATTAATCACAGCTGTATTCCTACCTTTTCAGAAATAAACCCAAGTACGACAAGGATTGAGAGTCTAGTTTTCTCTACTATCTTACACATAGCTGACGGGATGATAGCTGAATGCATACCTTTTTTTGAGGATATTTAAATATAAAATTTAAAAAAAAAACTTTTATACACCCCAAACAAGGCATATTGCCACTGAGACATAAGGAGCTACTAAAATTTGAAGCCAGATTTGTAGGAGCCATCCTAAGTGGAAAGTTATGCAGCAAGATGTTTGTTCACATTACATTTAAATTTCTGCATGTTGGTACAGTCATGGAAACAGAGAGCAAGAAAGGAATTCTAAAAGCAAGCGGTCCAAGGAAATAAGCTATTAAAGTAGTAAGCTTTCCACCATCTGGGAACCTCTACAGCGAAGGGGTGTGATTTTGCTACTAGTTGGGTTGGGCAGGGGTATTCATGTTGAGGGAATATAAGTGCAGTAAGTAGTGCAAAGTGAACGTGAAATTGCTTTGCCAATTTGACATTCCTGATCACTTGACCCGCCCCTCCCCCATCAAAACTCAGACCCTTTATAGATTAGTGAATAACTGAAACGCAAAAATCATTTTATAAGTCAAGTTTGTTTGACTAACAACACTTCTTAGTGATTTTGACATGTTATGAAATGCTGTCATTGTGAAGTCGACATTTTTGGGGGGAAACAATAACATGTGACGATATATTTATACATTGAGAATTAGACCATGGCACATGATATGAAGCATCATTTACTGCACAGAAAACCGAAAACGACAAAAAAGTGGAAATGTTACGAATTACCAAAAATAGTAAGTTATACCAAGTTTAATCGTACATGCAAAACAGAGTCAAAAGAAGTTGACTGGCATAAGAAAGATGACTAATATGAATAGATCAAAAAGGGAGATAACTTCAAGTTTTACCATATAAAAAAGAAGTAAAATAATGTTTAGTTTTTACTTCTGATTGGCTACGAGTTTTACAACTTGCTAATCCTGACGCTTACTAGGAAAAAAATAGTAAAATTTGGAGTTATCTACCTTTTGGATTTATTTATATTGGTCATCTTTTTTCGGCATTTCACGTGTACAATTAAACTTGCTATAAATTACTGTTTTAATGTTTAAAGTTTTTTTGTTTTTTTTTACTAAAACAAGGTTTTAAGTAAAAACATAAATTGTTGGAATGAAACCCTGCTGAATAATATCAGGAAATTTCCTATTTTTTTAATTCAAATAATTTTTACTTAACACACATGCACATACAAAGGAGAGGTTCTTAAAGTGTATTCTGTGATGAAACCTCAATTTATAGTGGACAGAAAGACTAATTTGGGATTTTGTTTTTATCTTTTGTTATATTTAACTGGCTTTGCAAACTCACTTTTTCCTGATTTAAACAATCTAACCCGAGCTCAATGGGTGAGCCAACGGGTCACTTTTTTCTAGTATATATATATATATTATATATATATATATATATATATATATATATATATATATATATATATATATATATTACTAAGAAGTCACCACTCATCAAGGCCTCAAGGCCACTCGAGGATAGAGGTTAATGAGTTTGTAAGGTGGACGGCGAGACAACACCGTGATGATTGGTAAAGATTGTTGAAATTGGGCAGAATTTGATATATATATATATAGTTGTAGTTCCTGTCTGTTTGTTTATTTATAAATTCCTCTTAGGATTTTGGAGATAGACCTCCATAATTATATATATTCTGATCCTGAAAGTACAGGATACATGGATGGATATATATTTCCTTTTGGTAAAGCTATTGAAGTTGTCAAGAAGTTTTGTTACCTTAGTGATACCATTGGAGCACAGGATGGAGCAGGTGCTAGTGTGATAACAAGAATTAGGAGTGGAGGAAGTAAGTTCAGGGAACTTCTGCCATTACTAACCAGCAGAGCGTTACCACTGTCAACAAAGGGAAGAGACTATCAGGCATGTGTACACAGTGTGATGATGTATGGAAGTGAAATATGTCTCGTGAGTGTTGAGGACATGCATTGCATGGAGAGAAATTATATCAGAATAATACGATGAATGTGTAATGTGAGTCTTAATTTAAAAACAGGTTTAGTTCTGATGAACTCAGATGAAGATTCAATCTGGACAGTATAGAGAGATGTGTGCAGAAGAGTAGACTTTGATGGTATGGCCACGTAGAAAGAATGGATGAGAGTTCTTTGGTTAGTGGATGTAGAACAGCTGAGGAAGCAGGTTCAGTTCATAGGAGAAGACCAAGGAAAACATGGAAGGAAGTGATAAAAATGGACCTGAGGGAAAGAGGGATAAGTAAAAACCTGGTCAGAGATAGGTTACTTTGGAAGTCAATTTCTTAAAGTTGTCCAATACATGCCAGCATGTAAAATGGATGTTAAACCAAATATGATGATGATGATGATGATGATGATGATGATGATGATGATGATGATGATGATGATAAAATGGAGCACAAAAGTATATTATACAACGTTTTATTTTATTTTATTTATAACTTGAAAATTACAGAAATTAGTAAATAAGAAGAGAAATGTTAATAAAGGGGGTTCAGGGCTTGGAGCAGGAGTGCACATTAATTCCCAGGAAACACAGGGTGTGCCCGGAGAAAGTTAATTACTATGAATTTACCAAAATGTATTTCAATAAATATTACTTTACTTACACCCTACTCAATCAATGCTGAGTACAACCCAAAATTGAACATTATAAAATGTAAAACAATAAGACTGAAAAAAGGTTATAGGCACAAAACGACATTCAATTCCAGGCAACATTCGAATAATTTTATTTCTTTTGACCCCAAAAAAATGACAAGAAGAAATCCATTCTAAAACATTTTTTTTTATTTAATAAAAAATATGATAAAAAAATTATGGGATGGAAGTATTCAGAACACATATATCAAAAAAAATGTTTGCTTTGATTCAGCAGTCAAGAATACATTATGACCGTAAGTAAATTTTTAGCAACAGTATAGACAACATTCTTGTAGTTTATTTGATTTACAGTCACAAAAACAAAAACTGTAATTCTAATTTTAAAAATTCAAAGGAATATAAAAATATTTGAGGCAGAATTTTTTAATTATCGAAGCGTTTGTGTCAAACTGGTACATTACTGAAGACGTACACATTTGTCAAGCAGACATGACACTGACTTGAAACGAGAATTTATGGCCACCATAACTTGTATCATTTTTGTAAAAATCATTTTGCCAAAGTGAGATGCTTAACTAAGAAAAGAAAGTGAAAACAACTTTTCGAATGAATAACAAAATAGAAAATATTTCAAAAGTGTGTAACATTCTTTTTTTTTAAATTATTTTAATTATTCGGTCTACTGGTCTCATCTTGGATGTCATTCTCACAACGTTTCGGCCGATGTAACTTCCGACTTTCTTCAGGTGTATCTTGTCAAACTCAAAAACCTGTACAGAATTTAAAACTGAACCCTTTGGGGATAGATTATTCTTGTTCTGTCAGCCATGACTAGGTAATTTTTAAATGTGGACCACATGGATCCATTGCACAACGGATAAAGTGCTAAGTAATAATCAGTTCTAAGTGACAGTCTTCTCAGTGTTGAAGGTTCAATCTTCACTACAGGCGATACTAAGAATACAATTAAGAATTAATTAAGACTTCTACCTGGTCATGGCTGATAGAACGAGAGCAAGCTACCCCATGGATTAAATAAAGAGTTCTCGTCGAAATTCCGTACAGATTCCCAAGTTTGAAATAAAGATTCATGAGTTCGACAAGACGCACCTGAAGAAGGTCAAAGGTTACATCAGCCGAAACATTGTGAAAATAACACCCAAGATGAGAACAATAGTCCCAATAATCCAAATAATATCAATTATCAATCTTCATCTCAAAAATTCAAAAACATATCTTATTTTTTATAAACATATTTGTCTCTCTCTCTACCTTTCCATCTGACTACTTTTCTCTCTCTCCCTCTTTCTCTCTGGCAACTGGTTCAATATAATAGAAAGAAAGAAAGCAAGAAAGAAAAATAAAGCTGACTGACTGACTGTTTGACTTAGTTTTAGTGTTGTTTTTAAAACAACTACCAATAAGAATGAAAAAAATTCCCCTCCCCCCAGTTGTTACCAGGGACCACCTTAGTGAATGTGATCCCTGGTAACCCCAAGAGAATGAATATTACAGTATTATTTTTACTATAACAAGATCGGAGTAACGCTGAATCAAAAGATGTAAGGTTTGTAAGTGTATCTTGTGTAGTTTCTGATTTTTTAGTCTGACACACACGCACACACAGACAGAAAAGACAACTTTGCTATATAAATAGAAGATGACTCTCAACACTTACCCAGCCACAACAGTTGAATATTGGCAGTCAGCAGCACACAACACTCCTCCACTTAAATACTGAAGATAACACAATTGAGCAAGACGACCCTTAAACAAAAAAGATTTCCTTTTAGAATGAATCAGAACATGTACTTATTAAACATGTAAATTCTTTAACGTATTGTTCATCAAAACACTAAAAATATTTTGATATGAATTATACACCAGTTGTTACAGTCTGTTTCAATAATTCAATTCAATTTATTTTGCAAAAAATAAAACAAGTATGCTTCAGTTGCCATGTAGGAAAAGGGGGAGGGGGTAGAAATTTACACGGAAGAGGATAAAGTGGCCCAGCACCTGTACAATTAATTTTGCCTTGAATTGCTGCATCGTTGGCGCATTTACTACATCTCCTAGAAGTCCATTCCAACATCCAGAGATCCTGATTGAGAAAGTGGCCCTCCTCTGGTTCAAATCGAAATCGGCAGTGAAACAGTTTCTGATAATGCCCGCGTAGATCTTTTTCTGGTGCAGGAGTGAATAGTAGGTCCTGAGAAAAATCATAATGGCCATTGAGGAGATTGTAGGCCAAAATGAGATCACAGTATAAACGTTGGTGCTTAAGGGAGAAATGGTGAAGCTTTCTTGAGTCGGCTTTCGGAGGGCAGATCCTGTAGTCTCTGCACTAAGAACACTTCCTGATGATTCAGCCTACACATCAATATATCACCCGACGAAAAAAAATATAATAAACAAGCCGTGCGTGCATGGTCCCTCTCTGTATGTGACTCGATGTGGCGAGTGTAAAATAAATAAATTTGGGCAATTTGGGGCATTTTTGACCCCCCCCCCTTTGACCCCCTGGGGGCGCGAACCAGAATTTTTCTGAGGTCAAGGATGCTCATTTTATATCCAGAACAATTGCCTCTACATTTTGGCCAAGTTTCAGAAAAATTGAATGGATGGATGAAACGTTATGGGAGAAAAGGGTCATTTTTTTGCCATTTTGGGGGCTTTTGACCCCCTGGGGGCGCGAACCAGATTTTTTCCAAAGTCAGCGATACTTATTTTCTATTAGGAACAATTGCTTCCACATTTTGGCCAAGTTTCAGAGAAATTGAATGGATGGATGAAAAGTTATGGGGCAAAAAATGTCATTTTTTTGCCATTTCGGGGCCTTTTGACCCCCTGGGGGGCTAACCAGATTGTTTTTCAAAAATCTTAGAATGTCATTTTCTAACCTGCTCAAAGTTACAACTTCATGCAAAATTTCACAGAAATTCAATGGATGGTTGCGGAGAAAAATCCGGCCGGACGGACGGACATGCCTCAAAACATAAGTCCCTCGATTTATAAAATCGGGGGACCAATAATGATAACAATATTAGATGATCTATATAAGGCAATTTCATGTCTTCTTTTTTTAAAAAGATGGGATCATCCAGTCGATGAGGATGCAATGCAAAAAAAGTATGTTTTTTTAAATTCCATCTGATGTCGCTGTTGTGTCAAACGTGAAGCTCAAACTAAAATACACTTTCTTGGTCTTCAGCATAGGATCAAAGTCTAGTAGCTGTTCTGTCCAAAGATGGTATTATAATA
Organism: Sepiola atlantica; assembly: GCA_963556195.1. Taxonomy (NCBI): domain Eukaryota; kingdom Metazoa; phylum Mollusca; class Cephalopoda; order Sepiida; family Sepiolidae; genus Sepiola; species Sepiola atlantica. The sequence continues at coordinate 140,454,521 of OY744522.1, forward strand.
TTAATATAGAGTCTGCGTTTGTGCGGCAGACATCTATAGAATGGAAATATGTTAAAACTCCTATAAAGATTTTGGAGATAGACTCTCATGACGAGATATATTCTGAAACTGCATTAACCAGAGTTGTCTGGCAGGGTCACCAGATTGTGATTTTTTCCTTTGGGCAGGGATAGGCAAGGCAAAAGTATGTTTCAGTTTGAACAAATGTGGTACAATATCATGGGGTCTGCATTTCCGCCGGGCATCCATAGAATGGAAATATTTTTAAGCACTGCAGCAATATACAACATATAAAAGATACAACTGTGGAATTTCTATGGGTCCCGCTAGTAATTGTTTAATTCTTAAACAGTTTTGCATAAATTTACACCCTCACCTTCTTGTGTCTTAGCATGTTCTTGATTAGATTCAACATATGAAGTAAAAATGGAGAATGGAATTAAATTAAAAATTTAAAAAAAATAGAAAAATATCAATGGTTGTATTTAAAAATGTTCTTTAAACTAAAACCACATCATGTGCCCTCTGCTACTTATAACTTCTTGGAACAAATTTTCTTTCATTTTCATCTAAGAACATGGCCTGAGGAAGTTCAGCTGACTCCTCCCCAGCTAGAATTGAAACCAGTCTGCAAATGTGTAGCCAAAAAATGTTTTTTTTTATAAATAAAAAGATTTATACCAAGTAAATATACAGCTCTATTTTATATTGAACACTATTATATAAACACAGTAAGGATTCACTGTAGACATAAACTCACCGGAATTATATAATATATACAAGGGTTGGACAAAATATTGGAAACACCTTGTGAATTTTGCATCACTTTTAAAACATCTATAAAAATTGAAAAAAATTACCAAAATGTTGGTTTCATTTTTTATTTTATTTATGGCTATTGTTGTCCTGAATTAATTAGTTAAATTTATTTTTTATTTTAGATAGATTAGTAAGAAAAATTTAAATGACAGATCTATCAGATTTCCAAAAGAGGGCAGATTGTTGGTGCCGTATGGCAGGTGCTACTGTAACAGAAGTGGCTGAGATGGTGGCCGTATCGAGAGGAACTGTCTTGAAGGTGATGACAGCCTATGAAAAAGAAGAGAAAAGATCCTCCTCTAAACAAAATTCTGGAAGAAAGCCGAAGCTGTCTGAAAGAGATCGTAGAGCCATTGTAAGGATTGTGAAGAAAGAGCACAAAACCACGGCACTCAAAATTACAGCAAAGTTTAACAATCATCTGGATAATCCCATTTCAACAAAAACTGTTCGCTGAGAGCTTCACAAGGCTGGATTTCATGGTGTTTCCATTATTTTGTCAAACCCATGTATGTATATACACATACATACAGAATGCGGTATAAATATCTCCTACATTTGCAGTGGGTGTTGTGCAGACTGTAGTGGCAGTAGAGAGAGGGGGGGGTCTCAATCGCTTCTATCGTTTTCATTTTCGTCTTTCTTCATCAATTATATATATTTATATATATTATTATAACACTTTCTCTGTCATGTATATTTTCTCTATTAATGATCGTGGAGTGTTGTGGCAAATGTTTCCTGGGCTTTTGATCTCTCTAAGGGTTGTCTTGCAGGGTCACCGGATTGTGATTTTTTTCCTTTGGGGAGGGATACACAAGGAAAAATGTTTCATGACTTCAGGATTTGAGGGAAATGATCAGTAAAGAAAATCAACAAACTTCCATGTCAGATGACATGGAGAAGTTCCGGAACCGACTCCATCAATATATTGCTAATAAAAGTCGCCATTTGTCTGATATAATTTTTTAAAACCCATTAAAACAGTGAGGGTTGAGGACATGTGTTACACAGAGAGAAATGATATGAGGATGATACGATGGATGAGTAATGTGAGTCTTAAAAGCAGGCTTAGATCTGATGAACTCAGAGGAAGATTCAATCTGTACAGTATAGAGAGATGTGTGAAGAAAATGAGACTTTGTTAGTATGATCACGCTGAAAATGAATGAGAGTTCTTGGATTAGTAGATGTAGACCAGTTGAGGTAGCTGGGTCAGTTGGCAGGGGAAGGCCAAGTAAAACATGGTAGGAAGTGAGAAGGATGAATTTAAGAGAAAGAGGGATAAATATAGACCTGGCAAGAGATAGGTTCGTTTGGAATTCAATTTCTAAAAACTGTCTAACACATGCCAGCATGTAAAACGTACATTAAACAGAATATGATAATGAAATCAAAACTATCT
>OY744522.1:140461744-140561744 GCA_963556195.1 Sepiola atlantica
ATGTGAATATTAACAAAAGATCTGCGGACCTCAGAGGAATATTAAATCTGGACAGTATAGGGAGATGTGTGCAAAACAGGAAACTTTGTTTGTTTTGTCAAATTAAAAGAATAGATGAGAATTCTTGTGTTAGTAGATGTAAAACAGTTGAATTAGCGAGGTCAGTTGGCAGGGGAAAGCCAAACGAAACATGCGAGGAAGTGATAAGGATGGATTTGAGAGAAAGAGAAAGAAATAAAAACCTGGCCAGAGATAGGTTAGTTTAGAAGTCAATTTCTAAAATCCATCCATCACATGCCAGCATGTAAAACAGACGTTAAATCGAATATTCGAATATGATAATATGATAATGATGACATAGCTAGGTTTGGTTTTTGATTGTTTGGTTTTATGACATATCAACCTTTTTTAAGTTATTTAATGCCGAATCCAGTCATTTTAGTATGATCTTAAAGTGTATCCAGTGCTGATGTCCCAATTTGGGAGCTGCCACATCAGAGCTGTAGCACACAGACTAGTTCCACCTCTCTGTATTCATCACTTAATCAGCCCCCCCCCCTCTTCTATTTTTCTTTGTACCTATGGCTGACTTTCATCAGCACACTATTCAGGAATTTCATCAGTTTTCCCACTTTGGTTACATTCCTTCTGAAAATATAAGAAAGAAATCGAGATGAATAAATAGATATATCAGTTTTTTTTTATTATTTTGTACAGAGAACTAGTGTTCTCTGTACAAAATAAAAAAAACTGATATATCTATTTATTCATCTCGATTTCTTTCTTATATTTTCAGATGATTAATGAATAGATTAATGAAAGAAAAAAAGAACCATAGCAAAAAGTAACACAAGAAAAATTGAAAAGAAGTAAAAAAAAACAAAGAAAGACAAAAAGAGAGAAAGAAAGAAAGAAAGAAAAAAGAAAGAAAGAAGAGATGAATTCAATGGACAATGGAAACAGGCTACGTCAGAAGTATGGAAAGAAAGAAAAAGAAACAAGCAAATACAGAAATAATAAATGAATGAAAGTCTGCAAAAGAATAAAATGAAAAAGGTTAATAATAATGAAAGGAAAAACAAAGATACAATGGAAGTTAGGCTGAAATAAACAGAGTAAGAATAGATGAATTAAAGGAAAATAGAACTGTATCAAGAAGAAATATCACAAATAAATAGGAAAAGAATTTAAAAAAAAAAGAAAAACAAGAAAGAAAAATGAAAAAAAGAAGAGATGAATTCAACAGAGAATCGAAACAGGCTACATCAGAAGTATAGAACAAAAAAGAGTCAGAGCAAATAAAGAAATAATAAATGAACGAAAGCCTAAGAAAGAAGGATGAAAAAAAGAAATAATTCATTGATGAACGAAAGTGGAAAAGGGAAATACAAAAAGAAGGACAAAAAAGAATGATTATGTTTATGAATTAATTAATGAAATTTAAATAAAAATTTAAATTAGTATTGATTGTGTTTTATTTTCTATTTGAACTTCCCTCATTATTTTACTGGCCAATCACAACGAACGGACGATTTATACCAGTCTAATGGTATGATGCCATATCTATCTGGCAGTAAACTAAGAGATATATATGTTTTAACTTAAAGCTGTCAGCAATTATTGGAATGAGAGCACTTACCAAGTCTGCAACCAGACAATCAACCAGGCTGTTTTTTGGTATGACATCATTTTTAGATTTCTTTGTGTCTTCATTGCGTAACATCTTGTCCTTCTCTGCTTGGAAATATGACCTTTTCCGCATTTTCACACAAGAGGAAGGAGATGATTTTTGTTGTGTCGAATAAGAGTGTCGCCCTTCTTCCAACAACTGACCCACAATTACAAAAGGTTCATAAAGCACAGATGAATTTGTTTCTTCCTTCAATTGTGACAAAAAACTCTTTTGCTTCCGTTCATCGGCTAAATTGGAAGGAACATCTGAAATGAAATAGCAGAAAAATAAAAGAACACAAAAGAAATATATGATATTGTATTCCTTAGAAGCATTACGAATATATGTATAATTTGCGCGTATTACTCACCATATTGCCTATGATATTTATCCCTAAATTCATAATGATCCGTTCATTAGTTTAGGAGTTTACCGTGTACATATATATAAATATCATAGGGAATATAGGGAGTAACACAAGCATATTATATATATATATATATATAATAATGGTAATAATCCAGGTGAAAAATATCCACAGGGTGGTAATCCAGAGAATTTTAACTGGGTTTATAAAAAGTGCTCAATATCAAAATAGAGCTTTATATATGATAATTTTATTTACACAGACATGTACAAAATCTGCGACACTGGCATGTCGATGTTATCGATCAACAGTTACTATAAACTGAGATCTCATCAGGCAGAGTTAGAATCCGATCTTAACCTCAGATCATATTTGGAGAGATCTCAGTTTATAGTAACTGTTGATCGATAACATCGACATGCCAGTGTCGCAGATTTTGTACATGTCTGTGTAAATAAAATTATCATATATATATATATATATATATATATATATATATATATATATATATATATATATATATATATTAGTTCCTAGACTGAAGATTGCGTTAGCATGAAACATCGATGTCTCTAGGTATTTAAATATTTAATATTTATTTATAAAAATATTATTGCATATATATATATATATATATATATATATGTATATATATATATATATACATATATATATATATTAGTACTTAATGTATCCACATAAAATATTATAAGGAGATATAATTTTTATGTATCAGTTTTCAGTATTTACTTCAACAGTGCTCGATACGTAAGTAGAGCTAGGTAGTCAGCAATGAAAATATATATGGCAATTAAGCTACACAGAGGCTCCCGCGTTTCATCCCCGGGGGGAATCTTCAGGCTAAATGCATGGAGTTATTTTTGTCAGGTGTTTTTATATACATGGCTTGCTAGTTAACCAATCAGATTCTTTGTTGTTCCCTCAGCCAATCATTGGGCTTCCCGCGAACAAAGGCTTTGTTGGTGACACTCCTATACCTATCCTATTTTTTGTTAACAATGGATTTTCCTATATCCTGTTTCCTTTGTTGTGTCAATATAGTGGGCGAATTTTTTTTAACACATGGTTTCTTGTATTTCTATTTTAGGTTTTAATTTTTAACTTGTTCAGTTTTTTTTAGTTTTTTTATATTTATATATCATCCTATATATATATATATATATATATATATATATATATATATATATATATATAGACAAAGGTTATTGTATAGCATGGGATGTTTTTGTTTAATTAGTCCTTTTTTATCTTCTTAATCTTTCAGATAATCCTTCGCGTATTTCTGTCGAATTGTTGGATATTGACTCCGTAGGTGTTTTTTGTTCCAATTTTTTTGAAAAACCATAATCTATTTGGATTATTCGGACAACTATTCTCATCTTGGTTGTTATTTTCACAACGTTTCGAATTCACAGCAAGAACTCGTCTTATCACCATGACTACAAATGATATTCCTTTCTTCCTCTGTGTACCTGCCTCATGCAGCATTCAACCAAGATGGGTTGAGCTGGCTTTCTTCGAAGGAGGAAGTTTTTAGGGAATATTAAATTAACAAGCGGCCCCCAGTCGCCTGTATATCTTGGATTGTTTTTTTGTTTTTTTTGTAGGGAGGTGTAACCGTCCTCCCACATACAGTGCCTGGTATTCCCAAATGGTTACCCATCTGTTACTGATCAGGCTCAGCATTGCTTAATTTTGGTGATCTAATGAGAACCAGTGTGTCAACATGATTATGTGCCTAACATCAAACAGAATTTCCATGAACACAGTTTTCTTTTCAAGACCTTCTCATCTGTAGACCACATTACCAAGAGACTGCTTCCCTGTAGACTATAACATGGTCGACTTCAAGTCCAATGTCAACATATACTTGTCATAAACGGTTCTCATAAGTAATCAAATTTTGTTCATTTCATTCATCATTTTCAATCCTCTCATAATATTCTTCATCATTCAACTGACAATTCATCCATCTCATTAACTCTTATCCTCGAGTGGCTTTTGGCCTTAATAAGTGGTGTAAAAAAAAAAAACAAGTAACCTCCGACCTTCTTCAAGTACATCTTTTCGAACTTTGGAATCTTTATGTTGAATCTTATTGAGTGAGGAAGCCGAAATCATCCTTACATACATGAAATATATGAAAGGTGCCACTGTTTGATGGGCATCGGCAGAGTGGTAGTCCTGGCCTGCCTTCCAAGCCATGTAGCCATTAGATGAGGGCAGAAATGCTTGCAAAAGAGCAACTAAAATGATAATAAAAACTCTTAAACTTTCATTTACAGATTACAAAACTAAGATCATAAAATGCATGAAAAGTAAATGGCAAACAATATGAGATATGCTCCAAAACAACAAATTGAAAAAGAAAACGTGGAACTGTTATCTGATCAAAGACAAGACATAAGTATTAAGCAGAATCAAAATCAAACACATGCACACTTACTCAATCATTCTTCATCATTCAACTGACAATCCATTCATTTCATTAACCCTTATCCTTGAGTGGCTTTTGGCCTTGAAAAGTAGTGACTCATCTATTATATAAGGGGTATAGGGATGTGAGTGGCCAATGGCAAAAAAATCTGAAATAAAGATAAATTTCGGAACCGTGGGATGGGGGGAGGTCATGTCCAACCTCTTCTCCTCCACCACCATCATCTCAGACAGAATATGGACACATTTATTTTGTATTATTCATTCTTTGGGGGGTCACCAGGAACAAAATTCGTCGGAGAGGGGGAGCCAACATTTAAGGCAATTTTTTTTCCGATTGACCTTTGGTCTGAAATGCGAACTAAAATACACTTTCTGGGCCTTCAGGTCAGGATCAAAGTGTAGCAGCTGTTCTGTCCTCGGTTGGAGATGGGGAAATCCTTCTTGACTGAAAAGGGGGTTGGAGAGAGAGAAGTTTTAGAAGAAAGATGCTAAACACTTTTTAACTCATTTTGTAGTCCATGACTCCCGAGCAATGTCAGATAGCCATGCTAATCTTGTTTATAAAGGAAAGTCATAATTTTGTTTGTGTCTATGTGTGTTTGGCTAAAAGTCAGAAACTACACAAGATACACTTACAAATTTTACATATTATCAGATTTAGGGTGCCCACCAATCTAGTTATCGCCAAGAAAAAACACTGTAATATCCATTCCTTTGGAGTCACCAGAACCAAATAAGTGCAAGTGGAGAAGTAAAGAAAATTATTTGTTTTCATTCTTACTGGTAGTTGTTTCAAAAGTAACACTGAAACTAGATCAAATAGTCAGTCAGTTGATTTTTGTTTTCTTTCTATTATATTGAACCAGGTACCAGAGAGAGAGAGAGAGAGAGAGAGAGAGAGAGAGAGAGGGGGGGTTAAAAGAAAGATATTGCACACGTTTTTTTAAACACTTTATTTTGTTATCCATGCCCCCGGGCAATGCTCGATGGCCCTGCTAGCTTTTATTAAAAGCTACTCACCGTAAGAGAGTTTTGAATTAACATCATCCTTGGAAGGAACATTATCTTCTTTCGTAGAGGAGACACCATCTTTAATGGTAGATGATTCATGTTGACTTAGTTCTTTCTTCCACTTTGAACGAAATTCTTCCAGATCCACCTCGCATGCCATTCTTTAATCTGAAATAAGTCAAGAGTAAATGAAACCAAGCATTTCGGTTTTGAAGGTTAGAATGTTCTAGATTGTAAAAAACGAGCTCCCCCCGGCATTACCTGGTAGTCTTCTATCCTTTATTTAAAGTAAGCTAGGGTTTTTTTTTCCAAAATATTAAGATTCTTTTTTTTATATATATAATTTTTTTAAGTTAAATTTAATTAGTACAGTATCGGTTGGTTATCAAGTTATTAATTGAAATTAGAAAAGTATAATTATTTGTTGCTATGGTTTCCCAGAAGAAGAAAAATGCGGATGGTGAGACCTGCGATTGAAAATGGAACTGTTAGATTATCAGTGTGAAGCTCTTCCATCTAACCTATTTTGCTGGGCTATATATAAATGTGCGTATAAAATAAAATGAGAGATGAGAATCAAAATTGAATACTGAGCATTGACTTTTCGAGATACGATTATTTTATCTTTATTATCTCTCCATTTATATATATATATATATATATATATATATATATATATATATATATATATATATATATATATTAGTGTTATAATGGAATAATTCCAGGAAGAAATCCGGGTAAGAGAGCTCAATGTGGTAAACAGAGCAGGAATAATGTAAAATATAATAACGTATCATGTAATTTCGTGTTATTATATTTTACGTTATATATATATATATATATATATATATATATCGATAGCAGGTATTGCTATTAGTATTGTGCCTTCTCTCACCATCTCTCTCTCTCTCTCTATCTCTCTATCTCTCTCTCTCTCTCGAAAAGCAGACTCGCAAAAAAACGCAAGTGATGATTTTTTTTTAGCACAATTTTATTAATATAGAGATAAAAACAATGTTTACTTTGTTTTTTAAATAGGATTTTGAAAAAGTTATTTTTCGTACTTTATGTTATTGCATTTTTTTATTTCAATAAATGATCAATTAATACCATATTAAAAAATAATAATGTGTAAGTTACGTAGAGGCGAGAAAAACACACGTATATGAGAAGTGGTGACCCAATTTTATAAATATAGAGATCAGGAAAAAAACCTTTACATGATGAGTCATGATTAGACATAAATGCCTGCTGTCGACAAATTATAAAATCTTCTAACACCTTATGTCATGATTAAAAAAATATATTAAATCTTCTATTGAACTATGAATTCACAACAAAAGCAATGTTTATTGTATTACATTTATCATAAACTGGGAATATCCATTGGACTTAATATAGAAATCAGTAAAATTGTTTGTTAAGAACATAGTTGAAAGGAGATCAGATCTTTTTATCAAAACAGATTTAAGTATTGAGTTTGTAGGAATAAATCTATCGATGACTAAAATCGACAAACAGATTAACTCTTTTATATAGATAACTAGGAGAATACTCGTCCCAAGACAGATAAAATTAATTCCTCAAACAGAACAGTTTTGCACCACATTTATGATCATTACAAAGATTAAAATCAAGATATAATGATACTAAACCTTATGGCTAGAATCCTTATTCAAATTTTCATCAAAATCTATTACATGATTTTCATTCTAGAAAATGTCTAAAATTTAAGGTTTAAGCTTAAGAGGTCTTAAAAAGACATTAAAATTCAGGGAATCTTGCTTAATTTGTGTCTAATATATTTATTAAAAATAAATGTATTGAATTTTTAAAAACCTTTTGAAGTCTCTATCATTTTCTGCAACCTGACACTGGTGCATAGAAATACTGTCTCTTTCAAAATTAAATATTAATCGGATTAAATATAGGAATCGGTAAAATCGATTGGAAGTAAAAAAAATTTTTTTAAGAACATAGTAGAAAAGATATCAAATCTTTTTATCCAAACCGATTTAAGTATTGAGTTTGTTGGAATTAAGCTATTGATGAAAAAGATCGACAAATAGGCTAACTCTATTTTATTATATAAATAATAATTATAACAGCCCTAGAAACCAGATATATTTTCCAACCAGCATCTGTTGAGATTTCAGGATTTCTTGGTTGAAGAACAATTAAATTTCTGCATGACCTTGGTTGGAGGGCTGACATTTTAAAGAGGGAAGACTAGTAAATATATGAGCATGGAGCATGCATATATTTGCTAGTATTAAATTCTTCTCGTTATTAAGAAAATAAAAATGTAAGAATATAAACTAATATTTTTGAGAACTGTGGCATAGTTTTGGTTACAGACATGCAGACACAAAATATCTATTATAATTTCTTTATTTATTTTAATATATTTTTCATTATGTACAAATTTATGTAGTTAGAGAATATTATTTGTAAACGTTCGGCAGCTCTCTAAAGAGTGGGGTGAGGTAAAAAAAATCCATATTTACTACATAATAATAAAAAGAGAGAGAAGAAGGGAAAGAGGCTTGTTCCACCTCTTTATATTAGTCACTTAATCAGCATGCTCTCGTTTTGCACCTATGGCTGGCATTTGTAAACATGTGAAGAGGGGTGTTTTTTTTATGTTTGGGGAATTTCATTGGTTTTCCCGCTTTGTTTACGTTCTTTTACTCGCTAGCTCAAGATCTCTGTACATAATAAGAAACACTGATCTATCTATTCGTCTTCATTTCTTTTTTCATTTCCAGTCTATGATGAATGAACTCGTTGGTTATTTCGTCTTCACAGATTGATCAATGAAATCCAAATATCTTATTTACTCTGTGAACTGAAAATTTGATGTGTTACTTAGCACACCCTTACACAAAAGAAGTTGATATTGATGAAGAAAAAATTGATCCTTTTCTCCAAGACTCCATTAAACTTTTGCAAAATTACAAAAGAATATTCTCAAACTGACACTTCTTTTTGAAAACAATTTCATTTGATCTGCGTTTTTAAATGATTTTGTAAATCCTTTACTATTTTTTTTCCTTCATTTTATTTCAATGTAAAGTCTCGGAAATCAAGAAGCCTCTTCCTGGGGCTAACACTTGATCTCTATATAAGATACATAGATATCCATGTGTTCAATTAAAGTTCTCCTTTACCTCTCAAACGTTGAGTTAGTAAAGAAGTGAAGAACATTCATTTTCCTCTCCCCAATTGACCAGTTAACTATTTTATAGTATATCTTTCTTGTGGTCTCTTGGTCTTACCGGATTCCAGGACAAGAATTCATCTGGTTTGGTGGAGTATCTAGCTAAGTTCTGTTACTTGAGGTAACATCACTAGGAGAAGGTTCACCATTCCTTGTATGAGCCAGTGTATAGCCGTGTCGAGGGGATCTTACTTGGGCTTTGAATACTATGTTATTTTGAATATTGGGTTTACTTGTAGGGTGAAGTATCCTCATATCAGGTTGTCCCAACAAACTCTTGTGCAGAGAGACTGAAGACACTCAAAGATGGTGTCTAGTAGGTAATTCAAACTCTATTATATAATAAAGACCAATGTGTATTCATTTGTATCTTTTAATATAAATAAATGTAATATATCCGTCCCATCACACAAAAGTTAGTGAGTAAAACATGTGCCCTTTTCTAGCCTCCGGACGGTGACCATTTCAAGTGGTGAGAGGAGGGGGGGGGGGAAGCAAATAGCAAGTCAGACAAGCCCTGTTGTCTCAAATGAATTCAGAAAGAAATCTTTCACTTTAAATAAAAAGTCAACGGTTATTGTTGTTTTTTTTATTTAGATCATCAGAAATGATAATAATAATTTAATATTATATAATAATAATTTATATATGAAAAATCAAATTATTGATGCAATTCTGATTTATATGAATATTAGTATGAACATTGTCGAATCATAATTTTTTGTCCTGTCATTTTTTAGGGAGGATGCACACTAGCAATTAAATACTGATGTTCAATAAAAAAATTTTTTTTAAATTTCAACAAATAATTTTGTTTCAGAATTTTTTTAAAATGAGTATTGATAATTTGTATTCTTTGTATTATTTGTACTATTATTCTCATCTTGCTTGTTATACTCACAGTATTTCGGTCAATGTAACATCCAACCGTCTTCAGGTGCATCTTTTCGAACTTGGAAACCGTCTATCAAACTCGGAAACCTGTACGGAATTTCAAACTGAACCCTTATTTACTCCACGGGCTTAGAAAAGGAAGCATTCTATAGTAATAAGTAGTAATACTACACATCTAGACAAGATTAGGTTTGAGGCTATTAAAATGCATACTAGAATTTTCCCCATAGACATATGGCTTAATGGTTAAAAGCATTGGTTAACAATCAGTTCTAAATTATGGTCATATTGAGGTGGAAGGTTCAATCTTTACTACAGGTGATAATAACTAAGAATAACAAATTACATTTCTTTTCTACCCGGTCATGGCTGATGAAATGAGAACAATCTACCCCCGTGGATTAAATAAAGGGTTCACTTAAAAATTCCATACAGATTTTCAAGTTCAACTAGAAGCTTATCAAGGTCGAAAAAATGAACCTGGAGCCAAAATGCTGTGAATATAACAACCAAGATGAGAATAGTCATCCAGATTACTCATTTCATATCAACATTCACAAAAACAAAATTGAATCAATTGGTCGCAACAAACAAAATAACAATAAAGATTCAGTGAGAACTGAATGCGCGCCCCAAAACAGACGCCACCTCAGGATAGTCCTGCTCTCCTGACTAAATTAAGCAAGCCTGATGATAGATCAGAATACAAATACTACACACATTTATTCAGCAAACTTTTATAAGTAAAGATGGCCCAAATAACCTATAATTTTCTCCCTCTCTCGCGAACATCAACTCAGTCTAATAATAAACATAAGCATTTATGGTAAAAGTCCAGAATAGTTAACACTTAAGGACTTGTAAACTAAAAAAACAACACATAATTTATGTAAACCACATTATAATGAAATTCTCTACCGAACCTGGCTAATTTTAACATGCAAAAAATTATTTTAAAGAATAAAATTACAGAAAAGTTAACATTCGAAACTTGTAAACAAAAAAAGAATGGTGGAAACAAAAAAAAATTTGAACATTTTTTAAACCGTAAAATATCTTACAAATCATTCCCACACGTTAAAACTAAGTGGATTTTGATAGATAATTACAATTTAATGTGTTTTATATAAATTATATCTTGTTTTTGTTTTGTTTTACGAGTTCTCGGGGGTTAACTATTCTGTACTTAAACTGCTTTTATTTATAAAAGTCAGACTTTAATAAATGCAGAAGTATCAACTAACCTCTCATTTTTCTCCATTTCACTGGTCAAGCCTAATAACACTAAACCAGTTGTGACAATAGGCATATAGGTGTAGAATATACGGTACTTTGTTACTTTGGGACCCGCGCTAAAACTCCCTCAGTGTCCGTGCTTTCCGGATGTTTACGTTAAACACTGGAGAGTGCCGAATAAAAAATCCGTTGACTTACCTGTGTTAAAAAAAAGCACAAACGAGGCTGGATTTAACAGCGTGACAAAACAAGCAAAACTTTTTCGAAATTATAATTTATTTTTTAACGAAGTTTCAACTAAGTGTTTAAATTAAAAAGTTATTATTTTTATTTTACCTTTTATTTTTTATTAAACATTTGTACGAAAGAAAGTTTTTTTAAACAAAGAAAAATTGATTAACTTTTCACTGTTATTACAGTGAAAAGTTAATCAAGTGTTTTTTTTTGTTACATTTTTTTGTGAAAATTATTTTTTTTTTGTCAACTTTTTTTTTTACTGACTATTTTTGTTTATTTCGTTACAGTTCAGGGTTAGGAATTAGGATTAGGGCAGGGTTAGGAATTATGGTTAGGGCAGTCGGGTTAGGGTTATAAATTAGGGTTAATACAGGGTTAGGAATTACGGTTACGGCAGTCGGGTTAGGAATTAGGATTAGGGCAGGGTTAGGAATTATGGTTAGGGCAGTCGGGTTAGGATTATAAATTAGGGTTAATGCAGGGTTAGGAATTACGGTTACAGCAGTCGGGTTAGGAATTAGGGTTAGGGCAGTCGGGTTAGGAATTAGGGTTAGGAATTAGGGTTTTGGCATTAAGACATCTCCAAGAGTATTTATCTGTGAGTTTTGTTCGCTCAGCGATCTTGCATTTTTTTTCTGCACATTTTTTTCTTTAGCAATCAATTTATGGTCCTGACAGAAATTTATCGTTCCTTCAGGGGTTTCAACAGCCAGTGATACCATGTAAAAAAAATTCTGTTGCAATCGCATTTCAACCAGTTTGCAAGTTCAGCGTTTCATTCAGTTTGACTGCTTAGATGTCGTCTGCTTATGCGTCTCACTTTGGGGCTTTCCGGCATTTACCGTAAACCGCCGGAAAGCACCGATGCTAAGGGACTTTTAGCGCGGGTCCCAAAGTAACAAAGTACCGAATATACATAGATATAAATAACTGACATTATGACAAGCATCTTTGAATGCATTAGTTAGAAAAAGAGGAGAAAAAAAACAACAAAAACAGTGAATGCCATGAAGAAGGAACAAAGAGAATAACAGTGTGAACAGCAACAAGTGAAAAAGATTAGGATAAGACATTGAAAGTATATGTATATTTTCATTACTGATTTAGTATTATTAAACTGGGATAGTGTTCAGGAGAGCTGGAGAAAGACTATAAATTATTATTTAATCACATTAAAAATGCTTTTTCCATCTTAAGCGTGACAGACTGATAAAAACGCTATTTCAAGTTAAAATGTGACAGACTGGTGAAAATGGTATTTCAAACTTAAGCGTTTTTACTGGAGTCTAGAAAATTGGGTACTGATATCGATCCTGAACCAGCTTTTGTGACGTTCGACTCGGAATCGTTTGGCTGTCCTATGCAAACGCCCGAGTGTTGACGAGCTGAAGCAGCGAGCAGCCGATAACTTTGTTACAAAGTGAAAATAAGTGCTTTCGAAGACGGATTTTTTGTCAGGAAGTTTTTTTGAAGAAAATAAACCCAAAATGAATTATGAACAGCTTTGCACTGCAGTATCATTGTGAGCAAGTAAAAATAAATAATAAAATTTAAAAAATATGTCGTGATAAAAGTAATTTTGGTACGTTTTTTTTTTAATACAGTATTCATTTTATAACAGTAACCTCACTATGTTTTTTTTCCTGTTGTTTCTTTCAAAAAAATTTATGAAAATATGTTTAATTTTCTTTGTTGTTTCTTTAAAAAATTCCTTACCCTAACCCCTAACCCAACAAAAAAAAATAAACAAGCAAAACATTATTATCAAAGGACGCAGCACCGTATCAAAATTGTCATCTGGTACAAATCGGCTCGTCAACTCTCGGGCGTTTGCGTAGAACAGCCGAACGCTTCCGAGTCGAACGTCACGAAAACTGGTTCAGGATCGATAAAAGCACCGAAAATTGATAGTAAGCCAAAGACTGCACCAACATTTTCGATTCAACCAACGTCCAATAAAGTCCAACCCTTCCCCCACCATGGTATAGGCAGAGGCAACGTGATAGGGTCAGGTGAAAATCCAAGCCGAGTCAGCATCAGGATCCGTCGTCTTCTGGTCGTCTCTGGTTCTGCATTTAGCAAGCAAGGACGTGTCAGGTGCAGAACCACACATCAATAGTGAGGATAGTAAGATTGTTTTTGTGCATGTGCATATGCAACTATCATTCCTTTTTGTGTTTCTGGACCAAACCTTCCCCGACTTTGTATGCAATCGCTGAGCCTTTTTGCTTTGGGTATCAGGAATAAAACCCTGCAATCTTGCAGGTATAATGAATAGCTACGGCCAACAAAGAGGACTTCATGCAAACAATCATGAGGTACAATCTCTGTGTGCAGAAGTCTAATTTGTTCAACAACAACAAATTGTTCGAACAACGGGATTTGCAGTATTCATTCATTTGTATTGAGAGTTAACTTACTTAGGTTTTATTGCCCTCAATTACTTATGTTTACTTAAAACCATCTTTTAGCAAAAATAAAATAATAAACATTATCAATGCTCTCAGGGCTCTATTCTAGGCCCAACACTATTTCTTCTCTATATCAATGATCTTCCAGGGAATACTATTCAGAAAATTAACATCTATGCTGATGATAACACTCTCTATTCTGGTGTTGCTTCTCGCCCATCTCCCTCGGATCAGTCGAAATATGCATCTGATCCGGAAGTTGACCTGGGTTCAATTGTGGATTGGGGTACGAAATGGCTTGTTTCGTTCTAATCCTGTTAAGACTCAGCTCGTGTCTTTCAATCGTAGGCATGTAATTTTTCTTCCTGAGATTCTCATGGATGGCTCTGCTCTTGAGGAGAAATCGACTCTGAAACTTCTTGGTTTTTCTCTCTCATCAAATCTTTCTTGGAGTTCATACATTAGATCTATTGCTTTTTCTGCTTCTCGTAAAATCGGTTCTCTATCGCTCCAAACACTTTCTCACACCTGAGGCTATTCACTATCTCTACAAATCTACAATCACACCATGTATGGAGTACTGTTGTCATATATGGGCTGGTGAATCTTTGTCCAATTTGAGGGTTCTTGATAACGTGCAGAAACGTATCTGTAATTTGATTGCCCACACCCTTTCTTCTTTTCTACACCTTCTCTCTCACAGACGTGATGTTGCTAGTCTCAGTCTTTTCTATAAATGGCATGTGTTCTTCAGAATTATATGATCTATTTCCTGCTTCTTTTGTTCTTTTGGTCTCCATCAATTTGCTGCTTTGATACCTCATTGTAATTCCAGTAGTTTCTTTCCAAGAACTGCAGGCTTGTGGAACTCTCTTCCTGGTGACTGTTTTCCTCTTACCTTTTCAAGACTAAGGCCAATAGACATCTCCTATCTTTGCGATAATCATATTTAATTCTTGTTAGCTCTTTACATCAAGTGGCTTCATGCATTGTCTGGAGCGATTTTCATGAGAAAAAAAATAGTAAGCTATAGCAAGTTTAATATCTAAACGAAACGGTGATCGCGAAAAGAAAGATGACCGATATGTAAATAAATCCAGAAAGAAGATAACTCCAAGTTTTGCTATTTGATGGTAAAATGGAAAACATTTGAATTATCTCCCTTCCGGATTTGTTTATATTGGCCATATTTCTTTTCTCGTTCGACTTGTGTTATCTGCGTTTCGCTTAGACGATTAAACTTGTTATAACTTACTGTTTTTAATGTTTATTGTTATTTTAATTTTTGTAAATTTTTACTATCACACCCATCGGAGTTTTAGAAATCCAGAGCATTTTTAACACGAGACAACAAAACAAAAATGGGGTGAAAAAAACAAAAAACAAATATACAACAAATAAATGTTACCAAAGGGAAGATAAGTTACTCTTCTACCTACCTGGATAAGATGTTTTGTGTTTTAACTTATTTTAAAACGTTTTTTTAGTTTAATACACAACCAGTGTCAACTCTTAAGTTAGAACGAGAAACAAAATGGTTGACATTAGATGGTCACCTGGGGGAGTGTCGATAATCTCTCAAAAATCGAAAATTACTGGTAATAAAAATATACAGTTCGGTTGAACATCACATTTTCGCACGATTGATGACAGTTATTAGCTGTGATTCTGTTTAATTTTCGATTTTTGAGAGATTATCGAGACTCCATGTGAACGTCTAATGTCAGCCATATTTTTTCTCGCTCAGGGCGAGGGGGCTTTGTTAACTATTAGAAATTTGTTGAGACGTAAATAAAAAAATAAAAATAGAAAAGTTTTGTCGTCATAGATTCTCATTTTTATTTTTTGCTAAAATCCGATGGGTATCATAAATAAATAAATATATATATATATATATATATCTTATTTCGGTACTTCTACAGAATTTGAACCGAACTGCTTGGACGAATCAAATAAATTATCGATAGTGTAATTGCTTTAAAGAATTTAAATTATAATCACTGCAATTATAATTAATTAAAATCAATAACATATGAAGTGTAAACAGTAAACACAGTCTTCAGTTACAATGACACAAAATATAGCCTAAATTCTCAAACAAATGACACAAATCCGATGAACAAAACATCTTTAAAAACTAAAAAAGAAAAAAAGATAATTATAAAAATTCGCTCATAAGAATAAAACTAGAGATTTACACAACCTGAAAAAACTGGCGAGGAAAGTAAGAAATAAAAACATTTATATTTATCTTATATTCGGTGCCCGGTGTTACATAAAAAAATTACCCCCAAAATAAAAGTGCCATTTACTGATGTTTAGTTCTTACCAGCCAAGTAGGCGGGGGGAGGGGGTAGCCTTATGTTAGGTCTGTTGCAAGGGCCGATGCTGGTTTATCAGTCTTATAACTAAAAAAGGAGACACAGACATAAATACGAGAATGGCAAAGAAAGAAAAACAAACTCTGACGGAATTTTAGGGTCGTTATTAAAATTCGTCCTTTTGGTAACAAGAAATATTTAAAAAAATAGGCGGAAACAATAAAGACACAAAAAGAAGCAAATAATAAAATAGACCCAGGAATGTAATTCAATGAGGTTTTTATTAAAATTTTAAAAAATGCTAGCTGCTTTTGCTTCTCAAAGCACGGTTAATTCGTTGACCAAAGGTAACAATAAAAAACAAATCTATCTATCAGATCGGGCTGGTTGCCCGAACCATATTGACCCAACTCCTCCATACTTCTCTGTTCAACATGGCTCTGTGAAGATCTTCGAGTTGGGAACCAGTATCTTTGGTCAACTATTTTGTGTACGTCTTATAGGGTCGACCAACTTTAACTGTTCTGTGTGTTGGCGTCCATAAAATCAGATCACTGATAACTGTAACGATGTTATCGTTTCGTTTTGTGACCAACTCTAGTTTTGTAACAACCGCGCATGCGCACTTGAATAAAGTCTTCCATGTATATTTTTAAAACCAACAACACGCGTCTCTCGTTTGTCTCTACTAATAAACCACACAATATGAGCAAACACAGTGTGACATGGTGGCAGCGGTGAGATATAAAGAAAAATAAGAGAAAACAACGATAAAAGTAAGACATTATATTTTTTCTTTTCAAACCAAAACTTCGTAAAACTTCACACACACACGCTCGTCGAAGCTCGGAACAGAACTCTCGCACACACATAACAACACTACTACTACTATGGCTAATATATCTATACCAGTTCCCATTCTTGACTGGGACTCTTCGCCTAACATTGCAGAGTCATTCAAGATATTCCAACAACGTTTGGAACTTTATTTCACAGCGAAGGGAACTAAAGAAGAAGAGAAAGTGCCTATTGTTCTACTCGCAACTGGCGAGGAAGGAATTCGTAGATACAACAGTTGGTCTATGTCAAGCGAAGACCGGAGAGACGCCGACAAAATTTTCAACGCATTTATGGAGCAGCTGGAACCGGCAACCAACCACCGTATATGTAGGCTCGAACTCAGTAGATACCAACAAAAGCCTACCAAGACGATCGACATATTTCTAAACAGGTGTCGCTTACAGGCGAAGAAATGCGACTTCACAGCCCATGAAATGAACGAACGTTTAGTAGAAATACTGATAGCCAACACGCCCATACCGGACTTACAAAAGAACTGTTAAACAAACCGAAGGGCTACACAATAGAAGAGGCTGTGAAATTAGCACGCACATATGAGGCTTCAGCCGTGTATATAAACAAAATACACCAACTACATGGCCTGTCACAGATAGACACCATAAATCGCGGTGGTCGCGAACGCCAGGAAGGCAACAGAATACCAGCAACTTATGTAAAAATTGTGGACGGGACCATCGTTTTGGCAAGGAGCATTGCCCTGCCAAGAACGACATATGCAGTTCCTGCGGAAAAATGGGCCATTGGGCCAAATTGTGCTTCTCAGTGAGACTCAGACCCAGGAAACAAGGAAAATCCTGGCACAAAAGCCGTAGCCAGTCAAGGCACAGACAACATGAAACAGGCCGAAAAGTCGACAGCGTTGCTGAACATGACGACCGAGCCACAACAAACCTACATGCGGCGATGGAGCACCTCACATTCAGCACTATTAACAGTGAACATCCACTGCATAAACAAAACACAACACAAAATGAAGCATTTGTCAATATCAACGTTATATTGACAGACCACCCAGGTACGCACAGCCTCAAACTGAAGGTAGACACAGGTGCACAAGCAAACACACTACCTTTACGCATATTCCGCAGTATGTGCCCCTCCGCCATAAACGAAGACGGAAACCCAATACCTGGATCACTAAACCCAACGAAATGCGTACTGACAGCATACAACAACACTGAAATAAAATGCCATGGCACCACAAACATCAGGTGCAAATACAAGGACTCCTCATGGCTCAACACTCAATTTTATGTGGTCAACACTCCAAGACCAGCTATACTGGGCCTGCCAACTTCTGTAGCATTTAACGTTGTGACAATGAACTGTGCCATATCCGTTCAGCAACAACCTATCAACAGCATAGATGATCTGATGCGTTTACACCCCGACAGATTCGACCGCATTGGCGAGTTCAAGAAAACACACAAGCTCACTGTCAACCCTAACATCCCATGCCACATAGACGCACCGAGAAGAACGCCAGTAGCCATGCGTGAAAAGATCAAGGCTGAACTAGACAAGATGGAGTCACAAAATGTCATTCGTCGTATTGAGGAGCCAACAGACTGGGTAAGCTCCCTTACATATGTAACCAAACGCGACAACACAATAAGGGTCTGCTTAGACCCAAGGGCACTAAACAAAGCCCTAATGCGGCCATATCATCAAATTCCAACAGTTGAGGAACTCAATCACCGGTTTGCAGGTGCAAAATACTTCTCAAAACTGGATGCTAAGGCAGGATACTGGTCTATAAAGCTTGATAGGAAAGCCAGATCCTGACCACTTTTCAAACACCATTTGGAAGGTACTGCTTCCAAAGACTTCCATTTGGTTTAAACGTGAGCCAAGACATCTACCAGCTTGAGATGGACAGAATACTTGAGAAGTGCACAGGAGCATGCGGTATAGCGGATGATATTGTTGTATATGGCTCAACAGAACACGAACATGACAACAACCTAAGGCACCTCATGGAAGTCGCCACACAAGAGGGCCTCACAATAAATTCCAAGAAATGCGAGATAAAACGCCAGGAAATCTCCTTCTTCGGAAATATATACACCCATACTGGGATGAAACCTGACCCAGCAAAGGTACGAGATCTACAGGAAATGCCAGAACCACGCAATAAAACAGAACTGCAACAGTTCTTAGGGGTAATGACATACCTATCCCGTTTTATTAAGGATTTCAGCTCAAAAACCACTGTATTACGTGACTTACTTCACAAAGAGTCAGAATTCCAATGGGAGCCACACCACCAGACGGTTTTCAAAAACCTGAAGAGTGAAGTATCTGAAACATCCCTACTTCACTACTTTGACCCCAAGCGCCCAATCTACATGCACTGTGACGCAAGTCATGTAATAGGCGCAGCGCTTCTACAACCAGACGCAGCTGGCAATTTAATGCCTGTCTTATACGCAAGCAAGAGTCTGACACAAACAGAACAAAGATACGCATGTATCGAGCGGGAACTACTGGCAATCGTGTTTGGCACACATAGATTCCACACATATTTATACGGTCATGGTTTCAAAATTATCACTGACCATAAACCTCTTGTCATGATCATTGACAAACCTCTCACCTTAGCTCCAGCTCGCCTACAACGAATGCTTATCCAGCTACAGGAATATAATTTCAGATTATCCTACAACAAGGGATCCGAAAACATATTGGCTGATGGGTTATCACGCCTGCCATCACCTGGTAATTCGGACCCTATCGATCTGGATGTTCGAGTTGACACCATTCGTTTCTCTGCTGACCGCATTGAAAAACTGAGAGACTGCACAACAGCCGACCCTCTGCTTAACCAGCTAAGAGATACCATTGTCACGGGATGGCCTGAGACAATCAAGCAACTGCCTACCGATATCAGAGAATTCTGGAGCCTAAGAGATCAGCTATCAATGATGACGGCCTTATCCTTAAAGGACAACAAATTGTCATTCCTCAGACCCTCCAAGAAGATATCCTAAAGCAACTCCACACTGCTCACTTAGGACAGGAGAAAACCAAACTCCTAGCCAAAGACACTGTCTATTGGAAAAATATAAACAGAGACATCGAGCAATTCACAAGCTCATGTAGCATCTGTCAACAACATCAGCCATCACAAATGTCAGAGCCTCTTCTGCAGCACGACATTCCAACAAAGCCATGGGACGTAGTTGGAACAGACTTGTTTGAGCTCCATGGACATCAATGGCTGATCATAGCAGACTACAACTCCAAGTACCCTGTCATCAAACAGTTACCTGCCCAATCACCAAGCAGTGTTATCGTAAAAATAACGCAACAAACCTTCGCGGAGTTTGGCATACCGTCAAAAGTGGTTAGTGACAACGGGCTGCACTTCTCAAGCGCCCTTTACCACGAATTTGCCACAGAATGGGGGTTCAACCATCAGACCACCTCACCTCGAAGACCACAGGGAAATGGTTTCATAGAGCGCCAGATAAGGACCATCAAGACCATCCTCAAAAAGGCCAAGCAATCTGGGACAACACCCGAAATTGCATTGTTGCACTGGCGCTGCACACCTATCTCAAACGCCATATCCAGCCCGCACAGCTACTCATGGGTAGACGAATCCAATCCCCAATTGCAACAAAAATAGAAAACAACCACCAAGATCAGGATCAAATATATGATGCTTTTAAACAAAGGCAACATAAGCAAAAGAAATATTTTGACCAGCATGCACTCAAGGAAAACCTACCACCTTTATATCCTGGCCAGAGGGTAAGAGCACAAAACCCTACACACGGAAACTGGGACCTAGCAACCGTAGTATCTCAAGCAGATGGTCCCCGATCATATCTCCTAAAAACTGCAAACGGATATGTGCTACGGAGAAACCGGCAGCATATTAGGAGTGCTCCAATAAGGCCAACCCCACCACAAACGCCAAAGCATGTAACATTCGCAGAACCACCTGTATGTACAACTCAGTCTTCACAAAGAGACTCCCAACAATACACTCGCAGTGGCAGGATGGTACGACCACCATCAAAAATGAACTTGTGAACATTTTCTAGAGAATTATAGCAAGCAATTCATGGGGCAGAATAATCCCCTGCTTCGCTGTAGCTATTCAGGCAGTCTACCCTGAATTAGCCCTTACCTTTTTATTATATATTGAATATGCTCAATATCATAATCTTCATATTGGTAAAGGGGGGATGTAACGATGTTATCGTTTCGTTTTGTGACCAACTCTAGTTTTGTAACAACCGCGCATGCGCACTTGAATAAAGTCTTCCATGTATATTTTTAAAACCAACAACACGCGTCTCTCGTTTGTCTCTACTAATAAACCACACAATACGAGCAAACACAGTGTGACAATAACCTCTTCTTTGCTTCTATAACAATGTTAAGCGAATCTCATTCTCCTTTCTTTTATTACTGATGATATTTTAGACAAGTTGCCATACAGCCGTTTATTAGATGGGTGCGTTTTTCAATGCATGTTTAATACAGCACGAAGCATCGTATGTAAGTTCCATCTAGTTTCCGTTCCAGTTTTTATGTTAGAGTCCAAGCTGGTGATCCATAAAGCAGTATGGATTTCACTATAGTTCTGAAGAAGTTTTTTATATTATTATTTGTTCAGACAGTGCTGATTTCCAAATAACTCTTAGCTAATTAAGTGCACTTCAAGCCTTGGCTATTCTTACGAGCACGCCTTTTTCTGTTGAGGCGATGTGGCTGCCCAGATATTCGAAGTCATTTGCCTGATTGAGAAGTGTTATGTTCAGTGTTTCTATTGGACCTGTTTGATGATAGCAGATATATTCTGTTTTGTGTTGCATTCGTATGCAGTCCAATCATAGCAGCTGACTCTTTCAAAAGATGGAGTAGCCTTTGGGCATTAGCATTGTTATCAGTTAAGAGTGCAATATCATCAACATAATCGGCATCGGTGATCTTGTAGCAGTTTCCTACAAGCCGCCATATAGTTTAAATATCAATGACTTCTTAGCTGCCTGCGGATTGGTTCAAGCAAACTACTTCCTCCTTGGCTTGACCAATCAGTGGCCTTCTTTTAGGCGAATACCGGATGGCTAGCATAATTATATAAACACTTAACCGCCATCCGCCCTCTCTCTTTTTCTTCTGTGACACGAGACGACACTTCTCTCTCTTTCCTTCTTTGGCACTACCAAACACACGTCCACCCTCTCTGGGGACGCAACAGACATTTTCCCTGGCCTTTGGCCCTGGGTTCGACTTCGACAAGACGCCAAAATGGCTACTGCCTCAACATGTGGACTTGATATAACACACACACATAATTGCTTACATGTGAACTGACTTTAACACCGGTGTACAGACACGCATACTTGCATACACATATTGACGCGTCCTGACACTGTAGCAGGTGTACAAACATTCAACAATATGAACAATTCTCTTTTCCCCACTGGGGAATTATAATCACGGGAAATTCCTAGCTTTTGCCTTCGTCCATACTTATGGACATACTAACCTCTTTCCCTTTTGTTCACGTACTAACAGGGAAGAAGACTCAATAAAGTTGTTATTAAATGTTAGAATGAGAGTTTGTCACTTCCATCCTACAATCTTTTTTGATGGATGCCGTCTGCTTCTTGCTGGCGTTAATGTTAGGCCATATTCGCTATGTTGATCAATAGAGTATTTCAGCACGTAGTCGAGACAGATCACAAACAAGAACGGAGCCAGAGTATCACCCTGTAGTACCCGGATTGAATTTCAAAGAAATCCGTGTCTCCTTAAAAAACAAATAGCTCAATAAAATAAATCAATTTGAGCACAAAAAAAAGATATTAAAAAAAAATGGGTCTCTACGTAAAAGACAATTCTTTAAAACGTTATAATCGTTCCAAACGATAAAAAGTTAACAAATCGTTATTCCTATAAATGTTTAGAACAATAAAGAAAAATGGGAAAAATGTAAATTTGTGGTGAACTGAGATGTGATTTGAACGAACGCCAAAAAGCAAATGGCTTGAATAGCTACCCTTTCTTTCTTTGCTTCGTAGGGATATGCTCTCCTCTTCACTTATACAAAACAAGTTAGTTTTCACAGGAACGTGTTAACTCTATATTTTTTAACCAGTAAAAATGGTCCCCCCCCCGCTTGTTTTAAAGCAAACATCTAACAAGTCTATGTCAAATTGACAAGCCGACGCAAACTTCGAAACCCCTATAAGAATGAGAAAATAAACAGTCAAAAACACAGAGAGATTCAACCGGGTGCAACTTGAAGGACCTAAGAACGTCTACCCTGCCCCCATGCCAAAGGGGCGAAAGGAAAAGAACACTTCAAAACTCACGTACAAGCTTTCTTCATCTCACACACACCTACACACGCATTGGCAGAGATCAGGCGAACAAAAGTAAATTGCTAACCACTTACACGCACTAACAGAACAAGGTACATCTACGCATACTTACACAGTGCCACATTGTCTAATACTCACATATGCATATTAACACTAACAAATATATATATATATATATATACATAGACATACACATCCTTAGCCCTCGTGTCTTCTTATTCACTCAACATTTTCTTACCAAAAACACGACTTGTATAAACTTTATGAAATGAATATTTACTGACTAAGAATAACTTTTATATTCATGTAAACTTATAGTTACATAAATGTGTTGTTAATTAATCATGTTTTCCTTAATTTTTCATTCACAAAACCCTATTCCTATTAAATTAGCACTTGCTAGCTGATGACCCTTATATTTCCTCAAATCTTTATTTCTTCCATTGTAATATGCATACACGTCGTCCGTATATATCCCCATTTCCTGCCTGGTGACCTCGACTAACTTCGCTTTTCCACCAAAATAAGAAAAACAGTTTTACAGGAAAAAAGATGTAAAACAAAGCGACATGCAATAAACTTCAATAAAAAATGTCTTTAATAAAACTAAATCTTTCAGGTTTTTTTGACCCAAATAATCTTCTTTTTTTCTGATTTTTAAACCTTTTATTCCTTTTTCAAAAGGATAAAATATTTTCGAATCCCAGCAAACGTCTCTCTTCAAAGAGCTGTCAAACCAGGAACTCTTTTAGGAATTTTGTCCTTATTAATAAAAAAAACCCTCTGTTTTTTTTTATTAAAATCCTTTCTTAAATAGGTTCTCTGGCACTTAACGAAATTAATTTTTAACGTCGGTCACTGACGGATCTCGCGAGACACGTTTTCTTTCTATGCTGAAATGGCCCAAACTGTTGAAAACGGTGTTGGAATCTCAAAAGGCAGGGTGTCATCTCAATCAGCCAAGCAAGACTCAGCTTTCTCCCTCCTTTGGGGCTATGGCCACTGCCGACAGCTAAACTGTCCTGCCATCGCCCACATGAAAAACAAACAAGTACAAAGATGATGATGATGATCAGGAGTTCACATGTAAGGAGATGATGAGAGGATGAAAGGGGTTATCCTTTTATCTTCTCGTAAAGGAACGGAACAACGAAAAGTATTTCTGTAACTATAACAAAAAGGGGTTTTATTAACTCAAGGTTACCTATACCGTTTGGTATAGGTAGAAGAGAGTGGGACGGTGTCCGTATGAGGAAGAGGAAGAATATAAGAGTTCTTAGGGCTGCCCGTGGGTGTCTTCAGGTGAAGATGGTAGTAGTCATCGAGTGGGCGACGGCGGCAGGAGAGAGAGCGTTTCCTCATTCCTCGCTGGTGCTCTCTGCGATGTGTCCAAGCTGGTGCCAGGAGGTCGTCTGATCTTTTTCCTCGAACCCTAAAGGAACATAAGTAGTCCCTTAGGGAACTAACGATATTACTGCGCCCTGTGATTTGATTGGACAAGCCAGCTCACAGGGACAGTGATTATGCATTCAAAAGTAGTCCCTATTGGTGACTGCCACACACAAACCCCACAGGGGTTCACAACAAGATTTCTAGGCATACTTAGATGGCTAATGAAAGAGGTATTTTAAATAGTAATAGTTGCGGATTATGAAATTCAGTGCCTGTGTCTTTATAAAGTTGCTTCGATTATTGGTTTAGAAAAAACATATATCAACATATAAGTAATAATTCAAAAAGAAAAAAAGTAAATATATTATATTAATAATAAAAAATTAAATGACCAAAGAAACGTTAGTGATTCGAATAAGAACTCTTCAGAGTGTGTTACCGAGCACTCAAACCTATATGTAATTGAGCACTGAAATGTGTTCTAAGATATGATATATTCAATAAATACATGCTATATGTAACAAGGGCTAAAAATTGCAAAAATAATTGTGAAGTTGTATTAATTATTAAATCCATCGTTTTATTTATTTATTGTACAAATTTATTTTCGTTTACAATAAATTGATGGCAAAAAAACTTATTAGGTCGTGGAGCAATTCGAAAACACAGCTGTTGCTGTGACGTTCGTGAAGTTGCATATTTAATGCGCCATTACTTTCATTTTTATTTTGAACACTCATGTAACTACTTGAAAATTGCTATAAAGATTTTATAAATACAGAAGTTTCAATACGTTTATTTCATCAGAATAAGGATTTTGTTACGTAATTTTACATTTATTTGCAAGATATTTTTATAATTACGATACACTGTTTTAGGGCAAGCTTTATGATTCACGATAATTTTTATAATTATGTTTGCTGATTTGGGACAAGCTATTTGATTCGAGATTATTTTATAATTATGCTACGTCATTTCAGGGCAAGCTGTATGATTCTGAATTATTTTTATAACTATGATACACTCTTTTAAGGCAAGCTTTATGATTCACGATAATTTTTATAATTATGTTTGCTGATTTGGGACAAGCTATTTGATTCGAGATTATTTTATAATTATGCTACGTCATTTCAGGGCAAGCTGTATGATTCTGAATTATTTTTATAACTATGATACACTCTTTTAAGGCAAGCTTTATGATTCACGATAATTTTTATAATTATGTTTGCTGATTTGGGACAAGCTATTTGATTCGAGATTATTTTATAATTATGCTACATCATTTCAGGGCAAGCTTTTCGGAAATTTATTTCTATTTTGGGCATGAAAGGGTGGGGAGGTCGACATATTGCCACTGTACGAATGTGTGTCAAGGTTGTTTGTCTGGATGGCGTGATGTTACGCGCCTTTTCTATCTTTACAGTAGCAGCATCATCATCGATGTAATGAAGTCTAAAGATGACGTCATACCGGTGTCTCTCCGGTGACTTTGGCGGGATTTTTGATCAGTTCCAGCTTGAAGGCCCGGCAGAGTGATTCTGTTTTCAGTTGTCGCCGTCTATTTTTGAGAATGGACGTAAAATGTTTGGATGATTTCTCCTCGTTCTTGGAGCAAGACGATTTATTATGAAATTCAGGGTATCAGAGCGACCCTGATTTTAAGGAATATAATTTCAAGACTTGGAGCCCCTTGGAAGAAATACCTTATGACGAAGAGGTGTTTGATATTTTTGGAGAATTTCATTTATGAAGTAATTTCGATGGCTGAGCCCTTTTGGAATGAAAATGTGAAAGATTGACGAAGAACATTTTTGGAGAATTTCATTTATGAAATAATTTCGAGGATTGAGCCCCTTGGAATGAAAGATGTTGAAAAAAGGATAAAGAGGGACTTTTAAAACGGACATTTCGATAGAAAAGAAAAAGAAAAAACTGTGCCTGAGAAGATTCTGCAAACAACGGTTACGGTCATGTATATTTGAGTATTATTTTTTATTGTCTTGTTCCCTTTGAGACCTCTTTGTTAAATTTATAAGAAGACTTCTTTGGTCTTTATTGTATGTTTTTTATATGAAAGAAATAATAAAAAAAGGGTAGAAGACTTCTTCAGTCTTTATTATATGAACAAAAAAAGGAAAAGAATTAATTTTGTTTCCAGTTCCGTTGTGCCAACGAACTAACCCCTTTGTGAATTTTCATGTCTTAAGTTTTTGTTTTTTTTATCTTGATTACTAGGGTTAATGTTATTAACCCAGCTTTTGGAATTAAAAGCAGTCAGCCCCATTTTTATGTTAATAAATCTCTATTTTTAACTCTATCGAACCTCTTATTTTTTCTTTTCCCCTTGTGTTTTTTTATGCTGTGTTATCACCATTTTGTTACCAAGTAATTCCGATTTTGCTAACAACCGCGAAATTACGACAAGCTTTATGATTCTGAATTATTTTTTAAACTATGATACACTCTTTTAAGGCAAGCTTTATGATTCACGATAATTTTTATAATTATGTTTGCTGATTTGGGACAAGCTATTTGATTCGAGATTATTTTTAGTATTATATTATGCTGTTTCCGGTAGGTTAATCAAAAGTGAAACAATTAACAAAATTGACTATAACCTTTTTATTGGTCCCCCGATTTATAAAATCGGGAGACCTATGTTTTGAGGCATTTCCGTCCGTCCGGATTTTTCTCCGCAACCATCCATTGAATTTCTCTGAAATTTTGCATGAAGTTGTAACTTTTGTCAGGTTAGAAAGTGACATTCTCCGATTTTTGAAAAACAATCTGGCTAGACCCCCAGAGGGTCAAAAGGTCACTAACCTGACCAAAGTTACAACTTCATGCAAAATTTCAGAGAAATTCAATGGATGGTTGCGGAGAAAAATCCAGACGGACGGACTGACGGACGGACGGACATGCCTCAAAACATAAGTCCCCCGATTTTATAAATCGGGGGACCAAATAGACATTCACCTAATGCTTCAGTGCGTTACTTTGACTGTAATGTATCAAGGTACGGCCCTTAGGTGAAGTTTTTCATCCGGCTCAGAGGGCGCCTTTGTTGTGATTGAAAAAATGTACCCTTTTTATACTGTTTTGCCAGCTGCTTCTGATATGGCGCTTTGATGAGATCTGATTGGGCAGCTCGAATGGCGATATGAACAGAAAGAAAGAAACTGTGTTGATTTCTGTCACACAGGCTAAGAATACCGACGAGTCTGATCACAACAAATTTTGCACCCATCCAGAGTGGCTCCTATTTGGAGGAGCCGGATTTTCTCACTTTCAAATTACCTCATGCTTAACCTTACTGCAGTGGAAGACAGTTAAATAAACAGTAGGCAATGCAAAGAGTAGTATGACACCTTACACTAAGTGTTTCTCAACCTTTTGTGATTTGCCTTCACAGAGACAATACAAGCTTTGTTTGGCTGAGCTATGTCAGCAAAAATAGTGTCTACCATTCCTACAAGCATTCGGTACTTAAGGGGATGCCTAGCATCTTATATGATTGGTACAATGTTATTCCGCTTAGTGGTTACATTCAAGAGACTTCGACCACTCCGATTGGAGAATTCTGCGACGTACATGGTTCCAGAAGCAGCGCCAAGGTATCAGACTTTGCTTACAAGCTTCATGTGAATAGTGTCAGTGCCACCAAGAATAGCAGCTGCCAATTTGGACCAAAATGGATATCAAGATCCGTACTACATTTTTCTTTTCTCCTTCCTCAACAACAATCTTCTTCTCTCCATAGACAAAATCCCTAACAACCATGTTCTTGGATACAAAAGTATTTTTTTCCACAAGCAATAAACACGCCCTGATATGGATAATCACATTTTTTCCATATTCTCTGCTACTTCGGCCACTACCACCGCAATCGCCAAAGCTGCCACACCCACCTCTGCCATCATGATCACCAAAGCCATCTTGACCACCTCCATGACCATCTCTTCTATTACCGTCAAAGCCTCGGACATCCTCCACAACCACCAAAACCTCGGTCACTGCCTAAGCTTGTTCCACGATGTGCATTATTTTTTTTTATTTTTAATATTTATATTGATAAATCATCATCAATGCAGTCGTCTGGTTTATTTGTTGAATAAGGCCACAATAATCCTCTGATGAGAGTGGGATCCTGATTGTCTAGTCTTGATCAAAGTTTTTCTCTCCATTCTTGTCTTTGGTGAGGCTTAACAAAATCCATACCCATGGCCTTCCTATCACGTTTGATCACGTCCTCCAAAAACAATTTGGGTCGGCCAGTGATGGTCTTCTCTACTGGCACATTCAACTGTCGGACTTAGTAATCCAGCCATTGCTGTGCTTAATGTACCTCAACCAACGCAGTCTGCTCTTCTGCATGATGTCCATGAGGCTTTTTGACTTGACTTGTTCGAGTAGAGATTCAAAAGGTATGCTATGTTCAGGCTTCACTAAACAGATTTATCTGACCATTGCCTTGTCGTTACAGTGCAGTTTCTTTAGTGTGCTAACAGAGAGAGCCCAAGTACAAAAATTAAAATTTATAATCTTTAAGACAATTTTTGCGGCAAAACGCAGCTGTCCAGCAGATTTGGCAGCTGATACTTGGCACCCTTCATCATTAATCATGATGGCCCTCGCCTGGATCAGAAACTGCTCTATATTCATCATATCTATCTTGGACAAGGCTCTGAGAAGCTGCCTGACATGAATGCACACGCCATTCATTGATCCAACAGCGGTTCTCCAACCAACCGAGCCAACTGATGCATTTCATCCAAAAATTTGTCTACCATTTCTTCCGAGCAAAAACGCTGTGCCCCTTATTGGTTGAATGCGTTGAACCTATCAGTCACATATACAGTCATAAGGGCCCATTTAATTTATTTCACGTCTGCCCTCTGTTCTTTACTAAGCTGTCTGTACATGGCAAGAGCACTGACTCATGGTCGTAATTGCAGAACACACTCAATTTTGTCCATAGCGCAGAGTTCGCAAACCAACTCCACATTCTCTATTCATTCAACAATGGGCATATCAGTTGTGGTGACATTGAATACCGGGATTAGCTGAATATCAAAAACCTTGACGTCTATCCTGAAATATATATGCTGAAATAGGTTGAAAAATGATTCGAAACTCGATCAGAGCACCGCTTACCCTCTGACTTCAATGGGACCCTTAAAACTCAATTTCACCGGATAAATATGAAAATAATAATAGGGGTGGGACGTAATGGGTGAAAATTTCAGATTCATGCGAGTAGTATTTTTTTGTGTTCATTTATACATAAATAACACTAAACAATCAAACATTTTGAAAATTTTGCAAAATTCAGAAGGTGCGGGCCAAAAATAGCCGTTAGGGCTCCACGGGACTCAAAATCCATCATTTTTCGGTGAAAAAGTGGTTTCATGCGACATTGCAGATCCTAAAACATCCTCAAAAGCTATGAATGGATATAGATGGTTAAATCTGATATAGTACTTTAATTTAGGACCATTTTCAGGCTGTGAAAGGGTTTTCATGAATGTAAAATAGCCAAAAACTAGTGGCCTGCACCTTCTGAATTTTGCAAAATTTTCAAAATGTTTGATTGTTTAGTGTTATTTATGTATAAATGAACACAAAAAAATACTCCTCGCATGAATCTGAAATTTTCACCCATTACGTCCCACTCCTAATAATAATTGACTTGTTTCCTCAGTCAAAAATAATGCGTCTCACAATCACTGAACGTTTTCTCTGTGTGCCATCATTTCTGCTACTTTCTTTGTCTTTCCAAGTCAGCAGATTTCCGACATTAAATAATCAGTTTATTCTTTTTAACCAATGAGAATACAGATAATTCGTGGGTTCATATTTTTCTTATTAAGGTGGATTTGTTTATTGCAGTGCAATAATCAGTCGTTCTGTTTCTCCTAGAGTTCGATCCTCACTCATAACCTATGATTTCAACATTTCCTTAATTTTCAAACTACATACCAGGCAAAGATGGCCCCTTTTATTGTGGGGATAAGGCAAGTCGGGGCTCACTTCCACTGCTTGATCCAGGTTCAGGCTCATCACATCTGCCACAGTCTCCACCCCTACAATTCGATGCAAGTTCTTTATGATCCCTTTATTTCAACTTGAGTACCCCATCCCATCGTCTGTTTCTCGACTTAATACATCTAGAGAAGTAATTTGGATAGTAAGACCCTCAGACTAATATCAGAGTATATAGTATCTGTTCTGTTTGGTCCTAGGAGACTATCCTTCTGTACATTGCCTCCTCCTCTTTTGGGAGTTGAATTGATTTATCGCCGGTTATCTGAGGCACCTCCAATCACAGCAAATTTTGCACCTGGCCAGAGTGTCCCCTATTTGGGGAAGCTGGATAAACTTACCTCATGCCTTGCTGCAGTGGAAGGCAGCTGAATATTATTTATAAATGTTTTGTATGAAAGGAGTTGTGCAAGGTTACCTTAAGAATCATCAAGAATCTATTTCTGATGGCCAACAGTAATTAAACAGGTCAGGTTGAGCACTTACTTCGATTAGTTACGAAATGAATTATGTTTCCTTCCACAACGTTCGTGTGTATACTAACATATTAACAATAAAAAACAATATATATTTATATAAAAACATAAACAATGTGGCACAAGGTCGAAAAAGGGGGATTAGGGACAGTCTGGTAATGTTGAATATCAGGTTTGGGGTACCAGAAATAGCATCTGGCTGGAAGAAATGAAACTGGACTAGTTGACACAGACACACACACACCTGGCCAGAAGAAACAAAACCCGGCTGATTGACATGGAGACACAACTGTCCGGAACAAAATATCAGGTGATTTGACGCAGAGACACAGCAAAGATAATCTACAAAAGTTACTTGCCGATGGAAATACACACGTTGATAAGTAAACAATAAAATGGATGGAAGCCATGTCCTGTAAGGGACGTAACCATATTGGTTACGTAAATGATATGCCCAAAAGTGTTATATAAACTAGCCCAAATTGA
Organism: Sepiola atlantica; assembly: GCA_963556195.1. Classification (NCBI taxonomy): domain Eukaryota; kingdom Metazoa; phylum Mollusca; class Cephalopoda; order Sepiida; family Sepiolidae; genus Sepiola; species Sepiola atlantica. The sequence continues at coordinate 140,493,178 of OY744522.1, forward strand.
GATTGAACAAAGTCTGCTAGCTAGCGAATTCAAGAAATCAACTTCCATCAATTCCTGTGCTCTCTCTCACTTCACTCATAAGCCACAACCAAGCAATAAATTTTATAGTTAAATCATTCTTTTATCCTCCCCCCCTCCCCCCCCCCGGGCAATGCCGGGTCACGGGTCTTGCTAATATCATTACATTTTTATACACAAGTCTTGTCATCATTCGTTTAAGCGCTGCAGTAATATACAACAGTAGTAATATCTATCTGTTGTGGGGTACAAATCACCCCTATTGAAGAACTAATGGAAGCAACCATCTATAATAAATACCATGGTTGCAAAGACTCAAACAGAGGACATTCCTATTCATGTTTTACCGCATGGTAGGAATCCGGTCATCTCCTACCACATTTAGTGGCGTTACTGTATTGCTATGAATGAATACATTGTATATTTTAACCTGTCACAATTTGTGGTTGTTATCTTTGTGACTCCTAGCACGGGTCTACAACACTATCTTAACTATTTTAGTTTGTCACAGTCATTGAACATTCATTTGCTATTCACCTAAACAAAATCGCACAAAGACCTACCTACTTAAAATTCATATGTACAATATGCAGTGAGAAGATTTTTATCATTCCCAAAACAATAAAAAATCTCATGCAGGTGGAAGAAGAACGGCTACCCTGATTTCAAAGGTTAATAAAAAGTAAATAAATAAAAAGCATGACCATATAACAAAAAAAATTTATATTTATGAAAATAATAAAGTACATACCTTGTAATTTCAAGTGGGTTTGAAATGTCGATGCAGGTTTTAAGTCCCTCTCCAAAAGAAAGAATGACAAAGTACATCCATAGAAAATAATTAATTTTATTGACAACTTTGTTAAGAAAACGAAAGATGCAAAGTTCGTGAAGAATGAGAGTTCAAAAGGTCCAAGAACGTTCTGGTGAAAGAAAAGGGTTTGTCTGTCAGGATAAATTGAGTACACATGTCTGTTTCGGCTGGCGCCAGGTGCATTTACGTGTGTGTAAATGGGATAGGCATGAAGGTGTGTGTGTGTATATATTAGCATGCCTGTTTTGTTAGTGAGAGAGTGCATGTATTAACTGTGTATATGGGTTTGATAAGTGTCGTAAGTATGCTTCGCTGGGTATAAAGAAGTGTTTGTGTGTCTCTCATTGCATTTGTTAGGGCCTGTGAAAGAAAAGGAGGAAAGAGAAGAGAAGACACTGTGTTTGAGTTTTATACTATGTGCGAGATTTGGAAGTGAATATCTCTTATGTTTTGATTGGTTGAAGGGAACAGCTGATTTGAGCTGTTGTCCAATCAAGAGTCGATATGCAAAAACAACATTCACTGCCGCTGCTACTTCGAACAAATTGATACAGCTGCTACATTTTCTGACCCTGTATCTGTCCTAGGATGGTCAAGACTTTTCTTGTTTAAAGTTCGTAATGTTTGTTTAAAGTTGGAAATCCACGGAGGAATTGTTTTTTCATCCGGTACAGGATCATGACAACGAAGGGCAAAGTGCCTTTGGAAAGAATGCTGCAATGTTATGACAAACTCACTGTTCTTAAGAAATCTTTTCACAACAATTCTCTCCATTCCAGGCCATGCTGGGGTATTAGCTGAAACAGAAAATAAATAGCAGGCGTGCATCTGACAAATCAATCCACCCATTGACTCAGAATATTTAGGAGTTATCTTCCTTGAACCATTTCCAAGTTATCTTCCCTGGATTATACTAGTCAATGGAGAATGCACTCTCTACTTCCGGAAACCAAAAATATGCATAAATTTACCCACATGCAAATTTAGAATAAACATCCTTTCGCTTTTTTGGCTGGTTTTCAAGACATGTTCTGCCTGGCTCTCCATTTTAGCAATAATGTCCATCTAAATAAATTGTTTTATTTTATATATAAAAATAGTTCAGTTGAGACTATCAGTTCCAGCTTCAAGGTTCATTTGACAATGAATATTTCCACTGGAGGCGTTTACAGAGATTTTTTTCTGTTTGGCTGGAGATTGTGATCTGTTTCTCCACAAACGGATACTATTTCAACTCCTTAATTATTACCATTACTTCTGCTTTAAAAAAAAAAATGTTTTTATTCATATTAACCCCAAACAAGGCATATTTCCACTGAGACGTAAGGGGCTACTGTGCATTAGGAACCATGCCTCTTACACTCTAAGTAGGGATTGAGCAATCAGAAGTCTGTTCACATTACATTTAAATTTCTGCATATTAGTATAGTCAGGGAAGCAGGAAACATGGAGGGAATTCCAAAGTCTAGTAGTTCAAGAGAATAAACTATTAGAGTAGAAAGCTTTCCGGCATCTGGGGACCTCTACAGTGAAGGGGTGGGATTTTACTGCTTGTCGGATTAGTCGGGGGTATTTACTTTGAGAGGGCACCAATGCTACGAGTTCGTCAGAGCACATTTATCAAAGTACTTGCAGAACAAACACAGGGATGCAACATTGCAGCGATTGGACAGAGGTTGTAGCTCGGTTGACAATGCAGGACATATTAGATTGTAGCATTTTTGGGGGCCCTAGAGAGACAAATGATTTATGCACCAGCCCATATGTGGCAACAATACTCCATGCATGGGCGAATGGTGACTTTATAGAGATATAGGATACTGGCAGGTGTTAGAAGGTTTCTAGCACGGTAGAAGAAGCCCACCTTCTTGACAATGTCTTCTATGTATTTGTTCCAATTCATGTTTCCTGTGAATGTTAGGCCAAGGAGTCTGAATGATGAACTCTCAGCTAGAGTGCTATTAGCCATGGCAATCAATAGTTGAAAGGGTTTCTTATAATTGTTGAAGGAAAGGAGCTTTGTCTTAGTAGCATTAAATGTTACCATCCATTTACGTCCTCATTCCACTACAGACTGGAGATCATTTTCTAAGGTTTCCCATTAATTAAAATTACTTATTTTTGGATTCACTAATGCGACATCTACTTTTCCAATTGTGCCCAGTTTGTTTTATGTTTCTTTTTATCTATTGCTTTTTGATTTCTCTGGAAATTGTTTCTTGGTTTAATTTAGAAACTTTTTTTTCTGGAGGTTCCCCTAGATCCACCCAACTAATAAGTGAGATGTTAATTATAGGCAAAGAAGAGTTGCTCATTTCTATTTTTTCTTCGGTTTGGCAACATGGTTAAAGGATGATAGTATCCGCATGGACCGTGCAGCCTGTGAGACTCTGTAGAATGAATAACGGTTCAATCAGCAACTCACTTCTGAATCATTCATTCTCATCATCACTCGCCGATGAGCTGTTTTAAGGGTAAGACGGAGATCCCTTATGTAGTACAGGGTTCCATCGTCGAACAGTGAGTGCTCACAAACAATATCAGTGACTGTATGTGGACACCTAGATATGGGCAAATAGCATCGCCAACCGTAGTGCCTAGCATGGCGACTATAGCAAAAACCCCTGAATGACAGTCACCAATAAGGTGGATGGAAACCAGGGATGGGTTCCTCCTAGGTATGATCAAAAACCCTGATGGTGATAGTGATGGTGATGATATAATAATATGCTAAGTTCGTACGTACATTATCACCTTTCACACACATTTAAAAAATAAGATCGTTCAATTAGCAAATCTGATGTCGCTAAGGTAAACAATTCCAACTTTACCCATTTTAAAATGAATTATTCAATTGTGTTATCAATTAGAAACATAGATGATTATGAGTTTCCAAATAACGAAATACGTAATCATTATATCAGTTAACTATTCTCATATAGTTTTTTTTTAAACAATTTACACAAATTTTTTTAAAAATAGTCAGTTTCCCTCAATAAATCTATTATGAAAGCTTGGAATAAAAATTTTTTGTGCACTGGCTGTTGGGAGACTAAAACCATACAGGGTCTCTTATATTGTGTAGTTAGTGCACTTTTTTCAATTGGGCAGATACATGCCGTTGATCCCTTTGATTCGTACTTGTATTGGCAGGTGCTCTTGTAGCAAACACATCATCCTTTGTTATATTAGTACACCGTTTTCATGACTGTACACCGTGTTCTGGCAGCAATCCTCTTTATACTTCGATAGCATCTTTCGTTATGCCATTGCCACTTGGCACATGCATGCATCACAATCAACACTGAGTTCCCCATTTGTTCGGAAAGTGCTTGAATTGTCTGCTGCAGAAGACAGTGTCTTGTCAGTAAGGATTTTCATAAAATAATGATTTCAATTGACGGATGACACTTCCTGACGAGTCCTGCCATAGCAACCGTCACCATACTGCAATCGGGTAATGCTGGCCACAGTAATGGATTATATCCATACGCATTCTGCTCCAAATGCTGCTTATACCCAACTGTCCTCTTCGCCATTTGACTGGAGTGAGGTCTATTGACTCATACGTCTGGCATCATCCAATTATGGCCTTTACAGTAGAGAGTTTTAGTGAAAATATATGTTTAAAACAAAATGGAGGGAAAAAGGGAAAAAAGAAATGCTGGAGCAAGATAGGATTGAACCTAGAAATTTAGCCGATTAAATTGCGAACATGAAATGGTATACATGACACTGTTATATCTACATATTTTGCCCCATAAAGCATAAAAAAGGGAGCAGGGGACTTGTCGGCACATGTTCCCCTACGCATACAGAAAGGGGGTGCAGACGGCGACGTTTATTAAAAATGGGTCAACATGAATCTTGACAGACTGGCTTGCATAAGCCAGACCATGCATTTACGTGGGCGGAAGACTCGATCAATCAAATGATGGAATGCGGTTGCTATATACAGAGAGCAGGAAGATCAAAGAGAGAGAAAAACACGAGGAGTCAAGCTTCGGTGAGCGTTAAGAGCAGACGTCTCGGGGCGAATGTCGGGAGATAGCGGCTCACACCGCTGTCAATCTCAAACAATTTATCCCCGCATAGGAAGATGGGCCTCGGCCGGTGTTGGAAACGGACGTCAGGAGATGACGGCTCATACCGCTGTCAATCTCAAACAATTTATTCCTGGATAGGAGATGGGCCTCGGCCGGCGTTGGGAGCGAACGTTGGGAGATGGCAGCTCACACCGTTGTCAATCTCAAACAATTGATCCCTACAGACAAAACCATGGAGAAGGTCCCCGACTAGCGTTAGAAACAGACGTCTGAGACTGGCGGCCCACCTCGCCGTCATGTCAGGCAATTTGTCCCCGCACACAGAATCAAAGGAGAAGGTCTCGAACCGACGTTAAGAGAGGACGGCTCACACCGCTGTCATATCAAAGAATTTATCCCCGCATAGGAGAAGGTCCCGGACAGGTGTGAAGAGCTGACGTCGCTGAAAATCGACCGCCCACCACGCCGTCATATTCAGACAATTTATCCCCGCACACAAAATCAAAAAAATAGGAAAAGAGGAAATTGAAAATTAACGCTTAAGAAATACAGCAACATTTAATGCAGCTGTCTACCGGACACCTAAGGAAAACCCCGGTCCAACAAAATTGATTACGACAGACCAGTCAATCAACAGACCTCTCCAACGTCGAGATTACGTATATCTCAGGACCCTAAAAAACCAGCTTGCTAAGAATAGACCACAGAATCTAAAATTCTATAAAATATCCTTCTCTCCGCCGTCTAAACAAAAAAGGTATGTGTTTACCACATAAGGACAACAAAAAAACAAAAACAAAGAAATACTATATTAATTCGTCCTAAATCAAGCTTTCATATTGTTTATATTGTCGTGTTAAATGATCTCATTCAATCGTTTCCCGCGATTTTAACACCTTTACCTTCATACCTCGATCTCCCGTGGGAGGAAAAGGACTTCTCATTTGTTTTCCTCGAATTTCATAAGGAAAAAAAAAGAAAAAAAAGCTTTCCTATTTTCATTTTCATAAAGCCTTCTTAATTGCTATATTTTGAACTAGTTACGGTCTCTTCACAAAAGAGCAACGTACCCGTGCATGAACGTGTGAAAATAAGTTTAACAATTATAACATTTGGTTTTCGACACAATTATAGCATTGGTGTCAGGAAAAAGGACTTTCCTATTTTCATTTTCATAAAGGCTATAAGCCTTCTTAATTGCTAAATAATAACATTTGGTTTTCGACACAATTATAACATTGGTGCCAGTGAAAAAACTTTCCTATTTTCATTTTCATGAAGGCCTTCTTGATGGCTATATTTGAACTTTTAATTCTGATCAACTTTCTCGGAATAACAAAAACCAGACTCTTTTAGATAACTCTGTTTGTGCGGAAGAATATTAGTTGATCTTGAAAAAAAAAAAATAAATAAATACTTGTTATGTACTGTTAATTTGTCTTGGTTGTTTATACAATATATGTTTATAATTTGTGATAGGATGTGTTATTCATTTTTTTCATAGAGTACGGGTTGATTTCCTTTCATCGGGTTTTCAACCGTTGCACATTTTACATTAATGGCTGAACTATGTGTAGGTAATGTTCAGAGTCTTACTACCACAATTATAACAACACTTAGATAAGATCACTGGCCATACTCCACACAGAGAGTTAAGGGAAACACCTGGCCATCAACTAGATAAGAATAAGCCCAAAACTAATACTTTTCAAAGCCAAAATTCGAAAAAAAAGATGTCTGAAATAAAAAAAAATGTCAGGTAACCTGCATCAGCTGACCAGGAGAAAGTTTGATTGAAAGAGACAGGATAAAGGCTTAATATTGGAGAGCTTGGGTGGCTAATACTAATAACGTTGATAAGAAAATTGAAGCAAATCAGCATAAAAGAAAGGGAGAAAGGAAGGAGAGAGAAGGGAGACACACAAATAGAGACGGGATACAAGAGAAGAAAAGGCAAGGAAGGTGGGAAGAGAAATAAAAAAAGAAAATTTAATATTCTTTTTCTAGGCATTAGAGGGAGGCCACAGGTAGTGGAAATGAAAATGGGTGGATTCTTCACCCCCCATCCCCACCCCCACCCCAAAAAAAGGGATTTATCAAGAACCAAAGACAGAGAGGTTGGATCTCATTGGATGAGTGAATGAGAGAAATAAAAGCTAGAGGATCAATCCACTCGGATCTGAAACGGAATTTGATATAAGCAAGTTGACTTTGGAAAAATCAGTAGTGTTAGAAGTCCAGTTCTTGTATGACGACTACACTATGATGACTACTGTCAACGACAGCAGTGGCAACGCCGATCCTTCATTCTACAGCAATCTCCATCCATATCAACAAAGACTGTCATCCATAAAATACCGATTCCAATTGATGTATGACTGTTCCTAAAAAAGTCCTGTCATAGCAAGGGTCACCACACTGCAATCTATAAGTGTGAGAAAATGATGGTCACCATGATGGGTTATATCCATATCGAGTATGGTTGTCACGTTCTTGAGCCCTCTCTGTATACGGACTCTGAGCAAACACTTAGAAGAAACTCGACCCACAGATAAATTATAACCAAGTCGTAAAACCCCCCAGCTCTCCATTAACCAGTGTAAAAATAAGGTTGAAGACTATTTACGCACATAGCAACATAAAGAACTGGAACGATTGTTATATTCAACCCTAGTGGCATTCTTGTTACTTTAATAAACTTGTTGTTACTCATCAACAGAATTGTCGGTTCCTTTGAAATTTCCTTTGCAGCTAACACCAAATGCGACCTGGGCGAAACGCAGGAGTTACCATGGACTTCAGTTGATAATTTTCGTCGACCAGGGTTTACACAACGGCCTTTTGTTCTGTACAATTTTGGAATTCGACCACGAGTGCAGCCATTGGGGATATAGACTGTACAATGTTTAAGTTACATAGAGACGAGAAGCACACACATACGCGATGTTATATTATTAAAGCGTATGGTGGCAAGCAGAAAGGAATAGACAACACAGGATGGAAATTATAACAATTCAATCATTTATTTTCCAAACAAACGGAAGGAAATTACCAAGAATTGTCGGCGTTGTTGTTGGTGGTAGTGATGGAAGCAGCGGCGGCACTTGTTGTTGTTGTTGGTAGGAGTAGACGCAGCGATGATTGTTGTTGTTGTTGGTAGGAGTAGACGCAGTGATGACTGTTGTTGTTGGTAGGAGTAGACGCAGCGATGATTGTTGTTGTTGTTGTTGGTAGGAGTAGAAGCAGCGATGACTGTTGTTGTTGTTGTTGTCGTTAGTAGAAGCAGCAGCGCTGATGGTCGGGGCGGAGCGGCCGCGATGCCCACCACAGCAGCCGCGGGTCTCGGTGGCCAGGGTCCCTCTGCCTGCCTGTTGCTTGACCCCACTATTTATAGAAAAGTGGCGGACGTAGTAGTAGACATATGTTTTCGGATGAAAGATGGCCCCCTGATTCAGAGAATTGTGTTTCTTTTGGGACGTTCTTTTTGCCACAGTGAGCCTGGCACATGAGCAATCCACGTGTAATTGCTATGGTAACAAGTATGAACATGTGCTCCGACTTTTGTGCCATCACAGCGATTACAGAACGAGTCCCAATGCAGCCGATTCCACTTTTAAGCGGTCGGGAATTACGTACACAAAGCTTACTTGGGTAGCGGTCGTCACGGTAACACGTGCTGACAGTATGACGGCGTCTTCAAATCAAAACGAGATCTAAAAATCATAATAAGCAGGAAGTGATCACACAATTTTATTAATATAGATATAAAGAAAAGTACATTGACACGATGAGTCATAATTAGACATTCCTACTGTCAATTAAATGCCTGCTGTCGACAAATTATGAAATCTTCTCATGCCTTGTCATGATTAAAAAAATTATTAAATCTTCCATTGAACTATGAATTCACAACAACAGGCGGATACCCGTCTCAGGACGGGTAAAATAAATTTCCCCGAACAGTTTTGCACCACTTTTATGTCCCCTTACTAAGATTAAAATCAAGATATAATGCGACTAAACCTTAGGGCTAAAATCCTTATTCCAATTTTGACTAAAATTCATTAAATGATTTTGATTCTAGAAAATGTCTAAAATTTAAGAGGTCTTAAAAAGACATTGAAATTCAGGGAATCTTGTTTAATTCGTGTCTAATGACTATGAATAAAATTCAATGCAAATCTGACATATTTGAATTTTCAAATGGAGGTTGTGTCCATGTTATGCCCATAAAAGACTCTTTAAAATAGTTCAAAGAAATTAAAATGGGTGGTGGTAAATAGGTCTAGCAGCGAGTATAGTCGTCATCAACAACAACTACAAAAATAACAACAACAGTAGTTCAACGCCTGTTTTACATACTGATCTGTGTTTGACAGCTTTTAGAAATTGTCTTCCAAACTAACCTATCTTTGGCCAGGTCTTTATTTATCCCTCTTTGAAGTTAGAGGTTAAGGAAAAGTTCCATGGTGCTCAGGGTTGGGACGAGTGCAACGCACATACACTCGGGCTGACATCTTCAATCCGACTGTTAGAAAAAGGGGTAGAAAACTGTGTATTTTGTTTAGTGGAAGTACCTCCCACGCAAATATAATAATGGATAATAGATCAATCACTCTGTATGAGCACAAAAGCTTACACGAAAGAAAATAACTGTAGCAGTTATACATGTCCATATTCGCTAGGGTGATATATTGATGTGTAGACTGAATCAGAAAGAGATCTGATTGGAGCAGACTGTCACAACTATTGCAAAAGTATGAATAATAATAACAGGGTTTGTTATGTTTTTCTTTGTTTTGTTCTTTTATACTAATGAGTCACCACCTACCAAGATCAAAATCCACTCAAGCATAAAGGTAATAAGATTGTAAGTTGGATAATGAACAATACTATGAGAGGATTGAAAAATGTTACATAGTGGCGTTAGATGTTGTGAGAGTCATTACTTTAGAAATGAACATAAATGTAAAAATTACTTTTATTTAAGAAGGTTACATGTGTAGCCAAGTCATTTCTTGTCTTTATTTGTGCTTTTCTATGTGAGGTCATTCATGTGTGTTTATTTAAATCAGAACGAGACTTGCCCAAGTGAGAAAACTCCTATTGTGTTAGCATATTACATCACACATCTCAAGTGAATAATTTTCATTGATGCATACGATCATTTATATAACTTCTTTATTTTGTTATGCTCACGCCTCGTTGGGAGCGACAAGATGGTCACGCAACAGAATAAGAAAAGAAAATATTTAGGTTTCGGGTTCAAGTATGAATATACACTGAAGAGGGGAGTTGGACTCTTTCTCAATACACTTGTAAAATGAGGATATACAGACGATGAACACTTTGTGAAAGAATGGAAGATCAATACAAGTTAAAGATTTTAAAATCATAAAGTTTATTGCATAAAATACAGAGAGAAATAAGATGAAAGAACAAAGGTAACAAGGACTGGGTTCTTAATAAATGTGTAGCTAGATTGAGCGAAGAATACATATACATATATACAGAAGATCAGCTTGAGAGATAGAAATGGTACAAAACTTACAATTTGTCGATGTAAATTCAAAGTTCATGAAAAAAAATGTTCAAATACCTTTGACACCTGTGAACAACGATATTAGTCCAATTGTAATCAGTGTGCAGTTATCTGTCCATATGAGAATAGTCCAAACAATACTCATTGTTTTTTAAGTTCTTTTTTTCGGCAAATCTGATAAATTAATTACTTTTCAATATGCCTTTAACATTCATCAAGATACTTTTTCATCGCAGATATCCACAGATATTCACAAGGTAATCCAAGGCAGGAAATTAAGATTTCCTTTTATCAGTGTCCGTAATGATAACAAACGATTTAGTAATCTCCAATATGCAGGGTATTTACATGTCACCTTCTCTGTCGTTTGAGAGCGGCGAGATTTCACATTTTTTGGCCTCAACAGAGATTGTGTCCATAGTCGTTTTTGGTGGCGAAAGATGTTCCACTCACGCGTGTACTATTATGCGTGTCGAACTTCATGTTTAAATGCGAAGAGAGGCAGGTCGTGTGCACTCTTGTGACCTATCATCAAAAAAAGGAAATGGCTCATTCGTTTCACAATCACTATAGGTTCGAGAGCACGAATATTTGAAAAAGGGGGAAAGGATAAAGTCAGATTAGCCTCGATATAATTTTCAAAAGTTCTTTCTTTTTTTGTCTTTTCAATATCCACAAGCTGAGAAACAAAAATTAAGATTTTCACTCGGTGATATTTTACATTGAATAATATTGTATACAATAGGAATCTATTTTTGAGATTACGTTACATCTTCCCAGCAAAAAAATGAAAAAGGATTGCAAGCAATACTTTTTTCAGTAAAATAGGAAATAGATTCTAGTACGAAGTTCTCATGCTAATTATAATTACTTCTATTATTATTGTGTTTACTGCGTCCAGGATAATGTGCCCACACAAACATTATCAATTCCTCAAATATGCTGAATGTCTAAGTTATATTCTTGTAAGATAAAACTCCAGTTCAGTAACCTTCTATTCTGATTTTTCATCCTATGTAGAAAAGTGGGTGGGTTGTGATCGACATATATAAGCGTGGGCTGACACGAGGAAGATACATATATGTCGAAATGCTGTAGACTTAATACTAGGGCTAAAGTCTCCTTTGCAAGGGTCGAGTAACCTTTTTGATTAAATAGCTAACTGGATGTTCGATACAAACAGAATGTTGACTTTTTGGATAACAACTGGGTGAGGTGCAAAGCTATGTCAGAAAAATTCTGACAGAATTTCCTGTAATAACCCGCCATGTCGAGAAATCACCTCAGGTTTCTCACGTTGCTTGGAGCAGGGAAATCTATAATGCCATGAAGTTTAGCTCTGACGAGGTATATCTTCCCATAAATGATTGTATGACCTAAATATGTAACTTAGGCCTTCCAAAAGTCGCTCTTGGTTACATAGATGGTGATATTGGCATGTCTGAGGCTATCGAATACACTTTTCAAGGATGCAATATGATCAGCCCAGCTATCAGTATATACAACTATATTGTCGATATAAGTTTTGACGTCGGATGGTCTTGTAGACAGTAATTCATCATCCTCTGGAAGGTGGATTGTGAGTTTTTCATGCCAAAGGGAATGACTCGGTATTGATATAAGTCGTGGCGTGTAATGAAGGCTGACACTTCTTTAGCCTGCTCGGTCAAAGGTACACACCAATATCCTTTGAGCAAATCCAACTTAGTGATATACATTGCTTTGCCAATTCTGTCTATGCAGTCATATATTCTAGGTGTTGGAGTAGAGTCAGTCTTTGTGACAGCATTTACCTTGCGATAGTCGGTATAAAACGAGACAGATCTATCGGGTTGTTGACTAATACGCAAGGTGATGATGGCTACTCTTTGGGAGATTGTATAAGAGCCATGGAATCGGGCCTTGAGTGGGTGGCCAGGTAAGGGTAATAAAACAAGCACCTTATCTCTGACTTTGAAGCTCCTAGAGATTGCATTTCGGTCATAGTGTCTCTTCATCTTACCTTGAATTGTTCAAAGTCTTTCACGTGCTAGTTCACTGATTTCATTTAGTCGGGTTCAGAACCACAATATGTTTTCTAACATAGATTCACTGCTCAGATCTTCCTGCAGTAATTCTTCTTTCAACAGTGTTAGGAGATCGTGTACCAAGTGACTGAATCCTAATGATTCATATGTCTCATGCTGCAAACATCAGGAATGGAATGCCTTCGTCCCAATCTTTCTGATGATCAAAGTAGTAAGTTAGAACCAATTTTTAAGTGTGGAATGAAATCGTTCTAAGGCTCCTTAGGATTGAGGATTGTAAGTGCTTGACTTAACCGTTTTTATGCCCAGCGTGTGCATGGATTTTTGAAATATCTTGGATATGGAATTCGATCCTTGTACTACCCTTGGTAGTCTGACCATGGCAGAAAAAGTTAAGGAGAGCCTTTGTGATTTTTCCCAGCAGATATGTTTCTGAGTGGGATTTCTTTTAGAAACCTGGTGGATGCACACATGATTATGAATATACAGGGTGTTTCAAAAGTCTTGGGAACATTACAAATGCGTATATCTCATGAACTATTCCAGGTAGAAAAATGAAACTGGTGCCATTTTAAAGCTTGCTTAATCAAGTTTTTGGTCATACTAATGATTTTCGTGTTATCTTTCCAGGTGCAGTAATGGCGTTCTCTAAACAAGACAAGGCATTTTGCGTCCTCCAATTTGCAAAGACTGAATCGTGGACATGTGTTCAGCGTGCATTTCGCAGGAAATTTAAAAAAGAAGCCCCTGAAAGGAAATCCATTGTCAGATGGCATGCTAAATTTGTGAAAGATGGGTGTTTGTGCCCAAGTAAGCGAACAGGTCGCCCTTCAACTTCAGAAGATGCAGTTGAGCAAGTTCGGACAGCCTTTCAGCGGAGCCCCCGTAAATCAGTGAGAAGAGCCAGCAGGGAACTTCAGCTTGCTCCAACAACTGTCTGGCGTGTCTTAAGGAAACGACTGCAAATGGTACCTTACAAGCTCAAGTTGGTCCAAAAGTTGAAGGACACTGATAAGCCACTTCGCCGTGACTTTTGCATTGCAATGCAAGAGAAGTTGGAAGATAACGGCTTTGATGACCGGCTTGTTTTTAGCGATGAGACGACCTTCCATCTGAATGGCAAAGTTAACAAGCATAACACTCGCATATGGGGTACTGAGAATCCTCATGAACTTCTTGAGCATGAGCGAGATTCACCAAAAGTGAACGTGTTTTGTGCAATTTCCAAGAAAGGTGTCTATGGACCGTTCTTCTTTGAAGAGGCAACTATCACTGGTGAATCCTATCTCAACATGCTGGAAGACTGGTTAATGGCTCAGTTGGAACAAGCAGAATCTGATGACTTCATTTTTCAACAAGATGGTGCACCACCACACTGGAGTCTTAGAGTAAGGCAGTTTCTTAACACAAGGCTGCCTGATAGATGGATTGGGAGATCTGGGCGAGGTGATGACGTTCTCATGCCCTGGCCTCCTAGGTCTCCAGATCTTACCCCGTGTGACTTTTTCCTTTGGGGCTTTGTCAAGCAACAAGTCTATGTGCCGCCCCTTCCAAGAGATATTGACGAACTAAAGGCTCGAGTAACGGCAGTTGTGGGAACCATTGACGTCAAGATGCTGGAACGCGTTTGGCAGGAAATGGACTATCGACTAGATGTCTGCCGTGTGAGGAATGGTGCTCATATTGAGCAACTTTGAAGATTCCCCACAAAACTTAAAACTTTAACCTTTCCAACGGTACCAATTTCATTTTTCAACTCCTAATAGTTTTTGAGTTATTAAAAATCGTTATGTTCCCAAGACTTTTGAAACACCCTGTATACTGATTCCTATGTTTGGTCTTGGGAAGTGGATCAACACACTCGATCAGGTTCCTCGAAAGTTAGGATAGGATGTAGGGGAGCAGCGAGTATCCTCTGATTTAGCTTACCTACCATTTGCCATGTATGGCAAGTTCGACAATAACCAGATACATCTCCACTTATGCCTGGCCAGTAAAAATGTTTAGCGAACCTCTGATACGTCATATGGACGCCTAAGTGCCCTCCAAGAGGAATCTCGTGAGCAGCCTCCAATACTTCAGTCCTGCGCATCTTTGGTAATATTAGTTGGTGTATTTTAAAATAATTGTCATTGTCAGCTAAATATTCTTTAAATAAAACGGATATGTCTCTTTATTTATTTAAAACTGTAGCAATTTAATTCTTTTTGAAACAATACATATTCTTTGGCAGTTATATATTCTTCAAATCAATAAAACAAATGTCTTTTCAACTCGTGTCTGCTATGCCATCTTGCATAGCAGTGAAACATGGCCCCCAAACACTACTGATCTGCAATGGTCCAGCATAATGATCATGCTATGATCAGATGAATGTGCATCTGCAAACTGGAAGAAAGAATCCCATCAACCGTGCTTCATCAGAAACTTGGTATTGGTGGGATTACAGATGCCTTATCCACCCAACCTCTCAGCTGGTTTGACCATGTAGAGCATGCCACTTCTGATATCAGCGCCATAACACATCTGGATATCCCAGGAACTAGGGAGCATGGTAGGCTTAGAAATACTTTGTTCGAGTGCATAAGAAGTGATATGAATGCTTGCAACCTGAATGATGTCAACCTTTTGGATCGCACTGCATGGAGAGCAGGCGTGAAACATTGCCGATGTTGCCCACCCCGGATTCGAGACACTCGCAGCAGCCTAAATACAAAAGAAAAAAAAAACTAGAAGAAGAAAAAGAAAAAGAAGAAAAAGAAGAAAAAGAAGAAAAAGAAGTTGCTTAACCGAAGAAGCATGCTTTGTAAATATGGAAAGGCTGAATAGAGAGATTTTTGGAATATCAGCACTAAGGTCTCTGCTCAGATTCCACAGTCCCTTTGGGTCTGTAAATGTAATAATGGAATCTTTGGCAGCCTACCAGAATGGTAAATGGTTCCTTTTGATCTATGCGTAGTTCCTTTCACTTTGCATAAGTGACTTAGAGGCATAGGCAACTAGCCATTCTTCCTGTAAAAGTGTGGCTCCTAAGCTTTGTTGGCAAGCATCTACTTGGAGAGTTGTTGGTTTAGAAGGATCCAAATATCTCAGTGCTTCACTTTGGTTTGAAGTCAGTATATTGTTTAACCTTTGAAAGGTATTTGCTTGATGGTCCTACCCGGCAACAGTGTGTGGAGTTTGTGGTTTCAAATAGGCTGGGAACAAATTTCGATAAATAGTTAATCATTCCAAGAATGGTTTCTAATTCTGCTTTATAGGTAGATGCTGCCGGCCTATCTCGTATCGTTGAGATATCTTCAGGGTCTGGCTCGATCCTGTCAGAGGTTAGTGCATGTCCAAAATACTTAACTTTGAAGATTGTGGCCTGTATTTTTCTCCGTTGAATTTAATCCCCACTTGTTTGCTCGTTCAAGGACTTTTATTTACTTTCTCTACCAGAAAATTTACCCAATTTGTGGGTCCTGTAACTTTTTCATGATGCCTCAATTCGTGCCAGATTCCTAGGTAGTGACGCACACCCTGCGACATCCAAATAAAAAGTGTCTTAAAATGTTATATACACAGAACTTCAAGTAAAATTAATAAATACAAAAACTTTAACCCAATCAAAAGTTGATTAAATACAAAAGTATGTGTTTCACGAGTCCATGAAATTTTGCTAAGAACATGAAATGCAACATAATACAGAAATTAAACAGTAAGATTTTGACAGCCTGCCTTCAAACACCTCACCTTCACCTCTACACCTCACCAGGATTTCGATGGTTTGACTTTAAACACCTCGTTTGGCACACCCACATTCATCTACTCACCTACCAACCCAGACATACTCTTCAAAGAATAGTTAAGTATCTTTTTCTTTCTTTACCTTTTGATAACACCTTATGTCGAACCCCTCTAACTATTATTAAGCTTTTCACATGTAGATGACATTGTCACATATTCATTGCACTCAATTTACCCCCCCCCCCCCCCCAAAAAAAAAATAATCAGCAGACTTTTATCATGGCAAGGAATTCAGCACAGAATATTTTTCCTTTTTTCCAAGTTAATATATGAATTTTGTATGTTTAAATTTATATAGAATCTTTATATTGTTTACCATCTGTTCCGACCTGGCTTTGCCTGGGATTTAGTTATACTTTAATCTTACTGTAGAATTTTGTTTTTAAAGTCTGTATGTATTTTATATTCTTTACAGAAATTATCATTATTTGTACTCATTAGGAGTTCTTACAAAAGTCATCGTCAGTGATTGCTCACTAATTATAACCGGTGGTGTTCCCTGGAATCTGAGTGACAACAAGCCTACCCAGATTTCCAGAACTCTCCACCTCTTTTTGATAACCATTTCAAATGACTTTGCTGTATCGCAACAGTCACTTACCATTGATTTCTCGCTGGTAACAACCATTAGTCTCCTCTGGGATTTGGTTGGCAATAAACCTTCCCAACGTCCCAGTACTCTCGGCACTCTTCCAGTGGAGGTCTGGTTAGTGCTCTCCCTTCTAGGTCTTCCCATCCTCCTTGACCATTCTCGACTATTTTGTGTGGTATCAGCCGATGCTGGTGCCATCATTGTTTATGTTGGGGGGGGGGGCAGTTTATGAAATTTCTTGCAGTTTCTGTTTCTTAGGTTTATGTAGTAATGTTCTTTCTGTAGTTTTGTTTTCTTCCTATTGTAACTTCCATGTGGATGGTTACCATTCATAGGTTTTGCAGGTTGGTTTCCGTATTCGAGGATTTTCCTTAAGATTGCAGCTGTTGTCATCATTGCCGTCTTTTGTATGGTCTAAGTGATCCATTTGATTCCAATTTCTCCCAGTCTTTTTACAGTTTTTTGGGACTGTTCCTAGTGCTCTTACGATTATTGGTATTATATTGACTTTCTTCATGCTCCATATCCCTTTCAATTCTCTGGCAAGTTCTGTGTATTTGCTTTGTTTTTCTGTCTCCTTGACCATCACTCTGTGGTCTGCTGGAACGGCAAAATCTACAACTTGGCAAGATTTTTCCTTCTTGATGACTATCATTACATCCGGTCTCCTTGCTTGTATGAGTCTATCTGTTTGCACCTCTATGTCCCAGAGGATTTTGTGTTTTCATTTTCCAGTACTGTCTCTGGTTTATGTTTGTACCATTTGTCCGTGTGTTTGAAATGCAGTCGTTTGCATAGTTCCCAGTGTACCGCTTTCCCCACGCAGTCGTGTCTGTTTTTGTATTTTTGGGGGCTAGTTTACTGTATTCACTTATTATGTGATTTACTGTTTCGTCTCTTTGTCCACACAATCTGCATTCACTGTTTTCCTGGGTTTTATTATTATTATTATTATTATTATTATTATTATTATTATTATTATTATTATGCGATCATGTGTAATTAATGTGGAAGCAAGAAACACAATACATACACAGACAGATGTGAATTGTTATAATTGTATTAATATATGTTGATTTATGAAGAACTTAATGGAAACAACTCATTATAATTGCACATGATTACTCCCCTTTAATGTTGAAAATTAATACGTTTTATTAGATATTGACTTTGCAGAACCAAGGGGAAATAACTCATGATAAATGCACATATTTACTTCCCTTTAATTTTTTAAAATGTTTGTTTCTTAACTCTACCTTCCTCCGAGAAATTATGTAAAACAATCGAATAAATATTTTAAATATACTCCCTCCTATTTTTATCTTTCCTTTAGGTGTTTTCGTCAATTGCTGACATTGTAAAAAGAAATAAATCTGTTTTGAATTAATGAAGAAATCGTATATTTGTTATGTAAAAAAGAAAATGAAACCAATGATTATCTAATTCAAGATAGCGACAATGATTTGTTATTCAGTGGTGTCGCGGTAGTGCACGTGAAATTGATGGGGAGATTTACTATTACGTTTACTTCCAAGACACAGTATATTTTTGTTTATGTGCCCGCATTCTCTTGTTGGAGTCAAAGTGGTTTTCGTAATATGCTTGGCAAGATTTGACACAAACGTTTCTGTGGAGCTTACTGGCTATAGTTATATTTTATACTACTCATGTATTAAGCACTGTTGAAGTAAATACTAAAATAATAATATATACATAATATATTATCTTATAATATAAGTATATATATGAAACTGTAATATATATATATATATATATATATATATATATATATATATATATATATATATATATATATATATATATAATAAATGACGTAAAAAGCCCTTTTAACTATGCGTGAAAGATTTATTTCTTTTTTTTCTTTTTTTTCCAATTAATTTCGAAGGATACAACCTTCATCATCAGAGATATTATTATTTTTTTTTTATATAAAATAAACAAACTTTACTTTTGTTTATAAGCAAAACGTTGTGATGGTGTGATGCTCTCCGCCCAGAAGGATTGGGCAGAAGTGAAAATAAGAACAAGGAAGCACGGGGCAAGCCGGGAGTTATAATTCTTTAGATATTGTTCGTTCTAGGTATGTGTATATGTTTATATATTTGTATGTACAGGATTCACTCTTAAACTAATTAACCAATCATTATGAATTCTGGAACACAACTGCGAGACATAAATCATTGTAATTTGGGCTATATTTTGTTTAATTTAGTTTTATGCAAAGGGGGTGGAAGCCGTTTGTGAAAATTCCTATAGCTTCGATATTTGTGAAATTTTAACAATAAGTATTAACCATCAATTAATAAATATTCCCCAAATTTCAGTTTCTTTGGGGCATTTTAAGGGTTTTTTAGGTGGCATAATATGGGCACAGCCTTCATTTGACAATTAAAATATTTCAGATTTGCATTAAATTTAATCCATAGCCATTAGACACTAATTAAACAAGATTCACTGAATTTCGATTTCTTTAAGCTTTAAATTTAAAACATTTTCTAAAATCAAAATAAAATAATGAATTATGATCAAAATTGGAATAAGGATTCTAGTCATAAGGTTTAGTATCATTATATCTCGATTTTAATCTTTGTAAGACGAAAGAACCATGATTATATGGACCTGCTAATGTCAAGCCAGAAGACGACACTCTCCTCGAGACTCTTCTCTCTAAGCTTGGTATAAAATAAATATCTGATGTCCTTAAGCTGAGCAGGATGAGATGGCTTGGCCATGTCGAGCGAAGCTCCAGCTCGATCTCCCAGGTCAGAGACATGTCCATCACATCAAGTTGACAGGCTGGAAGACCTAAGCTCTCTTGGGATAGGCTGTGTAAATGCAGCCATGCGGCACTGGAGATTGCAAACTTTGATCTTCGCGACCGCTGAGCCTGAAGATGGAAGACTGCGATCAAAACTGACAGACAGGCCCCACCCTCTTATAGAGAACTAATCAAAGGCATGTTAAAAATAAATCGGATGATGATGATGATGATGATGATGATGATGATGATGATGATGATGATGATGATGGGGTACATAAAAGTGGTGCAAAACTTTTACCCATCCTAGAATCGGTATTCTTTTAGTATATATATATATATATATATATGTGTGCATTAAATATGCTTCAAATTTCCCTCTCTCTCTCTAAATATGTATTAGATATGTTTCACTCTCTCTCTATATATATATTTGAATTGTCGAGTGTGAATTTCTCTTTTCTCATTTTCAAAAATGTAATCATCTCACTTGGATGCTTGACAATACTACAAAGTTGAAATAAATTATTGCATTGATAATTATGTAATTTCGTGTTACTATATTTTATTTTATATATATATATATATATATATATATATATATATATATATATATATATTAGTCTTTACATTATCTAACTATCTCAGTCACTGCATTATTTACTTTTGTATCTATCTATCTATTCACCCCTGCCCTTCCTTTCATTCAACCTGCATATTTTATTCCCGCCCATCACTCTCTCCCGGTGTTTCTTCTCTATATACCTCACCTCCTCGTTGCACGCCCTTCGTTCTTCATGTGAATGTCACGTCTAATCGAATAGACACCGTGTTTCTTAATTCTATTATCTCCAATTTTCTAAGAACATCTCTACTTGTGGCTTTCTAAGGTCAACAGATACCAGACCTTTTTCACAGATGGGGAATAAAACTATTCGAAATATTCAACGTTTTATATTTTGATCTAATTCATTTTGCGCCTTCTTTCTGCTGTTTTATTGATAAATTCCGAGTGCAATCTTTATTCAAATAACTTCAGCCTTCTTAATACATTTACAATTTTTGATTTGTATGACTGAAATAATCTATAAAATCACTTCATAAGACACTTGGCCTTTTGGCTAAGATCAAAGTGTAGTATCTGTTCCGATGGATACTGCACGCCTGTCCTGTGCAGTTCTAGGAGGTCCACCCTCCCAGGCTTTGCCTCCCCTCTTTGGGGAGGAGTAAGTTTATTGCTTACTGTCTGAGGCGCCCCTACCAGGGAATGCCGACGGGGCTGCCCAGGCAATTTTTAAATGGCCAGAGTGCTCACCTCTCGAGCGCTGGCTTTTCAAACCCCACTTTCTCGACCCGATCTTGGGTCACATCTTACTTGTGGGAGTAAGATAAAACTGGCCTTGTGCCTAACTCCTGGGGAGGAGTAAATAAAACACTGGTATGTCTTTTTTTTTTCAAATTGAAATGGCTTTATTTTGTCGTGGGCAGTTTAAAACCACCATTCCCTTGGTAACAAAGTGCATACTGTTACTTTGTTTCACTTTCACCTTTCCTTTCTGGTTGTGAGACCATCGAATATCAGTCAGCCTGTTAAAGGATACATCCAGTAGCAAACGAACAGAAAATCGCCTCAGAACCTGATCAACAAGCTTGTTTTCTTTCTCCCACTTACATCCCACTCCCATTTAGAGATCGACCTGCTTCTTTTTGTTTCTGAACAAACCGAAAAACAGTGGGAGGTCTATTATTTAGAAAGGGTTGGGAGGGTCTTATTAACCGAATTTTTGTTGTAGTTCTTTCCCTACTGCCCGTTTTATCCCAATGAAATCTTTGTATATAAATATATTTATGAAAAAATCAAATTTCCAACAATTTTGAGGATATCTTAAGTAGGACCGCCCATAGAGTAAATGTGGTATTATGGTCATTGAGACGATTCTAGTTAAGAGTAAGATAGACATGTTTATAACTTTTGATTGAGAATGACCAACGACACCCATTTCCTCACACTTTTGATGGCCTTGTGTCTAATTTGTTCCAGATGTAAATTTTTATATTTTGTGCAAATAAATAATTCAAAGTGTAGTATCTTTTTAAGCTCTCATTGATCACATTTTCAGAACAGAAAATCGAATCAGGCAGTATTTACTTCCCTTCCACTGCACGAAGATGTAACACAGGATCGGAAGGTGTGAGAAAAAGGCCAGTGCTCCTGAAGACTCATTTTAGCTCTACAAAAATAGCCAAGTATAGACGCGTCGGATTTTACAGGCAGGGGAACCTCAGGCGATCGTCATTGAACCAATATCTTCTTAAAGAGAGTAGGTAATGTCTACTAGGACAGAACCAGACTATACCTACCCCCAACAGAAGAGACCTTGATGCTGGCAAGTCAGCCCCTGGTTTGCTGGATTGAGTGCCGAGGCGAACTAAGACGAGTATGATGCTTACCTCAGGCCGGTTACTTAACCCTGATTGACAAGATCAAAGTGTAGTGTCTATTCCAGCCTTCCCAGGAACTCTTTTGATCACATTTCAGATATCAGCTTCTGTCTGATCCCCTGCTCCTGGACTGTATTAAATTACTGACCGGATTTATTTTTCTGTCTAGGAATGACAAGTCGATCACTCAACAGAAGAATAAACGAAAAGATTTTAGTCATTGTGTTCAAGTATGAATATACACTGAACAAGAGACGTGTGGGACTCTTTCTCAATACACTTGTAAAATGAGGATATACAGACGATGAACACTTTGTGAAAGAATGGAAGATCAACACAAGTTAAAGCTTTTAAAATCATAAAGTTTATTACATAAAATACAGAGAGAAATAACAAAGGTAGCAGGGACAGGGTTCTTAATAAATGTGTAGCTAGATCGAGAGAAGAATACATATACATATATACAGAAGATCAGCTTGAGGGATAGGAATGGTCAAAACTTACAATTTGTCGATGTAAATTCAAAGTTCATGAAAAGAAATGTTCAAATACCTTTGACACCTGTGAACAACGATATTAGTCCAATTGCACTCAGCACACAGTCATCTGTCAATATGAGAATAGTCCAAACCATACTCCTTTTTATTTAGGGGGAGGGGGTCGGCAAACCCGATAATTGATTACTTTTTAATATGCGTTTAGCATTCATCAAGATATTTTCTCATCGCAGATATCCACAAAGTAATCCAAGTCAGTGAATTAAGTTTTTCTTTTTGTCAATATACCAGACAATTTGGTAATCTCCAATATGCAGGGTATTTGAATGCTTCGACTCTCAACAACAATAACAACCGCCGGGTTTATCCTATTTTGTCCAACAGTTGAAAAAAGGGGTGAAAAAAAACAGCAAATAGGCAACAAATAAATTTTACGAAAGGCAAGATAAAATACTTTTCTACCTACCTGGCTAAGTTTTTTTTGTGTTTTAACTTATTTTAAAGCGTCTTTTACTTCGGTGAAAAGGTAGTGTCGAAGATGTTAGGATTGAAAAATACAAAATGGCGGCTGCTGACTAGTTGAGGCCTCGATAATCGTCCAGAAATCGGAAATTAAACAAAAATACAGCTAATAAAATATATAGTTCGGTTAAACATACAATTTTCACCTGATTAGTAGCAGTTAGTAGCTGTATTTTTGTTTAATTTCCGATTTATGGACGATTATCGAGGCCTAGACGACTTCCAGGCCCAGTACGCATGCTCTGTCTCCAAGCCGCTCTGGGTCTTTGCACAATAAGCCAAAATCTGCTAATTTCACTCGGATGTGTGTCGCCGACTTGGCATCTTCATTGATGTAAATGTCGTCAAGGTACTCTGATGTTGCCTTTTCGATGGTCTCCTCATGGGATAACACAGCACTAACGATGGTCTTCATGATCTGCGGTGCCGTATTCAACCCAAAACCAAGTCTGGTTAGGCAGTATCTCTTGCCACGAAATACCACCGTCTGGAATGGCCATAAAGTTTTGTCAACCCTCACCTGCAGATAGGCCTTCCTCAGATCGAGCAATGATACATTCGATCATTTCTGGCGCCACTCCCTTAACTTGCTTGCACATACATCGGCATCAACCGTGTAAGCCTCAATATACTGATTGAGCTCACGGTAGTCCATGACTGGTCGCACCTTTGATTTGTTATGTTGTACCACTGCCATTAAAGGGATAACACGTTTTGGAGGTCCAAGCTCTTGGTTGGGATGCGGATCAACCAGCCATCCAGGCATCAAGTTCTTGTTCATATGCGACGCTAACGTTCGCGGCTACGGGGTATTCTGTGACACAATTCTGTAACTTGATTGGTACTTTATCATCTGTCCATTTCCACGATACAGTAAGATCTTTTGGCATTGATCAAACTCTACCTTGAAGTCTGACCGATCAATACAAAGTGCGGCACACACTGGTGCCTTTGGGAATTTCACAGTCCTAGCTGGTGTATTGAGAACACCACCCAGTGCCTTGATAGCGTCATATCCGAGCAGTAGGTAAAAGCCCAGTATGTCTGTCTGTGTCACGAGAACATTGACCTCAGTGGATACACCAGTGCAAATCTTTACTAATGCTACTTCGCAGCATGACTGTGTCTCGCCATTTATCGTTGTTTTTTTAATGTTCCTCTTGCTCCAGTTACGACATAACCGTGCGCTCATAATGGTACGGGAGCAGCCTGAATCAAAAAGCGCTGAGCAAGGCGTTTGGTTAACATGCATACTGATGATTGGTTGCATCTCATTTACATCTTGTCCAGGGAGCAGAGCGGCGCTGACATCTTGTTCCCTGACTCGTTTCCCAGACAGCTTGAGGCCATGTGTCCGATCCTGCCACAATGGAGGCACCGTGTTCGTCCCCGTTTTCTGTCCATGCAATCTTTTGCAATGTGACCACTCTGCCCACAGCGGAAACAATTTACTTTGGCATGTGGGTGCATCCTCTGTGGCTTTTTAAGCACACTCTTGACCGACTGTGCGCCCATTACGACATGCATCTCAAGTTTTGAAGGACGACCATACCTCAGAAGATCCCATTGTTTCAGCCAGACAAGCAACCCAAAACAGTGTGAGAATTTCACTGGAGTCGGGCCGATGCTCCAGAATTGTTTACTGCAAGTGCAACGGTCAGGAACATGTGACTAGAAATTGCATGGGTAGAAAACAAGTGCATGTGCACTGTTACCAATGCAATGAAGAGGGATATATGGCATGGGATTGTTCAGGGAAACGAGGTTGGGGATAAAATGTCAGCATCGATCTCTTCCCCAGACAACGTGTAAATAAGCACCTTATTTACAAAACCTTTTCTCAAATACTTTACTGGCAGAACCTACCAGTAAAGTTTTGAGAAAAGGTTTTGTGTGTGCGGCACTTAGGATTAACTAACAAGACTTCAGTGTCAAATTCGACCAGTAACAGAAGACCTGGACTGTGGCATTGAGATGGACAGAATGCAGGGAACCAGCTAAGCTACAAAACAGAGTAGCTGAATACCGTGTGCCTGACGTACAAAAAAGAGCTTTGCGCATCTATTAAAGCTAGCTGGTTCATTCCCTACCCTTATCGAAAACTTAGGATCTACTAAAGACTTGATTCTATTAATGGCGATTGTGCAGCAGAATAAATCAAAAGTGAGGCTCATAATGGACTACCGGGAATAAAACCAATACATCAACGTGTCGTGTTCATGGCTAATGCGTGCCAGCAAACTGTGGGAATGTCGCTAGTATGGATTGAATGTATTTTTGCTGGATTCGAAGAAGGTTTAGTTGCAAGTCAAAGTGAGCAAATCATCGTGGTCGTTTCAGATGGTGATGTCTGTCGGCATAAGATACTGTCTTACCAGAACAGGCTTCGCTTTGAACACCGCAGATAATCAAGACGATTATCGACGCTGTGTTGTCTCAGGATGAGACTGTAAAAGAAGCATACATAAATAACATCTATGCAAACGAAGGTGTGTCATTACAGCATGTAAGAACTAAACTAGCCCAGTTTGAATTGATCTGCAAGGACACGGAATAGGTGGAAAACTGTGTCTGTATACTGGGCTTGGATGTTCTGGGGTTTGAGGGGGGTACAAAGAACCTTGAAATAGTTTCAGAAGTACTTGTAATTTTTTTTTATGGAAATCGCTCCAGACAAGGCATGAAGCCACTTGATGTAAGGAGATAAAAAAATACTACTTCAAGATCAAAAACTAGCCAATGATAAGTGTTAGATAGATAGATTCCAACCCAGAGAACAGCAATTCTTCCCCCTTTGTCAGAAACATCGCTCATGGAATGTGAAGACTAAAGGACAAAATAAGGGAAGCGAGGGTTACGAGGCTACTGAAAGTAATCTCAATGTCCACTTTCTACTTTACTAACAAGATGCCATTTTTTCCATGTGCGAAGATGTGGGGTACCTGCTAAGGTGCAGATAGTTTTGCATGGCAGCAGGCACCATGAAGTGTAGGGCAAGTACACTCATTAAAGGTTGGGATGATGAGACGACTCACACCCTGCTTATTCGTATGGTGACGGAAACCATAGCGACAATGAAAGAGAGCAACCCCATCAGAGGAGATTGGTATGTGCATGGAAAAGAAATGAATGTATGGTTCGATGCAAGCTCTCTGGCGACTGGAGTCTGGTTAGGAAAGAATGGAAACATAATACGGTTGCATGGTGGTTGCGACCTACAAACGACGCTGCACATATTCTGGTAGAGCTGAGCGCTATACTGAAACATGACAACATGGGGCTTCAGTGGAAGGCTGAAAAGTTGCATATGCAGACTGATTCCTGATACATATACCTCTGGGTTTCAGACACTTAAGCGGAAAAGCCAGGGTGCACATCATGGCAGCAAACGAGATGCCATTTCATCAACGCTCCAAGTGTGGACTTTTCATTCTACACTATTCACGTAACCGCATGCTACACACTATCAACATTAATCGTCGATAACATCAAGACAAATTTCAACTTGACTGCGATAAATATGTCTCAATCAAGAGGGATTAAACGAAAAAAGAAGAGAAAAAAAATATGCTTATATTTTTGACAAAGGTGTATTCCACCGAAAGTGCTCAAGTTTTTAGAATAAATAAATAATTTATTTTAAAAAACATAAAAAATGCGTTGTCCAGGTTTTTCAAAATATTCTCCTTATTATATATATATATATATATATATATATATATATATATATATATATATATATATATATATATATATATATATATATATATTTAAATTCCCGAAACAGTTTTTCATGGTAAACAACTGATGATCCCTTAAATAATGTTAGAAGCAAACTAATATAATAACTGTAAAAACTAAATTGACTTACATGAGTGATTTTCCACTGAACGACTTGGAACTTAAGGGTTTTTTTTTTGTTTGTTTTTTTGTTTGTTTTTTTTTGTTGTTTTTTTTTTAGTTTTAATGGTTGAGAAACTTCCGAGACTATATATATATATACAAGCATCAGTGTAGCTAGACACTAGGATTCCAGTGTGTCTACTTAAAATCAGAAACTACACAAGATACACTTTCAAACCTTACATTACGAGATTGAATGTACCACAATCTAGTTATGTTAAAAAATGATATAATATTCATTCCTTTAAGATTGTCTGGGTGTAAATTGGTATTGGACGGGATGGGGCATACAAAACAGTAATATATATATATATATATATATATATATATATATATATATATATATATATATATATATATATATATATATATCATATGGAGCCTGGATTTCACAGAGAAATTATCCAATAGTCGGGACACTAGAGGAAAAAGGACAAACTGATCATCAGCCAGAGGCTTCCATTTTCGGTCATCTCCAGCTGACGATTGATTTGTGCCTTTTCCTCTAGTCTCCCTCCGTGAAACTCAGGTCTCATATGATGAATTTATGATTGTATAGTATATATATATATATATATATATATATATATATATATATATATATATATATATATATCACGATTTTCATTTACAATTATGCACTCTGATTAATTTATCTACCGATGAGAAATTCACACACACTATATATATATATATATATATATATATATATATATATATATATATATATATATATATATATATATATATGACTATTATTAAGCCTCTTATTTGAATTTTCATAATAAAGCTGAGGAAATTGTTGGTATTTATCTGTAACCACTTACTCTAAATTGAATGTGAGTTCAGGCGTTGTAGAAGACAAAAAGAGAAAAGAAAATAACTTCTAGCAGATGTGCAAACAAACCTGCCAGGTTGTAATCTAAAAAATGCGTTTGGTGGTTTCAAAATAACTCTTGTTCTCTAAAGTTCATCATATTGAAAACTAGCAGGGCTACCCGGCGTTGCCAAGGCAGGGGAAATTGATAATAAAATAGAAGAGTTAAAAAGTGGTTATTACATCTTTCTTTAAAAACTCCTCTCTCTTTCTCCTCCGTCTGCCCCCCTCTCTCTCTCTCTCTCTCTCTCTCTCTCTCTCTCTCTCTCTCTGTGTCTGTACCTCTACCTCTCCCCTCGACTGTCTCTCTCTATCTCTGCCTCCAACTGCTTCTCTCTTTCTACCTCTCCCCTTGACTGCTTCCCTCTCTCTCTCTCTTTCTCTCTCTCTCTCTATCTCTCTCTATCTCTCTATCTCTCTCTCTCTTCTCTCTCTCTCTCTGGCCTCTGGCTCAATATAATAAAAAGAAAGAAAATAAAAAGAAAGTAAAAGAAAGCTAACTGACTATTTGACCTAGTTTCCATGATGTTTTTGAAACAACTACCGGTAAGAATGAAAAAAGTAACTGTTTTTTAAACCTAAAAGTTCAACAATTAATATTACATTATTCTTAACCATAACCAGGACGAAAGAAGTTCGTGGCTATTAATTGAGTGATAGATAGATCTCTTCACTAAGTTGTGCTGTTAAGATTTTCAGTATGTTTGGTAGGCAGGTTATCGGTGT
This sequence comes from Sepiola atlantica, assembly GCA_963556195.1. Lineage (NCBI taxonomy): Eukaryota > Metazoa > Mollusca > Cephalopoda > Sepiida > Sepiolidae > Sepiola > Sepiola atlantica. The sequence goes on from OY744522.1 coordinate 140,521,752, forward strand.
ATAGTTACTTCAGATCGTTCCCTTCTTACTCTCTTTTTGGATTTCATCACCCACTCCAGTTTGTCTGTTTCACATATAAACAATCTTGGTTTTTATATTTGTCTTTTTATGAGCAGTGAATATCCTGAGCCAGACGCCATGTATTCAATTGTGACCAGGTCCTTTTCAGTTTGCCGTTTTTCTTAAGTTCATCTGAGAATTTCTACATTAATTTTAGTTTCTGTTCCTTCTTCAATTACCTGAAGGCTTTTCTTCATGTTTTTCAGCCAATCCACATTCCTGGTGTGGTCTTGTCGTTTCCCCCTTATGTTGCTCCAGAAGTGTCTAGTTTCCAGTTGCTCTGTCTTCGTCCTTTCCCCGTTAATGCTTTATTTGTATTGCGGAGATTTGTATCTGTATGTTCTCAGTCTTTCTTCCTTTCCTAGTATCATTTGCTCTATTTCCTGGACAGCCTTTCTTTTTCTTTGTCTGCATGATATTATTATTCACTTACTATGAGTTTTTACACAAGTCACAATAACAAGTGGTCTTTCCTTGAGTCTGAATGACAACAAGTCTCACCAGATTTCTAGCACTCTCTGCCTCTTTCAATAACTGTTGCAAATCATTTTGCCTTATCGCAACAACCGTTTGCCATTGATTTCTCGCTGAAAATTACTGTTGGCTTTCTCTGGAATTTGAGCCGCAATAAGCCTCCCTAAGATTTCAGTATTCTCAGCACCCTTACAATGGAGGTCTGGATGGTGCTCTTTCTCCTCAGTCTTTCCATCCTCCTTGATACTTCACAACCATTTGACCCTTCACGACTATTATTATTTACTCACTAGGAGTTTTTCACACAAGTCATTATCAATTATTTCTCACTGGCAATAATAAGTGGCGTTTCCTGGAATCTGATTGACAACAAGTCCCCCCAGATTTCCAGCACTCTGTACTTTTTTCGATAACCACTGCAAATGATTTTTCATTATCGCAACAACAGCCACTTAAGCCTTCCTAAGCTCCAATACTCTCTGCACCTTTCCAGTTAAGGTCAGGATTGTGTTTTTCTCGGTCTTTCCATTCTCCTTGACCGTTCACAACAATTTTGTGTTGTATCAGCTGAGGCTGGTACCACCGCATATGTGTGCGTGTGTAGCGTGTGCGTTTTTTTGTTTTGTTTTTTTACCTTTCCTCCTTTCCCCCTTTCCATTTAGTTATGTGGCTTGGTTTCTGCATTCAAGGACTGTCCTTAAGATTTCGGCTGTTTTCATCATTGCCACTCGTTGTATGGTTTTAACTTTTCCTTTGATTCCAATTTCTCATAATCTTTTTTTCAGGTTTTTCGGGACTGTTCCTAGTGCTCCGACAATTATTGGTATTATAGTGATTTTCTTCATTTCCACGATTTGGCAGGTTTTTTCCTTCTTATTGACTATTAACTATAAATTATTATTATTATTATTATTATTATTATTATTATTATTATTATTAGTGTAGCCAATTTTATAGTTTGTGACGGTAGCCATTAGGTCAACCATACACCTCCTTTCCCCCATTACAATAGCCAATGAATGCGTGTCCCGTGATCAAGATAATTACATAATACACATGTGCACAAAACTGTTTTAAGATTATGATTTTAAATATTGATTTATAAGGCAAATTGGCTTTCCAATTGTTAATAGACTGATGAACGAACGTATACACCCCCCCTCTAAAACACAGGCTAAGAGTTGGGTTATTTGCACAAATCCAACGTTCACTGACCACTGGTCTTATTAGTCAAGTCATTAAGATGACAGGCGTGACAGGTGATAGTTCTTTCTGAGACACAGATCCGAGTCATGTACGAGTCTCATTTCTCTCTTTGTAGTTTTTCTTTGTTTATTCTAAGGATTAAATTAATCGTTTATAATGAATAAGTTGAATGAATAATAATGAATGAGTATAATAAGAAGTCTGAATATGTTTGAAAAAGCTTTATGCTACCAAGAATAATGGCTGCCTAGGAGAAACGTGGACAAAGGGAAGTCATTCACTTTCAAAGAGTATAAAGAGAGATTGAAGAATTCTTTTCTTTTGCATCACACCTATGCAAAAGTAAGTGTCAACAAAAAAAAGCAGCGAGATATATAATATATTGTTAGAAATTAATTTCAAGCACTTGTTGGTTATATAACTTACTTTTTACATCTTCGCATTTCCATTAATTAAGCACCACATTTTCAGAATATAAAAATGTTTTTTAATCATCTTTTTCAATTTTTAAGAAAGGGTTCAGTTTGGTACATAAGTTTAAGTAAAATGATCACCCTGCTTAAAATAAATTGATCTTTGTTATAAAAAGTGTATAGTAGCAAGGAAAACGGTCAAGAGAAATGCAATACATAAATAGTACACTTGCTCTCATTACAATATGAAAGTACACATATTTATTTTTAAAGATTAACGTTACAATACAGCTTCCTATTCCAGTAGCTTCTTTCTAAAAACTGTAGGCTTGTGAAACTCTCTTCCTGCTAGACTGTTTTTTCTCCTACCTACAGCCTTGGTCTTTTCAAGACTAAAGCCAATAAGCATCTCCCGTCTTTTTAGCCCTTACATCAAGTGGCTTCATGCCTTGCCTGAAGCGACTTCCATAGAGAGAAAAAAAAGAATCATGTATATTGCAAGGTGTAATTACTTACACTTTCCTGGAGGGAGTCCTTTTTTAGTAAAGTGGACATGACAAGATATGTCCCTTTTGTACGAAACCAGAAGGCCTAAGTCTCGTTTTTATTCTCGACTCCGAGGGGGGGAGGGGGCAGGTACTAAAAAATCTCACATTCACAGCAGAATTTTGGCCAATTTCACTCCAGATTGCAACAAAGTTAAACACAAGGCAAGTTATAGTTGGAATTCTGCTTCCTCAAAAAAAAAAAAAAGCAAATACCCTGGTCAGTCCCGTCAGCATTCCCTGGGGATGAGTTTAGTGCTTTTTGAAGGAGGTAATGCCTGGAAGACGACTTCCTGAGACGAAATAGAACAGATATTACACTTTGATTCTCACCCGAAGGTCCGGTGATACTAGAAACACTTTGCCCTTATTTATCGTCTCCCCACGAGGGGTGGATGTTAAATGTGGGTGATATCCATCTCCCCCAAAAGGGGCACTCTGGATTGGCGCAAAAATAAAAATTGTCTCAGTCAAAAAAGATTTTTCTTCCTTTGACCGAGGACAGAATAGATACTACACCTTAGTTGTTGCTTGAAGGCCTGCTGACATTTACTCAGATTCACTCTTATGGCGTACACGTTTCATCATGTTTGTCTGTGACGTCATAACAATAATGGTTAGCCGTAAAATGCTGCATGCAATTAATGTCTTTTCAAATATTTTCTTTGGCCCGGTATTCTCATAAAATATATGCGTCATGAATGTGGGACAAGCTCGAGAAAGCGAAATAAGTTACTGGCCTGCTAACCCATTGCCTTATTTTTATTTCATATTTTTGTATTACATACTAGCCGTTTCTACCAGACGCTGCCTGGGAGTCCGTTTATTTTAATTTTCGTTTTTCTTCTTTTTTTTTTTAATCATGACCCTTTGTTTTTATCAAATCATTATCATCATATTTAAAATAAAATTTTGAAAGTTAACTTTAATTATTACGATATTGTTTTAGCATTAAATTATTAATTGACCAATTTGTTCTGAAACCATAACCAATTGTTGTTACGGTAATGTTGTTTTAATCTCTATTTATAAAATTATTGGATGTAAATAGCTTCCAAAACTTCTACCTTATAATGCATTAGGATTTGCTAAGAATTTTAAATCCAGAAATGACTTTCTATTCGACAGTTTAAATGCTTCCACATTGCTTTCAAATTTTGAAGAGTCACAAAGTAATTCATCTTCACGTTTTTCACTTCTCCAACAGTAGTTTTAAGAAATTATATTATTTACATATGTGTATGTATGCATGTATCTGCATATGTCTGCATGTTGCATGTATGTGTATTTATATACTTATGAATAATTAAATAATAAATAATTAATTAATAAATAAAGAATAAGTAATTAAATATATCCGTCTCTTTTTTCGCAAACTCTTTACTCATCCCATCAACCAACAGTCAGGATTTATTTTAAAATAATGGAAAAAAACACACTTTTATATTCTTACAACTTCTTGTTACAAATCAATCACTCGAGCACGTCAAAACAAAAATAATATTTTCTTTTCCCCTTTTTTATTTTAGCTTTCCACACATTGGGTACGATTTTACGTGGTAATTTGTGTACGTGTATGTGCATATAAATCTGTGTGTCTAAATAAGTATATGTTTGTATGCTCATATATATATATATATATATATATATATATATATATATATGTAGATGTCAAATGTGGACACCTTCGCCACGCCTGACCTTGTTTCTCACCTTCTCTCATTTTTTTTTATGCACTAATGAGTCACCACTTATCAAGGCTCAAAGCTGACTCGAGGATAAAGATGAATGGGTTTGTCTGGTTTACGATGAGACAATACCTTGAGGATTGGTAACGATGGTTGAAACTTGGCAGAATTTGATTTAAGAGAACGGCTCAACAAGAATTTGGTAACATTAGACTTGAAAACGACCATGTTGTAGTCAGCTGGGAAGCAGCCTCGTGGAATTGTGTTCCACAGACGGGGAGTTCTTGAACAGAAATTTTGCTCATTGAAATTCCGTTTAGTTTTAGGTACACAGAAGAATAAAAGAAAATTATTTACAGGAAGGAACCATAGATTAGAGCCAAGTCGAGCACCTACCATGAAAATAACGATAGCTTAGAGAAAGATTAGCAACCTCTCTTCTGTAAGCGAAGAGGGCATCCCTCACTAGATTTCGAAGTCGATTTTGTACTCTGTCAAATAAAAAAAAGAGCGCTCTGAGAGGCATCTTCCAAGATGTGGCAATAGTACTCTATCTCAGGACGTTCTAAAAAGAATATTTTCTTTTGGTCAAATTTCGTCACCTTTTATGATGTCCTTTTTTTCTTTTTTTCTTTTTATTCTTGCTATGATATTAAAGCATAGCAGGGGGGGGGGACATAAATAAGATAAAGAGGAAGAGAGAGAGAGAGAGAGAGAGAGAGAGAGAGAGAGAGAGAGATTGTACCGTATTTACATGCATAAAGTTTGTTTTTAATATAGGGAAAATCCAGCTCCCCCAAAAGGGGCACTTTGGATGGGAATAAAAATACCTCAGGCAACAGGAAATAAACCCATCCCCCCCTCAGAATTATTTTTGAGAAGAGCTAAGGGGCAGCAGTCCCCCCCACCCCACCCCCACCACTCACACCCAGGAATAAATGTGGCCATGAAAGTTACTACTTACCATAGTGTCGCATGTGGTGTTATCCCCCACCACAGCTCGGGCAACCCTGCTAGTTATTACATAATGCATGTGAAATCAAATACGCTCTTAAAATTTCTCTGTATATGTCCATACAAACATAGTTCCCTGTAAATGTATATACTACTTATTAATGTGTACGCGTGTGAGTGTATATAGGTGCACTCATAATAATTTGGGACATCGTTATGCATTTTTGCACATTCTTCAGAGAGAGAGACAGACAGACAGCGAAGCAGAGGGGCAGGTGTAAGAGGGTGTGTGAGAGAGAGAGAGAGAGAGGGGGGGGCAGGGTGGAGAGAGATGAGGGAAAGAGAGAGACAGATAGGCAGAGAAGTAGAGGGGCAGGTGTAAGAGGGTGTGTGAGAGAGAGAGAGAGAGGCAGGGTGGAGAGAGATGAGGGAAAGAGAGGGACAGATAGACAGAGAAGCAGAGGGGCAGAGGGGCAGGTGTAAGAGGGTGTGTGAGAGAGAGAGAGAGAGAGGCAGGGTGGAGAGAGATGTGGGAAAGAGGGAGACAGATAGACAGAGAATTATCATACTGTGATTGTTAGAAACTGTCATTCAGTTGGTTTATTTTTATAAGTATTCATATAATCAATGATACTTGTTTTCAGATTTAAAACTTGGCCGTTATTCAAATATGATTCAAAAGTCAGCATTCTATGCGTTTTTCCATGCAAGGAAATATTATTCACATGACGTAGATGAGATTCTTTTGCAAGCCCCTTTCTGATTTGCCTATAATGTGCCTCCACCTCTCCAGTCTAATGATACTAAGCCAGCAGTGGCAATGGGGATATAGGCCTATAATATACTTAACAAGTAGTTATTTATGAAAACATTGAGAGTATATGTATATATGCCATTGTTACTGCTGGTATAGTTTTATTAGACTGGGCAAGGAGGTCAGGAGAACCAGAGAACGTACACAATTATAGACTATTAGGGCTTTCCATAACTAAAAGATGAACGAATATGTGTTAATTCAATCTGCACGTTTAGCGATGAAAATGCTACTTCGAATGATAGAAAGAGCCCTTATGGAGATGTGTAGATTCATCTAGATATGCTATTTTTGTCATTTTCTTGTCTAAAAACAATATATAGTTAGATGAGATATTCCTGTATAGTAGAGATGGGCGGTTTTACCGAAAAACCGCGGTTTTTCGGTTTCGTCTCCATACCGAATACCGAATCGTTTTGTTTTTTTTAAACGGTAACCGTTCGGTATTGCGTTTTTACTACAGTAAGCCACCATATACAAGGAAACACGGTTGAAAAGATTTTCCGATTTGAATAAAATTGAATATTACCAAAGAATGTTATATTAGTAAGAGGACAGATTGAACAAATATATGATAAAAACATTTAATTGACTTGTAGGAAGAAATCTTTGTTTACAGTTTGTTTATCATTAACATTTTGAATTTTCAAATGAAAAAAAGAGAAATACGACAGACAACATGACATCGTATTTTTAGCATAAACTATTTTCAAATGAAAAAGAAAAAATCAAACACGTTCCGTATGATGTCGAAAATCTATTTGATTCAACTCAAAATTGTAAAATAATTATTTATGTTTGTTTCAGAGTTATCTAAAAAAAATGACTTTAGGTGAATTAATAATCTCTACTTTTTTCTACATGATAGAATTATTGTAAAAACATTGCTGATTTAATTTAACACCTCACGCATTTTGAGTTTAAGAAAAAATAAGTTGTAAAAAGTTGTTTTGAACTAATTCCCAACTTAAATTAATTTTCTTCAAAATCGATCAAATGCGTCCCATTAATCCAACACTACATCCAAGCTAATTATTTATTTATAGAAAATTAAAGGGAGAAAACTCATGTCTGCAAAACAGAAACGCTATAAAATTGATTATTTTTTTTGTTTTTGTTGAAACTAATTTCTGTGGCATAATAAGGATTAAGCTGGGTGATTTAAAAAAAAATGAGGAATGGTCCATTTATTTTTAAGGGCGGGTCATAAATTTCCATTCCGCCAAGATATTTTGACTATAGGGCCCACCGTCTTTTCCGCTTCTGATGGGTTAAAGAATTAGATAGAATGTATATTCAAACTCAGTTTTATTCTTCAGAAATCTTTCATGAATCTTTGGTCACTGTTTTAACGAGTTAACTGTTGAAAAGGTATCAGAACTTTGATTACAACAGTCAACACCTTAAAACTTATATGATTCATATCATGGAGAATGATTCAGTAACAAAATTATCGAAACAGTGGCATAATTCAACTAAACGTTGAATAATAACTAATCATCACGCAAGAGAATGAATAGTTTCCATAGTAAAATTTTTTTTTTCAAAAAAACCGAAAAACCGAACCGTAAACCGAGGTTTTAAGGGGAAAAAACCGAAACCGATACCGAAACCAAAATTTAAAAACCGCCCAACTCTACTGTATAGTGATGTAGTAAAGTGAAGGCCAGGTGGTTTTCCCGTTCAGGTAAAGGAAATAATCCGATCCTCACTCCATAGACAAATAGATTCACTAGTCATCTCTCTATTCTCCCCATAGAAATTAAAGACGCAACTAGTTGTTTTTTTTTTATAAGAATAGAGCACACAATAATATGCTTATACGCTTATACTTTTTTGATTTGGTTATCATACTCGTACCAGTTCATTTGAGGTTATTTTTTAGGGGCACATTCTCTGTTGTCTTTCCTGTCTCATTGCTGAGTTCCTGCTTTAGAGTTCTTGTTTTTGAGTTCTCATATTATAACATGACAAAAACACAGGAGGCGACTCTGTTACGATCGACACTTCCTGCTACAAATACATAACAAATATTAGGTGTTTACCATAGTTTTGGTAGTATTCAAACAAAAAATCAATATGGCGTATTTGTCCGTTTATCAAAAAAATTATGCAGAGGTGGATTAGAAAAATATATTGTAGCAGTTACATTATTGAAATCTATTGTCTTTTGTATTTACACGCAATCTTTTGCATAGTGGTTAGTATGTGATTTAGTCAGCTAAAACAGGCAGGTTAAAATTTGCGTAGAAATACATCGGACGATTCAAACACTTCTGTGCATGTTTGCCTTTTCTCATTTCCTCCCAGCTCTATTTGCCACACAAATATAAACAGTTTCAGTCAAGAGACACTGTAAACAGACGTATATTGCCTTCCTCGCCTCGCTCCATGACTCCGTGGGAAGCAAGATACAAATTCCCGTTTGAGACTAAAGACCTGGACTCAATTCCTTTTCGCTAATACATGCCAAACGAACCAACTTGTCTTGTCTTATATTCTTATGTTCCTGTGTTGATGAAACTGTTAAGTAAAATAATATAAAATTGTAGAGAAGATGTTTGTCTTTTAAACTGAAACTCTGGCGACCCTTTTTTCTTCTTCTTCATCTCAGGCAAGACCAGTCAGATGAATACAGACGCTACTACAAAATGGCTATCTCCAATCTCTGGTATTCATCTTATGACACCAACAAGTCTACAATATATATTTCAGATTAATTTTCTAGTTTATTGGTGTAAATTCCGAATTTCTTATATATATATTTCTAAGCCGGAAGTGACTAGAGTACTCACCCCTACATAATTTTGTTGACAGATGGGCTGAGATAGCCACCATGTTGACATGATTTTAGTACAAAAATAGGTTTTGGGGGTAGTAAAAGAATTGATTTCTCAAATTAATATTTTTCTGTATCCGGTACAATGGGACATTGTTAATTCTGAGTCCTGTCGATTACTGTGAAAGTTGTGAAAAGAACCTGAAAAAAATGCTTTTTAAAATGTTATAGCTCAAAAGGAACAACTATTTGTTAGCAGTAAGAAAGTCACGCCATGTAAAACTCTTAGGATAGAAGTGAAAAGAGATTGGGTCATGAGATTGTACAAGATGACAGCCATGGACACACACGTCTCTTAACACGTGCAATATCACCCCTATTGTTATCAATGTGTGTGCATATATAAACAAGTCTCTGGCTTACCCATGGGTTCCAGTCTCTCCGGCCTCCTCGCCATATCCTACATGAACAGACTGGAACAACAAGCTCTTAGCACCTGCCATTCCCATATATTCTTCTCAAGATACATTGACGACATTCTGATTCTCACTTCATCTCGAGAAGGAGCTACTTCTATATTTAACACCTTTAATAATACTGACCTCCATATTAAATTCACCATCGAACATCCCAATACCTCAGACTCTCTCTCACTCCTAGACTTTAAACTTAGCATAAATGACGACGGATCCCTTCACACCACCTTCTATAGAAAACTCGCCTGCAGGAACCTTTTCATCCATTACAAATCCGCCCTACCCCTCAAAGCTAAAATTAGTTATGCGCACACCGAAATCACCTGCATACAGCACAAATGCTCATCCACTACCGACAAAACAACGCACACCAAAGCCTTCCACCAAACCCTCTTAACCAATGGTTTCCCCCTCACTACCATATCTAGCCTCAATAACACCAGAAGACGTAGACACCACACTCTCACCAACACTTGCTTTCTTAAGCTCCCCTTCTTTAGCGACCACATCACTTCCGCTATCCGCAAAACCATACATAATGAGAACCTCGATATACAACTCTCCCACACAGGCACTTCTCTCCGACAACATTTGGCCAAAAAAGCCACTACACCCCGGAACCCTGCTCTCTAGTTAATTGCCCCATCCCCAACTCTGGTCTCTGCTTCCGCACCTATACAGTGTACAGCCTACAATGCGCTAAGTGCCAGAAGTTCTATATCAGTAGCACCGTCAGGCCTCTGCACCAATGCATCAAAGAACATTTGAACACCCACATTTCTTCCTTTCACAAACACATAATATCATGTGGCAACACACATCGCTCTATTAATGTCCGCATCCTCAACTCAGTCCACAATGTCGGTCAACTTCGAATTTCGGAAGCCATTCTAATCTCTAAATATAGCCCCTCTATAAATAACAGATCCAAACTTTAAAAAATGATTTACTGTTCTGGTATTTAAACCGTTAAACCGTGAAATATTAATAAATTGATTTGAGATTCCATTCATATTTTCTCTTCTCATTTATTTTTGTTCATCTGTTCCACCTTCCGGTACCTATATCACATTGCTCCTGCCTCGGATTACGAACTTACATATATATATATATATATATATATATATATATATATATATATATATATATATAGAGAGAGAGAGAGAGAGAGAGAGAGAGAGAGAGAGAGGAGTAAAAGATGAGAATAAAGATTGTAAAAGTACAAAATTTATCAGTTGTTCAAAACAAGGTGTTTTCAAATAAAAGAGATTTATTTTTCCTTTCTTAAGCCATGGTTTTTCAAAGAATGGAATCTTATCATCAGATACAAAGAGATAAGTTGGTAAGTGTTATGGTACTATACCTATGACGAACATTTTGACTCGTCCATTCTCAATAAATACTGGAAGCATTACGCTTCTCATTTGTTGAAGCCATGGTGCCGTACTTATGACGAACATTTGGACTCGTCCATTCTCAATAAATACTGGAAGCATTACGCTTCTCATTTGTTGAAGCTACTCCCCAGTCTACACTGGCAGTCAGTACTGACATACTACTTATCTTGTTCCTTTGTTGTCTATACTTTTCTCCAATATATTTGTTTTACCTAAACCCTGTGTCCGTGTTCTCATTCCGGCCCCTAAACAGAGCCATAAAAATTGGCGATGAGATATCCGAGCTTACACAGGGCCCAACCACAACAGTTAACAACAAAGTATTCGAACTTACACGGGACCCAACAACAACTGTCGACAAGATATTCGAATCTACACGGGACCCTACAACAATTTGCGAAAATCCTTAAAAAGGACCATACAAAAACTGGCTACGAGGTATTTGAATTTACATGGGAACCCAAAACAACTGTAAACCTTAAAAAGGACGTCGCAAAAATGGCTACGGAGTATACGGATTTACACGGGAAACAAAAACATTAAGGATTTTTCTTGAGAACATTCAAAAAATGACCCCACAACGACCGGCAACGTGGGATTTCAAATGTCAAACTTACACCACTACAATAGACTGACAGCATGGTTACAGTAAAAGATTCGGGAGAACTTTATAAAATGGACGCCACAACGAGCGACAAAATTGATTATGGAAAACCTTAAAGAGAAAAAAAATTAGAGAAATCGACTACAAATACAGCAGACAACGTCCTAATTAAAAAAAACTGGCTTACCGGTGGAAAAAAAGAAGAAAATAAAAACAAGTAAAACCAACTTATTATTCTATTAAGTGAAAAAGGTCAGTGATTTTTGTTTTAATTGTTATTCCGACACTGTTGTAATATTTAACAATAAGGGAATACATGATTTTTTTTCTCTCCAAAAGAGAGAAAGTTACTTCTGCCGAAAGAAAAAAAATTGAAACCGTATTTTAATTTTTTTCTCTGACTAAAATGCCGACCGCAAATTCTACGACTATGCACTACGCATAAAAGCGTACTATAAAAAAGCGATTTTTTTAAGCGAAAAAAAAAAGGTTTTATACTCCTCTAGAAGTAAGATTACGTCTAGCAAGCATAATCTTAAGAAAATAATTTTTTTAAGAAGCCGTACCCAAAAGGAAACATATACTTCCTAACAAAAAAGGACACGTTAAAATATGGAAGAATTTAAGTCGACGATTGCAGAATTATTAAAATTTCAAAGGCAACAACAACTCTCGAACATAAAAAGAGGCAGACGAAAGACTACAAAAGGCTATAGAAAGACAGCAACTGCAGCAACATGAAACTGAAGAAAGATTTCAAAAGCTTCTAGAATAAAATGAAAAGCTTATAGAGCAAAACAAAGAATCTGACCACCTCAAAAGACTAGCGATTTGACTTTTACGGAAGCCGTCAAACTTCTAACAGAGCTGTTTAGAATTCGTTATTTCACAAACGCTGGAAGTGTTTAAACCTGGTAAAAAAGACGACGAAGATTATTCAAAGTTCGCATCAGTAGTAAATAAGCACTGCGACGACTTTAAATTATCCGAACTTAGTGCAGATAATTTTAAATGCTTAATTTTTGTTCAAGGATTGGTATCAGGAAAGGACGCTGAAATAAGGCGTAGAGTTCTAAATAAATTAGAAAATGTACCGAACTTAACACTGCAGAAATTAGCCGAGGACTGCCAATGATTTATTAGTATTAAGCAGGATTTGAAGGACATCGAACAGTCGGGCATTGCATAATACGAAAAGTGCGTCAAAAATCAAAATTCAACTCTCATCCAAAAACTATTCAAAGCAAAGAACGGGATTTTTACGCCTCAAAAACAAACCAGCCTTATAAAAATAAATTACCTCCAACCCCTTGTTATCGGTGCAGAAGCCTGTATTGGGTAACAGAATGCCCATTTCGTTTTAAAACCTGCCTGATTTGTAAAAAAATCGTACCCAAAAGTTCGCATTGTAGAACGATGAAAGGAAATAAAACGCGGATAAAGACTATCAAACATGGCGACAATATTATAAGGAAATGTGTTCAGGTTAAAATCTCAAATCAAAAAGTAAAACTACAATTGGATTCGTGTTCAGACGTGACAATTATTAACATGCAGACATGTAAACGGTTGGGAAAACCGACCATATTAAGAACCAATCAAATTGCCAAAACAGTGACTGGTGAAAAATAAAATTAGAGGGTGAAATAATTACCGACATGACTTTTAACAGAACGACGAAAAAAAGTAAAAATTTACACATTAAGAAACACATGTAATTTATTTGGTGTAGACCTACTTCAACTATTCCAATTATGGGGATTATCAACTAAGAATTCTTGCCAGAAAGTAATAAATCTAACGACCGGATCAGAAAAACGAAAAAAGGATTTTGTTTCAACCATTAATCGTATGAAATGGACTAAAAATAAATTGCCAGCAGAAATGACAGAAATTAAATCAAATAAGGAAACAAAATGCACGCTGAAAAAAGCGAACACAAAACTGAAGGAAATTAAGCCAAATTATTTGAATAACCAGTGGAAGGTTAAAGAGAGTGAAGTCATAGTTAAAGAACTACAATTACTAAAGTTACAAATCAAAGAGTATTTTGAAGAACTAAAAACTATAAAAGATAAGATGACTTGTCTTGAAGTTCAGAGAGAAGGCGACAGTTTTCAAAATTTAAAGATGTGGTTAAAAGTCAGACATATAGAATTAAAAAGCTGGAGGATATCAAATCTGAATTTGATAGAGACCATCAGTTCTCTCACAAGAGAGACATAAACCAAATTAGGAAACGACTATCGGAAGAAACCGACAGCACTACCCAGGAGGAGGTTATGGCTACCAAAAACAACACTTTCGACATACAGCTATCTCAAGCAACCTCAGAATAGCATCAATTCAAAAAGGAAACAATACTATACTCTTGAGGAGGTAAGGCTTGGAAAGGGGTGTTATGGTGCCTTACCTATGACGAACATTTGGACTCGTCCATTCTCAATAAATACTGAAAGCATTACGCTTCTCACTTGTTGAAGCCACCCCCAGTCTACACTGGCAGTCAGTACTGACGTATTACTTCTCTTGTTCCTCTGTTGTATATACTTTTCTCCAATATATTTGTTTTACCTAAATCCTGTGTCTGCGTTCTCATTCTGGCCCCTAAACAGGGTCATAACAGTAAGGGAATTACCAAAAGTAATAATTTGAAAATATGTAAATATAATATAAGATAAATACAAGTATAAAATATGTAGAAAATATCCAATGCAAAGAGACGAGATTGGAAATATATGAAAAAGGTTCACTGTTGAAGGTGTCATAAAAATTGTAGCTACCACCTCTCGCTGCTACCCTCCTCTTCTTTAATCTCAACCTGTTTGAATTTCAATTTCAATTTCCATAACGGCTTAGTACATTTTTTCAATTTCTGCTGAGCTACATATTTTTACCAGCTCTCGGCCTAGTTTTGAAAACTACTTCTTACTATCTCATTTTAACCTTACTTCCATAAAAACTATACCCGGAAAGCTCATGGGAGTCGTCCAAATGGCTCTTAACACACAACTTACATCCTAATCTTTTACATTGCAACCTCTTCCAACTGGACTATTTGGGCCTTTAATGGTTTGATTTCTTCAAAATTCAACGGATCTTACAATTTTTCGATGCCAATCTTTCCAGGATTTAACACTTTTGAACCTGTTGCAAGATTTTGGGACTGAATATTTCTTGTGCTGTGATTTATTAAAAGAAACTGCTGATTTAAGTATTTTTTCAATCAAGAGTCAGCATGTAAAAACATTTACTGATGCTAAAACTTTGAACAATATAAAAGGAGAACCGAGAACCAGTAGGATGGTGTAACAGTATTTCCAACTCAGTCTTATAAAAGGCAAGCGATCTCTAGAAAAATAAGGAAATAGAAAATATTTGGAAATTCCAAAAGGTTTTCATAAACATTTAATAATATATATAAAAAATACTGACCCAACGTGTCACGAGTGATCTAGTACAAATAAAAGTTAAATAAAGTAAAAATAAAACATAAAAGATAAAAGTGAAACTAAGAATAAAAAAAGTACAGTGAGGGCATAAAAAATATAAGGATTTAAAAGTGAAAAACCTAAAACAGAAAGGGGTAATAAACTAAAAGGGATATGGAGTGGGTGGGTATCAATCCAGTTTTGTATTCAATGAAGAAACCGTGTTCTAGTGAGAAAGGAGTAGTGGTATGCATTCCTTACCATGTGTGTACATTCCTGAAAGTTTACCAACGCAGAGGGAAATAAATGTCACAAACTTTCAGTGTGTGTTAATGGTAACATTTATTAATGAATTTGACATCTAATATATAAAGAAAATGTCGGACAGATTATCGCCGTCATACCTAAATAGTATTACATCTGCTCAATCGATATTTGATTCTGCCTGGCTAGTGAATTACAGAAATTTTCAATCTATGTTATTCTTATGATGAAACAGGAATTTGAATATATTTCATCATTTACATATTCTATCCGACCGTACAATTTTTTCAGTGGCATAAACTGCGTGAGATTCAACGTTTCCTACAAATGGAAAATTTAAAATGGCATCTAAACTGAGTGCGTAAATAGTCACATCTTTTACTTCATTTATATTAAGATCGCGTTTTGAGAATTTAATTCAGACACTTATATATAATATTACTTATTCAAAATTTCCTGACATTTCTGTTAAAAATACTCAAAACTTACACACATAAACAATGCCCGTAATTAAATTTTTATTTCTGTTCACAAACAGCTGTTGTGTTATCATAAACAGCAAACGATGCAATGTTCCATGATCATCTATTTACGTTCAATATATATATTTTTTACTGGTCTATCATTTTTCTACATACATACAAAATACAACATTCTTTTCATAATACATATTGAGGTCTGCGAATACAATGCTAACTCTGAAAGCTATTCATTGTTCTTACTTTTCTAATAGAATAATACTGTTGTTTTAGTAGATAAAATATTGTCTTTTCAGAGTGCGTATTGAGGTCCGCGAATAAAATGCTACCTCTGAAAGTCAGTCTTATTATTAATTTTACAATAAAATAATACCGTTATCTACAGACATCTTGTACATGTGTTTTTATGAGATATATATTTAAATTATATTTATTTCTTTTCTTTTCTCTTATTTCTTTTAAATGACCAATATTTTGAGATGGATCACTTCTTCAAAGAAAAACTTAAGGATTGTGATCGGAGTTTGTTTCTGTTTACATATCTGTTGTTATTTGATACGTCATTTCAAATCAGCATTTTTTAATAAATGGAGATATTGTATGTAACAATTAGTTGAGACTAATATTTCGAGATGGATCTCTTCTTCAAAGGAAACTTAAAAATTGTGATTGGAGTTTGTTTCTGTTTGTATATATGTTGTTATTGGATACATCATCTCAATCACATAGACATGTTTTTAAATGTAGATGCTGTATGAAGATAAAATACATGATATATCATAAAATGAAATGCCGTGGAGACAGAATGTATAAAACGACAGAAAGGAAAACAATTAAATACAGGAAGAAAAAAATAAAACGAGAGATCGACTGGTTTTGTTCGGATCAACAAACGTCTTTAGAAAAAGTGAAGATTTGAAATTTATTGAAAAACGGCAAAACATAGGAAAGAAGACGTGAAGCAGGATGTTTTTGGTACGTGCATAATTATTTGAAAAAATATACGGTGCATGCGATAAAGATATTAATTGGGAAAAAGGAAGAGAAAGAAAAAGAAGAAAAGAAAAGAAAAAAATAGAAACAAAGATTAAATGCAGTAAAAATAAGTAGTACTTAACTGGGATCGGAGTTTGTTACGCAGTGGCAAGATGCTGTATGCAACTGTTAGTTGAAGGTATTATCGTCAGAATGTAGTCATAGGTGTGAAAAGGATAAAAAATAATATTTTTGAATTTGAGCATATAGGTTTTATGCGTGTGTGTGTGTTAGTTTTGAATGAGTAAATGTAAATTAAGAATTCTGTGTTGAGTTCTAATCTGTTTTTAATTATTTGGTTGAGTCGAGCTATAAGTATTGCCTCCTAAATTCTAAGATTGCCAACATTTCTTTCAGTAACCTCGATACTTACAGTTATGTCTTCATTTACGTTTTAAATTAAAATAATTGTTTTCTAAAAGAGCATGCTTGCGCATTGAAGTGTTCTTTAATACGGATATGGAGTGGTCTGACTGTTCTACCAATGTAGAAGTATTTGCACTTGTCACATTGTGTACGGTATATTGCATATGTATGCTGCCATATACTCATGTTTTGGATGGGGCAGTTCCTATTTACTTGGCTCCCCACGAGTGTATAGTTAGACGCAAGGTCGGATTTTAATGTGGGAGAAAATCCATCTCCCCCCAAAAAGGGGCACTCTGGATTGGAACAAAAATTTAACTTGCCTCAGTCTAGAAAAATTTCACCTTCACTGATCGAAGATAAAAAAGATGAAGTGTAGTATCAGAACAGATACTATGCTTTGCTCCTCATCAAAAGGCCAAGGAATTTGTTGCCATTATACAAATGCTGTGTTGCCTGTGTACTTTTTTTTTCTTTAGGTAACCTCATACTGCGGGCCTGGAGTGTGCTAACTGTATATCCAATCCTTCTCTGTAGATAGCTTTGCAGATCACAGTGTTTATCCTCTCATTGAAGTGTAGTAGCTTTAAAAAATAGGTGTTGGACGAAGTTTGACGTATCCATTTTTTTTTGTCTCTTGAAGTGATTCCTGTTGGATGTTTGGTAACCATTAGTTTCTAACATTTGTAGAAAGCGTGAAGTGTGAGTGACCTTATCTTCTACTTTTGTACATTTGTCACGGATAGGTATAATTTTATTTTTAATATATGTGAACTTGGCGCTGAGAGGGAGAGCTGGTTTGTATTGGACAATTATGTGGATATCACCTTTTAAATTTGAAATCTAGAAGAGAAAAGGATCTAGTGTCATCAGGGATATATATATATATTATTATTATTATTATTAAAAAGCACTATAAATTATTTTGATTGTCCATCGATACCTTCGGTTTCATGGAAACACTAGAAACTGAGCACGCGGGACTAAAGATACCAAATGTATCCGTTCTTCAGTCAACATTTTGATGATCTAACACATTATTTTTGTGGTCACAAAAAAAACGTATTAATTAGTTACCTCTTCGAAAGTTAAAGTTTAACTTTAAAAGATGCAATGGACGATTCCAAGGAAACCTAAGTTTATTTACATATATAAAAAGAAAACTGAGAACCAAAATATTTCTAATTCAGACTAAAAATAGGTAAGCGATCTGTGATGAAGGCAGCTTATCTCCCATCTGTACTAGGCATTAACATACGTTGGCTAAATTAACAAATCAATGACACTGTGGGCTTAATATAAGCATGAATATTCACCCATTCCGGAATTAAGTTCAGCTGCTCGGTTCTAGTCAGTGTCCGATTTAAGGTCATTATTTGATTGAAGGCTGTTATTTGATTGAAGGTCATATCTGATTGAAAGGTTGCGCCTGCAGTCTTGTAGGAGCCAGAACATAAGCAAAACCTTTAGCTAGAGTTGCTTTTTTAAAAGTTTATTAACACAAGCTATTTCGGCAATTTAAAACCAGAAAAGATAGATTTGACCCCCAAAGTCATAATGATCATAATCATCAAGTCGTATGTAGGAGTCAGGATATAAGCAATACCTGATCCAAAATTTGTTAAAAGTTTATTAACACAAACTATTTCGGCAATTTAAAACCAAAATAGATAGATTTGACCCCAAACTCATCATCATCATCATCATCATGATAAACATCGAGTCATACTAGTGTTACAGATCTGTTTGACTATCTCATATCATCTTGCTCTATCATCCATCTCGCCAGGTAGATCTTCATGATTACATTGTCTGTCCTCCGTTAGTTTCTTGATATAAGTTCTGTGTAGTCTCACCACTGAATCACATCCCTGTTTTGGCATCTACAAAAGAACATCGCTAACGATTAAATCCTTAGTCCTCCAACAGTGACCAGCAAATCTGGTTCTTCTCTCTTTAATTGAGGCTGAGATCTGAGGAAGGTGTTCATAAAGTTGCTCTTTTGTTGGGTGCTGCCTCCAGGAGATGTTAAAAGCGGCTTTTAGCATTCTTGTTTATGCACTGTCAAGCTTTTTTTCACTCGTTTTGTAAAAGTCCAGGTGCTACTTCCATATACCAGAAATGATGTAACAATGGATTCAAAGAAGTCACGTTTCATCCTGCTTTGACTGTCAGATTTCTTTCACCTTACCCTATCCCACCCAGGCTTTGCTGATTCATACACTCAGTTTGCTATCTGTGCAGTTCACCTTTTCAACTTTACGGCCAAGATAGGTAAACTCATCGACATTTTTTAGACAAGTCCATTTAGATAAGAGATATTTCCGTGTTGGTTTAGGAGAATGTACTTTGTCTTACTTGTGTTTGCAAAAAGCCCAATGCAATTTGCTATTTTTTTTCGTTTTTGCTTGTTTAATTATCATCATTATCGTCGGTTTAACGTCTGTTTTATATTGCTGGCATGTGTTGGATGACTTTTAGAAATTGATTTCCAAACTAACCTAGGTTGACCAATTTTCTTTGCAACTCATTTACTTAGTTTAGACAAACATTTTATGGGCCAGATACCCTTCTTGACGTATAAACAAAAGTTGCAAGGACATTAGCATAATCTGCATCAGTAATTGTCTAAGCAGGATATCGCCTGCTCTTTGCAGGTACCAATGTCAAGCCATTTTCTTTCAACTTGTCAATTCACATTAGTTAAGACAGATTATGAACAAATAAGGAGCTATGGTATCACCCTGAAATACACCAGAAATGATGATCTTAAAGAATTTGGTGTTTCCGTCAGATGACTGTATCATAGACCGGGTTCTGCTGTACAGGATTATTATTGCATCAAGTCTCAGCTGGAATACCTTTGTGAATTGAGTCGAAAGCCCTAGTGAAATCACAAACAATAAAACTGCCTTCAAATTCCACATACTCCTTCCAGAATCCTTTGAACCATTAAATTTACACAAACGTTGATCTGATTTTGTGAAGACCATTTTAATTTCGTCTCAGGACTTTCTCAATTTCATATCAGATTCGACTTGA
The DNA here is from genome assembly GCA_963556195.1 of Sepiola atlantica. Classification (NCBI taxonomy): domain Eukaryota; kingdom Metazoa; phylum Mollusca; class Cephalopoda; order Sepiida; family Sepiolidae; genus Sepiola; species Sepiola atlantica. Next base: position 140,541,779 of record OY744522.1, read on the forward strand.
CAGCATTGTATTGTAAACTTTGACAGAAATGGCTATTAGGGTGATTTCTCGATAATTTGATAATTTGAGGCAATGATCAAGTCCCCTTTCTTTGTCCATTTCTTAGTTCGCTGCTGATGTTGCAGTGGACGATGCTGGTGATCGGTCTTACAACTATTGTTGAGCCACAAGAAAAAAACTTCGGCAATGGCACAGAATGACAAACACAGGAGAACAGTGCTAAAAATAATGAGTAGTGTTTATTGCACAATAAGGTAAAGAAATAGCAGGAAACTGGAGGTCTGTGTTTCAGTTGCATGAAAAGGTGATGAAGAGTTGTTGAGAATGAATTGTTCTTCAACATCTTCGAGGAGAAAGGTCTGCTTGGTAGACTTGGTTGGTGTGGGGGCGTCTCTGCTAGTGGAGAGGTGACACAGGAGAGCCTGGCTGTTGAGGACATCTCAAAGGTTGGAGAGATGCCTAACGTAGGTCTGGTTGCCATGGTCATCTCTGAGATTGAAGAAACGCTTCATACTGGGCTGATCGACGTGGATGTCGTTGAGGTTGTAGATGTTCTTTAGGTAGGTCCGGTCGATGTAGAGTAGCGGCTTCAGCAGGTCTGGAACGGCAGCTCATCATGTTGGATTAGGAAGACATTACCAAGGGCTGGATCAGCAGGAGTACATCACTGGAGGCTGAAACAGCAGCTGGGCAGGTCTGGGCAGGAGGACATCGGTAGAGGCTATCAACAGAAGAACTTCACCAGAGGCTAGAGCATTAAGAGGTCCTAGAAGGCCAGAATGCGAGTAGTAGTTGGAGAAAGTTTGCTCTGAAAAAGGGTAATTGGTATGCACTAAGTAGTTTGTAATTGTATTTCTGTTGGGTTCAACAACTGGATGGAAAACGGATCACAGTTGGACACAAGAGGGGGTTTCCTAACCTGTTCAAATATTACGGTCATGGCCATTGACACCCGCCGTCTCATTAGATATCAACATCACGATAACTAATTTCTAGTTCATGATAATAAAATATAACTTTAATAAAGTGTTAGTTGATAGTATTATATATCGTGAAACTAGTCATTAAAACATCACATGTTGATTTAGTGGAAAAAAAGGTAGCTAAAAGTATCACACGTGACGTTTGCTGTAGAGAAAGTACAAGCAATTGTATTGGTCTTAAAACAAGCAGCAGGAGCACACTTGATACTAAGTAGGCAGAGCTAAGACAAATGTTTTGAAATAGCAGCCCCTGCCATTTGAAAACATTTGTCTTAGCTATAAAAATAGAAGCTATGACAAGGCTCTCCCCCCCCCCCCAGATAATTGATAGTATCAATTAAAAATAGAGGTATGTCTTGAACTTCTCAGAGAAAGTGACTTTTCTCCCCAACCGGGTTTGTTTGATTGGAGTTGCTGATAGTGACTTTGGTATTATTGAAGTAGGTTGCGTCTCTGCTATTGTTGGGACTGGTCGTGTCTCCAATGGTATTTTCTCCAGAAAAGTCGACTTGGTCAAATCAACAGAGATAGTGATCAATGGGCCTTGATATGTTGGTGTGAGTGGTTTCTTTACCACATCGTTTTGGACAAAAATGAACTCGCAGTGTCGATGTTGGTGCAGGATGTGTGTACTTGTTGGTGACTGTCTGGATGGTGTATATTTCAAGTAGAGAGAGAGAGGTGTGCCAAAAAACCAGCTGGGCTGAAGTGCATCCTAGGTCTTCTGTGAGCGAATTGCAGTTTGGCAGGAGGACTAAGGGTAATTCAGCTATCAAGTTGCCAGTGTTGTGTTTCGTTACTAGAGAGACCTTTAAAGTTTGGTGAAATCTCTCTACAAGACCATTGCTGCAGGGCTGGTAAGTAGTGGTTTTGATGCAGCTGGGTAAATTCTTGGAAGTTTGACGACTGGAACTGTGTGCTATAGTATGTGGTGATAATGTTGGGCACACCAAAAATCACAATCCACTCACATAAGTCCATCTAATGAAGTACTGCTATCAACCATCGGGAAAAGCAATCGATGATCATCAGGAGGTACAGGAAAATTCTGCCACATTAGTAGGAGTCTAGCTATGTTGATGTTGACATAAGTGAAAGTGTCAAGATTGCTGAATGTGCCAGATGGAGATTATGTATGTCAATGTATTTTATACTTTTGGTACTCAAGACAAGTTTATACTCAAGCACGGGTGTTAGTGTTTATACAAGTCCATATGAAACGATCGGCAATAGGTACTTGGTTCAGGTGGGAGAGTCCATGCAGGTGGTTGAAGATTTGCTTTCTAAGTGCTGGAGGTACATAGGATCTGGGATGACCCAATCTCACATCGCAGTCGAGGGTCTTGTCACTGAAGGGGGCTGGTAACTCCTTCAGCTGCAGGGATGTGTCCTGGAGAGTTGGGTCGGATTAATATTCACCAATTTACAAACTAATTATGTATGAACCAGCAATTTCCCTCCAGCTATGGGTAAAATAGCACCTTGTATTCAATTAATCATATACAATAAATAATTATTAATAGGTATTGTTTCAGCATTAAATTACCCCAAAAAGGTTTATTTGCCATAAAACAGACACAATCAAGCCTATGATCTCAAATATTATATCTCGTAGTGACGTAAAGACAATTAAACAAGTAGGATTTTGAGGTATGAGTCTGTTCCCGCATTTCACAGTGCCTCACTTCAAACACCTCGCTCGGCACGACTACCGACCTTCACCTTCACACCTGTCATGCCGACACCCGTTTTATGACTCGGCACACCTAAAAATAACCGAATGTTTAATCCTTGAGTACCTAAACCCGTGTGACAGAAATCAACACACTTTCTTTCTTTCAGCGCACATCGTAACTCAACCAAACCAATCAGATCTCATAAAATCGTTGTACTAGCAGCAGTCACAAATACACTATAAAAGGAGTGGCCATCTCTACTCTGAGCTCATTTGGGGCATTTACTCCTGCTTTGATGCCTGACGCCGTCTCCTCCATCACTACTGACCGTACCTCGCCTCACAGAACTTTGTCAGAGATTACAGCACTCTTTCTCCACCATGACAACAAGAATCCAGCAGCAGCAGTCAAACCGTACTTCCAGCAATGCCTGCTCCAGCTCTCTCCAGCGGCTCATGCTCCAGCTCTCTCCAGAAACACCTGCTCCAGCTTCTTCCAGCAGCACTTGCTCCAGCTTCCTGCAACCACTACTCCAGCTCCTGTCCCTTGTTCCAGTTTCCCCGTTCCTGTCGACCCAGCCTTTCCTGTTGTCCAGGTTCCGGAAACATCCATGTTCCAGCTTCCTCATTCCAGCCTCTCTTCCAGTGACGCCATCCCTCACCATTCCAGCCTTTCCTGCTTCCAGTGACGTCATCCCTGTTATTTCAGCTTTCCTTCTCACGTCGTTACCTTTATGGTAAATAAACGATTCTTTTTTATATGCGTTTGTCCTCTCTTCTTTGCCATTGCCGTAATTTGCCTGTGTCCACTTTCTTAGTAGTAAGACCGATCACTCCAGAGTAGTGGCGCTGCTAAAGCGTCGCACCCGGCGCTGCCCAAGTGTTCGGACAAAAACTTCCTAGGTGACCGAACCCTGCAACACAGCTTATTAGCCCCAGGCGTCTCGCTTAAAAAAATGCTAAAGTATTCCTTTTTCCTCTTTCTGTTTGATCACAATTGTGTTTAACTCTTCTCACAGAGACTGCTACGAATCTCTTTCACACTTACATGCTACCATGGACAGTCACACATACGTCCTACTATAGAGAGATACACTTGCATCTTGCTATAGACAGACGCACCCACATATCATATCCGCCGCACTCAACCGTAACAACAGATTTTTACCATCATAAAGATTTCACCACAGAACATTTTTCTGCTCTTTTCCAAGATTATATGTGAATGTTGTATGTTTTAATATATAAATAAATAAAGTATTGAATTGAAAATTATAATTTATAATTTATGATTAAAAAACAGTTTTAGAACAATTTTTTTTACACCTTTCTAGATGATCTGATGGTAAACAAAGGTAATTCAGGTAATTTACTACAAACAACTACCCCCCTCCCCATCATCAGAACACCTGAATAAAAAACACATGTTTAAATATACGTTTTAATATATATAAACCCCCTGTATTGTTTATATCTGCTTTTCGTATTCTCTTATTTCTTGCGTGTTTAATCAAAATTGAGGGTTAGATATTTCTACAAGGCTATAACACCGAAGCGATTCCTCTCATTTGGTGATTCAACAGGTTCCTCCATAACACTGACTCGCATGAAAACTCGCATCACTTTTGTTCTTTTGTTTCATGAATGAATAGCAATGAGCGGGGGAGGAATTGTTTATGGTAACAAGAAAAGAAGCTTATTGATTTTTTACAGGTTTCTGTTCAAGGGAGTTGTTGTTTAGATTTCCGGATTTATTTTGAGCCAAGATCTTGTGACCAAAGTTTAAAAATAACAAATGCTTTCGACATACTGAGAATACCTACTTACACAAACAATAACCAGTCAAATACGAAAGACGTTGCCGGAATACATATTCGATTTTATACTTTACAATACTATCACTACTATTATATATTATCATATTATCATAAATAAAAGTCTATGCTATACAATGAGATTACATTTCTAAATATACTAGCTGTAGATTCCCGACGTTGCACGGGAGTAGTTTTTGTTTGTTTCCTTTTTACTTTTTACAATGCCGTTTGTTAATTTTTTTTAACAAAATTATTATTTTTTTTTAAATAGGATTTTGAGATTTAAATTTAATTATTATGGTATAATTTCATCATTAAATTATTACTTGAACCAAATTATTATAAAACTATAAGTAATTTCGATACGGTAATGTTGTAATCTCTCTTTATAAAATGATTGGGTGTAAATAGCTAATTGCGTGATGATTTCCCTACAATTAGCCTGATGATTTCCTTCAAGAATGAAATATAAATGTTTCTGTGTGGCTTACTTATCATAAGTATATTTTCATACTATATATATAAGACAATATGACAATTTAGAAATAAACAAAAATATAGCATGTTCATTTTTTAGTATATCAGTTCCAAGAATTCAACATTAACAAAGGTTTCTGTGTACGATCGTTTCTGAGACGAAGATTTTATTGATTAAAATATCTCATCAGCAGCACAAATACCAAGTACACCACAATTACAGATTAACAAATACATTGTAAATAGAGAAAGAGGGATGTCAATATTTATATTTTCCTTAGAATATATATATATATATATATATATATACATATATATATATATATATACACACACATATATATATACATATATATATATATATACACACACATATATATATACATATATATATATATATATATACACACACATATATATATACATATATATATATATATATACACACACACACATATATATATATACATATATATATAAAAGTAGCTACGCATATATACAGATACAGTGATGTATTAAAAAGTCATAGAACAATGCCACAACCAATTGAAATTTAAAAAATTGCTATATATATTATTTATTTATATATATATATAATAAAGTAAAGTCGTTTTTCCCCTTTATATCCAGACATCATAGCTCAGTAAAAACAAACGATATATAGAATTCCACTATGGACACACTTTATGTCAATAATTGATGCATGTTTTCATTCAATTTCCTACTTTCCTACATTAATTCTGACTTGTGTTATTCTCTAAAAATAGTCACACATACCGATAGTCGGAGTATCTTTTACTCACACACAAAAATCTACTACAACTACCACCACCACCTTACACCGGGACTTATTCTTCATAGGATACTTTTCATTGCCACAAGTGTCGGTGTGTTTTTCCTATATTCATTGATATTGTCTTTCAACCGTAACAAACTAAATACGGGTCGCTCCACAAAACCTACGTTTTCTGCTTTTACTGCATTCTGCTTGGCTGGCTACACTCCTATTCTGGAATGATCGAATATGATTGACAAACACTAAACAAACACCAACTTAAATTAAAATATGGAGTCTCCTATTTCTCAATTCCTTAATAGCAATTATTACAACGCTCAAAATTGATATACAATGCTTTTATTAACAAAAATAATTTTTGTAATAATTGCTTTTAAATCTTCATATACATAAAACATATTCAATCCTTCACTGACCGAGGAGAAAAAAGATTAAATATAGTATCAGAACAGATACTACACTTTAACGTTATTTCTATTTTGAAAAATAAAATAAAAATTAAACCAAAACGAAAAAAAATATTGTAAAGTCGGCCAATATTCTGAGGAGACGTAAAAATAAGCACCTGTTCAAAAAGTATTACCGATTAAATATTATTAACGCAAATAGATAGATCACACGTTACACTAATACGTTAACACCTACAGAATAGTCTTGGAATTAGAGACATATAACCAATTGTTTTCTTTATTGCAATTTTATGGAGGGAAATTAGAATTTCTGCACTCATAAAGGAAGATCCACTAGATTGGAAACAAATAATAATTGTCTCAGTTTACAAGGATTTCTACTTTACTGACCACAGACAGAATAGATGTAGATAAAAATAAAAATAAAACGAACAGAAAATAGGGAAATTAGGATTTCTGCGCGCACAATAAATTTCCACTCGATGGGAACACAATAACAGTTGCCTCAGTCTAGAAGGATTTCTCCTTCACTGACCATGGAAATCGTCACAAATATTTTTGGGTAACATTTACTATTTTTATATTTTGGTGCAGTGATTTTGATTTTTAGGAATAAGCCCCTACTTAAAACGATAGAGGGCGGGGGGGGGGGGGGGGGGTTGGGGGGGGTCACCCAAAACAGAGAAATTTATTTTGTTTGATTTAAAACAATAAATACCAATTTAACAAATCCTATTTTATTTACAATGAAATTGGCTCTTTTATGAGTTTTTTTTTTCATTTATCCTCTAACATTTCTGTTTATTAAATTAAATTATTAGTTTATATTTTCCCAGGTCAACACCAATTATATTATTTTATATTTTCCCCAGGCAACGCCGGGACATGGGTCCTGTTATATATATATATATATATATATATATATATATATATATATATATATTAATTATTTATTACCTACAGACATCGATGTTTCATGCTAACACAATCTTCCGTGCAGGAAGTTAATTCTCAACGGTCGGCGGGCTCGAACTCCGATTACAAATCGCCACTGATTCGCAGTCAAGAGCGTTAACCCCTCGGTCATAAGGAATTAGCTAATAATTAAAGAGGAATTTAACTTTGTAAATAATTTACACGAGCAGTTAACGTGATCAACAAACTTTTTTGTTTGGATCTTGCATGAAGCTATTTGTACTGCTTGTTATTAAACTCACTCAGAGTGCCTGATAGTAAGCTATGAAAATATATTCATGGCAATTAAGCTACACAGAGGCTCCTGCGTTTCATCATTTGTCCGGTAGTCTTTGTACATGCATGTCTGTTGTAAGGAGAAACGGAAGCGGAAGTGCATTGTGGTGGATTTAATTTTGTAAGAAATTTTTTAAAAAATATGATTGTTGAAAAAGTTCATTTAAAAAATGGAAACTATTGTCCTACTATATCGTTATGCTAAAGAGTAAAATCTAATAGTAAATGACAGGAAAATATTTAAAAAATTAAATTTTGCATAAAGATATTTTGGAATATTATGTAAGTATCAACGCCATGGATCAGAATTAGTTGTTTGTTGTTTATACGTTATTATTTTTTATTATAATTAAACTAACCGTTTTTAAATAGTACTTATTTGTACTAAAACCATGTATTATCAAAGAAGAAATATAATATAAATTTTCATAGTAGTAAAAAAAATGGTAAAATTGTAGCCCTACAACCTATGGTACCCCCCCCCCCCATCTACACACGCAAAAAAGTGAGATTATACCTTTTTTAGGCGATTACACATAAACAACCTGAAAAACTTGGAGGGAAAAATAAAAAACAAAACAATTTTTTTAGAATTGAGATTGAGGGGGTTAGGTTTGACATATACTTTTAATGTAAAAGATCCCGGGCCACCAAGCGGTAATAATCACTAATTTCTGGACATATAAGCAAATAATTTCTTTAAGGGAGATACACTTTGTGTGTGTGATGTCTGTCTGTGTGTGTGTGGGGGGGAGGGGGGGGTAATAACTCATGGGCCTTTTTTTTATACTGAAAAATTAACATGTAAAAAAGAAAATTAATTTTCATCATTTAACGAAGTAGGTATTATGGTAAAACTAGAGTCCTATACCCTATTTTAAAAATCATGAAAAACATGTGCCCTTCCTTAAATTACCATTTACGGCTGGCAACATGAATAGTAAAAGAAAAATGAATTAATAGAAGACAGAGCAGGTGTGCACGACGTGAGTGTAACATGGCCATTAAAAGTCAATTTATAGTCTACTGAATAGTTAAAAGTCAATTATGACCCCAAAAAGTAAGTAATTATTTTATTTATAACATGTTTTTTTAAATTAAATTCCGCATGAAAATATTTTGGAATATTATGTAAGCAGAATACTCCCTCCCTCCAAAACTCCCCAATTAATTTCTAAGAAATTAAGAAAATGGCCAATAATTTTAAAAATATTTATTTTTATCGCAAGGTTTTTAGGCTGTTTACATGTGTGGTATATTTGTAAATGTGAGATGAACGAATGTGAGAAAGATACCTTCTTGTATAAGCTACTCTCTTTCTTTCTCTGTTCGTTCAGCTTACTCTTTCCTCTTTTTTCCTTTTCACTTCTTCCTCTTTTTGAACTGAGTGGAAATGGGACGCACTTAAATCAATTGCTTTGTGCTATGTCTGCACAATCGCAGTATAAAGATCTGAAATAAAAGCATTAGCACACATGTAGGTGCAAACTTGCAAAACTTCAACCAATGAGTTTGAGACAGCTTGTCTGGGATACTCGGAGAGCCGACTGTTTCCAATATAAATAATTGCTCGCTAACTGATCTCCCAGTCTAAAGTCTTAAATAATTTTTATTTAATAAAGATATTAATAAGGCTAAAGGCAATGCAGAGAGGCGGATTGATGAGAGAATTTTTAATTTTTTTAAATTTTACTGCCAAGTTATCATGTTTTTTACCTGCAATCGCCACAAAAAGTAGAATCTAATTTTTCTTATTGGGTGAATTAGCATAGGGTGTAGGGTTCCAATAATACACACAGAAAGCATTATTATTAGCATTTAATAAAATAAACTTAATCGCGACCTTGTGTCTGACTTTGCCCTCACGTGGAGACAAAAAGTGGCAAGTTACTTTCCCCACTGGGACACCCAAATATATTTGATGTTTAATTATTATCATTTTTTATATAATTAAATTTTCTTTGGAGCTAGGTTTATCTCTTTTGTTTTCATTTTACTTCAGTGCAAAGTCTCAGAAATCAAGGGGGCCCTTCCTGGGGCTAAAATTTTATCTCTATATGAGATACATAGATATCTGAGTGTTCAATTAAAGTTCTCTTTTAGCTCTCTAGTTAGTCTAAAGAAGTGAAGAACATTCATTTTCCTCTCACCAATTGACCAGTTAACTATCTTATAGTATATCTTTCTTGTGATCTCTTGGTCTTACCGGATTCCAGGACAAGAATTCATCTAGTCTGATGGAATATCCAGCTAAGTGCTCTTATTTAAGGTAACATCACTAGGAGGTGCACTATTCTTCGTATAAGTCAGTGTATAGCCGTGCCGATGGGATCTTACTTAGGCTTCGAATCATATGTTATTTTGAATATTTGGTCAAGGTTTACTTGTAGAGTGAAGTATCCTCATGTCAGGTTGTCCTGACAAACACCTGTACAGAGAGATCGAAGATATTTGAGGATGGTGTCTAGTAGATAATTCTAATTCTTATTATTATGTTTCTCGGGAAATATGAACACTGATATTAAATAAAACAAACCACAATTGTTCAAGTTTTTAATTTTTGTTCTTCTTCCCGACCTCTTTTTTCAATAAAAAAAATATTGCATTATATCTTAAATTTAACTACTGGTTTAATTACGATCGTGAATTGTCGTTGTGCATGTTTTTATTTTTTATTTTTACCATTTGTGATTAAACCGTATGAAAACTGTGTTTGTGGTTGTTCTTTTCTATGATATGTTTTGTTTGTTATTTACCTGGATTCATATTGTTCATGGAACTGACATCATTTTTTATTCAAATATAACTATGCTTTTTTTTGTTTATTTATGTGTTCTTAAGGGTCGTAAGGTAATAGACAGAAGAAAAGAAAAAAAGATCATTGACTGCCGGTTGTTTGAAACTCCCCGTTTTGTTGATAGCTGAGTCCCACACAAAAACGTGATCTTCTGTCTTAGTCTGCCACCGTGGAAATGAGGTAAGGAAGTCTGACTGTATAGTTGGTGCAACTGAATTCCCTAATTTATACGTAAAGACAATGGGAACACACTTATATTTGTTATAAAGTTGTATAATTTGTTGATCTTTACTCGCAATAAATCAAAGTTCAGTTCAGGTGAACAATTTTTTCATAAACAAAACATAGATAAATGTGCACGCATGTACATACACACACACACATGATCACATACACATGTGCCGTTCACATAATCACAGACACGTCCTATGAGATGGAAAGTTTTTTTGTATTTTAATATTATTTGGTATTGTAAAAGTTATGGTAAATAAATATATAATGGACATTAGTATTTAATATTGTTGTCTTAGTGTATTTGTACAAGTAAGCTAAGAATGGTATCAATTAAAATAAAGCTAAGTATTGTAATAAGTACATACCTTAAGTAGGCGGTCATTTGCAAAAGTAAGCAGAAGCAGGTCAGCAAAATAATAAATATTACTAAATCTGCTGAGAATATTAAAGTATTTTACAAAAGGCGTAATTTGTAAAGTATTATTTAAATTTTTTTATTGAGCAAAGTATGGATTAATTTTGTAAATACTATTTTAAAAGATAATTTAAATATTACAATATCGTTTGAGTTTATGACGACCAACACTGCCACCTCAAAAGTTTGCCTCAACCGTAATAGCTGTTTTCATTGGAATAAATATTTTCAGGAAAAAACTGAACCGAAATAAAATATATTCATACAAATAACATAGTGGAGAAAACTAATGAAAAATAGGTTAGCTGGAATCAAATAGAGATATGTCAGACGAATTGCAAATATATATATATATCAATATATATATATATATATATATATATATATATATATACAAATGAAACAATAAATATAAATATTATATCTTTATATTAGATCCTATCATGATAATGCTCGATATACTAGATAGAGCAATAATATAAGAAAATGAATGATGAAAATAAAAATTGGATAAAATAAAATATTTATTACTTCATCAGGAATTCAAACAAGGAATATTAAAACAATATATTTTCCTTAATCTATGGATTTTCAAAAATAAACTCTTTTCATCAGAGGAAATAATCAGCAAAAATTGTATTACTGGTTAGCATACATTTGAAAAGGGTTGTCCAATGGACTTTTTTTAATTTTTTTCTATTGGACAACCGTTTTCATTTTTTCTGTCTGCCAGGGAAGTATTTAGTTGCCAATGGATGTATTCATTTTTTGATTTCCTTCGAACTTTCTAGAAGAGATATATATTTTTTATGAGTCATTTTATTATCAACTGATTTTTATTTTGGAATTTCTGAATCCTTTCATATTTTGAACTTTGAATTTTTACTATTTGGACTCTATGGATTACAACTCAATGTTAACTTTATATTTGCACCCTCTATCCGATCCCTTGGAGATTTACATGGACACATTATATTTTTGATTGAAGATTTTTTTTGCTCACAACTTTTTATATTTTCAAGGAAAAGAAAATTTGATTTTTATATTCCATGTTTGAATACTTGATGAATTAATAAATATTGTATTTTATCCAATTTTTATGTTCATCATTCATTTTCTTTATTTATATATATATATATATATATATATATATATATATATATATATATATATATATATATATATATATATATATATATATATAATTACGGCTAATTAGAACAATTAAAACGGATTTTTTTCAAACATAACCTAATTCCAGAACTAAGAAATATTTTTAGAATTTATTTTGTGTTATTAACGTATATAGGAAACAAACGTTGATTAACTCACGTATTGACTTCAAAAAGTCTTTGAATGCAAATCTGCTATTTGTTTATTCTGTAAATTGAGAATGTGAAAGAAGGTATTTGTAATAGCCAATCAAACGCTCTCTCAAAACGAAATTGTAGTTGAAGGGAGCGTTCTGTATTTAAGTTGAAAATGCAGAATAGCTAACTGACAATTACAAGAACGAGAAAATGAAATAATAACAGTTCTATGACAAAATAGTTATCCTATGAAAAAGACTTCCCGGTGTACGTTGAGTGGCAGTTGTAGTAGATCTGAGCATGAGAGTGAAAATACCTCCGACTTCCTGTATGGATGACAATGTTAGAAGAATCTCTCAAGCCAGAAAAATTGTAAAAATTATTGAGAGTGAACAAAAGGAACACATATTTTCTGAAAACATGCATCAAGAATTGGCCTAAATTGCTGCCGAAACAGATTTGCATATGCAGGTTTTGGTTAGAAAGCTATAATCATCAATGAAATACAGTAAACATCACTTTACTTCATTATAAAGGTATATACAAGGTGTTAAAAGAAATTTGACACTTTTTAGAAAGGAAAGAAAATTTGTTATATACTTTAGCTAATAATTGATGTATTCTCAAAATTTAAAGTGCATCTCTTAGCACATCTTTTACAGAATACAGCTCACTTAAACCTTCACAACAGCCTCCAGATAGGACCTGAACTTAGAGCACGTGACCTTCATGGTGTCCTTTGAGACATGCCTGAACATCAGTTTGATCCTAGCAATCAGCTTGTCTTTGGAGTTCCAGGCGGTATAGTTGGTGTCTTTCTCAGTTGCACCCCGCACATAATAGTCCATGGTGAGACGAGTTAGGGGTGGCTAGATGTTAGGACTGGTGAAGTTATGAAAGTTCTCAGACAGACACTTTTGGGTTTCCTTATAGGTGTGACACAGAGCTGAATTCTTCTGCAACACGTATGGCCTTCCCGCAGCCACCTTCTTCACCAAGCACATGACAACAGTGGATAGCAACTCAATATAGACATTTGAATTGAGTCTGAGTCCCATTTAAAAGATGTGAGGCGACATGATGTGGCCTTCACTGGAAACACACCTAAAGACCATCAAAGTTTGAGGAAACTTTATTTTCATGACACATGGGATTTGTGTACACTGTAGACTAGCCACCTGTTGTTCAGAGCGTTGTGCAACTGGTCCTGAGAAGAACCAGAGCATCCACAAATTCTCAACGAAATTTCTTTGTGCAAATACAGTCAGAATGCCTGTTATTATCCTTCCTGCTAGCCACTGCTTCCACATCTCTCTCGCAATTCTTCAGCTTTCAAGTTATTCAAGGAGGACTATGCTGCAACTAAAATTTCCAAATGTTTTGATCAGGTTGTAATTCACTTCCATTATTCTAATGCTTGCCAGTCGTCCATAGTCTCCAGCTCTCAAACACACCAATAGTACACAGAAACAGCTATCCGTCGCACTTTACCGTTATTAAATACTTCAAATCATTCTGAAATGAAAGGATATAAAAAAATCATCAAATTTGTCTTGAACATTGTGTGTGTGTATGTATATATATAGAGAGAGTGTCAGGGTATGTTGAAAAGAAATCAATAAAGTGCTCGATCATAAAAATGAGACATATAGACAACCCTTGTAAACATGGTACTTCCCTCAAAAGAGACAACTTGAGAAAAGCGGTGATCTGTCTTCATTCCGTGAGCTGATGATTTGAAATGGGTTGTAAGGAGTTTTTCTAAACAATAAAGGCCTATCCGTGTCAATGAACCCATGATACATCTCTGGAATCTGTAATATATAGTTCTTAAATAAATAATTTATATATATATATATATATATATATATATATATAAAGAGTACATGTATCATTTTTGTTTCTTAGATGTTAATCCAATACAAACTCCAGTGTTTATAAAAAGTGCTCAATAACAAGTAGAGCTGTTTTTAGTATAAATTTTTATTTATACAAACATTTTTCTAATGATTTATTATAAATTTGTAAGTTTAAATGGGGAAAAGTATCTATATATATATATATATATATATATATACGTTATGAGGTTTAAAAAGACTAAATGTACATTCGGATTGTACACATTATAAGTTATTTCGACCTTAACTGGGAATCGTGATTGGAAACACATCCGAGGAGACCTAGTTAAGGTCGAAATAACTTATAATGTGTACAATCCGAATGTACATTTAGTCTTTTTAAACCTCATAACGTATTCATGCTCTGTTGGAACGGACATAGAGCTCTCTGATTCGGAATCATATCAAAAATAATCAAACCTGAAAACTATATATATATATATATATATATATATATATATATATATATATATATATATATATATATAGCTCATTAGGTAAAACTAATTCGAGCTCCCGGCATTTGCAATGTTTACATTGAGATATTTCTTACATTCAGTCAGTGTCGTATGATAGTGTAGGGGTTAGCAGCGCCGACTGTCAGCTCGACGGTTGTGTTTCAATCTTGGCTTGAGGCACTAACTGGTCTAGCCGCACTGATGAGCTGTGAAACAGCGAAACAGTCTGTATGTGGATGACTATATAAATAATTATATATATATAGTATAAATTTTCATTTATACAAACATTTTTGGTTACATATGTGCATACATGTTTCAGCTGCATCCTAATTCTAAAATAAAGAGTTAGTAGTGATAAGATGTCTGAATCTAATGAAACTCCAGTGTTTATAAAAAGTGCCAATAACAAGTAGAGCTGTTTTTAGTATAAATTTTTATTTATACAAACAGTTTTGGTTACATATGTGCATACATGTTTCAGCTGCGCCCTCTTTTGAGAGCCAACTTCCTCAGAACTAGGTAGCAGTTGAAACATGTATGCACATATGTAACCAAAAATGTTTGTATAAACGAAAATTTATACTATATATATATATAGAGAGAGAGAGAGAGAGATAGATAGATATAGATATTTTCCCCCATTTAAACTTACAAATTTATATGTATATATATTTATTAAAGTTTTACAGAAGGTCAGAAAAACATCGGTACCGTCGGTTTCAAATCCTTACCAAGGGGACCTATAAAGGCCTCTTTATTGAAACTCTCTTCAGCCTCTATCTATGTCCGTCTTCCCGGAAGTTGGCTGTTCACGTGTTATGTTAATAGTCTCACAATATTTCTATTTTCTTTTAATTTTCATAACTTTTACAAAGTGGGTATTTCTACCTGCAAATTATGCCAGTATTTTCGTCATGTGCAAGCGAAAACAGTTTTTTCTTGTTCTTTGAAAAAATATGTCGATACAATAACAATGTCATTTTGATCTCCGATCTCGGAGAAATAAATTTTAAAATAAAGTTTTAAAACCTAACTTAAAAATTAAAACAAGATTCAAGAATAAGATTTAAAAACATGAAGAACCACCCCCACCCTGAAATGGGAAAGAAGGGGAAAAAATAAAAATGCGAATCTATATGGGTCTCAAAGGCTAACAAAAAATATATTCAAATAAAGCTTGTCTTACGTAAGATATAAATTCAGTCAGATTTGATTGTAGTCTAAAGGGGACAACTCATACTTTCATTTATGTTATATTAACTTAACTAAGAAAATTAGGAAAAATATAATAAATCATTATAATAAATATTATTAAGTATTAATGATAAAATAAATTAATATAATAATATAATAATTAAAATATTAAATTAATTACATATGGGAGAGAATAAAATAAGACTCAAAACATATTGATTTATGAATCAAGTAAAGAAAACCTAATTGAAGAATAAATTAATACATAATAATAAAAATAAATAAATATATTAAAAATGATGGTTATCATTATAATAAACTCACAAGTTAAAGGAAATGGGAAATTTTTAAAAAGAAACCCGACAAAAGGAATTCCAAATTAAATAAAAATTAATAAACTTTGAAAATTGAGAAATCAGACAACTTGACACAAGATTTTGTCAAATAAATGAAATATTTATTAAATCATTCTTTTTTTATAAATCCAAATTTTCGGTTTTAAAAACCCTAATCATGGTAATACAGACAATATTTTTCTTTTTTTCTTCCTATTCTTTTTTTCCATCATCGTCGAGGTCTTTTCTTCCCATTTCCCCCTCTTTACCTTCCCTCTCTCTCCTCTATCCTCCTCTCTATCACCCTTCTCTCTATCACCCTTGCTATCTCTATCATCCCCTTCCTGCTATCCCCCTCTGTCTATCACCCCCTCCCTCTATATATAACCCCCTCTCGCTTTTTCTGGTAACTAGAAAAAAATCATTGACGAATTGATACATAATAACATTAAAAATCTCTAAATGTCGACCCCCCCCAACTAATTCTGTTCCAGGTGACTCCCAAAACAATGAGTATTAAAAGAAAAGTGCCTATATTTTGCCTGAATATATATTAACTTTGTGCATGTGTCTTGTGTAGTTTGTTACTTTTAGCTGGACACACATACACACATACAACTACTTTCCTTTATATAATAGATAAAATTAAGCCAGTCGTATTCTCAAAGTTAGGTAGCGATAGCTTTTCTGTTGTGCTATAAATATATTGTCTCTTTTCGACTGTGTTCTTTACTAAAGAAAATTTACTTTCGGTCACTTTGGAAATGTGATATCAAAAAGAATGACAAAGTTAATCCATACAAAAATATATCAAGTGTTATTGACAACACATTAACAGCTTGTCGGAATAACTAAAATAAAGAGTTAGTAGTGATAAGATGTCTTTTCTCTTTGGTGGTTGGCTTGAATTAGCTTCGTGTGTGAGGTTAGCAATAACCGAGAGTTCAGGTTATTTTCTCACTTGGAACCTTTTAGTTCCACATAAGACGATTAATGTAGACATGTTTGTCTGTTATCAATTTTATTTTTAAATAAGCAGATGGATATATTTTCTGTGCTCCTGATTGGCTGAAAGAAGATGTTGATATTAATATCTTATCCAATCAAGAGTCGATATTTTAAAACAATATTTGCTGACTGCTGCTGCCTCTACAGCTTTTAGCAAATTCTATATTTAATCCGATAACTATTTTATTCGGTAAGAGACAGATTTCATATGCGCCATTGTTAGTCTGGTATGGACTTCAAAAGGGTCACAAAAACATTCATACATTTTAATCATTACTTACTTTTAATAAATATAATATTATAATTTTTTATAGCCGTCGTAATATAAATACAAAATAATTCACCACTTCTGTTATCTGCGAACCTGCCCTTTTAAAATTTTTTTGGTCTATGTGAACCCAGTCCATTTGCATGATTACTTGCATCCTGGCAAGCAGATACAGTCAACTGAAAATAGAGAATAAAAACAGTAAATAATGCTATTTACTTTTTCTTTTTGTGATACTTCTTTTCAAGAGGGGTGTATCCAAATAATTATTTTAATATATACTAGCTATACATAGATGGCGTTTCCTAGGAATGTTGTTATTGTATTTTTTGTTTTGCATTTTATTTTTACCAATTCGACCAAAAGATATCGTAATGTATCAAACTGGACTCTGAAACTCTTATGCCTCCCCCCCCCCCAAAAAAAAGCTAATGAAATACTTGAATGAAAATTTTGTAAACTTTAAATACACTATCCACGTTTCATTTAATAAAAATTTCAATTTTTTAAAGTATGTAACGCTGATGATGATGGGTCATTTTGGGCGAAGGAAAGTAAAAAAAAAAACGAATGAAATTAAGGTGTATTTATGAAATGTACGTTTGAAAATATTAAGCAAACAGAAAAGATTCAACAGATAAATTTCACCATGCACGTTTCATCCAATAAACATGTAAATATAAGGAAGCATGTAAAGCTGTTGCGACTATTTTTGATTCGATGTAAAAGGTTTGTTATTACTTGGTTTCCATCAACAAGCTATAAATGTTACCCCCTTTTATATTTCTCCTGTCTGTGTTTAAAAATACTGACATCGTAACAATAGTAGGAAAAATAGTAATAAAATGTAAAAGTAATTACACAATACAAAAGGTTGTCCTTTTGTATTTGTAAGAGTCCTAGATGGTAACAGTAGACTGTTCTTTATGAATTAAAAAAGGCCCCTTGTATCCTTAAAAATAATCTATGCTTGTAGCATGTAATATAAACAATTGTAAACACGTTAAAAGGAAAATATTTTACCTATTATTATGATAAACAATTAATTGTAAGAAATCAATAGTTTAATTGCAGAAAAAGGTAAGGAAATGTAAAACTTTATTTTTTTTATTAAGGGTGTATAAGCTCATCCTCCTGTTTAAATGAGTAAGGCAAAATGTCTCCACTCTAACAGTATTCTTAGCTGAGATAAATATTTTCAGAAAAAATCCGGAGTGAAATAAATTATATTCATGCAATATCAGTGGAAGAAAAAAAAAACGATAAAATAAGACTGCGCTCCTATGAGTTACCTCCTCCGTTTTTTAAGGGTATGTAGGGGGAATCCTCCCAGAATGGAAAAAAAAAAACAAGAATCGATTTAGTCAGAATATCTTTTATGGGAGGGGGGTATTGTAGTATCGGTTCTGTTCTCATAAAACCGTCCACGCAAGAATGACTTCCTCCTTTTTGGGTGAAGAGAAGTCGTGTTCGTTCATAATGATATTATCCTTTGTCAGGGGGAGTCAGTGTAGTTCGTATATATATAAGCAAAAGGTATTTCCACTGTTTGTTTGAATGCATTCAAGTTTGAAAATTATAATGGTTTAGAAACTAGTCAAAAACATTTGTCTGAAAAAGATCTGCATTTTACTGGTTTCTAAACCATATATATATATATATATATATATATATATATATATATATATATATATATATATATATATATATATATATATATATATAAATAATGGTAATAATCCAGGTGAAAAATATCCACAGGGTGGTAATCCAGAGAATTTTAACCGGGTTTATAAAAAGTGCTCAATATCAAAATAGAGCTTTATATATGATAATTTTATTTACACAGACATGTACAAAATCTGCGACACTGGCATGTCGATGTTATCGATCAACAGTTACTATAAACTGAGATCTCATCAGGCAGAGTTAGAATCCGATCTTAACCTCAGATCATATTTGGAGAGAATGAAGTGGAGGAAGAGAAGAAGAAGGAAAGAAATTTAACATTTCAAAAATCAAGGCCGTTAAAAAATTAAAAAATTAAAAATTAAAAATTAAAAATTAAAAAATCTAAAAAACAACTAAAAAACAAAAACAAAAAACAAAAAGTCTAAAATCTAGAATCTGAAACAAACAGGGCAAATAAATAAATAAATAAATAAATATAAGGTGGAAAGAGGAACAAATAATGATGAGGGGAGGAGTGGTGGGAAGGTAGACACATAGAGGAAAAGAAGGAGAAAGAGAGGGCGTCTGTTGATTCAGATCAAGAGGGAAGGGGGGGGGGTAAGACATGCACGAATCAAGTGTCAAAAAAACAGTCAAGTTTATAAATGTATTTTTTCAAGTGAACTGTAATATTGTGTATATGTGCATATGCGTGCGGGCAAACCGGTTAGATACATTTGATTGTTGTGATGCACCTATCCATGACCTCCAGCTTATGAAGAACATGCTGCAATACAAGCAGTATGACTATGAACTGGCAACCTCTGTTCTCAAGAAAATGAACAACCACCGCTGGTATCTGACCCAGGAACTAGTGCCATTCACCTTGTTCAGTTCACATGCCAGCAGGACCTTTGAGACCCCTTTGTTAAATTTATTTCTTTAGTCTTTATTATGTGTTTTTGA
>OY744522.1:140569244-140571744 GCA_963556195.1 Sepiola atlantica
TGGCCGAATATTCAGGGCACCCCTTTTTTCTTTTTATTTACAAAATATCTACTTCTTACATTGTTTTTTAATATTAGTGTAAAATTATAAGTCTCGATGTATTGCTTCTAAATAGGGGGTATTTAGAAACGCGGCATCGATACTTATAGTAATTTCTCCTTTCTCAAATAATATTTATTTAAAGAGAATCTCACAAGAAAAGACGCGTTTCACAAGAAATTTTAATCCAGAACTCTATAATTAAGTTTATAATTAATAATTAACATTATGATTAGATTAACTTTATTGTTTGACGTTGTCTTTTGAACTAATTTTAAACATTTTGCTTTTTTTTTGTAAACTTTAAATACACTATCCACGTTTCATTTAATAAAAATTTCAATGTTTTAAAGTATGTAACGCTGATGATGATGGGTCATTTTGGGCGAAGGAAAGTAAAAAAAAAAACGAATGAAATAAAGGTGTATTTATGAAATGTACGTTTGAAAATATTAAGCAAACAGAAAAGATTCAACAGATAAATTTCACCATGCACGTTTCATCCAATAAACATGTAAATATAAGGAAGCATGTAAAGCTGTTGCGACTATTTTTGATTCGATGTAAAAGGTTTGTTATTACTTGGTTTCCATCAACAAGCTATAAATGTTACCCCCTTTTATATTTCTCCTGTCTGTGTTTAAAAAATACTGACATCGTAACAATAGTAGGAAAAATAGTAATAAAATGTAAAAGTAATTACACAATACAAAAGGTTGTCCTTTTGTATTTGTAAGAGTCATAGATGGTAACAGTAGACTGTTCTTTATGAATTAAAAAAGGCCCCTTGTATCCTTAAAAATAATCTATGCTTGTAGCATGTAATATAAACAATTGTAAACACGTTAAAAGGAAAATATTTTACCTATTATTATGATAAACAATTAATTGTAAGAAATCAATAGTTTAATTGCAGAAAAAGGTAAGGAAATGTAAAACTTTATTTTTTTTATTAAGGGTGTATAAGCTCATCCTCCTGTTTAAATGAGTAAGGCAAAATGTCTCCACTCTAACAGTATTCTTAGCCGAGATAAATATTTTCAGAAAAAATCCGGAGTGAAATAAATTATATTCATGCAATATCAGTGGAAGAAAAAAAAAAACGATAAAATAAGACTGCGCTCCTATGAGTTACCTCCTCCGTTTTTTAAGGGTATGTAGGGGGAATCCTCCCAGAATGGAAAAAAAAACAAGAATCGATTTAGTCAGAATATCTTTTATGGGAGGGGGGTATTGTAGTATCGGTTCTGTTCTCATAAAACCGTCCACGCAAGAATGACTTCCTCCTTTTTGGGTGAAGAGAAGTCGTGTTCGTTCCTCATGATATTATCCTTTGTCAGGGGGAGTCAGTGCAGTTCGTATATATATAAGCAAAAGGTATTTCCACTGTTTGTTTGAATGCATTCAAGTTTGAAAATTATAATGGTTTAGAAACTAGTCAAAAACATTTGTCTGAAAAAGATCTGCATTTTACTGGTTTCTAAACCATATATATATATATATATATATATATATATATATATAATAATGGTAATAATCCAGGTGAAAAATATCCACAGGGTGGTAATCCAGAGAATTTTAACCGGGTTTATAAAAAGTGCTCAATATCAAAATAGAGCTTTATATATGATAATTTTATTTACACAGACATGTACAAAATCTGCGACACTGGCATGTCGATGTTATCGATCAACAGTTACTATAAACTGAGATCTCATCAGGCAGAGTTAGAATCCGATCTTAACCTCAGATCATATTTGGAGAGAATGAAGTGGAGGAAGAGAAGAAGAAGGAAAGAAATTTAACATTTCAAAAATTAAGGCCGTTAAAAAATTAAAAAATTAAAAATTAAAAATTAAAAATTAAAAAATCTAAAAAACAACTAAAAAACAAAAACAAAAAACAAAAAGTCTAAAATCTAGAATCTGAAACAAACAGGGCAAATAAATAAATAAATAAATAAATATAAGGTGGAAAGAGGAACAAATAATGATGAGGGGAGGAGTGGTGGGAAGGTAGACACATAGAGGAAAAGAAGGAGAAAGAGAGGGCGTCTGTTGATTCAGATCAAGAGGGAAGGAGGGGGGGGGTAAGACATGCACGAATCAAGTGTCAAAAAAACAGTCAAGTTTATAAATGTATTTTTTCAAGTGAACTGTAATATTGTGTATATGTGCATATGCGTGCGGGCAAACCGGTTAGATACATTTGATTGTTGTGATGCACCTATCCATGACCTCCAGCTTATGAAGAACATGCTGCAATACAAGCAGTATGACTATGAACTGGCAACCTCTGTTCTCAAGAAAATGAACAACCACCGCTGGTATCTGACCCAGGAACTAGTGCCATTCACCTTGTTCAGTTCACATGCCAGCAGGACCTTTGAGACCCCTTTGTTAAATTTATTTCTTTAGTCTTTATTATGTGTTTTTGATATGAAAAAAAAAGGAATTAATTT
>OY744522.1:140581744-140606744 GCA_963556195.1 Sepiola atlantica
AATTACTCTTATCAAAAATAAAATAAAAAGATTAAAAACGATATAAATTGTACTTTTAGTTTCGCTATCAATGAAACTTATTTATTTGAAACATTTTTTTTTAAGTCGATGATCCAATATTTCACTCATGTTTTTTGGTGTTGTTTGTTTATGATTTTATTGCGCAAATCAATCTAAAAATCATGGATTTTATTTTTATGACGCTTAAATTAAATTCTGGTTAATAGATTAATAACTTAAATGAAATAAAAAGCGTTATTTGGCATTTCTTAAAAATAACTGATTCAAGGTAAGGTGAGATTTACTCATACCTTAGTAGTCGTACAAAATTACGGCGTTTTTTTTTTTTTATCCACATCACTTGCTTTGGCCTTTTTTACAGACTAAATTTCTCTTTTCTTTTTTTTTTGTGTGTGTGTGTACAATTATCTAAAATATTGGCTAAAAAAACGGATATCTCTAGCAACTTACTCGGTAAGTAAGTGTACGAAACAACAACAAAAATGGTTAAATTGGTGATGGTTATAAAGTGGGTGATCAGATTACGTAAAATTCATATAGAAAATTGATACCCCTCTCTAAAATCTAAAATATTTGAAAAAGAATCCTCCCAAAAAACAAACGGAATTCTCTAGTGACATAATCGGTAATTGTACATATAAAAAAAAAAAAAGATTTTGTCCGTAGTAAAAAAAAAAAGAAAAAAAAAGGTCAAAACAAGTGGTGGGTAAATACCGAAAAAGCGTTAAAATTACTGTACCAGCGAGAAAAAGAAAGCTTTAAATGCACAACTATTTTTTTGCGAAACTTGGTCACCCAACTGTTGCAATTTTATTAGAAAGCTTAAAGGGCATTGATA
Source organism: Sepiola atlantica (assembly GCA_963556195.1). Taxonomy (NCBI): domain Eukaryota; kingdom Metazoa; phylum Mollusca; class Cephalopoda; order Sepiida; family Sepiolidae; genus Sepiola; species Sepiola atlantica. Next base: position 140,582,604 of record OY744522.1, read on the forward strand.
ATAATGTGAGATTTCTGGATTAAATGTAAAACTATTATGTAACAATTCTCAGAGAAATGCACTCGACGTTTGTCTTTTATGATGTTGACCTTAGGTAAATTTCTCAGTTGAAGGTCTTTTTTTTCTTTATTCAAGCAGAAAAAGATTTCCAGTATCCACTATAATTAAAATTATTTTTTTTAATTTCAGAAAGTGAAGAAATTTTATTTTATTTCAATATTTTTGAAAAATTGTCTTTTTAAAATTTAAACTTAATTTGAAAATACAGTGTTAATGTGTAAAGTTCTTTTTAGTTTAATTAGTCGAACATGTTTGCATTATTTGGACTACTATTCTCATCTTGTTTACAACTTTTCAGCCGATGTAACCTCCGACCTTCTTCAGGTGCATCTTTTCGAACTTGGGAACCTAGTGTACGGAATTAAAAGTTCAAAAATTCCCAAGTACGAAAAGGTACACCCGAAGAAGGTCGGAGGTTACATCGGCCGAAACATTGTGAATATAACAACCAAGATGAAAATAGTAGTCCGTAATTATCCGAAACTATTTTAATTTTTTTTATTTTAGACTTTAAATCACTTTTCATTCTTGTTTAATGTTTTGTTTTTTTAACTTTCTACTCCTTCGGTAGTAAAATTGCCATTTTTTCTCTCGTTCGGGTGAAAGGATTCGCGCTTTTGACTTCGCCTTCAAGACAAAAATCAATTTACAGACTTATTCCGATTTTTCAGTATTATAAAAGTTCCGTACCCGTTCCGGGTATCTTTCAGAATGATCAGTACAGTCGCGGACGGGGTCCAAAAAACTAACGAGAACGGGGTTATAAAAATAAATATGCAACAAGTGAGTTTAACCTACGTCGAGAAGAGATATTTGTCTACTTACCTATGATATTTGTTTGTATTTTTACGTACTATAAATGGGTTTTTATTAGATGTAAAAAAAAAATTCTTGTTCATTTTCAACTAGTACTTTTTTCTATACAAGATGGCGTCTTCTACTCACTCTCTTACGAGCAAGCGCCATTTTGTATTTGCAAGTTTGTGTTACAAAACTATTGATTTCTACTAAATAGCAGTTGGAACGGTTTAAAAATACAAACAAATATCACAGGTCAGTTTTAAATTAACTTTTATCGACGACAGTTACTTTTATTTGTTGTATATTTGTTTTTTTGAGCGTTTTCAGCGTACTGATCATTCTGAAAGATACCCGTGACCACTTCTCGTGTGTTTGTGTCACCTACGTAACTTACACTTTTTGGTACTCTTATAGAGAACGCACCGCGTTTCCGTAACTTCGCGTCGTCAACGTTCGGGCAGGTCTCGGAAGCACCCGAGAGTTGAGGAGGCGAAAACTGCTAAACGATTAATTGAAGACTGGCAGACGGATGATAAATTCAGACGAAGAAAATCAAAGTAGAGATATATCAAAATAAAGAACAAGCAAACCATAGCTAAACAACCGGCAGCACTTTTCCTGGCCCGCAGCGGCCGCCAGCGCCAAATGGCTCAAGTAACTCAATTGCAGTCATTTAAAAATAAAGAATAGTCTTCAATATCAAAGATAAGCATATAATTGTTCCCCCCCCCCCTCCTCGAATACATTTTTTTCCGGCTTATTTTTAATATTCTTTATTTTTAAATGACTGCGATTGAGTCACGAGCCATTTTGGCGCTGGCGGCCGGTGGAAAAGTAGAAAAAGAAACCGAAAAAAAAATGTATTCGGGGGGGGGGGGGGAGACAATTATATGCTTATCTTTGATATTGAAGACTATTCTTTGTTTTTAAATGACTGCGATTGAGTCACTTGAGCCAGGAAAAGTGCCACTCCTAAACAACTATTATTAATTAGATTTTTTTGTCAAAAGAACAATTGTTAAGCAAATATTTTTTTTTTTTTTGTGCACCGAAAAGTTTTAAAAGATTATATATATATATATATATATATATATATATATATATAACGAAACCAGTGTTTTTAACCAATTAAAAAAAAAAATTTTTTAACATTTTCTGGTTTAGGGTTAGTTTTTCGCTGGAAGTGACCGTTGCTGACAGAACTCAATGAGCCTTTCGGAAGATTCAACGCGCTGACAGAGATCGTAGAAATTCATTTATTTTTTTATTTTATTTTAACGCGCTGCAGATCGTAGAAATTAATTTCCTCAAAGTTATCGTCTGCTTGCTTGCAATCTGATTGGTTAATAGTTTCGTCAACTCTTGGGCGCTTCCGAGACTTACCCGAACGTTGACGACGCGGAGTCGGAAACGCGATGCGTTCTCTATAAGAGTACCCATTATTTTTATTTACTATCGAATAGTTATTGAAATCAAAAATGCAATAACGTAAAATAAATTTTTTAATAATGGAAAAAAAAATTACGCTTCAATTTTTTCTTTTTCTTTTCCCTAGAACCATTAGTTAATATTGTAGTTTAATGTACTACAAGAATCAATTAAATTAACATTTGGTGCTTATACAGATTAGGCCACATATGAAAAAATGCATTTCCAAATAAAAACTATTGTTTATACTTTTTTTCCAAAATATTTTTGATTTTATGGTTTGATTACTTTCCTATATAAATTTAACGTAAACTGATCACCCACTTTCTGACCATCACCAATGTTTAAATTCATGTTTTGAAACATGACGTAAAGCAGAAATCTATGACGTCACGCCAAAGCTATAGTTATTTTGTTAGAGTAATGTTTTAAACACTATTAATAAGAAAGTCCAAGTAGCTCAGTTGGTAGAACCTTAGACTGCAGATCTCAAGGTTTCGATTTTGATTTCTGATCATGGCATCCACTTTATTTGTTGGAATTTATTATTAATGCAATATTTTCCATTTCTAAAAGTAGTTAAGATCGAAATTAGACAAATTCAGTAATGTATTTATTTTGCACACACATACAACTCTCCTTTACAAAATAGATTCCTCGAAGAATGAGTCGGCATTTTCTTTCAAAATTAGTATATAAAATCGCTGAATAACTGGGCCAGGTTTCATCAGGGTGGGAGGGGGGGGGCCTCCCGGAGGGGGGGGGGGCCTCCGACCCTGATGAAACCTGGCCCAGTTGATCTCCAAAGAATGAATATTTTTAATTTTTTTTTAGATATTATTTAACCAGGGCAACGCTGATCGAGAATATATGGACGTTGTGGCTGTTTGTTTTCTAGTTTTTTTAACTTTTTATATGGACATACACACAGAAAACTGCTTTATTTATAATAGACAAGCAGGGCTACTCGGCGTTACCCGGGCTATAAAAAACAAAATAGAAGAAATTAAATAGTGTGTAACATCTTTATATTAAAATATCTCTTTTTTTTTTCTTTTTTTTTTTCCTCCACTCAGCTTTTTCCTCTCTTGTTTTAATGTGTTGAAGAAAAAAAAAAGTACTAATAATGTTTCATTTACCGGAGCTATGTGTTTTAAATGTAATACTGTAATCTTACATTTATTGCTCTGACTTGCCCCACTATAGACTCACCAAGCAGTGCCAGAAGAGAAGGTGCGATGATGGATTAGGCACTCCTTGCCTCACTATACTTATCAAGCAATGCCCATAAATAAAATCCGGTGTTAGTATCTACTGAAATTTTAATTTGAAAAAATGCTGATCCATTTCTCGTTTTGTAGAATGAGTCGGTAATTTCTTTTTAAATTAGTAGATAATAACATTAGGAAAATGATGAAAAACATACCCTTCCCTAACAAAACCGGGACCAGTTTACTCTCAAAGAATAAATATTTTAAATTTTAGATACTATGGATCTGGAGCATGCCAGTCAAAAGAATATAAACTTAGTGGGTGTTTATTTGGTATTTTTCAAGTTTTAGCAAGACTTGCCTTTTATATAATTGACTAGAAGGGTAACCCAGCATTAGCCAGAGGCAAAAGTGTAACATATTTTCTATTAAAACTTCTATCTCTCTCTCTCTGCCCCGTTTTCCCTCTCCCTCGTTTACCCCATCCCTCTCCTCACCCGTCTCTTTACTGCCGAGCCTATTCCCGTCTGTACATACACACACACTTTTTAGATTACTCGAGGAATGAGCCTGTGTAAGGGAAGTAACTCATTAGAAAAAATAAGTTACTTCCCTTTAGTTATTAAATCAATTGTCTAGGAAACAGACCCCCCCCCCCTGACGAAACTTGGCCCTGGTTACCCTCAAAGTTTAAAGATTTTTTTCTAAATTTTACATATACTACCGGGGCAACACTATCAAGAAAATATAAACTTCATGGGTTTTTGTTTAGTAGTTTGGGACTTTTAATTGGTTACACACAGACAACTGCCTTTTATATAATTAGAAGAAAATGAATTTGAAATATATTTCAAAGGGTAAGCATTAAGATCGACGACCTAAACAGAATGCAATAAAAAAAAATTGTGTATAGGTGATAAAAATGATTTAATGCTTTGTTTTAAAAAATATTATTAAATGAGGAACCATTTTGCGTTTAAATCTATTTAGTATTACGCATGTAATCTGACGAAAAAACATGTTTGAAATGTGTAAATATGCTAGAATAATCGATATTTTAACAAAGGAACCGGAAATAGCGCATTTACCTCATGGCACCATGTTGTTTTTGTATCACTCAAGACGAAAAAAAGTATTAAAATGCCTTTTTTCCTCTATTGCGACATAATACTAAATTGATTTTAACTCCAAAATGTTCTTAATGTAATAATCTTTAAAAAAATATATATACATATTATCGCCTATACACTAATTTTATTCAAATATTTGAAGAAACTGTTTAACCCTTTGAACTCATCATTTACCTATTTCGCCGTGTGTTTGCTCTGTCATCTTGCATAGTAGTGAGACATGAGCCCCAAATGCTTCTCACTTGCAACGGCTTCGGCGTAATGACCGTGCCATGATCAGGTGGATGACCAACAGCTAACTAGAGGAAAGAATCCCTTCAGCCATTCTCGGAAGCTTGGTATTAGTGGGATTTGTGATACCTTACGCGGCGCGGCATCTCAGGTAGTTTGGCCATGTACAGCGTGCCACCTCCTGCATCAACTCAATAACATGCACGGATACCCCCAGACACAAGGGTGCGTGGAAGTTACTTAACTGCTTGCGACATGACTGGTATCAACTTAAGAATGAAAATTGCGCTTGACATTTCAAGTTCGTTCGACAAAGTGTGGCATTCTGGTCTTCTGCAAAAACTTCATGGTCGTGGTAATGGTGGTGAGGTTCTTAACATTATTGGGTCTTTTCTTTCTGATCAGAGCTTGTGAGTAACTTTGGATGGTGTCCTTTCATTCCCCCCCCCCCATATCAATGCTGGTGTTCCTCAGGGCTCTATTCTATGCCCAACACTGTTTCTTTATATCAATGATCTTCCAGGGAATATTATTCAGAAAATTAACATTCTGGTGTTGCTTCTCACCAATCTCCCTGGGGTCAGTTTAAATATGCAGCTAATCTAGAGGTTTACCTGGGCTTAGTTGTGGATTGGGGTACGAAATGGCTTGTTTCGTTTAATCCTGTTAAGACTCGGCGCGTGTCCCTTTTCTTGAGATTCTTATGGATGGCTCTGCTCTTGAGTTGAAATCGACTATGAAACTTCTTGATCCTTCATTCTTATCAAATCTTTCCTGTAGTTCATATATTAAATCCATTACTCATTTCTGCTTATAAAGTCAGTTCTTTCTATCGCTCCAAACACTTTCTCACACCTGAGGCTATTCTCTATCTCTACAAATCTACTATTAGACCATGTATGGAGTACTGTTGTTATATATGGGCTAGTGAATCTCTGTCCCATTTGAGGGTTCTTGATAAGATGAAGAAACGTATCTGTAATTTGATTGGCCCCATCCTTTCTTCTCTACACTTTCTCTCTCACAGACGTGATGTTGCTAGTCTCAGTCTTTTCTATAAATAGTATTATGGCATGTGTTCCTAAGAATTGTTATCTATTACCTGCTTCCTTTGTTGCAGCTCGTTTGACTCGTTGGTCTCCATCAATTTGCTGTTTTGATACCTCATTGTAATACAGCTTTCTATTCCAGTAGCTTCTTTTCCAGAACTTAGGACATGTGGAACTCTCTTCCTGCTGACTGTTTTCCTCTTACCTATAAGCCTTGGTCTTTTCAAGACTTAGGCCAATAGGCATCTCCTTTCTTTGCAATAACCATTTTTTTGTTTTTGTTAGCTCCATACATCAAGTCGCTTCATGCCTTGTCTGAAGCAATTCCCATAACAAAAAACACGTGGAACTCCTCGTCCGTTTGATATTTAGTTTATTTATTTTTAACTTAAGTTTGGTGCTTATATAGATTAGGCTCCATGGTTGCCAATACTGGCTTGGTAAAATCCGTTAACTAGTTACAACAGCTGAAAAGTGACCACCGCACAATGAAAACCGGGTTTCAGAAACGAAAACAAACAGCACACATTTATTTTTTTAATCTTTTTTTACGGACATTTTTACGTTGCTGCAGTAATTTCTTTTTGTAAAATGTTGTTTTTTATTTTAAAAATATTTTCTAGTGTTATTTTTATTTTATTTTCCCAACAGTCAAAAACAATTTTGGTAAAATTAATGCTAATTACCTTATTTCCCAAAATATTCTATTTTATTTTTTTAGGCGATTACATGTAAACAGTCTGAAAAACTTAGCGGTAGAAAAAAAAAAAAAAAAAACTTTTTAGAGTGGGAATTAGTTTCGTATATAAATTTAATGTAAAATGATATCCAATCTCTGTGCCACCAGCGGTAATAATCAGACTTCCTGACCAGATAACATTTTTAAGGACGTAACTTTTTTTTATTTTTTAAGGGGGGATGATAAATTGTTTAAATGCATATTTTCAATAGAAAAGGTTCCGGCACTTGTTCTGATGTCACACTAGTTAAATATGGCAGTTGAAAATAGAATAACAGAAAAACTTTAGGAAATACTTACTTGTGGTGGAAAAATATGAACGTAGACCTAAATTTACGGTAATTAATCTCCCTTGATTGGCCACACATTGCGGTGGTCGTGGACTTCAGATAGAAATTTAATTTATAATAGAAATTTATTAAAAATATTGGTTTAATTGCTGTAAATTTCCCCCACGAGTAAGTATTTCCTAAAGTGTTTCTGTTATTTTATTTTTAACTGCCATATTTCACTAGTGTGTCTATCAGCACAAGTGTCAAAATTCCCCAACAGACACCCTCACCCACAATTGACTTCCAATAAATTCAAAATATTTCAAATTAATAAACAAAGTTTTTATAGGGTTACATATCCTTTAAAATGATACCTGGTAGTGGTCGGGGAGCGGGTGATCAGTTTACGTTAAATTTATATGCGAAATTAATCCCCCATTCTTAAATCTATAATTTTTTTCTTTTTTTTTTACCATGTTTTTCAAATAATTTACATCTAATCGTCCCCTCACCCAATCACATTTTTCTTTTTGGGTAAACAAGAAGGATATAATAATACAACCTTGGTTAAAGAGAAGATCGTCCCTTGAAATCGGCTTCTCTGGTTATGAATTTGGAAAGACGCAAACGGTGTTATCAGAAAAGTGTAACCCATTATATTTTAGGTCGGATGTTATATATTTTTTGTATTATTCACACATAAGAAAATCAAACTGTTTTTGTTTTTTTTACAAATAATCAATTTTTTTTATCGATGTTTTGTTTGTTTGAAAATATATTTTAAATACTTTATTTTTAAATAGTCTAATAGTTTTTTTTATAAACATAAATAAAATAAATTAAACATCGTAGTAATAACGTATCCAATATAGAATATTCCTGAATAAATGTTTTTTGTTTTTTTTTAATTATTTCGCCAAACTCTACACGGACGAAAATCATAAGGGACAGTTTTCTGATAAACACCGTTTGCCTCTCCAAAATTCATTGTTAACTGGAAGACCCTATCAAGGGACACTTTTTTCTTTAACCACAACTTTTTTCATTAGGTGGGTGGGGGGGGGTATAATATGGGATAGGATGTTCTAGTGCACCAACCTGAACCACTAGCCTCTCCCTTTTAGGATAAACGAAAGAATCTCTAATCTAATAGGTCCGACACTGTCTACCAAGCTCCAGCCTCTGCTAACATCGCCGACATGTTGCATCCCTGTGCCTGTTTTACAAGTACTTCAATGGAATGTGCTCCAACGAACTTGCTGCACTTGTGCCCCCTCGACGTAAATATCCCCGAGTAACCTGACAATCAGCAAAATCCCACCCTTCACTGTAGAGGTTCCCAGATGCTGGAAAACTTTCTACCTTAATAACTTTCCTCAAACTGCCTGCCGTTGCAATTCCCTCCTTTCGTCCTGTTTTCCCGACTCTACCAACATGCAGAACTTTAAATGTAATGTGAACAAGCATCTTGCTGCACAACTCCCTACTTACTCTGCCTCTATAAATCTGGTGCCTAATTCACAGTAGCCCCTTACATTTCAGTGGCAATGTGACTTGTTTGGGGGTGGATATAAGTAATAAAAAAAATAATGCAATGTAAATAAATCGGTGAATGTTTTTTTTTTTTGGGGGGGGGGGTATTCGAAAAAGTAACCCAACCATGATTTATAGATTTAGCTTTTGTAAGTATGGATGTCCGGAAGGACAATAATTTCGGGAAAAATTTAAAATCTAGATCAATCACTTTTTTTAAGTAATTACATAATGGAATAAAAAGTAAAAATAAAAAGTCTTGGAATTTTTTTTTTTTTGCATACAATTTTGTTTTTTTTATATTTAAAAAAAAAAATAATAAAATTAATGTCATGGAATTTTTTCATTAGACATATTTCTTGAAGAAAATTTGTATGTGTCCAAAAATATGAAATTTTTATTTATTAATACTGAAAAAATAAGTTAATAAAATTTATGTCATGGGATTTTTAAAATTGTTTTTGTCCAAAATTGATGTATTTTTTGTGTGTTTACAAATAATTTATTTCTGTAAACTTCATAATACAAACGGATATAGTAAGACTAATTGCCGAAAAATTACATTTCATTCGGTGACGCCAAAGAAATTCTTCGATGTAGCTCCGGAAATTTTCCGAACTAGTACCTCTCATTTGTCTAAATTTCACTTTTGTCAGATTACAGGATCCTTCCACAGTGTTAGTGTGGATTGTCGGATCATTCGGGTCCACAAAATTGTATCATCATGATATATTTGTGGTTAACGATGGAATGGTTCTGCAGAGAATTATAGGCTCGCCAGCCATCGTTTAAATACGTGTTCCTGGCCGAGCATCGAAATTGTTTTTTCCGGACATCCATACTTACATAAGCTAAATGTAAAAATCAGGGTTGTGTTACTTTTCCGAATAATCGTTTTTTTTTTTGGGGGGGGGGGTTCATTTTAGGAACTCGAGTTTCATTTTGTGTGGTCAAATTTCGTAAAGGATTTTACTGAGTCAATATCGACAGCCATGGGGGCTGATCTATGTAAATATCGTGATTAATATCACTCGCAACAAGTCGTGCTTTTTTTGTTTAGTTTTTAAGAAAAATAAATATCGTTTTATTTGTTTACACGTTTTTTTCCTATCAAATTATGAACACCTTTTCGTTGTTTTCAATCGTAAAATGTCTTGCCGACACTGAAATTGATATCTCGCATCGCATTTTATTCTGAGTATCCGCGTGACATGAATCCATAAGATCTCTCGCCTACGCAATCTTGCTCGTCGGAATAAGAGCGCGACTTTCTTAAATGTACATCTCTAATAAATGCATGTTTAATGTGTTATTCCTTTTTATTACCTAATAAACTCCTATTTAATTTGTTAAATATCTTGCTTTTTAGTATAATACAGCATTGTCTTTTAATAGTCTTATGTTTTATGTAATCACAAAAACCGAAGCTCACGTAATTACTTAAAACACCATTCGTTGTCATCTCTGTCAGCCGGGTAGAAGTAGTTGAATATTATGCGGCAGCATTTTTTACGCCCGCCACCAATCACGATCGGGAGTTTGTCTCACATGACTCAAATTAACTAGTCAAGTGCAACTATGTGGCTTTTTTTTTCTTCTTTTTTTAACCGATGTGGCTTTTTTTTTTCTTTTTTTAACCGATGTGGCTTTTTTTTTCTTTTTTTTTTTTTTTATTTAAAACCTTTTTAGGTTGTAAATATTTGCCGATTTTACACTATTTTGTTTCTTTTCGGTTTATTTTTTAAAAAGAAAAACGCATCAAATCCCTCCCCATCATAAAAGCTTGCTTTGTCTGTTTTTGTTTTTTTTGTTAATTTTTTTTTACTTCTCAAAATAGAATTAAAGTTATTTTCTGTCTGTTATTTTGGGCGATTGTGCAGTATATTTAACAAGAACAAAAAAAGGGTGACCCCCCCCCCCCAAAAAAAGTAAACGTGAAGTTTCCCGGCGTGATATTTTTATCGTAAAGGTGATATGCAGTACCTCAAAAATTGTATATTTTTAAAACATTGACATGACGTATTGGTATTAAACGCAATTTAGTATTACGTATGAAATAGCGGAAAAAAAGCTTTTTACATTTACATCGCCTTTCCAAAAACAAATAGACGACAAATAACTTTTACCAAACGCAAGAAAATGTACTTTTGTACTAACCTGTATAAGTTTTGTATGTTTTTACTGATTGTAAGATTTATCTTTTCTTACTAGTAAATGTTCGAAAAACCATAATGAAACTAGGTCAAACAGTCGGCTGTTTACTTTTTCTTTTTTTCCTTTCTATTATACTAAAGCAGTTGCAAAAGTTTACACAAGAATTAGAGAGAGGAGGGGCATTCGGAACAAAATTAGTGTGTGGGTGTGTGTATTTTCTTGTTGGGGGGGGGGGGTTAAAGAAAGATGTTTGACACTATTTTTCAAACTCTTTTATTTTCTTATTCAGAACGCCGGGTGACCCTGCTAGTCTATTATATAAATAAACGTCTCAGTCCTGTTTCCATTCTTGTTGGTAGGAGTCCTCTGTTGTTCCTATCTTTAAAAATGCTGGTGATCGGTCTGACCCAACTAAGTACCGTCTTGTTAGAAAACTCTTTGTTATTAGCAAAGTTTTTGAAAGGTTGGTAAATGGCAAGCTTGTCCGTCCGTCCATCATCATCATCATCATCGTCGTCGTCGTCGTCGTCGTCGTCGTCGTCATGATCATCATGATGATCATGATGATGATCATCATCATGATGATGATCATCATGATGATGATCATCATGATGCCACAATTAATCTTCTGATGAAGGTGGGGTCTGATTGTCTAGTCTCGATCTAAGTTTTCCCCTCCATTCTTGTCTTTGGTGAGGCTCAACGGAATCCATACCCAAGGCTCTCTTATCACGTTTGATCACGTCCTCCCAAGACAATTTGGGTCTGCCAGTGGTGGTCTTCACTGCTGGCACATTCAACTGTCAGGCTTTAGCAATCCAGCCAGCAAAAAGTATGCTTTGTTCAGGCCCCACCAAACAGATCCATATGACCATTGGTTTGTCATTACAATGCAGTTTCTTTAGTGTGTCGGCAGAGACAGCCCATGTTTCGGAGTCATACATTAGTACACTTCTGACACAAGTATACATGACCTCTCGTAGCTACTGGCAGGTGTTTGTTTATTAGTTTAGAGAGCTGCTACCAATCTTGTCTCCAAGCAAACTTGCAACATGTAGCTGCCACGAGTTCACAGCCTCCACTCGATGACAGCACGTCTCCAAAGTAACAGAATTCCGTCACTACTTCAAGCTTATCGTCACCAGTATCCACCTCCGTCAGTGGTATGCCATCTATTTGTCTTGCTGCGCCGGCACAACGCAAACACTTAAAGTGAGGATCTGTTCTGAGAGAGTCCTATATGCCACTTCACTTTTTTTGGGACCCATCCTGAACAGTTGGTGCAGATGATAGACTTGCTGTCTGTTCCTCTTAGGCATATAGCACATAGGTGTTTTCCTGTTTTCCTCAGTAAGCTGAGGTTTGGACCAGCGATCATGACCTTGGTTTTACCCATGTTAACTCTGAGACTCTTCTCCTCCATGCTACTCTTCTATCTATCCAGACATTTCTTGAGTGATTGAAGTGAAGTATCAATGATCGCAAGGTAGTCGGCATACAGGAACTCTCATGGGCAGCCGGTACGAAATTCTAGTGATAGAGCCTCGAATACAATGATAAATAGAAGCGGACTTAAGATAGATCCTTAATGGACACCCATTTTAACATCAAATTCGTCGCTACAGCTGTTACCAACTCGTACCCGACTACGTACATTGGCGTACATAGACTGACATAATAATAATTCGCAACTGGTAATAATGTTAATGGTAATAATATTAATAGTATTAATGACCACATTAATAATGTATTGTGTTGCTTCTCGTCCATCTCCCTCGGATCAGTCGAAATATGCAGCTGATCTAGAAGTTGACCTGGGTTCAGTTGTAGATTGAGGTACGAAATGGCTTGTTTTGTTTTAATCCTGTTAAGACTCAACCCATCTCTTTCAATCGTAGGCGTGTCCCTTTTCATCCTGAGATTCTCATAGATGTCTCTGCTCTTGAGAAATCTACTCTGAAACTTCTTGGTCTTTCTCTCTCATCAAATCTTTCCTGGAGTTCATACATTAGATCCATTGCTCTTTCTGCTTCTCGTAAAGTCGGTTCTCTCTATCGCTCCAAACACTTTCTCATACCTATTCTCTATCTCTACCAATCTACTATCAGACCATGTACTGTTGTCATATTTGGGCTGGTGAATCTCTGTCCTATTTGAGTGTTCTTGATAAGGTGCAGAAACGTATCTGTAATTTAATTGGGCCCATCCTTTCTTTACACTTTCTCTCTCACAGATGTGATGTTTCTAGTCTCAGTCTTTTCTATAAATACTATTATGGCATGTGTTTATCAGAATTATGGGATCCATCCCTCGCTTCCTTTGTTTCTAATGGTCTCCATCAATCTGCTGTTTTGATACCTCATTTTAATACAGCTTCATATTCCAGTAGCTTCTTTCCCAGAACTTCAGGCTTGTGGAACTCTCTTCCTGCTGACTGTTTTCCTCTTACCTATAGCCTTGTCTTTTCAAGACTGAGACCAATAGGCGTCTCCTGACTTTGCGATAATATTTTGTTCTTGTTAGCTCTCTCTGTACATCAAGTGGTTTCATGCCTTGTCTAGAGCAATTTGCATTAAAAAAAATTACACAAAAGATACATTTACAAAAGTTGCCTCATTGAAGTCAGTGTGACCGTGACTTGCTTATGGTAAAAAAAAATACTATAACACTCCCTTGGGTTCACAAAGAACAAAATTAGTGCATGGGAGGGGGAATAAAAATGATTACTGTTTTTTAAATAAGAACACTGAAATTAGGTCAGTCAATCATTTTTCTTTTCTTTTTCCATTTCTCTTTTCGTTTTCTCTTTTCGTTTTCTCTTTTCCCTTTTTCTCTTCCCCTTTCTTTTTCTCTTCCCCTTTCTTTTTCTCTTCCCCTTTCTCTTCCCCTTTCTCTTCCCCTTTCTTTTTCTCTTTCTCTTTCTCTTTCTTTTTCTCTTCCTCTTTCTTTTTCTCTTCCTCTTTCTCTTTCTTTTTCTCTTTCTTTCTCTTTTCTTTTTTTTCCTTTTTCTCTTTTTCCTTTTTCTTTTTTTCTCTTCCTCTTTTCCTTTTTTTCTCTTCCTCTTTTCCTTTTTTTTCTCTTCCTCTTTTCCTTTTTTTTCTCTTCCTCTTTTCCTTTTTTTTCTCTTCCTCTTTTCCTTTTTTTCTCTTCCTCGTTTTCCTTTTTTTCTCTTTTTTTCCTTTTTTTTCTCTTCCTCTTTTCCTTTTTTTCTCTTCCTCTTTTCCTTTTTTTTCTCTTCCTCTTTTTCTTTTTTTCCTTTTTTTCTCTTCCTCTTCTTTTTTTCTTTTTCTTTTTTTCCTTTTATTTTTTTTAATATCTCTTTCATCCTATTTTGTTAAGAAAAAATGAAGGTTCTCATTAAAATAATAGAAAATAATTTTATGAGAACGACTTCGTTTTCTTTTTCCTAAAAAAAATATTATAATAAAGTGAAAGTTGAATCATAATCTCCATATTAATAAAATTACCACTTTCCTGTAACCACTTCCTGTGTGTCCGGATTTTTCTAGCGTCTAAGAGACTTCTATGTGGATAGTGAGATTCATAAAGCAGAATTTATCAGTTACAATCAAGGAGAAATTAAGCTAAAAAAAACTGTAACATCAAGGCCGTTCAGGAATTTGTATACCTTTCAGTAACATCCAGTTAACGGAAAGAGACATCAAAATCTGCAACAGTAATGTCCTTGATAGTTTGCGCATCATCTGAAAGTCCTTCCTTTTTAAGAATCTTCACGTTTTTTAGGGCTAAAGTGGGCTCTGGCTTGCTCGACAGCTTGGAGACTGATGAAACGGCTAGAAGCATCACTTGACGGTACATAAACAAAGATGTTACATGGCCAACCAAGAAACGTCTATATGGACACCTTCCTCCTCTCTCAGTCTCACTAATAGAGAGACAGCTTTATCTTTCTGGTCACTTTGGAGAAGTCAAAACTTGTGAGTGATACTCTCCTATGGAATCTATTACGTGGCAAAAGATTGGTTGGAAGACCTCATCATGCCTACATTGACCAACTTGTAATAGACTCTGGATGCCGTCTGGAGCAGTGGTCGCCAACTACTGATGGTCTGCAAAAAAAATTGGGACATTATTTCAATTTTTATTAAGCTTCATATTAAAAAATGGTGAGTAACAGAACGTATTATGGGTAGTATATATGTTCAAGACCTTTCTCAACTTCAAATAAACACAGCTCTCCGTCTCGCAGTGACATTGGAGCCCAAACTAATTTCAAATAAGCAGGAATAAATACTGCACAAAAAATGTAATACTTGAATAAACTTTAAATTTTCACTGTTTTATTTAGTTAATTATACTATAACTTTTTCCTTTCTAGGGGACGCATTTCATATTAATAAAATAAAAATGTTCAGATTATTATATGAATGTCATCATCATATTTGGTTAATATCCATTTTACATGCTGGCATGTGTTGGATGGCTTTAAGAAATTGATTTTTAGACTAACCTATCTCTAAATAAATTGTACAGGACAAAGGGAAATAAGTCTGTATTATAGCACTATATATATAGATATATATTGTTGAATATAAGAGACAACTCATATCCTTTGGTAGATCCTTTCAATAGTCCGAATCAGGATCTTAGTTTCTATAATGCTAACACATGGTCTATACCTGATTAACCTCATTCTCCTGAAGATGGATCCGAATGGGTATGAAAGTACTTGGGAGACAAATCCAAACTATGGCAAATTCATCAGCCAATTCCCCTCCGAAACTAAGATCCTGATTCGGACTATTAAAAGGATCTACCAAAGGATATCTAGACATGAGTTGTCTCTTATATTCAACAATATTTGCCTGTAAGAGAAGATGCTGCCTAGATATATATATATATATATATATATATATATAACTGTACCTACTCAGTGTTGCCCGCTAATGTTCTTTTCTTTATTTAAAGTAAGTTGTTTTTCGTTTTCCAAATTATTAAAATTACGAATGGTCCTCTGTTATTTATCAAAAAAAAGTATTTTTAATCAAAATTGAATGGCTATGAAACTTTTATTTAAAAAAAAAAAACCCAAAAAAGTATTGGACATTTTCAACTTTATACAAGGCACATTTCAAATGTTCTTCGATAATGCTTCCTCGTCTTAACATACATGTCGGTCTGCGTGAAATCGTTCTCTTGAATAGCAAAGATAACCTCTACTTTTTGTTAATATCAACATATGCGTGTTGATCTTGTTATTACTGCTGTATAACCATCCCCCCCCCCTGACAATCACCGACCCCCCAACACTTGTGTGCTGTGGTTTTCTGTTCGTCTTCATCTTGTTCTAGCCATGTCGTCTTGGCGATCGCCGACGGTGTGGTCACTGAGTTACAAGTATAGAAGAACAAGACAACATAGACTTACAAGAGAAAACACAAACGTGTGGGTGTGTGTGTGTATGGGTGTGTTAGATAGATAGATAGATAGATAGATAGATAGATACGGAAAAGGACCTCCAAACAATAGCGTCCACACCTTAGTTAAGTTCTAATATATCAGCTAAGACCTGTGATAAAATTGTTTGTTGAGGCCATCATTGTTGTTGTTGTTGTTCGTCAGCTCATTTCAGCACCTGCTTGTCTACTCTGAGCTGCTTTCGCCCGACTTTGATTCCAATATGTTTGATCTAATCCCATCTTTTCTAAGCTGAACTCTGACTCCTAAATATTCCTTCAATCAACAAATACTTGTGTCAAAAGGACATCCTTCTCAGTCTGTAAAAAAAAAAACATAAAAATTAAAAACACCTTTTGTTTGCGTACATATTCATGTCCAAGGATCACCCAAACCTCAAAATAGTGAGCTTTTTGTGCCGCAATAGATCAGAAATGACACCTGTAATATTCTGGGTAACTTGGTTTGAGTTATTAAAACGTAGTCTTGAAAAGGTTGTATTTTATTTATACAGAGGTTGACTGACGCTATCATTTATTATCAGTGAATCTCTTAACAGTGGTTTTGATTCTAGAACAATAGTCCTCGACATATCAAAGACCTTTGATAGGGTCTGGCACAAAAGGTTGCTTAACAAACCTTCTAACTATGGAATATCTGGCAATGTCTTCGCAACCATTGAATCCTTTCTCTCTGTGTTAGATCTTTAAAAGTAGTTATTGATGGGCAGAGGTTCGTAGCACATAAAATCAACGCCGGCTTGCTTCGAGGATCTATTTTGGGACAGACAATCTTCCTGATCTTTATTAATGATGTGCAAAGCACAACCTGAGATTATCTGTTGAGTTGTATCGTCTGCGTAGATGTCATCTGGAACATGTGGTGCACTAGGGGAAAAAATGGCATCTTACTTGTAACACCTTTAAAACCAGGCTTCTTCTCTCCTTTGATTGCAAAACTCAGATTCTTGTTTTGGGGAGTTGCCGCTGAGAGCATCCTTTCCTGCCTTGACAGAGTACAAAATCTACTTAGAAATCTAGTGGGGATGATCTCTTCTCTTTCCTACCCTACAGCCCCTTTCGCATAGAAGGGGTGTTGCTAGTTTCTTTCTACTCTATCGTTATTTCCATGGAAGGTGCTCGACTAAGCTCCAATCTCTGGCTCCTCCTTGTAAGACATTCACAGCAAGAACTCATTTTACTCCCACAACAGAAAAAAACTTTTCTGTCTTCCTCCATGTGCCTAGGCGTAATTTCCATGGACAGTTTCTTTGCAAAGACCCCTCGTCTGTTGAATACATCACTGCGGGACTGTTTCCCGGCAGATTACAACATGGTTTTTTTCAAATCCAATGTTAACAAATACTTGTCATAAATCGTCCCATAGGGTAATCAAACTTGGTTCATACCATTGATTTTTCCTCATCTTTCGGATGACAATCAGTTCATATCATCATCATATTCAGTTTAATGTCCGTTTTAAATGCTGACATGCGTTGGATGGCTTTTAGAAATAGACTTCCAAATAAACTTATCTCTGGCAAAATCTTTATTTATCCCTCTTTCTCTCAAGCCCGTCCTTATTACTTTCCCTATATTTTTCTTGGTCTACCTCTGCCAAATGACTCTGCTACCTCAACTGTTCTACATCTAACTAAATAACTCTCATCCCTTTTTTTTTTTTTTTCTTTTCTTTTCAATGTTGTCATGCCATCAAAAATATCCTGTTCTGCACACATCTCCCTATACTGTCCAGATTTAATCTTCCTCTGAGGTCATCAGATCTAAGCCTGCCATTAAGACTCACATTACACATCCATCATATCATTCTCATATCATTTCTCTCCATGCAAATTATGTCCTCAACCCTCACTGGCCAGGTTTCACTTCCTTACATTAATCATTCTATCTCATTGTCCTCGGGTGGCTTGATAAATGGTTACCCACTAGTTAAAAAAAAATTTTTTTTTTTTTTTTTAAATTTTAATTAAAAAAAAAAATCTATGTCTCAAATCAAAATAATTGATGTTCTAAGACTAAATTTGTGTCGTTATCATGAACTAGCAGGACTACCCAGCATTTTCTGGGCGCATGGATAACAAAATAGAAGAGTTAACATAAATAAATAAAGTGCGGGCAACCTCTCTCTCTCTCTTTCATTTTCTATTCAATGCTGATAAGTCTGCTTAAAGCCATCAAAACAAATCATAAAAAGAGTCAATTGTTTCTTTCAGCAGGATACAATTGCCTAAATGGAAATAATAGTGCAGACACAGCAGCTGTGGTAGGAGGGGCAGACGGAACTAGATGCTCTGAGTAATAAGAATTGTTTTAACATATAACTGTGAAATAACCTTACCCACTTTAAAGTTCTTAATGCCACCAAACAGGTGTTACAGGTGTAATAATAGATAAAAAGAAAAGAAATGCTTCATTAAGCATGAATTTATTACTATATAATATTTAAAAATGTGTTTTTTAAATGCTAAACATTCTAAGCACAAAAAAATAATTTGTGTCTATCTATTATACTAAAGCTGCGTTAATCAACGTTTGTTTCCCTAAGGCTTTATTCCTTTACTCATCTCTTACTACGTTTCTATCTATCACTCTCGCCCTCTCTCACTGTATGTTTGACCCACCACCCACCAACCCACCCCTGCCTTTATTTTATATGATATCTATTACTCTCGTTTCCATCAATAATTCTACTAACATTGGAAAATATCGAAGGAATATCATCACAAGCAGTAACACTGGCTTCAATAGTATGAGAGGGGGGGGGGGAAAGAGAGAGACGATATATGGCAAACAGAAAGAAGTGCTTAATTGATTGGTACACCTGAGCCAGGATGCAGCGATGAGCTCTCGCTGAGCTAAAAAAATAGCTCTTATAAGCTGAGCAACTTGATAATTTCTGTCAGTCAAATTGCTGATGTGCATTCTTGCTACAGTGATGATTCTGCCTAACGTGTCTCGAATGAGAAGCGAATGTTTTGGCGCTTCCTTAAATCCACTCACTGCTCTCCTCTGGTTTCTTCAAGAGAATCAAGTGGTACCAAATCCCAGCAGCATCTGTAGAAAATCTGCAGCAAGCAAGAGTATCTCTCTCCCCCAACTGGGATATACATGCGGGGCTTGGGGATTGCTTGCGAAGTCTGAATTCTCTTGTTACTTCAAATAATAAATCTACTGAATACAACCTCCGCTACAGCATACGTAGCAATCAATACACTCTCTGTCGACAAATTTTCAATGAAATGTATTCCAAAGAAAATTTGTCGAACTTCAACAAATGATCTCAAAATACAGGGTGTTTCAAAAGTCTTGGGAACATAACGTTGTATAACGCATTTGTAATGTTCCCAAGACTTTTGAAACACCCTGTATGATTTGGAAGATCATTAATGAAAATCAGGAAGATGGTTGGCTTCAGAATAGATTATTGAGGAACGCCGACATTGATACGTTGTGCTTCAGATTTCTGTTTATCAACAACTATTTTTCTAGATCTATCAGAAAAAAATGATTTGACGGTTGAGAAGACATTGCCGGCTATTCTATAGCTATCAAGTTCGTGAAGCCACCCTTTATGCTAGACCCTATCAAAAGTCTTTGATATGTCGAGATCTGTTGCCCCAGAAACAAAGTCACCATTGAGATTTTTTGACAATTCAAATGTAACCAAATATGTTTGATAGATTAGAATTCAAATGAAAAATATAAGATTGTTGATGGCTCAGATTTCTGGGACAAAACCTTATTCTATATGTATTGTTGTAAAGGCATAGGGACGTCATGTAATTTAGTTCTTTTAATTATTTTAATCAACTTTGATTCTATACGTTCGCTGCTGACTGTCGGGGCTATGCATGCATGTGTTGCTATCTTCTAAGGACTGAGGATAATTCCATTAACTGAAACAAATACCATCTGATATACTTTAATATGATTATCATGCAATTTTACTTAAGCAAGTAATAAAAAATAATATACGACAGAAAAAGGATAATTATACAGAATGGAGGATTTTGTGAATACATGGTTTTATGAGAACTTTACTTAAAGATAATCGTTTGGCCACAACTTCGCATAGTTGTTTCCGACACACTAGCGTCGTAGATATAATAGCTTTTACCTGCGAATTACCTTCTGGGGTTTTCGTCAACGGAAATAGAAAACTGGTTAAAGAATGGCTGCCCACGACAACCTTCTGAGTTTTGATACAATACAGACAAATCTGAATCATCCAAATATTGATTTTTTTTTTTTTTTTTTTTTTTTTTTTTCATTCATTCATTTTAATTTAATACCCATGAGATGATTCTTGGCAGAATTGAAAGTACTAGTTGTGTAGAAAGAAAGAAAACTAATTCTATTAATAATTTTAACCATGATTGTGATAAGATCGTGACTTAGGGGAGTTAGTGCCATATTCTGGTTTACACAGCACTAAATGTGAAACCGTGAATGCCGTTATAGCCTAAGTTTGAGTCTTGGTCTTGATGCTAATCATGGCCCTAGCTGATACAGGGATACTGGCCACTAAATATAGTCCGGTGCCACAAGGATCACATACATTCTGAAGAGATGAAAAAGATGACTATACGTAAAATTGGCAAGGATATTTTTGTTTTTCACAATATATATTTATTATATTATTAGCTAACTCTGTGGATTCATTAGACTGCGAAGAACCCACATAGCTTTCAGCCAGTCCATTTAGTGTGAAAGCCCACTCAGAACTGATATTTTTCACCCCAGAAAATCTGTTGTGCAAAAAAACACTCCCACTCTCCCGTCATCATTCCAACACTCAATCCATAAGCGAGCTGAGGATGACTTATTGTAGAAGTCAACTACTATCAGTTCGCTTAATGCAGGTGTGAACTTTTGACCTTGCGCACTTGTTGACTTTTTCAGGCTTGAATTTCTAGGCATTTCAAACTCGGCTGACTGACATTTTATAGTGTCATGATATATTAAAACAAATGAAATAAATAGGCAAAAATTGGCTATTTTCTTTAAATAAATGCTTGTAGTTTTTAAAAAGTTTTGTTAATGTTGAATCTATTTTAGACATTTATTAATTTCTTGGAATTAATTTTTTTTTCTCTTCAGATCCTCCGATTTATGCGAAAAATTCTTGGAAAAACAGTTTTTGAAAAAGTGATGAAATTATCTTTTTATGGCCATTTTGTGGCAGGGGAGGATCAAGATGCAATTCGTCCTAAGGTGGAAAAAAACATGTCGTTCGGTGTGAAATCCATTCTTGATTATAGTGTCGAAAAGGATATTTCTACAGAAGAAGCTAAAAAAGCAGAAATGATGTAAGTAATTTTATAAATCTAATTTCAATTTCGTTTAAATGCATTTTTTGTTAATTTTTTTTTTTTTTTTTTTTTTTCTTTTTTAATTTATATTTACAAATTTTAAATTTTGTTAAAAATCTATTGACAAAGTGATCTTGCTAATTGCACTGGGAATAAAATAAACAGGATATTACATCTGGTGGCTGCAACAAAACGGAGGCCACCTGCATACAACAGAAAGAAATACATCCACTTGCTAAATAAAACAATATGCAACTTGGAGGTGTTGTTACAGAAAGTTATATAGGCAGCATGCCAGTAAATGTGTGGCCACATTAGTTCACATAGATGACCTTCTTGAAGGGGTATGGCAATTTGAGGATACATTGGTGTCTAAAAATGTTATTTGTTTGGCACGATTATTGATCTGGCAAAAAACAATGGCTTGAGATCAACTGAGGTTTTTTCTTCAGTCAGTTCCTATTTGCACACTCACAACATCATTGACTGCACCCATTTGTCGCAACTCTACCAATAAAGATATAACATCACATTTTTATGCAGAGCAACAATATACTACAAATTGAATTTTTTTTTTTTTTTTTTTTAAATAAAAAAATAAATAAAAAATTTGTACTAATAAAACTATCAGACACAATCTTGTGTTTCTCACCTATATGTAACTTTGATAAATACACATTGAATTAAAAACAATTTTTTTTTAAAAATCCTATTTACAAAAAAATATTCTAAACATGACTATATTTTGAATTTTGCCCTCCTTTAAGCCCTCCACTCGTCAATGTCGGAGGAATACAGGTAGTGATTGAATAAAATATGTTCAATGTACGACACCATGATTGATATAAAGCGTTGATGAGCAATATTATTTTGTCAAATAAAAAAAATAGTTAAAATTAATTATGAAACTAATTTAAAGTTTGAACTTGATTTCTGGAATGTCAGCTTTGTTTAAAATACTTTTAATTGCCATCTCTTGCATGTAGTGACAGGCAAAGCTTTTATCTATCTATCTATCAGATCGGGCTGGTTGCCTGGACCATATTAACCTAACTCCTCCATACTTCCCTGTTCATCATGGCTCTGTGAAAAGCTTACACTTATAAAATCCGGGATAACTTAGCTTAAATTATCAAAATAATATTAAAAAGTTATTTTTATTTATGAACTTTTAAAAATGAAGTGCAAGTCTTGGACACCTGTAGGTTGTTAGATGCAGAAACTTTCTGTGTGACAGAAACCTGAATACTTGTCGGCTAACATTATGACAGATTGTTGTTGATTGGCTAATCAATAAAAGAAAAAGGGGTGGAACTTTGGTGCTTGTATAGATGAGGGCACATATGAAAAACGTAGTTATACAGGTAAAAATCAGTTCCAAATAAATTAACCCGAAAACTCTTTGATATACTTATGTATCAGGCAAAAATAGGTATCTAGATCAAAAATTAGCAAAAATTATCAAGTAGAATTTTAATTAAAAATAAAAATCAGTTTTATTGTATTCTGCCAAACTGCCATTGATACGAGCGAAATCGGGAAGGGGTGGGGGCATAACTCGTTCTGTCATATAAATAAGTAGTAAATGAATAGTGGTCGGCAAAATACAATAAAACTGATTTTTATTTTTAATTAAAATTCTAATTGATAATTTTTCATGAGGATACTTATTTTTGCCTGATACGTAAGTATAAACAATAGTGTTTATTTGGAATCGCATTTTTCATATGTGCCCTCATCTATATAAACACCGGAGCTATTATTTATCTCTTCAAGTACTCCCATTTATTCGAGGATATCAGATTGGGTTGGATTAATCATATGACGTAAAAAGTTTTGGACAAAATATTTCTGAAGACAATAGCTGAATGGAAGTGAACGAAAGAGTATGTAAGACTTCATGTTTTAAAACTATCCTATATTTTAGTTAGGGAATGCATCCATGGTGTTAGTGAATTCATAATAAAGTGGGGTTTTTTTTTTGTACTTTTAAACCAAAAAATGTGTTTTGTGTGTTATAAGTGTATGGTGATGAGAAATAAACCGACAAACACAGGATGGACTTATAACTGAGTGTGACATTCAATCATTTATTTTTAGATAAAATTGGAAGAAGAATTATCGTCCGTTCAACGGCAAAAAGATTGTTTAAAGAAAGTTTGTTTTGATTCATGTCTTGGCAATATAGTAGTGGTATTTCGGTAACCATTTGCCGCTTGTTTTTTTATAATATTGTGTGGGTTTTGGTCACAAATAGCAAGCTGCTGAAAGAAATGAGATATTTCATAATTGGTTGGAGTTATCGATTAGTTAGGAGAAAAACTTAATAAATCTGAATGAGATCTTGCCAATGATTCTGTAACATTCATTAAGGCTTGCTTGCCCAAAAACCAAGTCGGATGCAACACAACAATACAACTTGTTTGTAGATCAAAACAACGGCAATGTTTCAGACAAGGCAAAGCGAAATTGCTGAGTGGCCAATTCTTCAACTGAATTGCATCAACAAAATTCTGTAGATCTTTTAAATGCAACATGGGTACAGAACGATTGACAGAGCAATCGCCCAGAACGCATGTGGTCATCTCTCTCTCTCTCTTTTCCTTTCTCTCTCTCTTCCTCTCTTCCTTTCTCTCTCTCTCTTCCTTTCTCTCTCTCTCTCTTCCTTTCTCTCTCTCTCTTCCTTTCTCTCTCTCTCTCTTCCTTTCTCTCTCTCTCTCTCTCTTCCTTTCTCTCTCTCTCTTCCTTTCTCTCTCTCTCTTCCTTTCTCTCTCTCTCTCTCT
>OY744522.1:140609244-141101744 GCA_963556195.1 Sepiola atlantica
CTCTCTCTCTCTGTCTTTCCCCTTTCTCTCTCTCTCTGTCTTTCCCCTTTCTCTCTCTCTCTGTCTTTCCCCTTTCTCTCTCTCTCTGTCTTTCCCCTTTCTCTCTCTCTCTGTCTTTCCCCTTTCTCTCTCTCTCTGTCTTTCCCCTTTCTCTCTCTCTCTGTCTTTCCCCTTTCTCTCTCTCTCTGTCTTTCCCCTTTCTCTCTCTCTCTGTCTTTCCCCTTTCTCTCTCTCTCTGTCTTTCCCCTTTCTCTCTCTCTCTGTCTTTCCCCTTTCTCTCTCTCTCTGTCTTTCCCCTTTCTCTCTCTCTGTCTTTCCCCTTTCTCTCTCTCTGTCTTTTCCCTTTTCTCTCTCTCTGTCTTTCCCCTTTCTCTCTCTCTCTGTCTTTCCCCTTTCTCTCTCTCTCTGTCTTTCCCCTTTCTCTCTCTCTGTCTTTTCCCCTTTCTCTCTCTCTGTCTTTTCCCCTTTCTCTCTCTCTGTCTTTTCCCCTTTCTCTCTCTCTGTCTTTCCCCTTTCTCTTTCTCTCTGTCTTTCCCCTTTCTCTCTCTCTCTCTGTCTTTCCCCTTTCTCTCTCTCTCTCTGTCTTTCCCCTTTCTCTCTCTCTCTCTGTCTTTCCCCTTTCTCTCTCTCTCTCTGTCTTTCCCCTTTCTCTCTCTCTCTCTGTCTTTCCCCTTTCTCTCTCTCTCTCTGTCTTTCCCCTTTCTCTCTCTCTCTCTGTCTTTCCCCTTTCTCTCTCTCTCTCTGTCTTTCCCCTTTCTCTCTCTCTCTCTGTCTTTCCCCTTTCTCTCTCTCTCTCTGTCTTTCCCCTTTCTCTCTCTCTCTGTCTTTCCCCTTTCTCTCTCTCTCTGTCTTTCCCCTTTCTCTCTCCTTCTGTCTTTCCCCTTTCTCTCTCTCTCTGTCTTTCCCCTTTCTCTCTCTCTCTCTGTCTTTCCCCTTTCTCTCTCTCTCTCTCTGTCTTTCCCCTTTCTCTCTCTCTCTCTGTCTTTCCCCTTTCTCTCTCTCTCTCTGTCTTCCCCTTTCTCTCTCTCTCTCTGTCTTTCCCCTTTCTCTCTCTCTCTGTCTTTCCCCTTTCTCTCTCTCTCTGTCTTTCCCCTTTCTCTCTCTCTCTGTCTTTCCCCTTTCTCTCTCTCTCTGTCTTTCCCCTTTCTCTCTCTCTCTGTCTTTCCCCTTTCTCTCTCTCTCTGTCTTTCCCCTTTCTCTCTCTCTCTGTCTTTCCCCTTTCTCTCTCTCTCTGTCTTTCCCCTTTCTCTCTCTCTCTGTCTTTCCCCTTTCTCTCTCTCTCTGTCTTTCCCCTTTCTCTCTCTCTCTGTCTTTCCCCTTTCTCTCTCTCTCTGTCTTTCCCCTTTCTCTCTCTCTCTGTCTTTCCCCTTTCTCTCTCTCTCTGTCTTTCCCCTTTCTCTCTCTCTCTGTCTTTCCCCTTTCTCTCTCTCTCTGTCTTTCCCCTTTCTCTCTCTCTCTGTCTTTCCCCTTTCTCTCTCTCTCTGTCTTTCCCCTTTCTCTCTCTCTGTCTTTCCCCTTTCTCTCTCTCTGTCTTTTCCCTTTTCTCTCTCTCTGTCTTTCCCCTTTCTCTCTCCCTCTCTCTGTCTTTTCCCTTTCTCTCTCCCTCTCTCTGTCTTTCCCCTTTCTCTCTCCCTCTCTGTCTCTTTTATTTGCAAAATAACAAATAAAAAATAAAAATAATGAACTGAAAATTTAATTAACACATTTTTATTTTTATTTTTATTTAATTTCTACTTGAATTGGAGTCTTTGACCTTCTTCTACAATGCTGAGTGCATCCTTGGGTACCACTATAAAAATTCAATCTTATATTAGGTTTAAAAAGTTATATGGTGTTATGTAATGAGTTTAAAAAGAACTTTGGGCTCTCCCAAGTCATTGCAGGTCATCCTGCTAGCGTTAACATAAAGGTGGTGATGAGTGACTGTCAACATAAAAAACGCATTGTTAACATTCTACATGCGCATTCCCTGAATTGAATGAATGTGGGATAAGAAATGAATAACATTTTTACATTTTGTGGTTGTTAAACTTTTCACAAACTGAGAATGTGCTCTATTTTTAACCTTAGGGTATGAAAACTTTGACATTGAGCGGTAATAGGTGTAACTTTTTTACTTACCCTCTGTATCTACTCCTCCTCACCTTTCTTTTTTTTTTAGAGAGCAGACACCACTGCCAGTCAGATAAATTGAAGAGCCAAATATATTATTAGTTTATAAGTGAGTTGAGAGAGAGTAAAACGTATAAAATGTCTAAACTTGCCGCAAACCTCTTTGTTTTTAATGAGATAAACAAAAATATTCTAATGAATGGGAGCATGGTCTTCTGACTGGGAGAAAAGTGTGGTATCTGTTCTTATACTACATGTCATTTTTTTTTTCTCTACTCGGTCGGTGAGGGAGGGTTTTTTCAAGACTGAGTCAGTTTTTATTTTTATCCCATTCCAAAATGTCCCGTTTTGAGGAGATGGATTTTCCCCCACATTAAAAACCGACCTTTTGTTTAACTCTACCCTCATAGGAGGCAAGTAAATAGGGATTAGCTAATTCACTGTTTGCTGTGAATATCCGCCTTTAAAATATTGTTTGAAAATGTGATTTTTTTTTTTCTGTTTTTTTTTCTTTTGTTAAATAAAAAAAAAATTCTATTTACTAGAGTGTATATACACACACACACACACTCACATATGAAGTGAGTGATGAGAATAACAATTGGAAAAGAACAATATGTATTGAATCATCAAGTAGTTTAAACAAGGAATATACACTTTTTTTACTTTCCTTAACTCATGGATTTTCAAAAATTCAAGCTTTTATCATCAGAGGAAATCATAGGGATGAAACAATAAAATTATATTACTGTTGAAAATATACAAAAGTTTTTATCAAAAACTGTATATTTTTTTATATTTTCAAATATGTGCTAACAGTAATATAATTTTACTGTTTCATCCCTATGATTTCCTTTGATGATAAAAGCTTGCATTTTTGAAAATCCATGGGTTAAGGAAAGAAAAAAAGTTTATTTATATATTCCATCTTTAAACTACTTGATGATGCAATAAATATTGTTCTTTTTCCAATCTTTATTTTCATCATTCATTTCATTTTATTATTGCTCTATCTCGTATATTAAGCATTGACTTTTCAAGATAGGATTATTTTAAAGATAAAATTTTATGTTTATTATCTATCCATTTATATATATATATATATATATATATATATATATATTTATATTTATATTATAGTAAACATTGGAATTTATTTCCGACATATACTTTAATAGTGTATATAGAGGGCTGGCCATAAGTTTAATTGAATATAATTATGAAAATAAAATATAACTGAGCAAATTTTTCGCCTATACAGAAGGACGAATTTAGCATGTATTAACTAGATTCTGAACAGCCTTCACTAATTCATCTGTTGTAATGGCATTAATTTCTTCAATGCAAACTTGTTGTTCACATAGATTGTCGTGTTTCTTGTAATGATAAATAAAATCCTTTTAGACAACCAATAATCTTGAATTTTTCCACAAGTCCATTTACAGAAGAGCAACTCTTCGCTCAATACGTTCACCAGATCTTATGCCTCTAGACTCTTATTTTGGGATTTGGGGATCCTAAAGTCTATTGCTTATCATGTTTGATAGCTCGAGATTATCCCTGGACAAGCTGTAGTTGTCAACCTCTAGTTTTTGAAAGGATTACTTGTGTGTGTTTACACAGGAATGTGGAAATATCCTGGTTTGTTCTCAGTTTGCGATAAGACACTGGAAGTGAAAAATCCTAGAACTTCTGTGGTTTCAAATGATCCATAAACTGGTTGTTCTTTATGGGAAATGCAGTATCCTTCCTTGAATCTTATATAAATAAATTTTGTCTGTCCATCCGTCAGTTACAAATTCTTTTAACGTAATACATACATTGCGGGATTTGTCTCCTTTCGAAATATCGGAGATCTTAACTACTTTTAGAAATGAAGAATATTGCATTAATTAAATGATAAATGCCCAACAAATGAAGCGGATGCCATGAACAAAAAACGAAACCTTTATCTTTAATCTGAGCTTCTACCAACTGACCTATTCAGACTTTCTTATAAGATAGCTTAAAACATTTTCTTAGCAAATAATTATAGCTTTGGCGTGACGTCGGATTTCATTTACGTCATGTTTCAAAACATGAATTCAAACATAAGCGATAATAAAATATAAATAAATGAATAGGTAAACATTATCAATAGCAATGGAAATTATCTTAATAATTCAAGACAATTTATTTTGCTTTAACTATGTATTGTATGTAGTTCTTTCACAATTATATAATTCTCCTTGCCTAGCAAAAATATGCGACCGGAGACAGGTATATATTTGCTAGTTTAAAAAAAAAAAAAAATTGATGTGCAATGCTTAGTGGTTTTTCCCTGTTATGGTTGGCATACATCAGAGATCAACAGTCACTTTTCTTCAATGTCGTCATGAAGACTGTCACTGGGGATCTTTTAGTAGCCTGTCCCGTGGATGCTTTTGTGTGTGAATGATGTCATATTGGTTTCTGAAAATAAACTCTATCAGCAATGATAAGTGCAATCTTGGAATGAACAGATCTCATGGTTTGGCTTGATACTGAACATCAGGAAAATTGAGTACTTGACCACCGATAAAGATGAGCGAGGGGACCATCCAGATAAATGGACAGGTTTTCCCAAGACGAGTGATTTCAAATAACACAGTTTAACTATTAGCAATGACTGCAGTAATCCTGACAAAAAATCACCGCTCGAATCGATGCTGCATGACTGAAATGGCGTGCTGCTACTGGTGTCCTTTGTGATAGACTTAAGTCCAAGATGTACCAAATTGGCTCTGAGTGTTGGCCGTCGACGAAGGAATTAGAAAGAAGACCTCATGGAGGTGAAGATGCTGCATTTGACTTTCCATCTGATCACTTTTACCCTTAAAATTCATGTATTCTCTACCTTTTTACATAGCCCATGCATTCCCTATGTTTTTACCCTGACAATTCATGTTTACTTCAATTATGTTTAGAGAATTTTAGCATGGACCCTTTTCATTAGTAATTACGTCTGCAATTTCCACCCTTTTTATGTAACATGTGTTATCATGTATCTTTTACACTTGCCTTTGACTCAACTTCCTTGTGATAAATAAATGTGTGTATGCAAATTCAATTATCTCTGTATGATGACCGTTTCTCCATCCTTTTATTCCGTTACCTACATTAGCACAACATATTATAGAAGGCGACAGCGTGTTGAAGAAAAAACTCCAACACGTGCATCGCTAGAATACCCGTCCCAGGACGGGTAAAAATGAATTCCCAGAACAGAACATTTTTGCTCCATTTTTATGACTCTTTAGGAAGATTAAAATCAAGATATAATACTACAAAACCTTATGTCTAGAATCCTTAATGTAATTTTGATAAATATACATTACGTGATTTTTTATTCTAGAAAATGCCTAAAATTTAAGGCTTAAGCTTAAGGAGTCTTAAGAAACAATTAAAATTCAGTAAATCTTGTTTATTTAATGCCTAATGACTTTGGATCAAATTTAATGTGAATTTGTGAGTTTGTGCCTATATTATGCTCCCTAAAAACCTTCAAAATACTCCCAAAAAATGAATTTGCGGAAATGTTTGGGCTCGGGTATTGCATTTGACTTTCCATCTGAGCACAGCCTATTTCTGGTCCTCATTCCACTACTGCAGTACTACCCTTTGTTTATTGGGATGTTACTTAATACTGCGTCTTCAGAGTAGCCTGAAAAAAAAAGCATCTTCATTTGGGTTTGGGCTGAAACAATACAATCTGGATATTGTTACTCTTTCAGAAACAATAAAGAGGAGGGAGTCGAGGAGAGAATTGTGTGTGACTTTGTCTCATTTGTGGTTTACCAACTGATATAAATGATCTAATGTCAATGCATGTCCTCTGTCACGATCCAATGACTTTTGTGACATACATACATATAGAGGAAGTATGAAAGCAAGTTCAGGGAGAGAGGAAAGAAAATTAAACTAAATAAGATGATGTACTATTTCACTCAATATAATTTGAGTGACTGAAATAAGATTTAGCTGGTGAAGCACTTAAGAGAAGGGAAAAATGTTTTGATCAAAATTTTAGTATCATTGTCTTGATTTTAATCTTCACAAGGGAATATACAAGTGGTGCAAAACTGTTCTGGGAATTGATTTTACCCGGTGGGTGGGTGTGATAGATCGATAGATAGATTACAAAGAACCTTTGTTTGCCTGTGCCGTGTTGTCCAAACGTGAAGAAGCCATAAATAAATCTGCCGGTTCTAACTTTTGTGGGGGTCGTCATACCTTTTTTGGTGATAACTTCCTCCACAAATAAAAATAATAATAAGAAGATTTACATGCAAAATCAACGGAAGTTTATTTACTGAAATAAACTATTAACAAATAGAATATATTTCTTTTTGTAATGAGTTCATGAGTCCTTCCTTTAGTTTCAGGGTAAGTAAAAAGAAGAATGTCTTTTCTTTTGTTGAAATGTTCATTTGTTATAAAATGTTAAAAGAGGCAATAGGTAATGTTCGCCTGTGAAATTGTATGAAGCGCGCGAAAGGGTGAAATGGAAGAGTGATAGTAAGATGCGTGTAACCTCCGGATGAAAAGTCGGTTGAAAGAGAAAGTTTGATGTTTGTGTGTGCTTAAATACTATTTGGATAGGCTCCAGCGAGCTTAAGGAGAAAAGTTTAGAGAATATGTCTTTGGAGAAATCTCATTGGACAGAAATATCACGTGGTGTGCTCTCAACTACGTCCGCTCGTTTTGAGTTGATTTAATATATAAGGCCACATCGGAATTTGCGTGGGCGTTATTTTTTATTTGTCACGCGCCAATACAATTATATTCACTCTGCGCGCCTAAATTGTATTTATCCCAAACAACAATTTTTATTCGAATCTTAACCGTGTCAACTGGCACAATACTCCCCCCAGATTGAAAAAAAGGAAAAAAATTTTTTTTTTTTTTTAATATGTAATGTATTCCTTGAAATGTTTCGGCCAGTGGACTTTCCTACTTGTTTTTGTCGTAGGTTTGACGTTCCCGTCACTTTCTGCTGGACTCCCATGTTCTAAGGGAATTTGTTCTGGTGGGGAAATTGTCTGAGGGTGTTCCTCAATGTATGCTGGTTTAATTCGGTCGATCGCGATGTTGTCTTTCCTGTTTTTCCTTTGGAGAGTGAAATATTTTTCACTTCTGTCCAAAACTTGGTATGGTCCTGTGTAATTTGGATAAAATGGCTTTTTGACTGTATCGTTCCTAATAAATACATATTTGCATGTGTGAAGGTCATTTGGCATATGTGTTTGTTTGTCAGCCCTCCTGGTGGGTGTAAATTTGAGAGAAGACATTTTGTTCTTTAATTCCGTCACAAATGTATTTGTGGGTGAAATGTCTGCGTATGCATCAAAATATTGTCCAGGTAGTGTGACTGCTGATCCAAAAACTACCTCCGCTGGCGTGCTTTGTAAATCCTCTTTCATCGTGTTTCGGATCATTAATAGGATTGATGGTAAATTATCTGACCAGTCTGCGTTGTTATGACTCGTAGCCAAAGAAGTTTTTAGCTGTCTGTGGAAGCGTTCGACGAGGCCGTTCGAGCAAGGGTGATAAGCCGTTGTCTTTATGTGGGATGTTCCCAACAATTGGTTGAATTCTGCGAAGAGTTTCGATTGAAATTGCGAGCCTCTGTCCGTTGTGAGTACTGACGGTACTCCAAAAATCGCTATCCAGTCTTTTAATATTGTTACAGCTACTGTCGCCGCTGATGTGTCCTTCACGGGTATGGCTGTTGGCCATCTGCTGAACCTGTCGACTATGGTGAGAATGTGGGTGTGTCCTTTCGAGGGGGGTAATTGCCCCACCAAGTCAACATGGATATTGGTAAACCTGGCATCTGGCGTACTGAAAGTACCCAGTGGTGACTTTGTATGCCTGTATATTTTATTCTTTTGACAGGATACACACGTCTTGGTCCAATTTCGAATATCTGTATTCATTTTCAGCCAAACGAAACGGTCTGCTATTATTCTTACCGTGGCTCGTTTGCCTGGATGAGATAAATTGTGGAAATGTTGAAAAACATGTCGTCTGATGCTTGGCGGTATGTATGGACGTGGTTGTTTTTTCGTTGTATCACAATAAAATGTTGTTGTACTAAAAGGTACAGGCATTTCCTTCAGTTGCAAAGACGTTTTCTGTTGTACGTCAGTGAGTGTCTCGTCCGTCTTTTGTTCTTGTGCAATTAATTCCATACTCAGCGAACTGGAATTTATCGAAGTTATTGCAGCTCGTGATAATGCGTCCGCCACGATGTTTTCTTGTCCCTTGACGTATCTGATGTCTGTAGAATATTGAGCAATATAATCAAGATGTCTGATTTCTCTTGGGCCATATTTATCTATGTGTGTATGCAGTGCATACGTTAACGGTTTATGGTCAGTGTAAATACAAAAGTTTCTTCCTTCCAACAGATGTCTAAAATGTTTAATTGCCAAATAAATTGCTAATAGTTCCCTTGAAAAGGTACTGTACTTTGTCTGTGTCTTGCTCAGTTTGGCTGAAAAAAACGAAATAGGGGTCATTGTATTCCCTGTCAGTTGGTGTATAACTGCTCCTACAGCTATGTCTGATGCGTCTGTTGTAAGTGTAAGTTTCGATTCCTCACTGTCCTTAATATTATTCAATTTTGTGAAATTGACTAAGGCAGTTTTAGCTTGATGGAAAGCTTTCAAAGCTGATCCTTCCAGTTTTAATTGTTGGTTTTTCGTTTTGTTCTTCAATAATGACGTTAACGGTGCAAGGATTGTGGAACAGTTGGGTAAAAATCGTCTGTAATAATTAATTACACCTATGAAGCGACGAATTTGTCTAACAGACGTAGGTTGTGGAAAATTCGTAATGGCACTTACTTTTTCGGGTAATGGTGATATTCCATCCTTATCAATTGAATGTCCGAGGAAATTTACTTCTTGCTGACCGAAAATACATTTGTTCAAGTTTATTTTTAAACCGTAATGGGACAGTCTTTGGAAAACTTGTTCCAAGTGTTGTTTATGTTCGTCGAGGTTTCTACTAGAAATTAGGACATCGTCCACGTATGCGAATACGAATGGGAGGTCCCTAAAAACCTTGTCTATCAACCTTTGGAAGGTTTGACAGGCGTTCCTAAGTCCGAATGGCATTCTGACAAATTCGTAAAGTCCAAATGGCGTGGTCAGTGCTGTTTTATGGATATCTTCTTCCGCCACCGGTATTTGGTGATATGCTTTCACTAAATCCAGTTTGGAAAATATCGTGGCGTTTTGCAGTCCGATTGCGAAATCGTGAATGTGTGGGATAGGGTATCTATCCGGTACAGTTTGTGCATTTAATCTCCTGAAATCGCCGCAAGGACGCCATGTTGTCGCGTCTGATTTCTGTACCATATGTAGAGGAGATGACCAGGCACTTTTGGAAGGTCGAATAATTCCTTGTTGTAAAATGCGTTGGAATTTGTCCTTTGCGATCTTGTACTTATCCGGCTTCAAACGTCTGGGGGTAGCGTAGACGGGTTGTCCACTCGTTTTAATATAATGCCTTGCATTATGTTTTATATCATCCGCGACTGTGAATGGTTGAGTAAGTTGTGGGTATTTTTGAAACAGCCGACGAATGTACGTCTCTTCAGGAAAGGCAGAACTAATCCCAGTAGACTGGTATCTTGTGGTGATACCTTTTTTTACGATTTTTGTTTGGTTATCAGTCAGTGTGCGATTAGTCCTGTCCACTGATAGATTATATCGTGCTAGGAAATCTGCTCCTAATATTGGTGTCGTCACATTGGCTATGGTAAAATTCCACGAAAATGTGCGACGCAAGCCGAGATTGACGCTTAAGTACTTTTCACCGTATGTCGGTATTTGTGTGCCATTAGCTGCCTGGAGGTGGTAAGGCTGTGGAGTAGCTTTCTGTTTACTTAGCGCTGGTATCACGCTTATTTCGGCTCCGGTATCTATTAAGAAGCTATATCCGTGATTACTGTCACGAATGAAAAATAGACGACCTTTAGTGGAAAATCCAGCAACAGTTGTCGTCTCTACTGGCTGGAATGATCGTTTCCCTGATTCTTGTTTTCAAAAGTGCAAGGATAAGTGCAACGCCTCACCTGTGTCAAATTTTTTGTGGTAAAAACAGATTTCGTTCGCTCGTTCTCGTGTGTTGCTTCGACCTCTGCTAAAACTCTGTTTTCGGTAGTTCGGTCGATTATTAAATGAGTAACGACGGTTTTTTTGCATTAATTCCTGCAATTTACGAGTGAGGTTTTCGACCGTAGTTTTTAGTTCGGCCACTTCGTCGTCTCTCGTCTGTTTTGGCTGTGCTTGTGCTGAGTTTACTCTGCGGCTCCTCAGATTTTCATGAATTCGGTCCGCCATGTCGGCTAGTTTTACCGTGCTTGTCTCTTCTGTTGTGGGTGCCAGAATTTGTACTGTTGTGTCTGGGAGTTTATCCAGCCACAAACTTCTCATTATATTTTCGGACATTTTGTTGTCTCCTAGCAATGATCGCATGTATCGTAAAAGTTGCGACGGTGTGCGATCTCCCAATTCTACTTGGGTGAAGAGATTGCGTAACATTGTCTCGTTTGATAAGCCAGTCCGTCTCAAAATAGCCTCCTTAAGTTCGTCGTATGGATTATTTTCTGGTACGTTCTCCAATAAATCAGTCACTTCCTCGACGACGTCTGCCGGGAGTTTTTCAACCAAATAACAATACTTGGTTCGCTGAGACGTAATCCGTTTTGCGTCGAAAAGGGCCTGGATCTGGATAAACCACGTCTTTATATTGGTGGGATTAAAAGCTGGAATATTTAGCGTTAATGTAGCTAGAGGTGTTTCAACGCGGGGAGCTTCCATTTTTCTGTTTTTGTTTGAAAGTGATTTTAAAGCCTTTAAACTGTCGGTTGATTTTTTAATTTCGACTTAATAGCAACTACCGGCGTAACTCGCTAATTTGTTGCTACATTGTACTGAGATCCACGCTTCGTCTGACGGCTTGTATCATCCCTTGAAATTCGCATCGTCTTTTTCTTCCTTTGAGTGTTACCGCACGCATGATATCGCCAGTAAGTTAGGAAACCGCGTGTAGCTTATAAGGAGATTCCGTTGTGCATGCAATTCTAAGTCGTGGTCACCAACTTGTGGGGGTCGTCATACCTTTTTTTGGTGATAACTTCCTCCACAAATAAAAATAATAATAAGATTTACATGCAAAATCAACGGAAGTTTATTTACTGAAATAAACTATTAACAAATAGAATATATTTCTTTTTGTAATGAGTTCATGAGTCCTTCCTTTAGTTTCAGGGTAAGTAAAAAGAAGAATGTCTTTTCTTTTGTTGAAATGTTCATTTGTTATAAAATGTTAAAAGAGACAATAGGTAATGTTCGCCTGTGAAATTGTATGAAGCGCGCGAAAGGGTGAAATGGAAGAGTGATAGTAAGATGCGTGTAACCTCCGGATGAAAAGTCAGTTGAAAGAGAAAGTTTGATGTTTGTGTGTGCTTAAATACTATTTGGATAGGCTCCAGCGAGCTTAAGGAGAAAAGTTTAGAAAAATATGTCTTTGGAGAAATCTCATTGGACAGAAATATCACGTGGTGTGCTCTCAACTACGTCCGCTCGTTTTGAGTTGATTTAATATATACGGCCACATCGGAATTTGCCTGGGCGTTATTTTTTATTTGTCACGCGCCAATACAATTATATTCACTCTGCGCGCCTAAATTGTATTTATCCCAAACAACAATTTTTATTCGAATCTTAACCGTGTCAACTGGCACACTTTTCTTCCCTCTGATCACAAAAACTGCATTTTTCTTCCTTTCTCTTGTTATATTCGTCCTCTTTTTTTTTCATCACTTTAATAAAACATTTTAATGTAAAAATGTAATTTACAATTAATATTTAAATGTATTGATTTAACTTTTGTTTTTTATTATGCCCATTTCATATTGATAGTAATTATATATTTTATAAATATTTATCTAATTTACAAATTTCAGGAGCTGTGTATCTGATTTACCGTCCACAGAACTACAGGGTAAGTGTTTATTATACTAATAGTATTTTTTAAAAAATTTGATCACAAAACTAAATCCGCCAGAATGCATTTTGGCTTCTTCGTAAATAAATGAATCTTTTGTTAATAGTTGAAAAAGAAATGTTTTAAATTGACTTTAAAATTCTTAGCAAATTCTCATGTATTAAACGACTGAAAGTTTTGAAAGCTATTTACATCCAATAATTTTATAAAAATTTGGTTGAATACTTTAATCACCAAATGTTAACGTAATAATTAAATTTTAATTTCTTTTAAAAAAAAAAATAAATAAAAAAATTTTTTTTTAAATTTGGTAAAAATAAAAGCAACATTTTATTAAAAGAAAAATGTAAAGGCTCCTGATAAACGCCAGGTAGGTACAGCGCATTCAGGATAAATTCTTTGCAATTTAATGTCTTTACTATTTATTTATTTACATAAATATATTTCATAAGTATAATGATAAAAATATCAGCAATACACAAATATTTTCTTTTTTGTCGGCCGTAACTTTTGAAATTATAAATTATTTTGTTTATTTCTAATATTAATTCATTACATATTAATTTATTATTACATATTAATGTATACCAGCTCCTTGAACGGTGTTAGTACAGTACATGAGTATTGATTTACTCCTCTCCAGGAGTTAGGCACAAGGCCAGTTTTTATCTTACTCCCACAAGTAAGATGTGACCCAAGGTCGGGTCGGGAAAGTGGGGTTTAAAAATTGCCTGGGCAGCCTCGTCTGCATTCCCCGGTAGGGGCACCTCAGGCAGTAAGCAATAAACTTACTCCTCCCCAAAGAGGGGAGGCGAAGCCTGGGAGGGTGGACCTCCTAGAACTGCACAGGACAGACCCATAGACCGGCGTAAATCAAGCCCCGAAGGCCAAGACAATACCAGTCTATGGGGTGCAGTATCCATCGGAACAGATACTACACTTTGATCTTAGCCAAAAGACCAAGTTAATGAGTATGTCAGTTTCCATCTTTACCTAGCTTCTATTGCTTTATAATTAGTATGAAGAAAAATTTTATGAAGAAAAAAAATATGCTACTTAATATTTGCATAAGAGTAAGTAACTATGATAATTGTGTTGACATATTGTTTTTATGGGTAAAAAAACAGAATTATTTTTTTATTTATTTATTTATTTATTTTTTAATTTAAAGCAAAAATAATTTGCTTTAAATTAATGACGAATACCCTTTACGTCTACTTTTTTGGCTGATTATTTAAAAAAAAAAGGTCTTAGTTTAAAAAAATATTTGTAATGTTTGTTAATTTCTTTAAATTTATAGAACACTTATTCACTTAAAAAATCCTTTAGGCGTAAATGAGATTTGAACACTGGTATTAATATCATAAAAACTACTGCCTTAGTAATGTGTACTCTGCCTATTTTTTTTTTTTTGTCAACCAATCACATTTGTATTTGCCAATGAACAAAGTTAAAAAATGCCGTCATTTTTTAATAGTATATAGATTCTTTTAATTTGCAAAAATCTCCGTTCATAAAGTTTAGATATTCTTTTGACAAAACCTTTCTATGAAGATATATTTCCTTGGTTTAAAACGGGAGCAGAAAGGAAATTCCAAAGGCAAACAGTCGGAGGAAAGAAGCTATCAGAGTAGAAAATCTTCGGCAGCATCTAGAGAATTCTACAGTGACGGGGTATTATTGTTGAGTTGGAGCACATTAGGTGACATTGTAAAGCAAGCACAGGTGTGCAACGCTGCGACTTGGCAGACAGTGCGGGGCCTATTAGGTTAGAAATTTTTTTTTTTTAACTCTGCCCAAGAGGAAGAAGCTCGGGATTGTGTTTATTCTAGTACAGCATTGTGTTGCCGATGCTTCAAAGTGAAGCTGAAGTAACCTCTCCACAGCACAAAGCCTGAGTAATTAAGTATCGAGGACAATATGTTACCATGTAGAAAACTCATCTCTCCACATTGCTGGAATGGTCTATTACAAAGGAAACACCAATACAGTGATGCCACAGTATTTGCCAGAACGTTGCTGTATTCGGACCGCTTTGGAGACTTCACCTTCGGATTTTTCCTCAGGGTTGACTCACGATGTCTTTCCGATGAATGGGTATGGCTGTAAGGCAGCGGAGGTCAGTTTTCCTTTTTTTTAGATGAGTTGCCTTTCCAGACTGATGAGCTCCATTTACCCAGAGCATTGGTTTTTAGACGTCAGGTAACCAAACTTAACCGCTTCTTCTACCACAGTTACTACAACTGTAAAAACCCTGCCCATAACTACATTTGTCGACCCCCAGCTCCCAAACATTTGTGCCATGGTTTTCTCTCCATCTTCCTCTTGTTCTGGCCGTGTCATCTCTCGTATTGGCACGTGCACTTGTTTACAAGTTGTATACAAAAATAAAAGCAACGCAGATTTATGCAATAAAAATACAAACAGATATATGCATTGTATTTTTGACTTGTTGGTAACGGGGGGGGGGGGGGGCATCACTAGCATGCACATCCAAATTCATAAAACCTAACTGAGATCATTTGCCTGTCGAGGCAAGTTATTGCCCACTCGAGGTCATCTACTCGTCAGCTCATTTTATCGTCTGCTCGAACAACTCTGACTCACCGTACTCCCCGGGTCTATCCCAATCTCTTCTAAGTCGAACTCTGATTTACACTCGGTCTTATCTCTAAGCCACACAAGAAGGCAAGGAACTGGACTTGGTTATCAGAGGCTGTTGGAGACACATGCTGTGAGGGGCTTTTTATAGACAATAGGAGCTTGTCTCCATTGTCACCCCTTGATTATGACAAACTTGGAACCAATGATTATTTCCTCAGACTATTATGTGTGTCTATCAATGCAACTCAATATACAGAATGTTTAGATAGTGGAAAAGTTCCTACTAAATCTGTGTATGCTATCTCTAAGATATGCTGAGTGGTGGATGTGAACTCGGTGCAATCACAAGGATGAAGGCAACATTGATGAAATTTAGTGAGCTGTTGCCTCTGATAGTTTTGCAGACTGTTCTCCTCTACATCTGTGGTAAGTTGTATAGCAGCTGTGTCAGAAGCATAATGTTATATGGCACCGAATGCTGAGCCCTTACCTAGTCCTCTTGCCCGACCGCAGTGCAATGACAGATCCATGATTAGATGGATCTGCAATGTGAAATCTGACCAAACTCAGCACATAAGTCGGAGGATTTGCTGAAAACACTACATTTGCCCAGCACAGAGGTTATCGTAAGGACGAATCAGTTACACTGGTACCGTCATGTGTAATATTCACCCTCAGAAAACTTCTCACACCTGCCAGTATCCTATATCTCTACAAAGCCAATATTCGTGCATGCATGAAGTATTGTTGCCACATGTGAGCTGGTGCACTAACTGCTAGTCTCTTCATCTTAGACAGTCTAGAAAAAGAGTTTCTAATCTAATAGGTCTCCCACTATCGACCAAGCTCCCATCCCTTAACTGTAGAGGTCCCCAGATGCCGGAAGGCTTTCTACTCTAATAGCTTTCTTCCTCAAACTGCTAGCCTTTAAAATTCGCTCCATGCTCCCTGTTTTTCTGACTACTAACATGCAGAAATTATGTAATGTGAACAAAAATCTCGCTGCAACCCCCCCCCCCTTTCCAGCTCTCCCACTTAGTATGCTCCTATAAATATGCCTCCTAATTCACAGTTGCCCTTTACGTCTTGGTTGCAATGTGCCTTGTTGGGGTGAATAAAAGGTAGAAAAAAAAAACGTTGCAAAGCATGGATGTTTTGAATCGCAGAAAGGTTGGTCAGTCAAAAAAGACTTGGAAGCAAGTGATTAGACAAGACCGTACAGAATGAAATTTGGAGGTTTGAGAAATATCCAAAAATGTCTGACTTCTGGACACTGGGGAAAGTGACATGAAATGAATAGAAGATGCACAAAAATCTTACGTCTGCTGTGAAAACATGCAAAGATGATTGACTTTCGCATGTTACTGACTGATGGAAGTTCACGGAACACACGTTATCACACCACCTTTTCAGTGGTTTACCTCTTTTCTGAATTCTTCCATTATTCCATTCTAGACATATCTTACTTTTTGCGTGTTTGTACAGTTCTAACACTTTCGATTTAACTTCAGGCGATATGGGCGCGAGTTTCATCTTTACGGAAAAAAATTCTTTATTCTAATGATTCGTCGGCAGGGCCACGAATTCATCCACTGCAACCCCATAAAGAAGGGTAACCCCCCCCCTCATTCCTGAAAATGGGGACACCTGTTTTTCCATTTAATTATTTTCAATTATTGATTTGGTTTGAGAATGAAAATTTTCCAATCGAGATGACTTTACATGCTAGGTTATCTATTTCTCTCATATGTAAAAAAACTACTTTTCCATTTTGCCTTTTCGTGTTTCCATGTGATTTTCTGGTAACATCAAAATCACCATTGCATTAATAATTCTCTACTTTCTGTTGTCCCTAATTTACATTATACTTTCTAGAAGCAATGTTTTCTCTGAATATAAAATAATTATTCTACCTATAGGATTCCATTTGACAAATTTATTCAGCATTAAATAACTATGAACCCCACACGCGTGCATGGTGGTCTCGTCGACCTCACACGTGCACACGATCGTCGTAGTGGCAATAAAAAAAATATATAGATCGAAATTCCTCTCGGCCGGGATGGCGAAAGATCATTCAAAGCAGAACAAAAGGAAAAGAACAATGTTCAACAACTCGGTCGGTTTTTTTTTGTATAGAAGAGTAATTATTAATAAAATAAAAGAATTGATTTTACATTAGATTAATGTCTACCGTACTCGTAAAAGTTGTTTTCTCTAAGTTATCTCGTTAGTTCTCTATGTGCGCGAATCCTTTACGAGTAGTTTAATAACAAATTAACTGGCGATGGTGAGGATTTCGTCCGGTTTTCTTTTCTTCACCACGCATGGCATCATCGGCGTGCGTCTGACGAACGTCCAACACTCTCAAAAATTCAACTCTATCTGCTCTGTACTGCTGTGTGTGTGTGAATTTGTTTCACAAGTTGTCGTTTAAGTCACTAATCAGTGGGCGAAGCGACTGTGAGGATTTCGTCTGGTTTTCTTTTCTTCGACGCACGCCATCTTGGCGCGCGCCGAGCAAACGTCTGACTCTGTCTCAATCCAACTCTAACTCTGACTGTCTCGTGTCTACTCTTCTCTATTCTTTTATTGAAGATGTCTATCGTCATACGCCCCCCTTCTCTGCCATCTTTCTTCCTGCGTCTCCTCCTCCCTTAAGGAGGGTGGGAACACGAGCCTCGCTCCCCCCTTCCTTAAAATAAATGGAATTTTCTTTCTGGCCTGGCGTTATCGCAAAAACAATTGCTTTCTCATTCTGTCACACAGCTGGCGATGATCTCTGACCGAGTTTCGTGATTAACGATGACAGGCCCAACTGACTATCTGCCAAGTGCAAGCAGCCCTCCCAGAATCGTGAATATTATTAGAATTAAATTTAAGATCATGGATTTACATTATCTCTAACTTCCCATCTGGCAACTGTCTCCTTACTTGGGGAGGCAATGGATTTTGACTGAAAAACACGACTTAACTAGACTGACTGACGCCTTGTTCCCGTTGTTTGAATAAGTTCGTTTCTACGTCAAATATATACTAGTTTTATATTTCCACTTCGTCTCTACGCAGGGTCTAGCATCATCACCAAGATGCATACTAGCGCGTAACCAGAGTACCCGATCCCCATGGGGCCCCGGATACTTTGTCACATCACCAATAGATGGTTGATATGCCGTAAAACAAAGCAAACCTAATATGAATCGTTAATCTTATTCTACACGTTGCTCTCATTATTTTATTTTGAAAGTCTTTCCCAAATTTGTCTGTCCGTTTAAGACCCTCAAGACCATAAAGCACTACTGGCAGTACATACGTGTTGATAATCTCAGTTTTTATCTATGTTCGGTTTGACGTGAAAACTAGCTTGTTTTTTATTAAAAGCTGCCCATCCAAAGACCTATGCAGTGTTGTAATGCTTGTAGCAGAAATCACATCCTAAGTAGTTAAATGCATCAACTGTGATATAGTTTCTTTATCATTAGTTTCAGAGTTTGTTGGTTTGTCTGTAATCATTTGGTTTCCGAGCAGTTTATTTTCAAACCTATTTACAACACTTTTAGACTTAGGAATCAAATACTTGTAGGCCATCCCTTGAGTCACTAATGGCTGCAATGTCGTCAGAATAACTCACATTTGATATTCTGTGTCCACTAATCAAAAATCCAGATTTGCATTTTCTACTTCAAGAACAGTTTCAACACACAAGAATGACTGACAAGAGATCCCCTTGCTTAACTCTTTTCTTAATTTCTATCCATCTTTACGTTCCTATCCCTGTGTTAATACAATTGGTATAATTGGCATTAATTTCCTCTTGTGAATACTGTTGTCTGCTGGTCAGTTGCAATTATGTTTGCTTATAAAACTTGCTACAATTTGATTGGATAATTTCTTCATTCAAGGTTTCATTATTCTGAACTAACCATGCAAATTGGTAATTTCCTCTCAGTTCATTCTTGGAAAAAAAAACATTTTCTGCATTCCTTTTAGATCTCATCTATATCATCGTTTCTTATCTGCATCGTTTCTTATCTGCATCATTTCTTATCTGCATCATTTCTTATCTGCATCATTTCTTATCTGCATCATTTCTTATCTGCATCGTTTCTTATCTGCATCGTTTCTTATCTGCATCGTTTCTTATCTGCATCA
Source organism: Sepiola atlantica (assembly GCA_963556195.1). NCBI lineage: Eukaryota > Metazoa > Mollusca > Cephalopoda > Sepiida > Sepiolidae > Sepiola > Sepiola atlantica. Next base: position 140,628,154 of record OY744522.1, read on the forward strand.
TTTCTTATCTAAATCTTATCTGAAGCAATGATGATAGTTTTCTACTTGAATTATATGGTAGATAGATACAATGTCAGTATGATGATAGTACAAAGCTTACATTTTCCACCTCAAAGTTACTATTTGTGGGGACATTAGTAAGGCTTGAATTGATGGTCCAAGAAACTTTGAGACATCGTTATAAAACGTATTTAGACATCATCCACTTTCAATTGATGACCTTGTTTAATGATTGTTACTGCGATTTCTGCCTCATTGTGGAAACTCTTTGAATATCTATAGCTAACTAATATATATATATATATACACACACATTGAACCCCTGCTATTCGCGGGCTCACCATTCACGGATTTTCAGCATAGACATTGACTTAACATTTTCTTCATAAATTTGGTAGAACTTACAAATATGATAATCATTTAATTCCAACTAAGGCTAATATGTATAAAAAAAAACGCAATTATTCCATAGGATTCATATTAAATGCGGCTCATACAAAAACATTGATATTCCAAATTTTTACGAACTTTATACGAAAGTGAAATATTAAAAAATCAACCAAGTCCCAGAAAGGGCTAATCTATGCTTTCATGCAAAAAACACATGCTAATGTACAAAAACCTGATTTTTAGTGAACTTTGAAGTATCAAAATCTATTTGCGGATGTGTCTAGAACGTGACCCTTGCGAATAGCGGGGGAGCCTACTGCATATCCAAGTTTTTGATTAAAACATTTTATTTATTGTCTCCAGGCAGCTGTTTCACCCATAGAAAACCATAAGTACTTTTTGTTAATTACATAACAAAAATGTTATCCAGGGCTCATTAGTGGAAGTCCACAAATGCTGGTATTTTTTTATGTAATTAAAAAAATGTACTTTTCTCATATTTGAGCTCTGGTGTGACGAGCTATTCTTATAAATAGTAAAAATTACCACTGAGCTGTCTTTTGTGTGTGTGCACCCACGAGCTATACGCTATAACCTGATGAGTTATGTAAGTCAAAGCTTGGATAATAATAAATTTATAAAATGACCTATTCAGTGATTCAGCTTTTACCATCCTCACATCCTTATTTATAACAATATTGCAACAGATGTCTGTATGACAAACACCTGTTGTAATATATTGTTAGAATTATATTATTTATTGTATCTACAGTAGAAAAGGAGTTGAGGAAAGAGACAAAATAATAATTCACTTTTTCTTTTTTTTTAATCTCAAAATATATTTCAATTGTTCGTGTTTTTATCAAGTAGTCATGGCTCGATTTCGTATTTTTTTTCATCTTTTTATTGAAAAAAAATGCTCTATTATATATATTTTTTAAAAATCTGTGTGTATAGTAAATATATATATATATATATATATATATAGATATAGATATTTTCATGTATATACACATAATATAATATATTATGTATAGATATTTTCATGTATATACACATAATATAATATATTATGTATAGATATTTTCATGTATATACACATAATATAATATATTATGTATAGATATTTTCATGTATATACACATAATATAATATATTATGTATAGATATTTTCATGTATATACACATAATATAATATATTATGTATAGATATTTTCATGTATATACACATAATATAATATATTATGTATAGATGTTTTCATGTATATACACATATAATATATTATGTATAGATGTTTTCATGTATATACACATATAATATAATATATTATGTATAGATGTTTTCATGTATATACACATATAATATAATATATTATGTATAGATGTTTTCATGTATATACACATATAATATAATATATTATGTATAGATGTTTTCATGTATATACACATATAATATAATATATTATGTATAGATGTTTTCATTTATATACACATATAATATAATATATTATGTATAGATGTTTTCATTTATATACACATACAATATAATATATTATGTATAGATGTTTTCATGTATATACACATACAATATAATATATTATGTATAGATGTTTTCATGTATATACACATACAATATAATATATTATGTATAGATGTTTTCATGTATATACACATATAATATAATATATTATGTATAGATGTTTTCATGTATATACACATAATATATTATGTATAGATGTTTTCATGTATATACACATATAATATAATATATTATGTATAGATGTTTTCATTTATATACACATATAATATAATATATTATGTATAGATGTTTTCATGTATATACACATACAATATAATATATTATGTATAGATGTTTTCATGTATATACACATACAATATAATATATTATGTATAGATGTTTTCATGTATATACACATATAATATAATATATTATGTATAGATGTTTTCATGTATATACACATAATATATTATGTATAGATGTTTTCATGTATATACACATATAATATAATATATTATGTATAGATGTTTTCATGTATATACACATATAATATAATATGTATAGATGTTTTCATGTATATACACATATAATATATTATGTATAGATGTTTTCATGTATATACACATATAATATAATATATTATGTATAGATGTTTTCATGTATATACACATATAATATATTATGTATAGATGTTTTCATGTATATACACATATAATATATTATGTATAGATGTTTTCATGTATATACACATATAATATATTATGTATAGATGTTTTCATGTATATACACATATAATATAATATATTATGTATAGATGTTTTCATGTATATACACATATAATATATTATGTATAGATGTTTTCATGTATATACACATATAATATAATATATTATGTATATATGTTTTCATTTATATACACATATAATATAATATATTATGTATAGATGTTTTCATGTATATACACATACAATATAATATATTATGTATAGATGTTTTCATGTATATACACATATAATATAATATATTATGTATAGATGTTTTCATGTATATACACATAATATATTATGTATAGATGTTTTCATGTATATACACATATAATATAATATATTATGTATAGATGTTTTCATGTATATACACATATAATATAATATGTATAGATGTTTTCATGTATATACACATATAATATATTATGTATAGATGTTTTCATGTATATACACATATAATATAATATATTATGTATAGATGTTTTCATGTATATACACATATAATATATTATGTATAGATGTTTTCATGTATATACACATATAATATATTATGTATAGATGTTTTCATGTATATACACATATAATATATTATGTATAGATGTTTTCATGTATATACACATATAATATAATATATAATGTATAGATGTTTTCATGTATATACACATATAATATATTATGTTTAGATATTTTCTGTATCTACTTCAACAGTGCTCAATAAGTGATTAGAGCTTAATAGTAGTGTGAAAATATATCATGTGAGTAAGCTACATTGTAGTTTCCTGTCTGTTTGTTTATCAACTCCTAGAGTTTTAAGTATAGGCCTCCATATAAGATACATTCTGAAACTATATTACCTAGAGTACTTGGATCAGTATGCTTCATTTTGATCAAAGGGGCCTGCATTCGCATTGGGCATCTATAAAAATAGAGGAAATATGACTTTTTGCTTTATTTTATTTGATTTATAACTTGAAAATTATAAAATAGAAATGCTAATATGAGGTCGGGGCTTGGAGCAGGAGTACACAAAGACCCTCTATCATTGCTGGATGTGGGTTAAGAGGGTTAAAGAATTTACTGAAAATTATTTCAATAAATGTCTCTTTACTTAACCCCCCCCCCCCATCTTTAGTCTCATTAATGCTGAGGATATTTTTGGGTCCTACTCTAAGAATTGAATAATATAAAATGTAAAGAAGTAAGAATAAAAGAGTTAATATGGTGTTTCTAAGCTAGATGCAAAAAGAATATAGGATTCCTCATTCAATTCCGGACAAAGCAGTCTTTTTGTTAGTTAATAAATTAATGAATAAACATTTTTATATATATATATATATATATATATATATATATATATATATATATATATATAATAATGGTAATAATCCAGGTGAAAAATATCCACAGGGTGGTAATCCAGAGAATTTTAACCGGGTTTATAAAAAGTGCTCAATATCAAAATAGAGCTTTATATATGATAATTTTATTTACACAGACATATACAAAATCTGCGACACTGGCATGTCGATGTTATCGATCAACAGTTACTATAAACTGAGATCTCATCAGGCAGAGTTAGAATCCGATCTTAACCTCAGATCATATTTGGAGAGAATGAAGTGGAGGGATAGAGAAAGAGAAGAAGGAAAGAAATTTAACATTTCAAAAATTAAGGCCGTTAAAAAATTAAGAATTAAAAAATCTAAAAAACAAAAAACAAAAACAAAACAAAAAATCTAGAATCTGAAACAAACAGGGCAAATAAATAAATAAATAAAAATATAAGGTGGAAAGAGGAACAAATAATGATGAGGGGAGAGGTGGTGGGAAGGTAGACACATAGAGGAAAAGAAGGCGAAAGAGAGAGCGTCTGTTGATTCAGATCGAGAGGGAAGGAGGGGGGGGTAGACATGCACGAATCAAGTGTCAAAAAAACAGTCGAGTTTATAAATGTATTTTTTCAAGTGAACTGTAATATTGTGTATATGTGTGTATGCGTGCGGGCAAACCGGTCAGATGTGTCTGATTGTTGTGGTGGTGGGGCGGTGATCAAATGTGTCGCGATTCTGGGTTTAAATTGTCTTTATAATTTGTCTGGAGTTAATTTGCTTACTATGAATAAATAAATATATTCGTTAAATATAACAGGAATAATAATAATAATAATAATAATAGATACCTCTAATAATTGAGGTAAAATAATTAAAATAATAAATGAATGATAACAAAATACTAAAAAAATATATAACTAAAGAATAACTAGAAAATGCCGGCGTTATTAATTATTAATAATAATGATGATAATGATAATAATAATAATAATAATAATAGATACCCCTAATAATTGAGGTGAAATAATGAAAATAATAATAAATGAAGTATAATAAAAATACTAAAATATATAACTAAAGAATAACTAGAAAATGCCGGCGTTATTAATTATTATTATTAATAATAATAATGATAATAATAATGGTAATAATAATAATAAAAATAGTAATAATAATAACAAAAACAACGATAATGGTGGTCAGTAATATTAAAGAATTTATAAAAATAATAGTTTAGGAAAGAAATAGAATAATTAAGAAATATTAGGAATCCTAGGAGGTAGTGATTATCATAATAATATTAAATAATGATAAGATAATGTTTGCCGATATTATGATATGGGTTAATGGTTGCAATAATGCTGATCATATAAAAATAGTGGTTTAACAGACAACAGTAATCAGAGTTGTAATCCCAGTAATCTTAATGATAGTGAAAAAATGATAGTGAAAAATTAATAAATAATAATAGTAGTCATAATGGTGGCAATAATAGTAAAATGAAAACCGTAATAATAATAATAAAAATGGCAGTGGAAGCAAAAGTAAGGTAACGGTAAAACATGGCAATATCAATATTATTAATAATAGTGATACTGTTAATTTCATTGCTGCAAATAACAATAACTATGATAGTAACATCAGACATGATGTCACCACTGATAACAATAATTATCTTGATAAAAGTACAGAAATGAAAAAATGAAAAATAAAAAATAAAAAATAATTCAATGTCAAATAATTAAGTTTAAGATATTAATAATAGTAGTAATAAATAATTGATAATGATAATCTAAAAAATATAATCTAAAAAATATAGAAATATTAATCAATAAATGGATAAGCATAAAAGGGGGGTATTTAAGAGTAAAGAAAAATACAGAAGATGACAATTAGTGTTAATCGTTGTGGGTATGATAATAATAATAATAATAATAATAATAATAATAACAATACCAACCAATACTACCGCTTGCAGTACTACTACAAATAATACTACAAACAAAAATGCTACTACTAATAAAAATAATAATAATAATTAATAAAAGGTATAAGATGATAGTTGTGTTGACAAAATTTTCAGTTGATGGGTAGGTGAAGATTTTTTTTTTGTTTTTTTTTATATAGTAACAGCCTAAGGGGTTATGAGTGGATTACTAAGAAGGTGTAATCTATTATGCCTACAGTTAATTGATGTTTCTTGTTTTTTGTTTAGAAGTTTGCCCCTATCACTAAATTTAATTATTTCAAGTTTTTCTGTTAGGCAAAGGTAGCAAAGTGAGTTTAGGGAACCACAGGTGCTAGTTTTTCTAATTGTGTTCCAGGTTACTGTTGGTGATAGGTTATTGTTGTATAGTTCCCAGTAATATATAGAAAGTGAGGTTCTTTTTTGATATGTAGGGTTATTAAAAGAACACTTATGTCCAGTATATCTTTCTTTGAAGGTATTACCAGCCATACCTATGTAGAATTTTTTTCAGGGTTGGGTTTTCTTTAGTAGAGATGGTTGCTTGATATACCGATTGGGTTATTTGGCAATTATGTTGTAATGGGCATTCTTTTTTGTTTGTACAGTTACAGTTCACTTGAAAAAATACATTTATAAACTCGACTGTTTTTTTGACACTTGATTCGTGAATGTCTACCCCCCCTCCTTCCCTCTCGATCTGAATCAACAGACGCTCTCTCTTTCTCCTTCTTTTCCTCTATGTGTCTACCTTCCCACCACCTCTCCCCTCATCATTATTTGTTCCTCTTTCCACCTTATATTTTTATTTATTTATTTATTTATTTGCCCTGTTTGTTTCAGATTCTAGATTTTAGATGTTTTGTTTTTGTTTTTTGTTTTTTAGATTTTTTAATTTTTAATTTTTTAACGGCCTTAATTTTTGAAATGCTAAATTTCTTTCCTTCTTCTTCTCTTTCTCTATCCCTCCACTTCATTCTCTCCAAATATGATCTGAGGTTAAGATCGGATTCTAACTCTGCCTGATGAGATCTCAGCTTATAGTAACTGTTGATCGATAACATCGACATGCCAGTGTCGCAGATTTTGTACATGTCTGTGTAAATAAAATTATCATATATATATATATATATATATATATTGAAAATCTGCGCCGCTCCCCTCCCAAAAAATAAACCGTTTAAGGGTCACTTTAGTTGTTCTAATAATTTTGCACAATTTCTGGAACATAAGAGGTGCTAAATTGCTGCGAGGATATCACTACTACAGCTAGAGTGAGGAGGTGATTTCCGGAAGTAACGTTAATTAAAAGAACTCCGGTTAAAAATTTAATCACATTTTTTTTATTTATTTTTACTTATTTTTTATTTTTTTTTTTTGGCTTATCGCTATTTGCTGCATTTTTCAGACAATTATCCTCATTTTAGTTGTTGCCATTTTCACATTTCTGCTGATGTACTCTCAGGCTTTGCTTTTTTGTCATTGTTTTTAACCTTTGTCGATTTCTAACTGATGTAAATGGCTTTCATTACATATTTCATACCTTTAAGATATCTATATATAAAGTAAAGTGAATTTTCTCCAATTTCATTGACCATTATAGCTTTCTATCCAAAACCTGCATATGTGAAACTGCTTCGGCAGCCATTTAGGCCAATTCCTAATACATGTTTTCTAAAAATAAAATGTGTTTGTTTTATTCGGTTTCAATGCGACCCACTTCACTGGGATTTCTTTATCAATAATTTTTTTCTAAGTTTCTTCACCACATGGCCAAATGGATATAGGCATTGGTTAAGAGAATTCTATCTAGAGGTTATACGTTCAATATCGTGTTGGGTAACTTAAATATTCAAGGATTAAACTCCAAACTTCCAGCTAAATTTTTTTATTTGTTTTTTTATTTATTTTACTACTGAAGCATAAAGAGCTACTGTGATAGGAGTCAGATAGGGTTGAGTAGCTGGGCTTATGTTTTAAATTTCTGTATGTTTGTACAGTTGGGGAAATGGGGAACAAGGAGAGAATTCCAAAGGCAAGCAGTTTGAGGAAAGAAGCTATTAGAGTAGAAAATCCTCTTGCATCTAGGGACTTCTACCGTGAAGGGGTGGGATTTTGCTGCTAGTCGGGAGTATTTAGGGGGGGGTACGAACTTTCATCCACTAGGTCATTTTTCCTGAAGAAGTGAGAAATCTATGGTTAAAATGTTGAGTTCAAAATTTCGTACCAATTCTCAAATAAAACGTTTCCAAGTTTGAAAAGATGCACCTGTTGTGAATATAACGACCTCTATGAGAATAGTAGTCAAAATAATCCAGTCCTCTTTATGGAATAGGTCACTGAAAAAAAAGTAATGTACACAAGAACCCGTCGCGCAATGGATAAGGACTAAGTAATAATTAGTTCTAAGTTCCAATATTCTGGAGGTTGAAGGTTCAATCCTCACTACGGGCGATACTAAGAATACGATTACGAATTACTTAAGACTTTTACCCAGTCATGGCTGATGGAACGAGATTCAAAAGTTCCAGTCGAAATTCCGTTTAGATTCCAAAGTTCGACAAGATGCACTAGAAGAAGGTTGGAGGTTACATCGACTGAAACGTTGTAAAAATAGCATCAAAGATGAGAACAGTAGTCTGAATGATACAAATAATTCAAAATCGTTTTAAAAATAGTAATTATGGTGTTATGATTGATGTAAAGAATGGATTGGGAGCTTTCAGATGATATATTTAAAATCTGAACTTACTGGAAGTTATAACTTATGAAGAATTTTAAGGGAGGGGGGCATGGAGCTTTTCTTTGTTTCCCTTTTAATCTTAATGTGCTTGTTGATATAACTACAATATGAAGTGTTTTCTCTGCATACTGCGGAATACGATCTATCACGTATTACCTGTCTCCAATACCTCTCCTCTCTCACTACTTTGTTTAGCTGACTGATCGATCTGAAAATCCAGGAATATACATTATCACGCCGTCTTCTGTGTACCACTTTTTCTTTACCCTTCCACCATTTCTTCTAGACATACCTTGCTCACACGACTGTTAATATTTTTGTGCGTCTACAATCCTAACACCTAACACCTTCCTTGTAACTACAGAGGACGTGGGTGCGAGGTTAGGGTTACTAAAGATCGTTTATTTTCATATGATCTGTTAAGTTCGGTCAGAAACCTTGCTCTCATTATGTTATTTTGAAAGTTTTTTTTTTTGTTGTTTTTTTTTTTTTCCATACTTCTGTCTGTTCATTTAACGCATTCAAAACCATATATTACTACTGGCAGTACACGCGTGCTGATAATCTTAACTTTCATCCGATAAGATATGCGGTTTAAAGTGAGAACTTGCCTGTTTTTTTGCTGAAAGTTGCCCATTCAACATCTATGCGATAGTGTAATGCTTCATCTGGACCATTTGTAGCAGAAATCACATGTCCTAAGTAGTTAAATGCATCAACCTGTGAGATAGTTTCTTTACTGTTGGTTTTATATAGTCATGCATTTGGTCTTTGAGCAGTTTATTTTCAAAGCTATTTTGGCAGCTTTCGGACTTGGGAGATCAAGAAATACTTGTAGGTTGGTTATGAAGTCTCTAATGGCCACAATGTCATCAAAATAAATCGGATTATTTTTTTAATGGAAATCTCTCCAGACAAGGCATGAAGCCACTTTATGTAAGGAGCTAAAAAAAAAAATTACTACTTCATGGTCAAAAACTAGCCAACGATAAGTGTTAGATGGATAGATTCTGACCCAGGAAATAGCAATTCTTCCCCCTTTGTCAGAAACATCGCTCATGGAATGTAAGGACTAAAGGACAAAATAAAGTAAGCGATAGTTATAATGCTGCTGAAAGTAAACCGAAAGTTCACTTTCTACTCTCTTGGTATTGTCCACCAATCAAAAATCCTGATTTATATTTATTTTCTATTTCAAGAGCAATTGCAGCAGTTGCAATGCAGAAAAGCTGACAAGTGATCTCCCTTGCTTAACTGCTTCTTTAATTTCTATTCATTTTGCCATTCTTAAGTCTTAGTATAAGCTTATGAATCCTAAACAGACTGATGTTTTTTTTTTGTTTTTTTTAATTAATCAGTTTCATCCAAAATGTTCAATAGTTTAGGGTGTTTTATATTGTCAAAGTTCTTTGAGAAATCAATATGAGGCGGTTTATTGAATTCAATCGACTTTTCGGTAATTTGTTGCAGAACTAATACTTGCTCAATGGTTCCTTTTTCAGGTTGAAAAGCTGCTTTTAAAAGAAGAAACGTAAAAAAAAACAATCTTTCTGAATTCTTATTGCAATTATATTTGCAAATATTTTGTATCTGCGGCTCAGACTTATTGGGTGATACTTATTGCACTTTAGTCTATTGCCCCCCCCCTTTTTTTTACCACAATCAGAGCTTTTTTTAAACTGATAAGGAATCCATTCAGATTATAGAATTGCGTTGAAAAGATGGTGTAGTGCCCATTCTCAAATGTTTGCAATAAATATTGTCAATGGCTTTTATCCATTTTCAGTTTTTTTTTTATTGCTCTTAAAGGGCAGCCATGAATAACTTAATTTTCTTTTTTTATTAGAAAAACAATTTCTTCCAGGTTTTCAATTTCTGCAATTAAGAAAGAAAAAAACTATATAAAATAAACTAAAAAAAACAAAAAACTTTTGTGATGGATTTTTAATTGCTTGAACTTTTTCTCTGGATCTAATCCATCTTGCAAAGAGATAAATCATTTATCCTTGATGAAATCAACAAGTTCAATTTGATCCAATCAATTATGATTGTCATCCATCCTTATCTGTATTTAATGAAAGACAAGATCCATAACTTCTCATATTTCTTTAACGTAGAAGACAGAGAAAGAAGATAACCTGTTGATAGTTTCAAATTTCATCTTCTACAGTGTTCGTTATGTTGTAGCCCAATCTCTAGTTACCGGCTAGGAATGGATTTTAACTGAAAGTCGTGGTTTTCTTAGCTCTTTCTGTATGAAGTTAGATATCTTTATGTACAGGATTCACTCCTAAACGAGTTAACCGATCATTATGCGGTTTAGAACACAGCTGCTAGGCGTAAGGAGTCCAAATGTGGGTTATATTTAGTTTAGTTGTATGTAAATTAGATAAAAGGGAGGTGGAAGCCCTTCAACGGGAAATTTGGATACCTCCGATTTTTGTGAAATTTTAACAATAGGTATCAAGACATCAATTAATAAATATTCTCTAAATTTCAGCTTCTTTGGGGTATTTTAAAGGATTTTTGGGAGACATAATATTGGCACAACCTCCCATTTGTAAATTCAAATATATCAGATTTGCATTGAATTTGATCCATTATATCTTGATTTTAATCTTCATAAGGGGAAACTGAACCCTTTATTTAATCCACGGGGGTAGATTGTTCTTCTTCCGTCAGCCATGACCGGGTAGAAATGTTAATTTATGTTATTCTTAATTAATTATCATCTGTAGTAAGGATTGTACCTTCAACTGCCTACTATTTATAATTATTGGTGTCCATGTCAATTCTATGTGATACTATGAACCCCTCCTTCTCCCAAGCCAAGACCCCGGAGAATGTGAGGGAAATGATTCACCAAAAAGAAAAGTGATCGGAAGTGAGATAAGTGAATAGGTGATAGGGAGGCTGCTGAAATTTATTGAATCTCCCAGACTGGGTAGTGCCCTACCCATTAGGTGTTAGCTTTTGGGTGGCCGGAGGGCGATGGCGAGAGTGGCTGAGAAAACGAGCAGATGTAATCAGTTCTGCTGATCAGCTGGAGGTGACTGAGAGAAAGACCGGACATTTTGGATTTCCGGTCGAAAGTAGATATATTTAGGCGACAGATAGATTGGACAGATCAGATGGGGTAGACCCAAGGAGTTGGTCAGTTCGGCTCGGGGTAGATCGCCGAGAGAGTCTGAAATTCAACAACTTGGCGCTTGACAAAGAAGGTTGTCACTGGGCCAACACGACCAGACAATGTTTGGGAGTTTTTTTTCGGTACAACAGTATCACATACACACATTCAGAGCCCAACTGACTTATACTAACAACATGCCTGTGTTTGTTTTTGCATGAATCTGCGTTTTTGTATACAACTTGTAAACCAGTGCACATGCCCTCGACAATTGCTAATACGAGAGACGACACAGCCAGAAGAAAAAGGAGGTGAAGACCAAGAGAAACCCATAACACAAACTGGGGAGGGGTGGGGGGGCGATCGTCTAGGGGGCGGCTTATGGTCTTACATCTATATTAGCTTTTTCTTAGCTTGTCATCCAACGTATTCTCATGTACGACTATAATGTTCGAAAAGATGCACCCCAAGATTGGTAGTTACGTATGCCGAAATGTTGTGAATATAACCACCAAGATAAGAATAGTAGTTTAAATAATACAAATTATCAATCCTCATCTCAAAAATTCTGAAACATGTATGTTATTGTTACCAAGTAGAAACTTATCTAAGAAAAATAATAGGTATAGAAGGATGTTTGCTTTATATATAGTAGCAAATCAAAGGGATTTTTTTATGGCAGATGGGCATCTCGGTAAAAAAAAAAAAATTCTATACACGAACAAATACACAATTCGATTTCAACATCTATTTCTTACAGAGATTTTGTATCTGTCTGTCTGAATCCGAACCTATACTATTACTGTCGTTTAATGCTCAATTCAGTGTACTATTTCAGACTAATTTACTATCTTTCAATGCTCAATTCAAGGAGATAGTGTAGTATATGTTCTGTTGGCATTACCTCCACCTTGTCGGAGTGAGGGCAGTGTAGTCGTCATATATACTAGCAAAAATATGCAACCGGAGGGATCATGCTAGTCTGTATTAATAAACAAAAAAAGTTTTAATAAAAATTTCAAAGTTAAATTTGATTTAGCTGTGTAAAGTAATTTCTTTTTAATTAACAAGATGAAAATAGTTGACCTAAATGCATTTTTAAATAGGATTTTTAAATTGTTATTTTTATGTTATTGTATTTTCTTTATTTCAACAAATATTTGATTAATAGTAAATAATAATAATTAATAATAAAAAAAATCTAAGTTTTATAGAGGCAAGAAACACACATATACAGACATAAGAGAAGTGGTCGCACAACTTTATTAATAAGCTCTCAACCCATTCTTCCCTGCACACACAGAGAATTCTGTCAATTACTTCATACTATTTATTTTTTTTTTTTTAGTTCACACACACACACACACACGCGGTCAGATCAGAGGTCCTACAGTATCATCAGTCCAATGCAATGAGGGCTGGTGTTATAAATTTTTTTTTCTTTTTTTTTCTTTTTTTTTCAAGTGCCCGGAATTGCAAATGTAACTTTTGATCTACATGTCTAAGAAAGTGATCCCCTCCCAACATGATGATGCATGTGTGTGTATGGAGGGGGGGGGGGGATAAAAAGAGGCATAAAAACATACTAATGAAGAGATGGGTCACAAGGGCCAATATACAAGGAGTTACATGTTTTGGAGGAGGACACTTCAGCCCTCCTCCAAAATCATACACCCAGTTAGTGAGAAGTACACAAAGTATGTAGGGGTGTGTGATGAACCTATTTGATACTATTGTGCTCTATAGAATTATCGATGTGGTCATTTGCACATTAAGTTAAGAATGTATGCACTTTCAATCTTTCCTAGCAATTGGTAAAATTGCATCTTTTTTTAAAATCAGTTGTATACAATAGGTATTGTTTCGATATTAACCCCGAAAGGGCTAATGCGCCATAAAACAAATACATTAAACCAATCCTAAAATCATAGTTTAGACTCATTTGTAGTATTGTTTTTTTAAATTTTTTTTTTTTTAAGTAAAAGCAAAAACTCAAATGATTTTGAAAGAAGATATAATGTCTGAAATTAGGGTGCCATTTTTCTTTTTTTTATTGAAATTCTAAGGGTCTGAAACTCAATAATGCATCCAAAATGGCCACCATTTAATAATAATCCAATATCTTTGCTAGCACGCATGATATAATTACAAAGTATTGGTTTTCTGACACAAGGAAACCAATGAAATCATCACATTTCGACTAAAGTCATCATTTACATGCCTAATCTCAAGATGGCATAAAAAATGGCTACTGTTTACACTAAATTCTACTTATGTCAACACTATAATCCACACAATGATATTGGAAATAAATTTACAAACAAGATATGTTTGATTACAGTAACGTATTGATTATGTGGTATGCATTGGATAAACAAGTCAATATTTACTAGAGTGAAGCCACATTAGTTATTAAACAATAATTTTATGAACAAGAAAAATGCAAAAATTCACATGGTGTAGTTTTAGCAATCAAACGTCTTCACACTCCTCATTTATCCTTAGTTGTCTTGTTTTATTGCAAATAAAAACCCAACATCCACAGACTTCTGTACACAGGATATTGTTTTTGCGGCAACTATACCTTCCTTCACATCCACGTTTGCATCTGCACTTCATCAGGAGCTGGTGTATTCAAACATCAAATAGGAGAGAAATAACTTGAACCTGTGTCAAATTTCCAACCAAATGCAGCAGGTGCTGGTAAGCCTGGGTGATTTTCGTTAGCTTTCCACCAAATCATGGCTATGTAGTGTGTGCGACGAATATGTAAATCCAGTGAACCAGAAGTTGATGGAGGGTTTTCACCCTCAGCTGCATTGATTAGAGTAATCAGTAAAAATCATTTACTGTTGTGTGGATTTTTGATCGATATAGCATGCAAACAAAACTTTCCAGCTGAGAGCATGCACCAGATGGCAAATCGTTATCATCTAGCATTGTTGATGCATCCAGGATCTCAGTCGCAAAACATGAATGCCTTGGTTCTCCCAGCAAAACTACCAGACATGTCTGAACCTTTCAGAGCATGAACACCCAACAGTGCAGAAGCACACTTTGTCCGAAGTTATTGTATTTAAAAAACATTTTTTTTTACTAATGAGTCACCGCTTATCAAAGCCCAAAGGCCACTCGAGGATAAAGGTTAATGAGTTAGTCAGGTGGACAGTGATATAACACCTTAAGGATCGGAGACGGTAGTTGAGGCAGAATTTGATTATTTAAAAGGACGGCTCGACAAGAATTTAACATTGGACTTGAAAACGACCATGTTGTGGTCTGCTAAGAAGCAGTCCCGTGGTATTGTGTTCCGCAGACAGGCAGTTCTTGGAAAGAAACTTTGCTCATGGAAGTTCTGTTTAGTTTTAGGTACACAGAGGAAGAAAGGAAATTTATTTACAATGGTTGTAGTAGACGAATTTTTTTTTTTTTTTTTTTTTCTTCGTGTTACAGACAAATCTTCCTTTTTAGCCTGTCCTTGTCAGTAAGGGAGACTGTAGAAACTGAAAAATGTGGCTACATGTGAACAAGTAGCAGCAAGACATCCATGTTTTGAGAATTAGTTACAGGTTCTACTTCGTGGAGAATACTTACACCATTCAGTATGAGCAACATGTCTGCCTCTCCCTTGATCTTTTGGCTAGGAACAAAGTGTAGTATCTGTTCCGATACCACACTTTATCTTTTTTGTCCTGGGTCAGTGAAGAAGAAATCCTTCTATAGTGAGAACATTTTTATTTTTGTCCTAATCCAAAGTGGCCTTTTTGGGATAGCTAGATTCTCCTCGCATTAAACATTGACCTTGTTTCTAACTGCTCTTGTGAAGAAAAAAGTAAATAAGGATCCCTAAAATTCCAAAATATCCGACTTTTTTTTTTCAAGTCTTCCAATATTCAGTAGTAATCGAGAGTAAAGTTTTTTTAATCCGACTCCGACTCCTAACATTCTTAAGAGTCCTAATCTGACTCCTACCAAAACCTCCGACTCTGCAAGTCTGCTTTAAATTTACATATTTTAGAAGATGAAAATCCACTATTCTTAGTGCTTCCTAATTCAATGATTGTCTTCATTTTAATATAACACATACTTCTATTTACAAATATTTTTTTATAATTATGGATAAATACTTTATATTTTGGGTGAAAAGAGTCTTTCCAGTTTTTTTATCATTTTACTTCTGGGGGTTGTGTCTACAGTTCTACATTGTGAATTAAAAGCAAGCACTCAACCCTGACCCAACACACCACGTGTTATATTATGAAGGGCCCTGAAAAGAAAGTAGGTTTACTAGTATTGATTGTGACCGGTGTGAATTGTTCAATTCAGTGCAAATTGAGCTGTCATCTGCTTTTCAACAGGGAAATCCAGTCGTGTGAGGCAATTTTCATTTCTGTTCCAATCTAGAGTTCCCCTTTTGGGGAGCTGAATATTCCCCACATTAAAAATGACCTTGTGTCTAACTCTGTCCTTGGGGGGGGGGGGGGCAAGTAAATAGGAACATGTCTGCCTCTTCTTGCCTGTGAGTGAAAAGAGAGTGAGCAAAATAAAACAGTGTTTGTCTTATAAACAGATTTAGTTTTACTTTTTACTGTAATCTACAATATGTCATTTTACAGAAATTAAAACCCCAGGCGATACTGGGTAGCCCTGCTTGTATATATCCACATGTGTTTTCTATGAGGCTTTTCTTTTTCTTTTTCTTACTCGTGTTTGCATAGGCAATAAGCTTCAGTAAATAGAACCGTATATTATTTTACGGAGCTGGGAACCCCATACAAGAATCGAACCTAGTAAATTACATTTTCCAAAAGTCATGTTTTATTGAAAAGTCTACGTGTTATCTATCAGAATATAAAGTGTTGTAAGTTCATATTTCTATTTCATAATTCGTCGAAAGCTCAAAATAAATAAAATAAAGTTGGAGAGAACGACATTTCAAAAATGTCTATTCATCTTAGTCTGTAGAATTCATTTTGGCTCAAACAAAGAAACATAAGGGAAGAAACAGCTTCGACATGTGACCAAGAGCATGAATAATTTCAAGGACACTTATATTCATTCATTTTAGTCAAATAGTTTTCAGCATAAAAATGTGGGTGTCGTGCACATAATTTAGTGCTGAACTCTTTTCTGTTTCTGATGTTATGAATGTTATTAAGTGGATAAAAATATCATAGGTAAATTATTAACATCTAGTTACACTTACTCGGTGTTGCACAGGAATCTTTAATTTTCATTTTTGTTTCACTTTTTTTTTTAACTATGCAGTTTTCTTTTAGACAAAATTATCTAAGAGAAAAAAAAACAGAATTTTAAGTTAAATTTAATTATGACAGTATTGTTTGGTCATTAAATTAGTAATTGAAACACACCCACCCCCTCCTGGAATTATTTAAAAAAAAAAAAAAAATTTTAATTTTTAAAAATTCAATTTTAGTCGTGTTCATGAGCGATCGTCACTCTGATTTTTATATAATTTTTCCACGGAGAATTAGTATCAGACACTGAAGCCATACAAATTTCTATCGAAAAAGTTCACTATTTTATTTTGTTACGATAATGTTGCAACGTTGAGCCTGGTCAGTACTAAATGAGTGACCATTTGGAAATACCAGGTGGTGTATGTGGAAGGGCTCTCTGCTTCTCGCGGCATTGTTTCTTATCATCTTGGACTTCTCCTTGCCACTGGACTCGAACAATGCCGGTCTAGGAGAGGTGTTATTGATTGCACAACCTTTGCTCCACAATAGACTCCCTGCACAGCCCGTCTTACAGGGGTTATACATCGTTTTATGAGACTGAACGGAGGCCTGCTATAATCGCTATAAAATTATTGGATGTAAATAGATTCCCAAACTTTCAATCTTTTAATACATAAGGATTTTCTAAGAATTTAAAATTCTAAATTTCTAAAATTATAGACAGCTGTAAAACAGCAAACAGCTTTAACAAATCAATTTTAAGCTAGGAATGACTTTCTATTCAGCAGTTTAAATGCTTTCAAATTTTGAAGTGCAAGGAGTAATTATTTTTATTTCATTTTGTGATTTTTTTTTTGTTTGTTTCAACTATTAATTAAAGATTAAAATTTATGACCTGTTTACGAAGAATTGCATATTCTGGTGGCTTTCATTTTATAATTGAGATCTTCAGCTGCCAAAACTTTCTACTCTAATAGCTTCTTTCCTCGGACTGCTTGCCTTTGGAATCTCCTCCTTGCTCCCTGTTTCCCCAACTATACAGACATGCAGAAATTTAAATGTAATGTGAACAAAACATCTTGTTGTACAACTCCCTGCTTAGGATGCTCATAAAAAGTCTGGGCCCCTAATCAGAGTAGCCCCTTATGTCTCAGTTGCAATATTCTTTGTTTGTGGTGAATAAAAGTTTTTATAAAATTTATTTTTTTATTTAAATTTGCATATTCTTGTTCCTTGAATTTTTGTAATTAAATTATTATTTTTTTAAATAGGATTTTTTTAAAGTTTGTTTTACTATTATGTTACAGCATATTTTCTTTTGATTTCAATAAATAGTTGATTTATAGTAAAAAGATTTTTAAATATAAGTCACGTATTGGTACAACCTGCTGCTTTGTATGGCATAGAGGATTGGCCGTCAATGAAGGAAGCAGAAAGAAAACTATCGCTCATAGGGACATCGTAATGTTGTGTTGGACATCGTGTTTGACCAGACTCAACTATATCCAAAATGTTGACATTCGCTACTATTACAATGTTACGCCAATCTCTGACAAAATCTTCCGTGCTGGTACAGATGTGTACTGTGCGCAAACAACAACACTGTCGCAAAACCTGAATTCAAGATGGAGACTCCTTGGAAAAGGCAGAGAGTATAGTCAAAACAAAGGTGGTTGGATACCCTACACCAAGATCTTAAGATGGCCAGACTTCATCCTAACGAAACCGTTGACCATTTACGGCAGAGTAAAGAATCCAGTGCCGACCCTGCTGTGCAAGATAAAAAAAAAATGATGGAATAATGTTGTAAAGAAAAAAATAAAAAAAAATATTGGTTTTGTTTTATATTTGACTAGTAATATTCACTCAGCATTGCCCATGTGGAGACATATTGCTGGTCAGAAATAATTTCAGCTGATTCTTGATTGTTGAGTGCTGAACAAATATTTCTTGACAGGTTGGAGTTATCTGTGATATTAGTGACCTGGGCTATCTTTGATTGTCGAACCCTTGGCCCAATGGCCAGGGTTAAATTGGGTTTGTCACTAGTGTCTGAGTAGTCGTGTTTAGACTGACAAGAGTCCATTTGGCAAGCTGTGGGTGTTGTCCCAAATGACAAGGGTCCGTTTGGCATGCTGTGATCCTTCTCATTGGATGTGCTTGGGTTCTCGCTTATAGAGATATTTGACAGGTGCTTGGCTTCCAGAGTGACTGTCTTCTGATTGGTTATTAAAATCTCTTGAACCAATCAAAATTTAAGTATTTAACCAATCAAACTTGAGTATTTTACAGAAATCGTTTTTTCTGTTATTGTTACTTGCTGCTGCTGCTGTTTTTGTTGTTTTTGTTCGCTTAGAATAGGGTTCTATCAATAAGATGTTATCTATCAGAAGAAAAGTTTAATAACTCGGAATGGGATATTGCCAATGATTGTGTAACACAGTCATGTTTACAATTCTTGCCTTGAAAGAAAAGTTTAAAATATCATTTGCAATATGAGGTCATATAATACTTTTTTTTTAAATTTGTTAGCACTGTGGTGTTTTCTTAAATAAATAACAAAAGAAAAACTACTTACAGGCAGCTGTAAAACAGCAAACAGCTTTAGTGAATTAATTTGGATGTGTTTATATTAAATCTTAAAAATACCAATAAAAATAATTATGTAAATGTTTAAAGCATGCCCGTCATGACCTCAGATAGAATCGAAAGAAAATTTCAATGGTGTCTTTAGATTCTGTGAAAACTTTTAACCCTTATTGAAACTTATTTGAATGTTTTAACTGTTAACATATTGATTTCTATAACACACAAACATATATAAATAAATTTTTATTTTACTTTATATTTCTGCAGATCCCGAGATCAAACGTTACCGTGCCCATGAGGAATTTGGAGACAGAAGAGATAAAGTTTTTGAGGCCCGTACCTATTTTTACAAAGATGAAGAGGCTTGCGACGAAAATATGAACATTTTCCTTAACTGTATTGATGCAGTATCTGGTAATGATTTTCCTTTGTCATAATTTCATTTATTTAATTTTTGTGAAAACACTGTCCTCCATTATTGTACTAATGACATTATTTTGGATTATTCAGACTACTATTCTTATCTTGTTATATTCGCAACATTTCAGCTGATGTAACCTCCGACCTTATTCAGGTGCACCTTTTCGAACTTGGAAAAATAATAATTCTATGGTACTAGTACTTGAATCGGTTTTTGCCAGAAGTAGGCTTAATCGGCATCCACAGGTTATAGCACATCTCTGATTACTGTGCTCCATTTCTCCAGTCTGCGGAAGCATCAGCAATGATTTGGAGCCAGCCCCTTGTCAAACGTCGGAAACCATAGACGTGAGGTCCAGACATAGTTTATGTCTCTGCTTTGACCACCCCTATGCTTTCGCCATCAGGGCATAGATTCGGGAGCCAGAGCACTTTCTCAGCATCGGAGAACGTGGCCTAGCCATTGAAGACATCTAGTTGTAAGCAACTGCAGACAGGATGTGTGTGGCAACGACATCTGACTTTGACGTTGGAGATTGTGTCCACACATCTAGACAAGATCTGTTTTTTAAGGCTTCCTAAAATTGTCTTTTTTTACACACACACACACACACACACACACACACACACACACACACACACACACACACACACACACACACACGTGTGTATGTGATAGTATTTAAAAAAAACTATTTTGTATAGTTGAGATTGATTCTTATGGGAATCAGCAGCAGATTCCAGAGCAAAAATTAAGCTCAATAGAGAAACACGTTAGCTTTCCTTTTGCTTCAAAACTGACAATAAATCACAGTATGTCATAACTTTAATTAATAATTTAAGTCCAATATATATATATATATATTTTTTTTTTTGTTTCATTTTACTTCAGTCGAAGTTCTCAGAAATCAAGGAGCCCCTTCCTGGGGCTAACACTTGATATCTATATGAGATAGATAAATGTTCCATTAAAGTTCTCCTTTTCCTGTCAAACGTTGCATTAATAAAGAAGTTACGAACATTAATTTTTCTTCTCCCCAATTGATCAGTTAATTATGTTATAGTATATATTTCTTGTGGTCTCTTGGTCTTACCGGATTCCAGGATAAGAATCTATCTAGTCTGGTGGAGTATCCAGCTAAGTGCTGTTACTTGAGATAACATGACTTGGAGAAGATGCACCATTCCTCGTATGAGCCAGTGTATAACCGTGTCGAGTGTATCTTATTTGGGCTTTGAATACTATGTTATTTTGAATATTTGGTCAGGGTTTACTTGTATGGTGAAGTATCCTCATGTCAGGCGATACTGACAAACCCTTGTACAGAGATTAGCTCAATGATTAGGACTTGAGGTCCAACAGAACTCATATATTATAACTCAGTAGAATACAAACTTTATGACATAATTAGTATTTTGTAGTCATGCTCCAAAAAATCAACATCAACAAATATTTTTGTGTACATATGTTCCAGAAATGTTCAATAATCTTTTCTCTTTATCACTTTGTTACTGGTCTAGGTAACAATGGAATTGTTAAATTATTACAAACACATGAAATAAAACAGAAGTACCCAACAAAATCCAGAAATAATTTCTTTTTTATACTTTTTTTCTGTATTATGGCTGGCTATAATTTGATTCAAGAGTCCAATGTATATATTTTTTACAGAAAGATGGATTCACTCTTTAAAATTACATATATAGTTCCAGTTTATAAAATTACATATATAGTTCCAGTTTATAAAATTACATATATAGTTCCAGTTTATAACAAGTTCTATCAAATATTATATTTTAATAAATGATGCTTAATTTCTTCTGAAAGATTTTTTTTTTTTTTTTTTGTGCTGAAGAGATTATTAAAAATTTCTGAAACATACACAAAAAAAATATTGGAATTTTTGGAGCATGATTTCAAAATATTATGTCATAAATTTTCTATTCTACTGAGTTATAATGTCCTTCGCAAAATTAGTTTTATTTTTGGGGGGAGGGGGCTGAGTCATCAATGTTCGTTGTTTTTATTATGTTCTGACATTTCACACTGGCTCATTAAGTTTATCGTCTAGAACAAGTATGAATCATTTTCATTGGTTGAAAATGTTGAGTCAACACGTTTACGTGAAATGTTTTTTATTTCGGGAACGTTTTCCTACCGACCTTTGAGAAAGTAATCGATTTTAGTGAGTCCCATTCCCTCAGTACAGAAGGAGAAAAAAGTAGAAAGGAGCGAAGAAGAAAGAGTAAGTCAAACGGACAGAAAGAGAGTAGTTTATACAAGTGAGTAACTTTTTCACGTTTACCCATCTCGCATTTCTACTTACTAATCTAACACATCAATCACTGTGAAAGAGTAAAGTGGGGAGCTGAGAAATACTGAACTGATTGGCTGAGCAGATCACATGCTAGGTTGGATAAAAATACTGAACTGATTGAAATTGAACTGATTGATTTTAAATTTTACATTAATCACAACTGATTGAAATTGAAAAATACTGAACTGATTGGCTGAGCAGATCACATGCTAGGTTGGATAAATAGATCTTGAAATAGTGAGTAATGTTAATTCAGTCAAAGAGATACAAAATCTAGAGGTGGTCCTTGCTACATTAAATGATAATAAGTCTGAGGAACTTGTGATACAACTAACCAGCCCATGGTAATAATATTCGGAGTATTCTCCCCTAATTTTCTTAACAGCAGTTATCTCCCTTGAAACAATTGTCAGAGAAAGAAAGTCAACAGATGACGATTAGTCCATGGTTGTTGTGGGATTGAAATAATAAATTAATATTTTAAATATCTTGCATTGGATTATTTGGATTTGTAGCGGACGTGATGAGCCTGAACCTGGATTGAGCAGTGGAAGTGGGCCCCAACTTGCCTTATCCCCACAATAAAAGGGTCTGTCTTTGCCTGGCGTGTAGTTTGAAAATTAAGAAAATGTTGAAATTATAAGTTGCGAGTGAGACTCAAACTGACGACCTCGGAGAAACAGAACACGTAGTTATTACACTTCATAAGCAAATCCACCTCAATAAGAAAAAGGTGAACCAACAAGTTATTCTTATTGGTTTTGTTGTTATATTCACAGCGTTTTGGCTAATCTAAGCTCCAACCTTTTCCAAGTGAATCTTTTAGGGATATATGACCTTATGGTTAAAAACATTGTCACTTAAAACTGATTGTTAACCAGTCTACTGGAGGTTGATGATTCAATCCTTACTACAGGTAGTAATAAATAAGAAAAACATAAAATTAACAGTTTTACCCGGTCATGGTTGATGGAATGAGAATATTGTACCCTTATTGATTAAATAAAAGAGTTCAATTAAAAATTCTGAAAAGCTTCCCACATTTGACTGTTAGGTTCCCATATTCGAAAAGATGCACCTCAAGAAGGTGGAGATTACTCCCCCCTCCTTTCCCTCTCCAAAATATCTACTCAACATTGATTTTGTTAGAGTTTGTAAGTTCAGTGACATTATAGTCTTTAATCCCTTGAAGGCATACTCAGCGTTTCCTTAAAATCCATAAGAACTTCTGTACACTCCTGTTCCAAGGTCTGAACCTGGTTAACATTTCTATTTTTTAATTTCTATAATTTTTAAGTTATAAAGTATTGCCCATTTCCTTTTTATGGATATCAAGCATGAACACAAACCCCACAATCTTTTTCCCTCGTTAGATCAAAATGAAATATATTTATCTCAGTCCACTGGATAATGTAGTTTCAAAATATATATGGTTATTGGAGATCCATCTCTAAAAGCTTAAACATTTGTGAACAAACGAGTAAAAACTAGAATTTTATTATACATATTAGTGTGAGACTATGGACATTTCCCGCACCCATCAACCCCCACCATGAGCCAGGACCCAAGACAATGTGAGGAAATGATTAACAAGAAAAGGAAAAGCTATCTGAAGTGAGATGAGTAAAAAGACAAGGAGGGGGAGTACACCTTCAAGACAGGAGGATGCCTCACAGTTGGTGGTCAATTTCCGGGTAGTCAGCTGGGAGTGGTGGAGGGAGCGAGTCATTTTACACTTATCTGTCACTCTGGGACAAAGACCAGGCATTTAGGATTTCTGGTCGAAGTTAATATATTGCAGAGTTAGGGTAGTTTGCAACAGTTTAGTTGCAGCAGTTGGCTGCTCGAGGAGGTCCCCTGAGAGGTTTCGTCCTCGGGCAGATGAGGTTACACCTGAGTGAGGCTCGGGAGATTACAGATTACCGCAGATCAGAGATGAGCTGACTTCAACCAAGCGACGATGATGCCTTGACAAACAAATTATCTCAGTTGGGTCTTGGTTGATACACTGAAACTTTACTAAGATGTGTGGGTTTTTCTCTGCGGCAGAATCACACACACCCAGAGTACAACTGATTTATACATAATGTATCAGAGTTTGGGTTTTTTTCTTGTGAGTCTGCGTTGTTTTTGTTTTTGTATACTTGTAAACCAGTGCACGTGCCCTCGGTGATTGCCAAAACGAGAGAAGTTGATATGGCCAGAATAAGAGATGAAGAAAAACACAGCACAGTCGGCGAGGGGACCGGCATATGATCTTACACTAGTGTAAACCCTCCATCAAAAATGACCCCCCCCTTCCAAAAAAAAATCTTATGCTTCGCCAGTGTTTGCATTTGCTATTTATCTAGATATATCACTAAAATATTCATATAAAATCATAGAATTACATCAGTAATTTAATTTTTAATATATAAATTATCATTTCTGATGACCTAAAGAAAAAACAAAACACCCACCGCTGACTTTTTATTATAGAGTGGAGGATTTCGTTCTGACTTCATTTTAGGCGGAAGGATAAATCTGACTTGCTATTTGCTTTCTCGCTTCTCCTCACCACTTGCAATGGTTTTGTCTGGAGGCTAGAAAAAGGCACATGTTGTACTTGCTAACTTTTGCATGACTTGATGGAAGTACATATATTTATATACAAATAAATACACTTTGGCCTTTATTATAGAGTGGCGGATGTGTTTGGGAGTGGAAATAAAATGGGGGTCTTAGAATGATCATAATAAGTAAATTGCTAGAAAATCACCTTGTACACTTGTGATATGATTGAAGAGGAAGGTAACATCTTGAAAATAAACAAACGTAAATATACACTTGAGGGAGGGGTGGGTGATCTATAGATTTTAGTTTTACTGATAGTTTTAAAATCAATAAATATTTATCATTAGTACCAGCAATGGGAAATTTTGTTTTAAACAAACAAACGAAAATTATTAAAAAAATCGTTTTTGGCATCGGAAAATAGGCAAAAAAATTTCCGATACCCCAAAAAAGTTTTGATTTTAATTCTGATTAATCGACCCAACACTAGGAGTAACATTTTGAAACAAACAAGTCTGACCTTAGATCGTAAACTTTTTAATGTCTTTTTTTTATATCATGAACAAAATCTGTTAAAACACTTCTTCTTTTACCTTTTTAGGTGCAACAGACGGATCTGGGTTTGCTGCTATTAAACTGACTGCACTCGGACGCCCACAGCTTTTGGTAAATGTTGAGATTTTATGACGGTTTAAATGTTTGGGTCGGCCATATATCATACACATACAGCAGTAGGTGTATGATATTCTTTTGGTCACTTGCGACAACTTCTGGGTCTTGTCGCTAAATTAATTCTTAACCAAATTTGTAACTGATTAGTTCTATGATCGTCATCACGCAAGCAACATTTTGGCATAAAATTATTAAAATTTGGTCTACTAAAAAATAAATTGTGATGTAATATGTTACTCATAAAAGGAGAAGGTAACGCCTCACCTCTGCATGAAGTATTGTTGCCGCATCTGGGCTGGTGCACCAATCATTAGTCTTCTTCTTTTGAACATTGTTGAAAAGAGCCTCTAATCTAATGGTCCAACACTGTTTACCAAGCTCCAGTCCCTGTCCCATCACCGCAGTGTTGCATTCCTGTGCTGGTGATACCAGATCAGGCTGCCCTGTGGCTCCCTGAGACGAAATTCACCTACATTGACGTTTTTTTTTTTTTTTTTTTTTTTTTGTAAAACTTAATTATGTTCTACAAAAGCAAAAACAAAAACAACAGCCCCTCTCCCTTTCTCCCTCCCCTTTTTTATTTTATTTTTAGAACTTGAAGCATAAATCTTTTACTATAATGACCAGATTCGGCATTAAATAACCCAAAAAGGGTTGATATGCCGTAAAACAAAACTACCGCATTCCTGTGCTTGTTTTACAAGTACTTAAATGGAATGTGCTCCGAACTTGCTGCACTTGTACCCACTCAACGTAAATGCTTCCGACCAACCCAACAATCAGCAAAATCCTACCCCTTCATTGTAGAGGTCCCCAGATGCCAGAAAGCTTTCTACTCTAATAGCTTCTTTCTTCGAACTGCTTGCCTTTGGAATTCTCTCCCTACTTTGTTTCCGCAGTTGTACCAATGTGCAGAAATTTCAAATGTAATGTGACGAACATCTCGCTGCACAACTCTCCACTTACGATGCCCCTATGAATTTGGCCCCTTCACAGTAGCCTTTTACGTCTCGCTTTCAATGTGCCTTGTTTGGGGTGAATAT
Source organism: Sepiola atlantica (assembly GCA_963556195.1). NCBI lineage: Eukaryota > Metazoa > Mollusca > Cephalopoda > Sepiida > Sepiolidae > Sepiola > Sepiola atlantica. The sequence goes on from OY744522.1 coordinate 140,654,790, forward strand.
AAGTAAGGAAAAAAATTATCTTTTCACTTAAAATATTTTTCTTATTTTAAAAGAAAACTTAATTTTAATTTAGCCAATCTTAATAATATTAATAATAATAATAATAATAAAACATCAATATTTTTCCAAATGCAAAAAAAAAAAAATATACAAATGTTAAACAGTAACATAACAACAAATTAGAGATCATGCGGAAATTGTGCACTTCTCACCAATTCCAAAAATATACATATACACATATCCACTCATATCCAATTTAAAAAAAAAAAAAAAAAAAAAAAAAAAAAACTCCACCAGAAATCTACAATTGTGATTCAGGAAATCCATAGATAATTTTAAAAAAAACAAACAAAAAAAAACATATATATATATATAGAAGGGATCTGAATGAACTGACCGGGAATTGACACCGACCAGACATGGAAATATTTTAATAATTATTTACAAGAGTATAAATTTACTCTAAATTCAATAAATATTTCTTATTGTATTTTTTAAATGTGTACAAAGAAACCATATCAATATTCATAGCTTTTGAAATTTCATTTAACTTATATATAAAGGAGAAAAAAAACATACTCCTAATTTAGTTTTAGGAAAAACGGGATCAATTTGCCTTCTGTTTCTAGTGAAATAATAATGGATTTCACTAAGTCTTAATAGGGTTCAACAGATATTTGGGTGCTTTCTTTTTTTTATATTATACATTAAAATGAGGCTATATAGCAATCTCTTGTTATTTTTCTTTAAACAGAGCTTGATGAGACAAATTTAATGTTAATTTAAAAAAAAAATATCTATTATAAAAAAAAACCCTTCCAATTAAATTATGCTTAATGTCTGCATCTTTGATTTATGGCGTATCTAGTTTACTGGTAAGCCAGCCCCCCCCCCACACACACACACACACACCGGTTCCTTATGAAAGTATGGTTGGTCAAACCTTTCAAAAATGTGTTTGTGAATTTTCCAACTTGATTTTTTTATATATATTATCACTAATTATTACATAAATTATTTGGGAAAATAGTAAAAAATAATTTTTTTTTGCTTTACCTACTAATTTGTGACCTATTTACATTAAAAAAAAAAATGAATATTAATATTTAAAAGAAGTTTAAAGCAATTTACTTAACCATAAATAGTGACTGTGAGTAAAATAATCCGGTTATGTACTTCCTCTCCACAATAAACATGAACGCGGATAATTTTACTCACAGTCACTGTAAAGTAAATTGCTTTAAACTTCTTGAAAATAGTTTGTGTAGGTAATGATTATCATATTATCTATTCCGATGTACTAGGTGAGAATTGGTTGATAAATTTGCTATGGTTACAATTCCAAATATTTACAATCTGATCACAGACCATCCTCAAGGAATTGTGTGTATTGCGAAGATAATAAATGATCTAAATATTTAACTAAATTTGATAGGAAAATTATTTCAAAGAATATAATTAGTATTAATATAGCAGTCAGACATTTTAGCGTATTTGTACAGGATTCAAATTAAGTTTATTAATAAAGGGTATTTAAAAACAAATTATGTGTAATGTTTCAAGAATTTGTATTCACTGTTTATTTTTTTGATATTCAAGTACTGTGGTATTATCAACAAAGATTTTTCAAAATTTTGCAAGGTAAAAAAATATTGAACACTATTTTAATTTTTTATTTTTTTATTACTTTATTGTAAATATCAGCAGATAACGCTTGAAAATTGTTGTTTTTTTATTATTATATGTAAAAAAACTAATATATATATATTTATAAAATTAGACAGGTGTATTTATTTATATACATATATGTACAGGGTAATCTCCTAAACTAATAAACAGATCATTATGAATTTTGGAATATATATTCTGAAAAATATGGTGAGTAACATGGCACATTATTTTTGGGGTAAATGCTAACATTTAGAAGGTGCGTTCACCCAAACTCTCATCTACACCCCAAAAAAAACTATTAAAATAAGTTGGATATAAAAAATTAAAAGAAAAGAATTGCTTTACATCAAATTGAGTTATATAAAGTAATACATTTTAAAAAGGATTGGTGCGCGCACGTGAATATCAATAATATGTATATGCATGTGTTTGGTAAAATTCTAAACTATTGAACTTATTATGAGTTATGGAATATGTATTCTAGGCAACAGGGTCAGTAACGTGGGCACATTATTTTATTTTTCTTTTTTTTTTTTTTTTCTTTTGTAAACTTTACCATTTAGGGAAGTGACCACTAAAACTACCATACCCTGTAAAGAAAAAAAAAAAAAACATTAAAATTTATAACTAATGCTATATTTATTGCTTATACCTGGGACGGGTATTTTTCTAATGTATTTATGTGTGTGTATATATATATATAATTGTAAGTTCTTTCCCTTGGAAATGAACACCCTTTGAGATTTGCTATGTTAAACAAATAAAATTTATTTCTCTCTCATATATACGTCTATCATGATGGCCGTATTGGATCTTGACAGTCGATGGTGACTGGGGTTCGAATCATGCGACCAGTGGGACAATTGTATATAGCTATACTGATTCTTGGTGAAGATGAAACATGTAAATATTTCTAAAATAAAATATTTTTAATTCATTATATATATTGTTTTTTTCACAGATATAACATTGCAGCCTACACGTACCATGACAACCACAGGCAGTAAGTCCTAGACTCTAATTTCTCTCCCCTTTGTGCTTTTCAGTAGGACATCTAAACTGAGGATTTGAAACCCAGAATCACTTGTATGCAAGGTGGATACTCTCCCACTCTAACCTCCATGTCACAACAGTAGGCTCATCCCACAATCTGCACGTGCGTGTTTTGTGAAAGCTGTAAAACTTTCTTGTGGTGGTTCAAGTGGCAGAGTATCCGCCTCGCATACAAGTGACTCTTGTTTTGAATCCTGAGTTCGAGTGTGTCCTAATGAAGAGCCCAAAAGAGGGTAAAACTGGAATCTAGGATTTCTTGTCTATGGCATGTGTGGGCTGCAGTTTTATGTTTGATTGTAGAAAAACAATTATGTAATATATCGCATTCAATTCAATAAATCTTACATATATATTCTATCATAAGTGATATAAAGTTGATTTCATGTTCAATACTTACTGAATTCCTTATTTAATATCGATATATTTATTTTTCTTTATTTCTCAAGCTACAAATGTCTGAGGTTCTTGTGTCAACACGTGCCATGTTTGATAAAATCACCTCTAAAAGTGAGGAAGATGAGATCCTTCTGAAAAGCTTTCGAGAAAAAGACTTCCGAAAAACCCTCAAGGGTATGGGCATCCCAATGAGCCGTGACGAGACTAAGAAATGGTTCACTTTTCTTGATATTGGGCAAGATGGGTGAGTAAAACAAGGCTAGTCTCACATTGTGACCCTGCCTTTACATTTGACTCTTCTAGAAAATATACTTTCTGTGGTATTCCATGACCTTGATTTCTTGTTACTCTAAAAGTTTTATAAAGTGAATAATTAGATAAATATTTTAATAATTATAATTGTTAGGTGAAAAATTGGCAGTTGTGATTGCCGTGTGAAAGAAAATTTTGATGGGCATGATTGTCGGGTGAAAACATTTTGGCAGGCATGATTGTCGTGTGAAAATAAAAATTTTGGCGGGCATGATTGGCGTGTGAAAATAAAAATTTTGGCAGGTATGATTCTCAGGTGAAATATGGTCTCCAATCTGAGTAAATACTTTCATCCATTTTTCGAACTTTGTAAATGAAATATATCTAATCTGATCATATCTTCAAAATCTATGCAGATACAAAACATAGAGGTGACCATGTAGTTTTTTTTCCCTCATTGCTACCTGGATAAAGAACAGAGGTTACATCTGCTAAAATGTTATAAATCTAACAACCAAGGTAAGAATAGTAATTCAAATAATGCAAATAAGAAAAAATTATAGATTTTTTTTTTTTTTTTTTTTTTTTTTTTTTTTTTTTAAATGAATGTTTGGCAATGAATATTATGTTAAAGAAAACCCTTGTGACAGTTTTTAAGCTGTACACACAATATCAGGAGTCACGTCAAAATTTTGACAGAAATTTTTGTTAAACTATAAAATATATGACCAAAAGATAAGATGAAAAAAGTTTGAATACTGACCAATGATCATAGATTATCCTGTGAAGATGTTTTTTGGGGGAGTGTCTGGTTTAGGTTTGTTTCTTTTTCGTTGTACTGTCATTTTGGTTTTAGATAGAGTGGGGACGGCAAGTGGGTGCTTGTTTGGTGCCAATAAGCTCAGACAACCAGACCATTAGTCGAGACTTGATCAATGGGGGTTGTGGCCTTGGAAAGTGCACTGGGAATAACTGTAGGGTCCATTTCCATGTGCGACATGGCACGTATAGTGACCCACGATATTATACAACTGTTGATAGAGCAGCAGCTCTTAGCGCTACATAAAAGTTAGGGCTTCTGTACTACCAGTCGGAAACAGCAGCCAGACAATCTGTCTAACCTGTACTCTCAACCTGTCTGAACAAGAGCGACCCAGACTAGTCATGTGAGACTTACTGACAAAATATTTTCCCTAAGTTGCCCAAATAGAGAGACGGCATTCATTGTCCTAGTCAGGAAACAAGGACAAGCACTAGGTATCTTTGAGGTGTCTCTGCGCTAGTACCTCTGCGCCTATCTAGTACTTAACCACCTATCTAGTATAATGGAGAACTTAGAAGCAGATAAAGTGTAGGTTTTTATATTAATTTTTATATTTTAGACAGTCCGTCTTTTTCCGAAAAAATTTTTTTTTTTTTTTTTTTTTTTTTTTTTTTAATTTAAAAAAAAAAAAAATGGATGATATAAAACATGAAAAACTGGACATTTTCTACTTTGAACAACGTTTCTTCCAACTATATTTTGATGCTCAGATGTCTATACATCTGTCTATCAGCCCTCACGTGAAACTGTACATTTGAACCGCAAAGAGAATTTCTCTATTTTGTTAATATTGAGTCTTCAGTGTACATGCATCTATCATGTTCTTATTACTGCAAAACACAAGTAAATTTTTTTTTCAAGACTGTAAAAAAAATTATACATATTAAAAACTCCTATGTCAAAGTTCAAACCTGATTTATGTGTTAAGTTTTAATATATATATATATATACGGTACAAATCACGTTGACACACCGATTCCCGTTATATCACCGAAGTTAAGCGACGTTGAGCCTGGCCAGTATTAAATGGGTGACCATTTGGGACTACCAGGTGCTGTATGTGCTCTCTGTTTATCTCGGCATTGTTTCCAGTCGTCTTGAACTGCTTGCCATTGGAATCAAGCAGTGCCGACTCAGGAGAGGTGTTGTTAGGGATTGCGCAACCCTTGCTTCATAATTACACTTATAGGGGTATCCATAGTCTCTCTAGACTGAACGGAGGGCCTGTCTGTCTATATATATATATATAGATAGATATATATAGATATAGATATATATATATCTTGTACAATAATAATTCTTTGAAAACTTAAATCTGGGTGGTGTATTAATATTTTTATTTTATTTAATTACTCGACTATTTTCGACCTCCAACAAGAGAAAAAAAATCATGTGTACTCTTAATAGCACTAGACTAGACTGAAAGTCTGTCAAATGAACTGGATTTTGTAGTATTCCATTTGTTTGTTTTTTTGCATAATCTTTCTTTTTGTTTCATTTTACTTCAGTTGAAGTTTTCTGAAATTGTACTGTATGAGATGTATTACAATATGTGAAATGTTTGTATATTAGTTTGTGAATTAATGACTTGCACAGTTGTGGGTGCGTTGGAAGGGTTGGGAAGTCTGTTTCTTTGTAGTAGCAGCAAGGGATACTTATTCGATTTTGATGTGTATGTGAGAAAAATGTATGAGGTGTTAAGCATTTAAATGTATTGTTTTTTTTTCTTTTTCTGTTCTCTCAATAATAGTAAATTTTGCATATATATATATATATATATATATATATGCATGAATGACTTGTGTTTTGAACTGGTGGGAAAGTCTGTTTCTATGTAATGTTCAAACAAAGTAGATAATGTTTTTAGCGTAAAATCAATTTCTCTTCATGATTTACGAGTATTTTTTCTAAATCTATCTTTTCTTATTTCTATTCTCTCAATTATAGTGAATTTTGCATATATAAATATATATATATATATATATATATATATATTTATTTATTTTATATATGTATTACAGAAGATCAGAACAACGTCAGTTTCAAATCCAAACAAAGAGGACCTATAATTGATCTTCAGTCTCTGTTTATGTCTACCTACCCTCGTAAAAAAAAAGATTATTATAGGTCCCCTGTGTTTAGATTTGAAACCGACGGTACTGATGTTCTGTAATACATATATAAATAAATATTACGTTCTTATTTTTTAATTTTGTTAATGATCGAACATTCTACTGGGGTTCTCTCCCACCTACCTTATATATATATATATATATATATATATATATATATATATAACACTCAAATATTCATTTTACTTTATGAAATAATAATTTTAATAATCAAAAAGTATTCTATGTTGATTGTCAATTCTGTTCTTACTGTCCTGTCCTTAATATAGACATGTTTCAAATACCTAACTTTTTATTTCCGGGATTTTTCTTTCTTTCTTAATCTAGGTATTTTTTTAAATATGATCTTAAATAATCATAACATTCTTGATGATTTGTAGTTTGAACATTTTAGAATTAACATATTGTCTTAAAAGTAAATCTTCTAACATCAAACACTGATGTAACTGTAAATTGATGGCCCATAAATGGAACTGACAAAAACAGAAGACGGGAGGGGTGTTAAGATTTACCAATTGCCCCATGCAAATAACATGTCTTGCACAGTCGTTTTAATCAATTAATTAATTTTATCAGCCAGGATCATTTACAAAAACGGTTCTGTGTTTTCAGTTTTCCTTCTAAATGGGATGTGCTAGAAGAGATAAGGTTAATAATTATCGAGAAAAATATAAAATTCAATAATTTGTGAAAAATCAGAAAAGTATTTATGTAGACCTAGTATAGAATTGAATACAATATGGGAACCAATAACTATAAATAGATTATATCATCAGTAAGAAAATTGCAATATGAGTAATAGTAAAAAATTAAAAAGTGATTTTTTTTTCTTTTCTTCTTCTTCTCTATAATACTACACTTTTAGACTTCCAAAATTTATGTAAGAATTGTCCACATAGACACATGGCCTAATGGTTAACAAGCAATAATAATTAATATATGGCTGATGAAATAAGAACAATCCACCTTCATGGATTAAATAAAGGATTCAGTTCGAAATTCCATACAGGTTCCTAAGTTTGACAATATGCACCTAAAAGTCGGAGGTTACATAAACTGTTTCCAAGCCCTCCTGTCTCTCACTTTGTTTAACTGACTGACTTGGAAATCTAGAGAACATACCTTATTACTCTATCATCTTGGTGATTTACTTTTTTTTTTTTCTTTTTTTTTTCTCAACCTTCCATCATTCTTTCTACACAAGAAACATAAAGGCACATAGACCTTTTAGAATGCTGTGATTTATAAATATGGTCTATTGCATTTCAATAATTCTTAAATGAAGATTGATAACTTGAATTTTGATTATTTGGACCACGATTCTCATCTTTGTTATATTCACGTTTCAGCCAATGTAACCTCCAACCTTCTTCAGCTGCATCTTTTGAACTTGTGAACCTTTTAGTCAAACGTAGAGAGTTCGACTGGAAGGTTTCCAAGTTCAAAAAATGCACTTGAAGGTCGGTGTTTTCATCGGCTGAAACGTTGTAAAAATAACAACCAAGATGAGAATAGTAATCTAAGTAATTATGTATTATCTGTTTAAACCTATGAGGAATCCGTTCAGTTTTTAGAATTGTTTAAAAGATGGTGTATTGCATGGATTAATGGCTCACCGCCCATTCTCAAACGTCCGGAATAAATATTGCCAATCCCTGGGCTTGTACTCGTTTTAAGTTTTTTTTTTTGTAATTATTTTTTTTTATTGCATTTGGTATCTCACTTGTTAATATTGGATGAAGTTCTTCAAATTTGGAGTTGTCTATCACGCAATCATTTCTATTGTTATCCTTATACAATCTTTTATAAAAATTTTGCCAGTGTTAGAAAATGTCTTTATTTAGCTGTACCTACCACTGTTCGTTGGTATATATTTACTTGCATTTTTCTTTTTTGTTAACTATGCGTTTTGTTCCAAATCAAAGGGAAATAACTTTGTATGGACGAATACAGTTACATCCATTTCTTTTTAAGATGGCAGCTATTTGAACTGGAAGTAATTAAATCAAATTACATTTTATTCCTCTTGAACAACAACTTGGACTTCATTCAGAGAATTAAATAGACTTAATTTGGATGCTGATGTAAATTTGTGTTAATGCCAAACAAACAATTTCAATGTCTGCCTTCTTCAGCATTTCAAAGCCATATCTATACAATCTGTTTCAAACAGCATTATTTATGGAGAATTGAAAGCCACATTCTTTACCCAGAGTATTTTGACTGACAAGTGGAGTCAGGAGCGGTCACTTACTCTTGTGCTCTGAACAATCAGATTTTACATCTATTTTCAAGATGATTATCACAATTTCCTCTCTCGTGTACTTTTCAAGGTTATTTAGTTAAGCATAAATTTTCATACGTTGGCAAGGTCAAATCTCTCACCCCAAATCCAGCTAACTAAAACATCTATTCACTTTTTCTTTATGAAAACATGTGTTTGCTTAATACTACAATTTTCATGAGAAAATAATGAAGCATAAAATAACCTATTTGATATCGTGTTCCAACTTGCTTTTTTTTTATCCTTTTTCTAGAAACTGTAAAAATACATTTCTACACTTCATTCTACAAGTCAGTAACCTTATTACAATCTGAATGATTAAAAACAATTGTTGTCAGTTATGTGTGCATTCTCTATTTGTTTGATAAAGCTGGAAACCTTGAGGAAATCAATACTTTCTTTTGCTTCGTCTCTACATAATAAAGGCATTAACACTTGATTATTCATATTCAACCAGTATAAAGTTAAATTTTTAATTATGACATTACAGTTTATTACATGAAAAAAATCAATGTTTCTAAAATGCGTTTCCTGTGTTATCAACTAAAGCCACTATGTCCTTTGATATCTATGAAAGTTTCTGAAAGTGTCATTTGATATCGACTGATTTCACTGTAATAAGGACAATTTAGTGTGGACAAAACAGTTTAAACCTGAACCAGCTCTCAGAGGTCGGATTTTCTGAAAACAAGAAAATTATTTAAAATTTTATTAACTTGCAGAATACCTGTCCTGTGATTGATATTCTGTTAAAGTACATATAAAAGTAGGGTACTGGTCCAGATTAAATGTTTTTGTTTTGTTTTTTTACGCATAAATTTTTTTTTAAGAAAAATATCACTGAACAAGTGTCAAAACGGTGTTAGGGTTATAATATGTTGTTTTCAGCATGAAAAAGTTTTTTTACTGAACAAGTATTGAAACTGGGTTAGGGTTCGTTAAAATTCATTATCGCTTTGATCAATTTTTGTTTCAAATTAGTAAATTTCGCAATTCAATCAAAATGTTAACTTTTCGTCTGCTTATTTTCTCGTATTGTGATTGGATAAGCGCTTCGGGATTTTCTGGCCGTCTACGTAAACATCTGGAAACTACCGATACCAAGTTGATTTTAGTATCGAAAGTAGGCCATTAGATTGCGTAATGAATTTACGCTTCTGTCTATAAAAAGGTTGCTAACCTTTTGATGTTTTTATAAGCTAAATAAACAATCCGTTCTTTAAAGAAAAAAAACTCACTAAAAAAAAAGGAAAATGCAAAGTTGAGGACGTTGGAGTAAAATAAATATTTCCATACGTTAAAATGAATAAGATTTTCAAAAATAAATAATTTTCTTTTTAATTCCTATAGATTTCATTTAAAACATCTGTACCTACCCGGCGTTCCCCGGAAGTCATTTTTACTTTGATTTTTTATTTATTTATTTATTTTTTATTTAAATTTAATTTTAATTTTAAATAATTATTAATTGAAACTAATTGTTATAAAACTATTTATTTCATGGTAATCTCTATTTATTAAATTATCGGATGTAAACAGCTTCCCAAAAACTTTTAAACATTTTAATACATGAATTTTAAAGCCAATTTAAATGACTTTATTTGACAGTTTACGTGTTTTCAAATTTCACAGGGTTACAAAGTAACAAGATTAAAAATCTAGATTTTTATGTAATGATTTGAAACGTTTTTCATCTGATATTTATCATGGTCGACCTTGAAGTCAAATGGGGGCGACCCTCTCTACCCCAAGCTGTTCATGTCCTGCCTGGAACACATCTTCCAACTCTACTGAAACAGTACGGGTATCAAGATCAACAACCGTTGACTGAAACAGTTTTGCTTAACGAATGTGCTGGTTGATCACCCAAACCTGACTGGGCGGGCAGTGTTGTCTGGCTCAAGATAAACATACCCAAGACTAAGTGAATGCACACACCCATGTTGTTGGCTTGTATCAGATTAAGCTGGTTAACAGCTACACCTAATTCTGCCAGGAGCTGACCCTGGGGCACAGGAACAGTCGCGGGTTGGTACATGCGAATCGACTCAGACATTAGGGCCAACCTATTCAATATCAGTGTGGATCAGAGACCTGGCTAACTAATGCAGTCGATCAGTAGGAGCTGGCTATCACTCAGCATGCAATCGATCACCACATGGCTGGTGTGCACTAGACTGATTGGTTGTACCGACCAGGGTGGTGGACGCAGTCGATTGAGCTGAAAAGTCAAAGAAGAAATGGGTCGGCCACCTTGCCTAAAAGACAGGTAACCGATGAACACTGACAGTGACAGTGGATGCTGATCTATATGTAATGTCCACTCAGCCGACCGGTAACAAGATGGTGTGATTGGATGAAACTGGCTCAAGACCATTCATTCTGGTTTGCATCAACTAGACACTGACCAGTGATGAAATAAATAAATATAAAGAAAAGTCGTAATTCTGTGTGCCTGACTAAAAGTCAGAAACTACACAAGATACACTTACAAACCTTACATCATCGGATTCAGTATGATCAAAAATTCTATAATATTCATTCCCTCGGGGTCACCACAGACCAAATTAATGATGGGTGTAAAAAATTACATTCTTATTGGTAGTTGTTTAAAAAAAAAAAAAAAAAAAAAAAATGAAACCTTATAAAACAATCAGTCAGCTTTTTCTCTTTTCTTTCAATTATAGTTGAGGGGGCAGTCAGAGAGAGAGAGCGAGAGACAGACAGACAGATTTAAAAGAAAGATGTTACACACATTATTTATTTTTACTTCTATTTTGTTATCCATCCCTTCATTTGTTTTGCTGCTTTTTTTCTTTTTTTTTTTTTTTTTTTTTTTTTTTTTCTTCCAATTATGCCGGTCTAAAGTAATTCATTTTCTTTTTTTCCCCTTTTTATTATTAACAAGTGATAAAATGACTGACTGAATTTACGAATAAACCAAAAGACAACAATTTTCTTTTCTTTCAATCTTTTTCTTTCTTTCAATTTTTCTGCTTATGTTGACATAACAGGTGTAGATATCCTACAATAACGGACTTCGTACATCATTGCATTGTCCGTTCCAAATTTTGTAAATTTCTGACATAAAAACATGAATATTTCTTGGTTTTTTCAGATGATGCTTGCTTGTGGAAATATCGGAAATGCATCAAAAGATCACGTACAAGTTTGTGCATGATCAAAATCTAAAGTCACTTCCCCTTCCAAAAGTACACAAAGCTGTTGCCACAGCAAGTGTCAAGGCTACTCTTTCTAAAGGGAAAGGGTATGAACCCCAAATAACCTGGTAATGGAGACCAGCACAGCCATGGGACCACACTTGGACCGGACGCTGCGGCTATTCTCATTCTGGGGTCTTCCGTCACTTCAACGCCCTCCCAAGATGTTAGGAATATAGGAGAGGTCAGATGAAATGCTGACCTTTATATAGCGATAGCTGTGATGGGCAAGAATGGTAGGGTGCTTTCACGGGTTAGACTGGAACCCATCAGGGTTTCTCTCAGCTTTTGTTAGTTCTTTTTGCTGACTCTGCACAAGAACTTTAGTTGACTTTTTTTATTTTAATCAATTTTTAACTGTTTTGAACCAGAAATATGACTTTATTTTCCATGGAATTGGATGCATGTAACTTTCAATTACAGTTAATTTTGCTTTTACAGATATTTTCCATAAGGGAATGTCCTGGACACTTGAATTTTTCTTTAGATAAGAATCGATGATATGAAATATAATTTGACCAAATTATTGTACATTTCTCAATGGTATAAGCAATAAATAAGCAACAATAATATTTTAATTGGAAGAAAATTGTTTTTAACAGTTTTTTTCTTTTCTAGTCACTCCCATTATTTACAAATATCGGACCTGGCGTTGCCCGGGATTAACTAAAGAATCCCGTCCTTTTGCACCCAATCCAGTATACCATATTACCTTTCTTATACCTTTTTATTATTATATTCAATTTTTAGAGTGGGACCTAAAAATGTGGTGTAAATAAAGTGACCTTAATTTAAATAAATTTCAGTAAATTTATAGTCTTTAACACCCCCTCCCGCGAGGTACCCCTGGCATTTCCCAAGAATTATTAAAAACCTCTATGCACTTCTGCTCCAAGCCCTTAACCCCTTATTAACATTTCTATTTATTTCTATGATTTTCATGTTGTAAGTAAAATAAAGTAAAACAAATATACTTATTCAATTATCTTAGGTAATATAGTTATAGAATAATATATTCATTTTTTTTTTAAATCCTATTTAAAAAGAAAAATTTAATTACAAAATTAAATCCACCACAATGCATTTCGTTTCTTTTACAAGTCTGCCAATCTAATTTTTTTTTAATGTTTGGGGAAAAATGGATTATTTTTATCTTTCGAAATTTGGCAGCATTTAAACGGGCTTTAAAATACTTATCAAATCCTCACGTATTAAGATTCAAAGTCTTAGGATCTATTTACATCCAATAATTTGAAAATCGAGATTAAAACAGCATTGCCAAGACAAAATTAGTTATAGTTTTATTGCAATTTGATTCAAATAATAATTTAATGACCAAACAATACCGTAATAATTAAATTTAACTTTCAAAATCCTAATTTAAGAAAAAATAATTTTGTGAAAAAAAGACTTAATTACAAAAAAAAAAAAAAATGAAAGTAAAGACTCCCAGACAACGTTGAGTATGTAGAGCTGGTATATATTAATTTCTTGAAAATTCATTTTATTATGCAGATTACGGTTATTTATTGTTGGTTTGTTTCTTTCAACTGTATTTTTAATCTAAATGAATAATTGTGAAAGTTTTTTTTTTTTGTGTGTTTCTTTCATTTATTACACCTATATTACCATCAAGACGGCTCACGGTTACTTTAATCGGATCAAGAGAAGAATAGGGACCCCAGATCATTAACACAAGACGCGGGACATATTTTGGAAGTCACCGGTTGACCTCGCAATACACGTGGTCTCTATTTACAAAACACTTGTAAATAGATCTTTTATTTATGTTATATATTTATGCAGTATATTTCGGAATTTTTTTTTATTTACTAAATAAAAAACAAATTTTAAACGCAATTCTATATTTCGTGTTGTGTATTTTAAGAAAAAGTGGATACTTTTTTTTCTTTTCGTAGGGAGGCGAGTAACTAGCGAAGTTTTATTTATTTGTTTATAATTGTTGCTTACAGAAAAAAAAAGAAAAAACTTCATAAATTTTAAATTGCTTCCGTTTAGAAACTGATTTTTGAAGTCTAACTCCGCCCTCGTGGGGAGGCAAAACGAAAGATTACAAGTCAGCCGATTTTTTAAAAAGCGTATATATTTCGTTTATTTATTAAAATAACTTGCGTAATCATCCTTTTTGCCTCCTCAGGCTAGGAGCAATGTGTAGTATGGAAAAATCCTTCTAAACTGAGGTAAGATCCAGAGTGCCCCTTTTTGGGAAGCTTGATTTTTCCCTACAAAACGAAAGATTACTTAAGTACGGTGATAAATATTTCATACCCCCCCCCCCCATTTCTGCCCTCGTGAAGTTTTTTCCTTTTTTTCTTTAAGCAACAATTATAAACAAATAAATAAAACTTCGCTAGTTACTCGCCTCCCTACGAAAAGAAAAAAAAGTATCCACTTTTTCTTAAAATACACAACACGAAATATAGAATTGCGTTTAAAATTTGTTTTTTATTTAGTAAATAAAAAAAAAATCCGAAATATACTGCATAAATATATAACATAAATAAAAGATCTATTTACAAGTGTTTTGTAAATAGAGACCACGTGTATTGCGAGGTCAACCGGTGACTTCCAAAATATGTCCCGCGTCTTGTGTTAATGATCTGGGGTCCCTATTCTTCTCTTGATCCCTTAAATCAATAACAACAATCTTTAGAAATATTATAAATACTGTAGAGCAAAAACACAAACAGCTATTTTTTAAACAGTTTATAATAAATTAATGTTTGGTATTATTCATTTGTAATTTTATTGCCCTATTTTTCTATATGTGCGCAATAGTTTTGTCAATATTAACAGTAATTAAAATGATTTGATTTTAAAAAAATAAATAAATAAATCGAAATCTGTTTTAAAATATTATGTTCATTAATTTTCACGGGAGGTAATTCAAAGTAAAACTATTAGTTTTAAAAATTACATAAATTTATAGGTGCTTCTGCTGTTTCACAATGACATGTTAGACCTCTCTTTAAAAAAAATAGCTAAAGAAATGTATAAACTTTGTTATGTACTTACGTGGTAGCTGCAAAGAAGGCTACACCAAAAATTACGCAAATTCATCCAGTATTTATTAAATTAAAAATTAAAACGATTTTATCTAGATGTCGTCATTTTTCTTATGACTTTTTCCCCCCAAAAATCTAGTTATATCCCTTGTCTACTTAATAAGGTGAAATGTCTACAGATACGTAAGATAATTATTTTTTCTTCTTTTTCTTATAATTTAATAAATACTGGATGAATTTGCGTAATTTTTTTCCGTACAATCTTATTTTCAGCTAACACGTAAGTAGATAACAAAGTTTATACATTCTTTAAATATTTTAATGTCCTTGTGAAACAGCAGAAGCACCAATTTATATTAGATATGGAATATAAAAATAACAGACTAATAGCCATCAGATGGGTAATTTTTTGCTTGTGTTTAATAAAATCCAAACTTCATAAATAAATCTGACAATCCTCTATCAATCTTTAATTTCAACTTCATGTTCGGATTATATAATAGCTTTATTTATATCCTTCACTCTATAATGAAGACCAGTGTGTGTGTGTGTATATATATATATATATATATATATATATATATATATATATATATATTATATTATATAAAATGCACTTCCATCTGTTGTGTAAAAGTTAGCGAATAAAACCTGTGCCTTTTTCTATCCCCCAGATTAAACTATAGCTAGTCAGCCAAGCACCTCAGACTTACTCCCCACCTGAAATGAATTTGTAAAAAATCATCCACTCTATAATAAAATGCCAACGGTGGGTGTCTTTTTTTCTTTAGGCCATCAGAAATGATAATTTATATATGAAAAATTATCATTTCTGATGACCTAAAGGAAAAAGACACCCACTGTTGACTTTTTTTATCACAAAATACATACTAAATGTTCTGTTTTGGGATTGAGTTTTATATTGGTAAAAAGTTCGAATTTAATTGTTCTAATTAGTCGCAATTTGCAATTAACTCAAAGTGACCAATGTCTTGCTAAATTTCGATTTATCATTCTCACCTTTTCTTCCTGTATGTTTGATTTCTCATGCACACACTTATTTTACTCTCTCTCTCTCTCTCTCTCTCTCTCTCTCTCTCTCTCTCTCTCTCTCTCTTTACTAACAGTCAAAAGTAATAAAGAAAGGACAAAATTTTTAAAAATTGGAAAACAAAAGGTAATATGACCACATGTAGTAATACTATTTAGCCATAGGTGGAGAGGTAGATATAGCAAGCAGAAAGAAATAGACTAATTTTGGATTTTGTCCTTTTAGTTTTTTATATTTAACTGGCATTACAAATTCACTTTTCTTAATTAAAACAATCTAACCAAGGTTCAATGGGTGACTCAGCTGGTCACATTTTCTATATCTGATAAAGTTTACAAAAAATATAGTCTAAAAGAAATATCATCTTGTTAAATAAAAATAACATTAGGAAACAAATATTAACTAATGGATTCATAGAATGACATTGTGTATTCTATTATTCCAATATTCCATGATACAACTTTTGGTCAATATCTTACTACTTTTCTCTTGTAAAAAAAAAAAAAAAAAAATACATAACTGTATGCATTTTGGATTTTATATAGATATATATTTTTTCTTCATTTGTTTTTATTTTTTTGTTCATTTTCAAAGTTGCCATGTATAGTTTGCTTATTTTATAGAGTGGCATGACTATATTTCATCTTTTCTGTTCCCGGTCGGTGAAGAAGAAATCTTTCTAGACTGAGCCAATTTTAATTTTTGTCCCAATCTAGTGCCCCTTTTTGGGAGCTGGATTTTCCCCACCTTAAACCTGACTCGATGTCTAACTCTGCCCTTGTGGGGAGGCAAATAAATAGGGACATGAAATATTATTAGATATAATCGTACATGCAGAAAGTCCAAACAAAGTTAAAATTTTAGAAGAAAAAAAATTAAATACAACTGACGAATGTATCATTTGTAAAAAAAAAAAAAAATTATTCATTTTTATGAGAACCAGTTTCTGTGCAAAAAGTGTAAGACAATCTAGATAGATAAGAACTCCGTGGAGAAAATATATAGTGATGGATAAACTATTGAGGGTGTGCATGTGCTAGTGTGATTGCAAGAGTTAGAAGTGGATTGAGTAAGTTCAGTGAAATTTTGCCATTACTAACCAGCAGAGCGTTACTACTGTCGACCAAGGGAAGAATCTATCAGGGATGTGTACGTAGTGTGATGTATGCAAGTGAAACCTGACCATTAAGGATTGAGGACATGCATTGCACAGAGAGAAATTATGAGAACTATACGATGGATGTGTAATGTGAGTCTTAAAGACAGGTTTAGATCTGATGACCTTGGAGGAAGATTAACTTTGGTCAATATAAGGAGATGTGTGCAGAACAAGAGACTTCATTGGTATGGTCACATTGAAAGAATGGATGAGAAGGCCAAGGAAAACATGGGATGGACTTGAGAGAAAAAGGGATAAAGACCTGATAGGTTTGTTTGAAAGTCATATTTTAAAAGTCGTCCAACACATGCCAACTTGTAAAACGGACGTAAAGCTGAATATTATGATTTATTTTTGCATAAATATTTTAATATTTAGACATGTTTCGTCTTCTCAGTGTGGCTTTATACAACTGACGTGCTGACCTTGTAGCTCAAACCTTAGTCACTATCGACTGTTAAGGTTTAATGTTCTAGCTACTTTGGCGAATGAAACAACTGCGTTGATGAGAAGAAATATATCATAATTATTTTATGATAGTAAGTTTTCAAGGGAAGAATCGTACATATTTACTAGGCAGAAACCTTCTCTTTCTACATCAGTGCTCTCCCCTAAGGAATCGAATGTATTATTTTAATTTATTTTTATTTTTACGTAAATACTTTTATATCCACAGATACGTGTTTCGTCTTATAAAGACTCATCAGTGTGGTTTTATATAGCCGATGCACCAACATATGTATATATAAATATATGTACGAACAGAGGCTTCCGGCATTGTCCGATAAGTAATGAGAACCCTATGTACTCTTGCTCTCAGCCCTGAACACCATATTACCATTTATATTTTTATCTTAGAAATTAAAAAATATATGGCATCGTCTTTGCTGTTTATGGATACCCGGTGCTGACGCAGACCTCCATGATATTATTGTAAAAATCCCTAATACTTAATTAATATCACCTTTGGATTCTTTATTAAATTTTACTTGGGAAAAGTTGTTTGGCCCTGGTATCGGTCTTTGTTTTAAATTGCATCCCTGGTAAGCAATAATTGAAATCAGTCATTTGACCCAGTGACCCAAATTGAATCAAGAAAATTTGAATGATGTCATTAAATGTTTTGAAAAATTTAACCCTCATTGAAACTGATTTTAAATTTATGACTGTTAACCTGTCTATTTCTATAGCAGCCATACAAACTTTCTCATATTCATTTATATATATATATATATATATATATATATATACACACACACACACCCCGGATGCTTCAGACAAATTTGACACTTTTCAAAAACGAAAGATTAAACATATCTTGATCAATACTTAATGTATTCTCAAAAAAAATTCCAATGTCTCCACCACAGTGTCTTTAGAGAATCGCTTGAACACCAGCTTGATCCTGGCAATCAATTCATCCTTGCAGGCTTTACAGTTGGCGTTTTTCTCAATTTGCCCCAACACATGGAGTTGCAATCAGACAAGTTGGTGGGAAGGAGCAAACTGGTGAAGTCGTGGAAGTTCTCGCATGGCCACTTCTTGGTCTTCCCAGAGGTGTGACACGTAGCTGAGTTCTGCAGCCACCTTCTCCATCCAGCACTTGAAAACAGTGGACAGCAACCCAATATAGCCATCTAAAGTGAGTGAGTACATTTTCGAAGATGTGGGACAGCATGACGTGGCCTTTGCTGGAAATACAGCCGAAGACCATCACAGTTTGAGAGAATTTGGTCTTCATAACACGTGGGACTTCATGCAGTCTGTAGGTTAGCCACTTGTTGTTCTGTACGTTGTGTAACTGGCAATTTGGTTCTTACATCTCACGGCCTTTCAAGGAGCACTGAGCTGCAGCTAAGATTTCCGAATTTTTTAATCTGGAGTGAATCAGCTATCCGTTGCACTTTACTGCTATTAAATACTTCAAATGGTTCTGAAATGAAAGAATATCAAAAAATGAATTATCAAATTTGTCTTGGACACTATGGCAACTACCCTGTGGCACAGCGGATTGTCACCACTGTACGTGTAATTAGGTACATTGCTGTCATAGCATCTGATTGAGGTTCATGACCATCTGCATTATGTATGCAACCTATTTTCGATTCTGGTGTGCAGTTGTGGTGTGCATCACACTAGCCAGATTAAAAGGTTCGTCCAAATACACGAACAACGCTATTAACAACTTTTATTATTTGAGTTAACATTTCTTACCATAATCCATGGAGTTTGTATTTTGTAGCATTGAAAAATACGAGTGGAAAAAAATGATCTCTCATTTGGTTAGCAGTGCAAAAAAATGTGGCGTTCTAATAGTGGCCATCTCCATCGCTGTTTAGAACCCCACTCTCTACCCTGCCTATATGTTAGACCCCCCTCATCCTATGGCCAGCTAGAATTTTACCTTTCTCTAAATCCAGCAAGTTATATAGATATTATCCTCTACGTTTAATTATCCAACCCAAAATCTTATAGCTCTTTTGAAATTCCAGCTGGCGCTAATCTCAGCATAGGACTGTATTTTGGACATAAACATATCTCTGTGGGACACAGCTATTTGAACGGGACATTACTTTTTCTAGAGAGAATCTTGTCTCCTATTTCAAGTAGTCATCTTCTAGATAGTAATTTCCAATGGCCGGGTAGGGGTATATCCTTGCAGCGCAATCTCAGGTTTACTATTTTCCACTCTGAATTGAAACCAGATGGTCCAAGTCACTGCTTTTTATTGCTTTGTGCCATGCATTTTAACATTTCAATAAAGTCATAATTTGACAGTAAAAAAAATTGACTTTTTTTTTAATATAAGAACTACAATTAATTTTAGCCAATGAAGATGCTCTATTTAACTGCCTCCCCCCTCACCTATATATATATATATATATATATATATATATATATATATATATAAGAAAAGACTACGGTTATTGCATAATACTTTAACTATTGAGTGCGCTTTGTCTAATTACTGATTAATTATGATTAAGCTCTTTTTGCTTGGGAAAGTAGTGACTGCATCAGGATTTGTGAACATGATTATTGGAGGGGGGGTGTATTTACTTCTGTCTCCATGACTCTATTCTTTTCAGCCAGATCCACTTCGACGCGGCTAAAGCTTCATTTGTATTATTCCTCGGCATTTTTGCTTTTGCTGCTCCCACTATCCATAATTTTACAAGATCATTGCACAATTATTGCCCCGCAAAACTCCTGCAACCCATTTCTATTGTACTGTATGCTCGATACCTTCTGACAATATTGTTGAACTAAATGCTGGTATCTCTCTCTCTCTCTCTCTCTCTCTTTTTTCCTCTCATTCGCCAATGTGATGTGTTTTTCCCCAAGACATAGAGAGCTCCCAAATAATGCACTGCTTGATACTGCCAGAGTGTACTATCAAATCTTGTCTTAGCAATGTTATTGCTGTATGACTGGGGAACTCTAGCTAAGTCTTGAGGTGCACTATCAACTGCCCAGTCAGATAGCAACAAGCTTGTTCTTCCTGTTCGTTTGTATGCTTTAACTTCCGCTTTTATGAAGTTAATATGAACAAACTTCTTTCCTGGTTGAGGTGCGCTTGTTGCTATTGCTTTCGTTATCTTACTTTGAGGACTTGATTATGGCGGCAACAGTACTGATCGTTACTCATGGCCTCTAGGCTTTCTCACATATACAGGGTGGGCCAAAATAAGGGTCCTATCTTTAAATTTGAATAACTTGAATTTGAATAACTTCCACAAAATAAAAGTTAAACTCACCAAACTTTATGTGTGTGTAGACTGACCCTTCCGAGATTTTTTGAAATAAACAAAACAAATTTTAGCCGAGAAACACTTCTTAAAACTTACAAAAACTAAAGTATTGTTTTTTACACTGTTTTGAGTTTTTTAAGCAAAAATAATGTTTTCTAAATGAGGGTACGTTCCTTAGGGCTAATACGGCTCATGCTTGCTTCGGAAGGGGTCCTTTACTTATTCTAAAAAAAAAAAAAAAAAAATCGATAAATAAAAAAGTTATGAATTTTTAAAAATAGGACCCTTATTTTTGCCCACCCTGTATATATTTTTAAACTTAGTTCACTCCAAATAAGGCAAGTTGCTACTGTAGGCGTAAAGGGCTACTGAAAATTAGGGTGAAAGTTTAGGGGGAATTCCTGAATTGAGAGCTGTGCAGCGAGATGTTTGTTCACATGAGTTTCTGTATGTTGGTACAGTCGGGAGTCGGCAGCTCAAGGAAAGAAGCTATTGGAGTAGAAGGCTCTCCGGCATCTAGGGGCCTCCACAGTGAATGGATGGGATCTAGCTGATTGTCGGGTTGGTTGAGTGTATTTACGTCAAGGGGACACCAGAGCAGCAAGTTCATCGGAGCACATTCTATTGAAGTACTTGTAAAACACGCACTAGGATGCAACATTGCGGCGATGGGACAGGGGCTGGACCTTAGTGGATAGTGAGGGACCTATTAGATACTCTTTTTTTTAACCTTGTCTAAGAGAGAAAAACTGGTGGATGGTGCACCAGCCCAGATATGACAATACTCCATGAATGAGCAGATGGTGGCTTTGTAGAGATATAGGATACTGTCAGGTGAGAAGTTTTCTAGCACGGTAGAGGGAGCCCACTTTCTTTGCAGCAGCCTTGGCAAAGTCTTCTATGTATTTGTTCCAATTCATGTTACCCATAAATGTTCGGCCAAGGAGTTTGAATGTTGGACTCTCAGGTAGGGTGTTATTTGCCATGGTAATCGGTGGTTGAAGAATTTTCTTGTAGTTGTTGAAGGAAAGGAGCTTTGTCTTAGCAGCATTAAATGTTACCATAATTTTATGACCTGATTCCACTACAGACTGGAAGTCACTTTCTAAGGATTCAGCCATTACCTCGGATATGTGTGTGGCAGTTTTAGTCACATGACGAGTAGAGCGTGGTGTCATCAGCAAATATATCCATTTCGGACACAATGTCATCAGGGAGGTCGTTTATGAAAATCAGGAACAATAAAGGTTCAAGGATCGATCCCTGGGGTACACCTGCATTTATGTCATGTTGTTTGGATGAACGGCCATCAAGGACAACCTGGATCTTTCTTTTGGATAGGAAGGATCTAATAATATTAAATATTTGTCCAATAATACTATATAAATTAATTTTTAGGAGAAGCTTTTTATGCCAGACCTTGTCAAAGGCTTTAATTATATTAAGCGCTATCGCCCTAACTTCACCTGCCTTGTCCAGTGTATGGTATATACGTTCGGAGATGATCGTTAGGATATCTGCAGTAGACCGTGCTTGCCTAAATCCATACTGATGGTCAGAAAGAAGTTCCGGACTGTCATTAGATTGATTAAAGATTCAAAGATTTTAGCAAAGAGCGAGAGTAGGCGGGTGAGGCGATAATTCTGAGGGTCAGTTCTATCTCCAGAATTCTTGAAAACTGGTACCACAGAGGCAATTTTCCCGCTATCAGGGAAGCAAGATTCAGCAAGGCATTTGTTGTAAAGTTTGGAGAGGACAAGGGCTAGTTTAGCAGAGCATTTCTTTATTACTGGTATAAGATCAGGCCCACATGCTTTGGAGGTGTCAAGGTTTTTTATGATGTCCAGGGCATGAGATTGGGTGTGATCAGGTCATCAAATGTGGCTTCCGTCTGCAGTGGGAAATTAGGGAGGGAGTGGTTTGCGGAGTCCAAAGTGGAGTTCAAGGCGAAAGCTGGGCAAGTAGTTCAGCCTTGTCAGTTGCCATGCAAATGACATCATTGTGGTTGGATAGCGGGGGAATTGTTGATTGCCCATTGTTCACCACACTATTGTAGATTTTCCAGAAATCATGAGTATCTAGTTTCTGCGACTGAATGCGCTTTCTGGTCATATCTGTATATCTTCTCTTTGCTTCACCTATCACAGTCTTACAATTTTTTTCTAGACTTTACTAATTTCTGTCTATTCGTAGTAGACTTATGGCGGCCATATTGTCGGAATGCTTGCTGTCTCTGAGAAATAGCATCTGCACATTTCGAGGTAAACCATTGCGGAGAGTGGGGCTTGACTCATTCGGTTGCCTCATTTGCGCACTGATCAGCAGGGAGAGAAAAAGTTTCACTCCATGTGGCATCTCTGATGGAATCAAAATCAGCCTGTTTGTAGTATCTTGTTGTTTTGAGCAAGATTTTAGGGTGATATCAATCATTAGCACAAGATGATCAGCGTTCCCAAGCGGGCTATGGGCATTCGTCACACAAGCCTTGGGCAGTGAGGTCAAGAATAGAT
Source organism: Sepiola atlantica (assembly GCA_963556195.1). Lineage (NCBI taxonomy): Eukaryota > Metazoa > Mollusca > Cephalopoda > Sepiida > Sepiolidae > Sepiola > Sepiola atlantica. Next base: position 140,678,120 of record OY744522.1, read on the forward strand.
CGAGAAGTGAGGCATGCTGGTCCACACGATCAGGGAGGATTGGGAAAGTTAGTCTGTGAGAGAGAGAGTGCGCTATGGAGAAACTCTACGTGGAGTTACCAGTTGCGTCTGTACAGCAAAAGAATCCAAGCCAGTCATGTTGATGTGCATTAAAATCCCCAAATATATGTATTTGGGCACTCGAGTCAAGTGAGAATGCTGTATCTATGCTTTCAGAGATAATTAAGCAGGGTACAGTCCTGGGTCAAAGGAGAATGGTATAAGAAATATAGGTGATTAACACTGGGCTGTAAGGTTAATCTAAAGCACATGTAGGTTTGATCATCTGTTTCTAGCCTGTGTTTTCTAGGAGGGTGTTCTGAACATAAACTCCTAGCTCGTGCATATGCTTGTCAGTTTTTACGGTAGAGTGGGAGGTAATTAGTCATGTCAAAATGGTGTGAGGAGATCGAGGATTGAAAGTTTGTTTCACTTAGTGCTAGGATATCCAGGGAGTTTACGAGGAGAAAGGTTTCTACGCCATTGATGTTGGTTCTAAGCCCCTGGATATTTGTGAATGCTAGCCTCAATGGCGGAGGCGAAGGTGTTTTCTGGTTGATGTCTGGTTTAGATTTGATTCTTTTACTTTGTATTGTCATTTTGGTTTTAGATAGATTGGAGAGGGCAAAGTTGGTGCCAATAAGCTCACACATCCAGACCATTAGACTTGGTACATGTGGGTTGTAACTTCAGGAAAGCCCACCGGGGATAACTATAGGGTCCCTTTCCATGCGACATGGCACGTACAGTTACCCACGATATTATACAGATACATATAAGGAAAACTGAAAATCGTTTATATATTCACCATCGTTTTGTCTTTATTTCAAGACTTTTTCAAGATAACTGATTTTATGAAAAACATAGTAGTCAATATTTGCAAATATGAGGTGCATTTATGACCTGAAAAGAATGGTTTGATTTTGGTTTTCGAACGAAACACATTAGAATTAAAAAATGTATGGTGCGCTTATGAAGTGGAATGTTTCTTATTTTACTTCTTCTTTTTTTTTTATTAATATCTCTTATGTACAAAGTTTTGTTGGGAAGTAGTGTAAAATAGCTAGCCTGGATGTTAAATTCAAGTCCTGTTCGATTAGTGTTAGTTTGTTGATTAAAGGAGATAAATTGTAGAAGCCGTTTCGTTGTTTAATTGTGTCAGTTCATAACGAGTTTGACAAAGATTTCTAAGTTTGATTAGAAGGTTCCTAGTCAAAAAAGATGCACCTGAAGAAGGTTGAAGTTACATCGTCCGAAACGTTGTAAATATAACAACCAAAACAATAATAACTCTTATCTCAGAAATTCCGAAGCATAAGTTTACTTAAATTAAGTGAAGAAGTAATAGGAATCGAAATGGTTGTTCCCACAGAAAATAGTTTTTAAAATCTTCTGAGAAACTTTGGGCCCCATAGGCAATGCATCCGAAAGTTCAACACTTGGTTTTGCTGAATAAATAATCAAAAAATTGTTGACTTGCTTTTTTTATATTTTTTACTTTTTTTTTTTTTATGTATGCACTTAGCCTCTGTCTTTTCTCCTCCTCCTCCCTATCTCTCATTCTTCTTCAATCTCTCTCCGTTTTTGTTTCCAACTTCTATCCTATAACCATTTTGTGGGTCAATTCAGATAACATTAACTTCAGGGGAATCCTAAAAAATGCTGCTCGGCACTTGCAAAACAATTTATTATTGCATAAAACCACTGTTATTTATATATATATATATATATATATATATATATATATATATATGTATATGTATATATGTTTTATATAATGTAATTTCAACCAAAAAGAAAATCTTTTCTTGGCCATTTCAACAAGGTGTATCTGTCTTATTTACATTGTCATTGATACAAGATTTCTTACTGATGCATTATGGTTGAATTCTTTTTTTTTTTTTTTTACACTCAAAATGATTTTTTAAAAGGTCTCTCTTTTTTTTTTTTTTTTTTTTTCTTTTTTTTTTTACCGAAAGAAAGATGCAACCATGATTCATCAATTACGAAATCTTTTTATCAAAAGTGAACAAGACACGTCAAAAATATAAATTAATAAAAAAGGTGAAATAGCTTCAAAAAATACAGATGGTATATTTGTAGATTAACACGCTCAGCTAATCCCCTTACCCCATATTACTTTCCTTTTTTTAAGTGAACAACTTGTTAAAAACAATTTTTTTAAATAAACAATTTTGTTTAGAATTTAAAATGGGGATCAGTTTTAAATGACACTCCCCCCCTATTTTCAGGCTATTCTGACTTTTAAGGACAGTTAATAAAAAAAATTTTGCCACTCACCCTAAGTTCGAGTGACAAGGTCGTGACCCACCCCCTCACCCCCCCAAAAAGCTGTAAGGATGTATTTATCTCCTATAGCAACAAAAAAAATTGATTAATAGCACTAAAATGGTAGAAGGGCCCGGAAATGGAATCATTTTATGTTCAATTTATATGCAAACCTGATTCACCTCCCCCTGTTCTAAATTTGAAAATATTTACGGTTTTCATTTTAAAATTAAAAAAAAAATTTTTCAACCAAATGTTTTGGAGCAAAGAGTGTTAATCTACAATACTTTAAAAAAAAATCTTTTTTAAAGGATTTCCCTAAAAGTTAATGTTGATTGTCAATTCATTTCTTGGGAAATTTTCATTCAAACGGAGACAACTAAGTATTTTTGTAATAGAAATCCCATTTTTCTCTTGTCAGTAATCTTCCTTTAAACGCACAGATTTAAACTAGTCACGTGCGTTTTATCAATATTTAAGTCGATGTTTGGCCGTGGGTTTAATCAAAACTAAAAAATCTATTAATTGAAAAATGACTTATGCATTAAAATCCTAATCAGCAATTTTTTTACTCAATTTTGCGTGATTATTATTACTTAAAGTTTCTCAAACACTCGGAACACCTTTATTTATTCCTCATTTGTATATCTTCAATTTTTATTATTGTGCTAGCTAGATCCCATCCCATCCCTCCTCCATTGTCAAATATATTGAACATAAATTTATTTTTATATATCTACTGTCGTGTAAGATCTATCTGCAAAATAAGATATAGCCTGATTTTTGGGGTATAATTTTAATATAAGACCCCCCCCCCCATCCATCCACCTTAAAATAAGCCCCAGTTGAGAGTGGCAGAAGACATTAAGTGTTATTTATATAGATTCAAACTGCTTTGTTGTGGTGTATGCTATCCTTATAATAAAAAATGACATCACAAAAACTATCCTTGTATCTTTTGCAACTCAAATGATTGGTGGTGACAGAACTTACCTAATCTCAGCCAATCACATCATGCGACACAAACACTTGCCTTCGTCAATGATCAAGACGTAGCTATTCCCGCATGCACACAAATTTCAAACTACAGTTTTCCTGGTCAAGGAAAATAGGGTCACTTAATAAAGTACACGACTTTGATTACACACACATGCACAATGAGTCACGTTAAATATTATAACTGCCATGAGTAGAGCTTGTTGACTAGTTCAACAATTATGTGATTGCATAGTTGGTGGATAAAATGTTCAACATTGGATAGGGAAACATTTATCTGGTAATTTTCATCACAACAAGAAAGTTATTCAATCGAATACAAGAAAGGAATTGTAGTGTAAGTAAGGATGTGATACGAATGTAAAAATTTACTAGGTTGTATAAGCTACTCTCTTTCTCCATTCAGCTTTCTCTTTTCACTTCTTGCTCTACCAGTACTGAATGGAAAGGGCATGCGCTCAAATTAGTGGCTTACTTTGATGTCTGCACAAACAGCAGGTTGTTACGAAAGAAAAAAAAAAACTCATGTAATTATGAACTTCAGATTTTTCCATCAATGAGAAGGATTCCCGCTCATTTGAAACTGATTCTCACTGGGTATGACTCTTACTGTTTTCTGTAAAGAGAATTTTGGTTCAAAATTTGTCGAGGGGAAATGCAAAGAAACGCAAGTGTGGATCAGGGTTTTCAAAGTTGTAAGATGCCATTTGTGAATGGGTTGTTGAAAGTAGAGCAAAAACTTTGATTGTTTGTATTCAAATGTTTCCCTTCACAAATGCACCACAATTTGGTATATTTCCAAAGAATCAAAATCTTCATTAGATGATTTCCTTCAGTGACATGAAGTTTCTTTGAGAAGGTTAGCAGCATTCTTCAAACTGGAAGATACTGATATTATTAAACACTCGTTTAAGCCTTTTGTTGATGGGATAGATTTTTCTAAGTACCGTCTCTCCAACACGATTACTATGGTTGTCAATTTATATTCTGTCTACGAAAATGCACAAGTTCCATGTATTTTGGCAATTCGTCTCAATGGAAGTAAAGCCCTTCCTCTAATTTATCACCAAAGGCAGGAAGCACAGAATTAAACATGTTTCAAGCATCTGTGTTCTCGAAACTGAAAAGTTATGGTACACACAAGCAGTTTATAGAAGTGAATTTTAAAAAAATTCTCATATTGATAGATCTATTTTCAGCTAACACAAAAAATATAGGTTTTCACATTACATATTACACTATTTATTTATTGAAATTAATTGTATATCATAACATTACTTAAAATAATTTAATTTCTGTAACCTATTTCCAATGATGCCTTACTGCTATGTTTGAAGCAGTGTTAAATACCAAAGTCATAATGGCTGCTATCTTTGTAAATAATTTCTATCAATACTCTTTTCATTGCTTATTATGTATTCTAAAATTACATAATTTATTTACATATCAGAGATTAACTGAGTACGTAGTTCGTTTATTCATTCGTTGTGCATTTCCTTCACCACTTTTATAATTTACATATGAATTAACTTTGCATTCATGTGATTTTATTTTAGCTGTTCTGGACGAATTGTACAGTCCAAGGGGAATAACTCTTGTTTCTTTTTTTTTTGTATTTACAATTACGTTTTTTCATTCTTTTCTTCATAAACAAAAGCACATATGCATTTGTACACGGCTAGATTATGACCTTGTTTTTATTTTTATTATGCCTTGCTTCATTTATAAAAAAATCAAAAACGGATTTATTGTTAGCTTAGATACTGAACCTTGCAAAAAGGGCGTGGTTATAAAACATTAAAAAAATATTGGTAGTGTTTCGGAAAAGGCAACCAAAAATTTACGAACATGACGTATATACAACAAATGCTATAAAATCGAAGAGAAAAATACGAAACAAGCTTGCCTTATGTACTACTAGGGATTTACAGAGCCCTCTCCTTTTTGCTGGAGCGAAAGAGAAGAGGGCTCATTTTATATTCAGCGGGAGTAACTCCATTTGGGACTAAAGAGCGTGGTTTTATCGCTCCACGCTATTTTCTCCAAAATTATTTGATTTTTTTTTTTTTTAACATTAGCTTTTTATTCAGCAATAAAAAGGAAAAGAAAAGAAAGTTTCATATAAACTCTTTGAGTTATTTTTTTTTAATTATATCTCTGGTAAATGTATATGAGATAGGGAGGGAGAAAGAACGAGAGAGTTACATGAAAACAGAACATTTGAACTTCTCAGGTTTTTTTATAGACGCAAGTAGATTTTTACATCTACATGTTACATTTTTGAGGGACAGTTTTCTTAAGGCAGGAGACAATTTGGCAACAAATGTCTTCAAATGTGCCAGTGAGTCTATAGATGTCTTTGAAGTTATTTTCTTAAAGATTTGAACTTTTTTTTGTATTTATGACAAGGATGTTTATTGCTGATTGAATAAATAAGCCAATTTTTCTTTTAATTTGTGTTTTTAAATAAAGAATTTAAGATTCAATTGTACTATAGAGGGGCGTTGGATTTTCTTGGCCATTTTGCTCGGTATTCACCCAAATGTTCGATAAAATAAATTTTTGAGGTGAAATGGTACATTTTGTCCTGACAAAAAATTCTAATTTATTTTTTAGCATATATCAAATTGAACTTTTATGCCACATTTTTACCCGTCGTCTTTTTGGCGACCTTTTGTTATTCTTAAATTCATAACTAGTATGTTTTAACCTTTTCATGTTTGCTTTTAAATTCGTTAAATTCCATTAAAACTTGCTTTTGTAAATAGAATGTTCAAAGTTATTTTGTTTGTTTGTGTGTAATGAAATGTTAAAGCAGTAAAAATATCTTTAGTCTAAGGGGAAAAAAAATTAAAAACCAACATGGCCACCAGCGATTAAAACCTGGAATTAAAGTTAGATTCTCAACACCTTAAAAAGTAAATAAGAATTTTATTTCAGGACCAAAAATACAATTAAGACCAATCAGTTTCATCCAAAATTTGCGAAATGAGCGAAAAAAAACAAAAAAACAACGGACCCTATTCTACAATTAAACCAATGTTTAAACTTAATTAAATTAAAGAAAATATCTTAAATTTTAATTTAAAAAAGCAAATAATTAGACTTTCTGACTAATTTGTTTTTTTTAGAACTGAAAGTAGATTAGATATCTTTCTTTATCTTAAAAAAATCTATCGAATATTAAAATTGTAAACAGTTTGTTTTTGTTAGAGATTTAAAATATAGACGTTTTCACCTTTTTTATTCAAATTTTTAATTTTAATAAATGTTTTTGGCCGACCTAGGAAAACTTGCTCCAGTTAATTTTTCGGAGGAGGAAAATTTGACCAAATATTTTGTATGAAATTTTAAGACATTAAATGGATCTTTGAATTGTTTATTGACAATTTATTGATATTTTTTTGGCCAACTTATGAAAAATATTTTTTATTCAATCTTTAAAAAATAAACTTCATTGGGGTTTATTCGCCCCAAATTGTACTATTGAGAAAATGGATAAATCGATTTGTTTGAAAGTACTTGCATGTTTCTCTGTGGTAAATAATAATATACATTATACAATAGTTACGTTCGTAAAACAAACAAATATTAAACAACAACACGACGATTAATGTTGCCCTGGCTGTCTCTCTTCTTCCAGAGAATTTTTTTTTTTAAAAAGAAAATAATCACTAATAATGTTTTTAAACATTAAACTTTATTTACTTAAAACAAATCTAAATTCCCTTCCAAAATAAATAGAAACAATATCGGGTCAAATTTTCCTCCCCCTGAAAAATATGTTAATGTAATGAAAATTAAAATTGTTTTAAAATACTTCAGGGATTTTTCTATTTCTATACCTCAGGAAACGAAAATTTAGGTATAATCCTATGCTTCGTCCGACATGTTCTCCTATAACCCTTAGCACATCTCAAAATATTAGTGAGAGTTTGTCAAATATTATCTTACGGTCTTACACTAAAACGTGACATCCCCACGAGATCCTTTGACGCTCACCCCTATCCTTCGACCACTCATTGGCAGAATAGAACGTTTATGAAAGAAGGTACATTTTCATTATGGAGCGCTGAAAAAGAGCCGCTCCTTTTTTATAGGAGTTTGAGCTGGAGCGGCTCCTTTTTGAAAATGGGGAGCGTGAGAGGAGCCAGATCTAATTTTGGGCATTGGAGCAGGGGCGGGAACAACTCCAAAAGTAGTGGAGCGCGTAAAGCCCTGTGTACTACTAATGTAAACGAAGCAAGTTATGCCGTTCCGAGTGTTAACACCCCCCCCCCCCTTCACTCCATGTTAAGAATAGCTTCTAAATCTCTGCCGGTAAATCTATGTTTACGTTATCCAAAACAGAACTTTTTTCTTAGAACAAGGTATTATTTCAGATAACGTAAACATAGATTTACAAGCGGAGTTTTAGAAACCATTCTTAACATGGAGGGGGAAGGGGGCTTCGGTAGCAGTCGAAATGGTGTAACTTGCTTCGTTTTTCTCTGTTCACATTCGTAGTACATATGTAACACCTGTAAATTTCTGGTTGCCTATTCCGAAACAGTGCCAAAATATTGACAAAACAAATTTGAACTTAATGGATCCCTGGCAACACCGGTAGGTAGAATTAGTATTGAATAATATATATAGTGAATACTTATTCAATGGGTTGTCTGGTAGTAACATATTTTTACAAAATTTTCTTTCTCTGTGCATTATTCTGACCAAAGTTAAATCGCTATTAACAAATCAGCTTCGAACTCCATTATTTATTTCAATTGTGAATATAACATCATGGATACAACATAAGGAAATATAGAATGTGTGCAAATTGCGAGGATTAGAACTCAGATGTGGACAAAGTATATCTGGATGGTGAAGCTATTGTTACCTTTGGAGCACAGGGTGGAGCAGATGCTACTCTGATTATAAGAGTTAGGAGTGGATGGAGTAAGTTCATGGAACTTCTGCCATTACTAACCAGCAAAGCGTTACCAGTGTCGGCCAAGGGAAGAGTCTATCGGGCAGTGCGATGATGTATGCAAGTGAAACCTGGCCAGTGAGGGTTGAGGCCATGCATTGCATGGAGAGGAATGATATGATGGATGTGTAATATAAGTCTTAAAAATAGGGTTAGTTCTGATGACTTCAGAGGAAAATGAAATCTGGACAGTATAGGGAGATGTGTACAAGAACGGGAGACTTTGATGGTGCGTCTTCATTTCAAAATTCGATGTGAGACTTTTTAGATGATATTCAGTTTTTCTTATGCTTTTCTATTTGATTTCAGTGAAATTGATCTTCTTGACTGGGATAACCTCCTCGAAGTAAGCATGAGTCTCCACAAAGTATTCAACCGTGTTAATGTCCAGGTAAGTGACTATAAATTATCCTAATATAAAATGTGTTTCGTTTTATGACATATCAACTGATTGTTGGGTTAATATCAAGAAATTATACCTATTGTAAATGATTCATCAGTCACAAGTTGGTGGCGGTTAATACCTTCCTAAAGTGCATTAAGTGACATCTATTATTATTATTATATTAAGGCTGAGTGAATAAACGTTTGTTTCCTAAAACCATTTTTCATATATATATATATATATATATTATGTAACACAAAATACATGTTAAAATATTCCTTAGTTCTGAGATAGAAAAAAAATCATTTTAATTATTCAAATGTGTCATAATTTGCAATGAATTCATCAAATGACCCAACTCTTACTACGTTTCTGTCTATTGTTTTCACCCTCTCTCTCTATTTTTTTTACCCCCTTCTCTTATATTTTACAGTGTCTCACTCTTTCTTTTCTCTCTCTCTTTCTTTGCTCGCTGTCTCTCTCTTTTCTTCCCACCTCTCTCTCATAAAATCTATACACAAAGCTATCGATTATATATAAGAATAAAACACTAAAAACGTAGGAATTATCTATTCATTATAGACAATTCCTAGGTTTTTAGTGTTTTATTCTTATATATAATCGATAGCTTTGTGTATAGATTTTATGGCTTATTCAAATCTGTATGTAAATTAGGCACCTCATTTACTCTGGTAAGCACCATTTCTTTGTTTCCCCATATAATGAACTAGATATTTTTATTTTAAACTATGCTGTATAAAATTAGAGTAATCTATTTTATCAGGGTTAGGAATTTAAATTAATTCTCTGAGCATATCGAGTGTTGCTAAGATTTGCCGTGTATTGCATTGGCTTCGCACACATGTAAAAAGTAAAATTCTGTGATGGACAAACACATTTCATTTATTAATAGTTTGTCTGACAAACTATAAAGACAGCCCTTACCTGTCTTGTTTAACTAAGATTATATGCGGAAATACATTAGTATAGCATGTCTAACCAACAAACAAGGAAGAAATCTGATCTTAATTCTCGACATCATGTTGGTACGAAAATTCCCACGAGTTCTTATGTTCACAACAAAATTTGAGGGTCTACCCTTTTTAGCAAATGGCATAACTCTAGCCTAAAAAATAATTTCTCCCTAAAGGGAGATAACTCTGAACCCTACAGACGTTTGTATTTTTTTTAATAGGATTTTGAAAGTTAAATTTAATTACGGTATCGTTTGGTCATTAAATTATTAATTGAACCAAATTGTTATAAAACTATAGCTAATTTTAAGGCAATGTTCTTTTAATCTCTATAAAATTATTGGATGTAAATCTTTCAAAACTTTTAATCTTTGAATACATGAGGATTTGCTAAAAATTTTAAACCTAGAAATAACTTTCTATTCAACAGTTTAAATACTTCCAAATTCCTTTCAACTTTTGAAGGGTCACAAAGTAATTCATTCACTGTTTTCAACTATTAACAAAAGATTAAAAGTGCTGACTTGTTTACGAAGAAACTGAAGATGATACATCATGGTGGATTTAATTTTGTAATAAAATTAGTGATTAAACTTTTTTAAATCTTTTATTTTTAAACTAAATTTGTAAGTCACTTAAAGGCAAAAAAACAGACACATAAGTGATTGTACAATTTGATTAATATAGTCTGTTTTTAATTAAATTTGTCTCCGAATGTATTTAGGGGATAACATCAGTGTTTAATTTTGGCTTTCAAGTTTATGCCAGGATGTTTTTTGTTTTTTTGCTCAGATGTGTAGAGTGGTTGGTGCATGTTGAATGTCGAGATGGGAGATAGCCATTTTGTTGAGTCGGCCATGTCTATTTATCTGATTGTGCTAGCTTAAAATGAAGAAGATAAGGTCAACAGAGTTCGATATAAAAATACCAACATCTTTTCTACAATAAAATCAACTGTATTTAACTATGTCAACAAGAACATAGGAATACAGGAATGTAGGGAAAGCGTGCTCGGCAGGCAGGCAGGCACGTATTAGAGTAGAAATATAATTTAGTTCAGGGTTGTCTTGCGTATGAATTTATTGGCGGGAGATGAGGAAGGCAATACAGCATCATGTTAGATCTGCATCTTGGCTCAAACTGAATCAATCTGCATGCGAACTGGTCTGAACAAAAATTAAAAGTTGGGCATGCGCAGAAGTGTTCGAATCGCCCACACCGTTACGTAAGTTTGGGCATAACAGAGCATGCGCAAGAGATTTACAACAATAATAATCACACATGCGATTGCACACGCACGCACGCCCACCTCTGAGTTAGTATTATTAAATCACTTATACAAGGAGGGAGAAGACGGAGGAAAGAAAAGGAGAGTATATCGTGGCTTTTCTTTTTTTAAAGGAAATCTCTTCAGACAAGGCATGAAGCCACTTGATGTAATGAGCTAGCAAAAAAAAAAAAATACAACTTCAGATGTTTTATTTCTTGCCTTTCAGACTGGCGAGATGGAGCCGTTGGTGACTGCTCTCACGGAGGAAGAAGAAAACCAGATGAAAAACATGTTGTACAGAGTCAACAAAATTGCTAAGGTAAATTAAGAGGCTTTTCTTTTTTTTTTTTTTTTCCCCCCCCCCAAAAAAAATTATTCTGACTACTATTCTCATCTTCATTGTTATAATCACAATATTTCGGGATGATGTAACCCATGACCTTCTTCAGGTGCATCTTCTCAAAATTATCAATCTTTATATCAAACTTGGGAACCTGTACAGAATTTTGAACTGAATTCTTTATTTAATCCGGGGGGGTTAGATTGTTCTTCTTGTTCCATCAGCCATGACCGAGTAGAAGTGTTCTATTAATTGTTATGTTATTCTTAGTCATTAGTCATTATCACCTGTAGTAAGGATTGAACTTTCAGAAAACTGTCACTTAGAACTGATTGTTAACTAACATACTTAACCATTAAGCGATGAGTCCATGTGAACAATTCTAGTATAAATTTGGGGAGCCTAAAACCTAATCTTGTCTAGATGAGGAATTTTGAAATTAGGATTGATAATTTGTATTATTTGGACTACTATTCTCATCGTGGTTTTTTTTTTTTATGATGAGGTTGATGTAACCTCCGACCTTCTTCAGGTGCATCTTTTCATGCTTGGAAATCTATTGAACTCCGTGTAGGTTCCCAAGTTCGAAAACATGCATCTGAGATTACATTGGCCGAAATATTGTGAAAATATAAACCAAGATGAGAATAGTAGTCCGAATAATCTAAATGATACAAATTAAATGTTTAGTATTATTACTAGTCATTATTACTATAGAATTTTTAAAAATATTTTTATTATTGTTACTAATTGCTACATAAATTAACATTTCTATCCTGCGATGACTGATAGAACAAGAACATCTTACCTCGGTAAAGCAAGAGTTTAGTTTGAAATCTAGTACACTTTCCCGCATTTGATATAAAAATTCCCAAGTTTGAAAAGATGCACCTGAAGAAGGTCGGAAATTACATCAGCCAACACATTGTGAATATAACAACCAAGATGAAAATAGTAGTCTGAATAATTCAAATAATATAAATTTAATTTGCATGACTGGAGATAATCCATCTGTTTATCAATTTGTTTGAGCATTTTAAAAAAAAAAATTTTTATATGTACATTTTGAAAGTGCAATCAACACTCGTTTGTTATTTTTAATAAAAATTAAACTTTCTTGTTGCTGAAAATTGTATTTGATGTGAAATGCAAGATGAACTGCTCACTGACCTTGATGACTGTTCCTGCTTCGACTGATCAAAGAGACAAAGCCTAGTAGTGTACTGTGTCTGCAGTAGAAATAATGAACTGAGCCATGTTGAATTTATGCAAATTATTTGTTTCATTAGCCAATCACTGACATTTTGGTTCAATAAAAGCAGACATATTTTTTTACTCAGATAATCATTGGTTGTGTATTCATTACTTAGCAAATCCTGAAAACTGGTTTCTGCTTTCGCTGTCCCTCTTCCATTTATTCTTTATGTGCATTATTTCTGCACAAATGTCCTGTCTGTCTCTTTCCTGTGTTCGACTCTTTTGTTCGTTCCTGGTGCTGCAAATCTTTCTTTTTCTTCTGATTTGTGTATAAGTTTCAAAAATTTGAAATATTTTCAAGTCGTTTAAATTTGAAACTTTCTCGTTATGTTTTTTTTTCTCTGTTTTTGCCTTCAATTTTAAGTTACTTAATTTAATAAAAAATTAAAAAATGTTGAAAGTTATATACAATCAAAGGGAGATAATGAATTAAAAACAATCAAAAATTGAGAATTGAGAGAAAGCAAGAAGGGGGCACCACCGATGATGAGAAAATCAGGCAAAAGGGGATTTCCAGAAATGAAACTAAACAACAACAAAAATAAATAAATTAAAAACCAAAGCAAAAAATGAAAAAGATTAATTTTAAACATTTTTTTAAAAAAAGCTCGTTAAACCAAATTGGACAGAATTTCCAGCAGCAAATAGTGTCAGTTCTACCAAAAATAAACATTTGCCGATTAAACTTTCACATCTATTCAATATTTAAAAAAATTTAAAATTGATAAATGTACACAAATCTCCAGATAAGTCTTGAAAATTAAATTTTTCACTTCCTAATTTTCTATTTAAAATTTGTTCACTTGTAAGAACTTGTTTTTTGTTTTCTTTCCTTTTCTTTTCTTACTTTTTCTTTTTTTTTGTTTTTTCTTTCTTTTCTTGTTTTTTTTCTTTGTTTTTTTTTCTTTTTTTCTTTTCTTTTTTTTTCTTTTTCTTTTCTTTTTTTTCTTTTCTTTTTTTCTTTTCTTTTTTTTTCTTTTCTTTTTTTTCTTTTCTTTTTCTTTTCTTCTTTTTTTTTCTTTTCTTCTTTTTTTTTCTTTTCTTCTTTTTTTTTCTTTTCTTTTTTTTTCTTTTCTTCTTTTTTTTTCTTTTCTTCTTTTTTTTTCTTTTCTTTTTTTTTCTTTTCTTCTTTTTTTTTCTTTTCTTCTTTTTTTTTTTCTTTTTTTTTTTTTTTCTCTTTTCTGTCTCCGAATTTGAACTCTATGGAACTTTACTCATAATGCCCCATACTGCCTCAAACCGCACGTACCGGAAGTGAAGTTCGCTTTTCCATACGGTTTGACAAAAAAATGCTAACTTTTGTTTAAATCGATTTTTAAATACCTTAAAAACATCACAGTTGAAGGGAAATAACTCTTACCAATCCTCTTGGAATTTACATTTGGGTCATAATAACTATTTCAGTTTATATGATCATATCTGTAACTCAAAGGCATCAATTATATTACTATAAAATTCACCATCCACGTTTTTGTTGAGTACAGATAGTAAATTAATTTTATTTCTTATTAAAATTCTACTCGTTTATTTTCCGTAATTTTTGCATACACTAATATTTTTCAACTGATAAGTAAGTATATCTGTAAGTATTCCTGTTATTTTATTTTTAACTGCCATATTTTACATGTATTACAATATAACTGAGAACCGAATCTTTTTTTTAAACACCTTGTATAATTGATCAAAATCAATGCATACAGAACATAATATTAAAGAACAGTCTTTCCAGTCATACTTTCAGGTTTCATAACAATCTGTTCAAAACATTTAAATTTTAAAAATATATTTTACTAGGCTGGGGGGGGGGGCAGTTTTAATGTACAGTCACATATTATTTATAATGAAATAGATTTGGCGGGATTTTATTGCTCTCAAACAACTTATTTTCTTTACTTAAAACCATTTTTTTTTTTAATTAAAAAAAGTAAGTTATACCCAGTTAATCGTATACACAAATATGGCCCAAATATAAATAAATCCAGAAGGGAGATAACTTAGGGTTTGTCTATTTTATATATATATATATATAAGAAAAATGGTAAAACTTGGGTTATCTCCCTTCTTTTGTATATACGATTAAACTTGGTATAACTTACTATGTTCATTTAAACAGAAAATTTTTAATTAAAACTTTTACAGTTGACTTGTTTTGTTAGCATTTTCCATGTAGACTTTAAACATTAAAAGCACTAAATTATAGCAAGTTTAATAACTTGCTATAACTTCGTGTTTTTAATGTTTAAAGTATTTTTATTGTTTTATTAAAACCTGGTTTTAAGTAAAAAAATAAGTTGTTAGTGAGCAATGCCAAAACTGTGCCAAAAGTCATTTCACTATAGATAAGTGATCTAACATTAGGAAATCACCGATTCCTTACGGCACTGAGGCTACTGAAAAGCCACCAAAATTCTTCCAATAATTAACAAGAAATAATTTTCAATTTTATTCTTTGCAGTATGCAACTCAATCAGGTGTGCGCGTTATGATTGATGCAGAACAAACCTACTTCCAACCTGCAATTAGTCGACTTGCCGTGGAAATGATGAGAAAATTCAACAAGGAACGTGCCGTCATATTCAACACATACCAATGTTATCTTAAAGTAAGATACATTTTGTTCTTTCCAATATTTTCCATATTGCATAACTGGACTGTTCACTCTAAAGCATGTGGTTCTTCATCTTTTTTGAATCACAGACCTCTTTTGAGAATCTGAAAGTTGGGGTATGAGGTGGGGAGGGGGGGGGGGCTCCATAGAAAAATGCGCATAAACATAACCTTGCATACAATGAATATACTTTATTTTCTTGAAAGTTCATTGATTCATATAGTCTACAAGCAGAGCTATCCAGCATTGCACGGGATTGAATGTGTACTTTTGCACCTACCATATTAGCTTCTTTTTTTTTTAATTCTTTTTTTATATTTTATAATTTTTAATTTCAGGGGTGGAATAGATTATCTGTTGGTTAGGAAAAGGGACAGAAAGCTCTTAAGTAATGTGAAAGTAATACCTGGTGAAGAAATCGTGACACAGCACAAACTGGTTATTTGCAATTTCATGCTGAAGAACACTCATGAAGCAAAGAGACAGTTTATCCCTAGGAAAAAGGTTAGGGTTAGGGTGGATGAAGAACATGTGAAACGTGAGTTTAGAGACCAAGTGATAGAGCATTTGACTACCATATCCACTACAGGAAGTGTGGAAGATACTGTTCGAGGTAACAGACCAGACTTGTTGATGGACAGAAAGGCCCCCAAGATATAGGGTGACATGGTAGTGGTGGAATAAGGAAGCTGAGAAGTGTATCAAAGAAAAGCGGAAGCATAGGGATCAGTGGATAAAAGGTTTAGTGAATAAGGATGTGTATCTGGAGGCAAAGAGGGAAGCAAGAAGAGCAATATACAAAGCCAAGAAGGAGGCTGAGAAAGCCAGGTTTCTAGATATACTACGAAGGGATAAAGTATTCAGGATAGCTAAACAGATGACAAATATGGATATTGTTGGAGAGAAGTGCATTCGAAATGACAATGGAGTGTTAGCAGGAAATGAACAAGGCAAGAAAGATGCTTGGAAATGCCATTATAAGAAATTGTTGAATACAGTGTTTTCATGGAACTGTGAAAATCTAGAAGTTGCTGAAGCGGTATCTGATCTAGCTATAAGAATTGAGAAAGAAATAGTAGAGGGAGTTGTGAGAAAGATGAAGAAAGGTAAGGGTGGAGGACCCTCAGGCAATGTTGCAGAAATGTTGAAGACTGCAGGTGAATCGTAGATTTGACAAATCCGATCATAAAAGAGGTTATCCCGAAAGACTGGGAACTTAGTACAATTATGAATTGTTACAAGGGTAAAGGGGAAGCACTAGATAGAGCTAATTACAGAGGCTTAAAATTAATGGATCAGGTCCTGAAAGTAATTGAGAGAATAATTGAGCACAAATAAGAAGTCAGATAAGCATAGATGAAATGTAATTTGGTTTTATGCCAAGGCAAAATACCACTGATTCTATATTTATCTGAAACAAATACAAGTAAGAAGAACCTGTATTTTGCTTTCCTGGATCTGGAGAAAACTTTTGACAGTACCAAGAGAGGTTGTCTTGTGGGCTTTGCGTTATTTAAGGCAAACAAGTGGTTGGTAAAGGTTGTTCAAGCAATATACAGAAATGCTCAAAGTTGTGTTAGAATTAACAGCACATTTAATGACAGCTTTCATGTGAAAGTAGGAGTACATTAGGGTTCTGTACTGAATTTCTTGCTTTTCATTTGTGTTTTAGAAGCATTGTCCAGGGTGTTTCATATGGGTTGTCCAGAAGAGATGCTTTATGCTGATGATTTAGTACTTATCTGTGATACAATGGATGATTTGCTTGTTAAGTTAAAGACTTGGAGGAATGCTACAGAAAGTAACGGTCTCAATGTGAATGTTACCACGACCAACGTGATGATCAGTGGTTGTAGTGTTGGAAAGCTCCCTTGCTCAGTTTGTGGAATTGGAACTTCTGCCATTACTAACCAGCAGAGTGTTACCAGTGTCGACTAAGGGAAGAGTCTATCAGGCATGTGTATGCAGTGTGATGATGAATGGAAGTGAAACCTTGCCCCTGAAAGTTGAGGATATGCATCACATCGAGAGAAATGATATGAGAATGATACGATGGATGCGTAATGTGAGTCTTAAAAGCAGGGTTAGTTCTGATGAACTCAGAGGAAGATTAAATCTGGACAGTATAGGGAGATGTGTGCAGAAGAGTACACTTCGATAGTATTGCCATGTTGACAGAATGGGTGCGAGTTCTTGGGTTAGTAAATGTATAACAGTTGAGGTAGCAGGTTCAGTTCACAGGAAAGCCAAGGAAAACATGGGAAGAAGTGATGAAAATAGATCTGAGGAATAAATAAAGACCTAGCCAGGGATAGGTTAGTTTGGAAGTCAATTTCTTAAAGTTATCCAACACATGCCAGCATCTAAAACAGACGTTAAACGGAATAATATGATGGTAGGCCCAAGGATGTAGTCAGCACTGATTAGGTGTTAGTGAAGTGACATTTATTGATATAATATTTGCTAAATTTATAGTCTTTAACCACCTCCTCTCAAAGCACACCAGGAATAATTGAAGAACTCTATATACTCCTGCTTCCATCTCTGAACCTCATATTATCATTTCTATTATTTTTTGATTCTATCATTTTTAAGTTTAAAATCAAATAAAATAAGGTAAAAAATGTATTTCCTTTCTATGGATATCCAGTGCTTAAGCAGACCCCACAATATTATTTTACCCTTTTTGATTCAAATGAAGCCTTCTACCGGCCTAAAGAGTTTCTCACATCTGCCAGTATCCTATATCTTTAAAACCACCATTTGCTTATGCATGGTGTATTGTTGCCACGTCTGGGCTGGTGCACCACCCGCAAGTCTCTTCCTCTTGGACAGGGTGCAAAAAAGAGTCTCTAACATAATAGGTCCCACACTGTCTGCCAAGCTCCAGCCTCTGTCATCGCCGCAGTGTTTCATCCCTGAATGTGCTCCGACAAACTTACTGCACTTGTACCCCCCTCAACCTAAATACCTCCGACCAATCTGACTAGTAACAAAATCCTACCCCTTCAATGTAGAGGTCCCCAGATGCCGGAAAACTTTCTACTCTAATAGCTTCTTATCTCGGACCGTGTGCCTTTGGAATTTTCTCTCCGTTTCCCTGACTGTACCAACATGCAGAAATTTAAATGTAATATGAACAAGCATTTTGCTGCACAACTCCCTACTTCGGATTCCCCTATAAATCTGGCCCCCTAATCACAGTAGCCCCTCACGTCTTAGTGGCAATATGCAGTGCTTGAGATGAATAAAAGTAACAAATAATTCTTAACTTTTTAACTGATCCAAATACCCTGGCTAATGTAGTTTCAGAATATATATATGGTTATGAGGGGTCTATCTCAAAAACCTTGTGAGTTTGTTCACAAACAGACAGGCATTCCAGCTTTACAGATATAGACAAATTAGGAATCAAGAATTCTCACTGTTTTCCATGCAAAGATTGATTGCTATGCTACAGAAAACTAAAATCCAATCATTGTGTACAAATTAAACAAAAATTTTAATTCTGATCCAAAGTTCATTTATTTTTGTTTTTTCACTATTTCCAATATAAGCTCAGCCTGAAACAAAACAAAAAAATGTAACCAGCAACTCATAAGCACAACAGGCGTACATAAAATCTGCTATATATTAAAATAACTTTACTTCAAATGTCACCCTTTGCAATGAGGAATGGCCATCAACTTCCGGAATTTACCCCTATGACTGAAATACACTAAGTGAGATATATATATATATATTTATGCACGGGATGTTGCCAAACTTATCAAGAACATTGATGCCAGCAAGACAACTGTTCCTAACAACATTCCAGTCAGAATCTTCTTGCTACCAGAACTTTCTCCTACCCTTACAAAATTATTCAATCATTACTTTTTTTCTTTTTCATGTAAAAATTGATGGCACGCAAAACTAAACCCCAATCATCTTGTCCAAATTAAACAGAACAAAAATTTTAATTCTGATCCAAAGTTCATTTTAACGAGAAAATTTTTTGTTTCATCATCATTTCTTTTTCGATTTAAGCTCAGCCTGAAACAAAACTATTGCTGACTGTTTCTCACCTTCCTTTAATGTAAAGGACAAAATATTTTTTAGTACATCTGTTAGATCTGGGTACAATAGTTGCAAGGCTTTTTTACAGCGTTAACTCATACAAAAATCTGCGCTGGCTAAGGAATCTTTCTACAATCCCATTTGATTATGGATGGTAACTAGTTATTTGTATTTGGTTACAACCAAATAAATTTGTAAAGGTTTTAAAAAGTGACGAGTGAAACTGCCTGCTTCTGTTGTGCGTAATGGTATAATGTACACTGAAGTATGATATCCAACATTTTAAAGTTTATCCACATTTTTTACTGATGCTTAAATTAGCACCCTTCAGTCTTGGATTACTATCAAGGTGTGCTCAGAGTGAAAAGCCTTGTTAAGTAAGTATGGAGGGCAAGCTATTACCTAAGCAGACCCTCCCCCTTCCTCCACATCACTGGAATGATCCATTGGAAAGGTAAAAGCTGATGCACCTGGTTCCAGTTCAGGGGTTGCCAGAATGTTGGTGTATACAGCCTCAGACTACCTTAGGAACTATATCTCCACGTTTTGCCTCAGAATTGACTCCCGAAGCCTTTCCTATGAATGGAACCCATTCGTTAAAGCAGGTTTAAGTCCATCAACCATAATCGGGTAGAAGGGTTAATTTGTTATTCTTAGTTATTATCACCTGTAATAACGATTGAACCTTCAATCTTCGGAAGACTGTCACTTAGAACTGATTATTAACCAACACTTTTAACTATTCAAACAATTTTTGTATAAATGTTTGGAGCCTTAAACCTAATATTGTTTAAATGTATAATATTACTACTTATTAAATAAAGAATTTTTAATTTTTTTTCGTCATGGCTGACGGAATAAAAACAATCTACCCTTGCCGTTTAAATAATGGGTTCATTTAAAAATTCCGTCCAGGTTCCTAAGTTCATAAAGATGCACCAGAAGTTACCTCAACCGAAACGTTGTGAATATAACAATTAAGATTAGAATAGTAGTCTAAATGATATAAATAAACAAATGCTGGATGAAACCTGACTTCCTTTGCAGGACAATTACAAAATATATTAAAACTTGTCTGAAGTTTTTAAAAATGGATTATTATGTCAAACTCCTATGTTTTCTTCTTTATGAGTTATTTGTAGCTATATATATATGTATATATATATTTCTTTTCTGTTTTTCTAGTCCTCATTAAACACCATTAAGATTGATCTTGATTTATCCAGACGAGAAAACTTCTATTTTGGTGCCAAATTGGTACGAGGAGCGTACATGGAACAGGTAATCAGTTTTGGTTTTTATTTTTTGTGATTTCTTTTCTTCTCAGGGTTTAAAAATTTCTTTGTTTGAGCTTTTATTTTTTAACCACGTTGTGTTCCAAGTAAAAAATTTGAAAAAATAACAAAAATTTTTTGTGTCAGCATTTAACCCAAAATTTTTTTAGGAAAAAAATTTCTTTTCCTTCATTAAACGGAACTTCCATGAACAGTTTCTTTCCAAGAACTTCCCATCTGTGGAACACAACACTGCAGGGCTGCTTCTCAGCTGACTACAGCATGGTAATATTCAAGTCCAATGTTAAAAAATACTTGGCAGGCTGTCCTCTTAAGTAATCAAATCCTGCTCTTTCGGCCACCATTTCCAATCCTTTCATAGTATTGTTCATCATCCAACTGATAATCTCATTAACCCTTATCCTCGAGTGGTTTTTGGCCTTGATAAGTGGTGACTCCTTAGTATAAAAAAGTTAAAAAATTTCTTTTTTTTTTTAAATGAATAATTTTCTCAAACATGGATATTTTTTTTTCCTTTTCATCCTCTTTTTCCTATTTATTTTCTTTTTCCTGTAATTCTTTCGTTTTGAATTCACTTAATATTTTTTTCTTTTTACTACTTTTAAATTCCCTTCATATTTTTTCTTTTTCTTCATTTAAATAAAATCAAAACACCTGAAAATTCCCTATGTTCTTATGGGCCTCCATCTTGCCTATTTGTAGGAGAGAGAACGTGCCATGACATTAAATTACGAAGATCCCATTTTTCCAAATTTTGAAAGCACCAGTGATAATTACCATCGTGTACTTGAAGAAGTTATGGAGACCATTCCAAAAAGAGAGCGTGGACAAGTGTCTGTGATGGTTGCCAGCCACAACGAGAAGACAATAAAATACACAGTAGAAGCGTAAGTTGCCGCCACCTTCGTTACTTCTTTACTTGAGATTGAAATAAACATTTTCTTCTGGTGATCTTGTAATCTAACAGCCTCTTTCTGAGTTTTAACCAGTAAAATTAGTGATTCACAAACAGGTGATAAAAGAACAGTCTTGTTTGATATATTTCAAATGCCATAAGAGTCACGATTTACTTGCCTCTCCATGAGGGCAGAGTTAGACACAAGGTCGGTTTTCAAGGTGGGGAGTGTTATCTCCCTTGTATTGAGATATAAGAGTTCTATTTCTTTTGTGATAAATTTTTAGAGTGATCTCCCTTGCTTGTTGTTGTTGGATATTGGTTGGGAAAACAAAAATGGCGGTTTGGACAAACAGACGTGTGTCCATGACTGGATTTATGTAAAAAGTAAACTAACAGGAAAATCCAACTTCCCCAAAAGGGGCACTCTAGATTGGGACAAAAATAAAATTTCCTCAGTAACGATGGATTTCTCCTTCACTGACTGAGGACAGAAAAGATGAAGCATAGTATCAGAACATATGCTACACTTTACTTCAAATACCATAAGAGTCAAGTAATTTTTTTTTGTGAATGGAGGAGCTAAAACACCTCTCTCTCTCTTTCTCTTTCTCTCTCTCTGTCTCTTTCTCTGTCTCTTTCTCTCTGTCTCTTTCTTTCTCTCTCCCCCCCTCTCTCTCTCTCTTTCTTACGTAAAGAGAGAGAGAGAGAGCTGTAGTTGCTGTATGTTCGCTTGTTAACAAACTTCTCCGCTACATTACCTAGAGTACTTAGATAAGTAGGTAAGTATTTATCTCCCTCCCATAGCGAGAAGATGTGACACAAGGTTGGAAAGTGAGCATTGAAAAGCCAGCGCACAAGAGGTGTGTGCACTCTGGCCGTCAAAAAATGTCTGAGCAGCCCCATCTGCATTCCCTAGTAAAGGCACCTCAGGTGCAATAAACTAACCCCTTCTCAAAGAGAGAAGGTAAAGCCTCCTAGAACTGCAGAGAACCATACCTCAGCCCGACAGATGCAAGGTCGCCACCTACTCAAGAATGACCCAGCCTCTGCCGAACTGATAGTCAAAGACGTATCCTCGACTTGGCATAAACAAAACCTACTCAGGCCATGCCATTTTATCAAAGGGGTACAATAATATTGTGGGGTCTACATTCCTGTTGGACATAAAAAAGAAATTCAACTTTTTACTTTATTTAATTTATAACTTGAAACTTATCGAATTAAAAAAAAAAAAAAAGAATATAAATGGTAATAATATGGGGTTCAGGGTGTTACGTCTGATGTTTACATGTTGTTATCAGTTTAATAACAACTCAAAAATAAAGAAAGGACGAAGTACAACCTTTTAAAAAAAACACTGATTAAATGAAATGTAGAACCCGCTGAACGCGAGATGCTTAATCTGATCGTGAGGGCCGTCGTGTTTACTTTTCAGACGACTCTTTTATCCAAGGGCGATAACTCTTTCTTTTGGTCCAAGGGAAATAACTATTCTGTTTTATTAGGTTGCCCTAACACAGGGCTTGGAACGGGGGTCGTCATTCTTTTTTGGCACTGGATATGCCTCAAGGGAATTAAAGACTAATTGACCAAAAACTTTTTCAATTAAAGTCACTTACACCTCTTTTCACCCCAATCAATGCTGAGTACACCCTTGGGCCCCACCCCAAAAATTGAATATATAAAATGTAAAAAATAAAAAAAAGGTAATACAGTGTTATGGGTTGGGCGCAAAACGAAAGCAGGTTCTTTATTCAATCTGGGCAATGTTGGGTTTTATCTGTTAGTCTTAAGTAAAATTGAAAATACTTCAAAATTAAAAGGACCAGAAAGATATTGCTGGATTACATCTGAAGTCTCTTTC
This sequence comes from Sepiola atlantica, assembly GCA_963556195.1. Taxonomy (NCBI): domain Eukaryota; kingdom Metazoa; phylum Mollusca; class Cephalopoda; order Sepiida; family Sepiolidae; genus Sepiola; species Sepiola atlantica. Next base: position 140,701,363 of record OY744522.1, read on the forward strand.
TCTTGCTGAAGACAATGGATACACCCTGAAAGTGTGTCTTCATGATGAGATTATAGTGAAGTCTGTAAGAAGGAACAGAGGTGTTTCAGAGTTCCTCTCCCACTCCTCTTGCGGGGTCGAGGGGAATATCTAATATTAGTATAAACTAAATGCAATTTTAAAGAAAAATAATTATTTTTTAAAAATAGAAAATTATTAAAATGCAGAATTGTGTATCAGTGTATTTTGTCCAACCGCGTATGACAACTACTACTACTGAAATTGCTACTGAGATAAAAAGATCATCTATTAGAACCGCTGAAGAAGAAAGAATGACTAAGACAACTGGTACAAAGAAAAGGAAGAGGGAGAAAGAGAGTCAAACTAACTCTACACACAGCTGACGCCACGCCACTATGCCTACTGCTGCTGACAACCAAAAGAATTACTAATAACGATGCATACAAGATTTGTTACAGAGACAAAACACTGCTGGTTATAGTTAGAGGACAAAGAACTCTCGACCGTGTAATGCTACAGTACAAATGATGAATAATTTGATTTTTCAACTAAAATTCTACAATTTTGTTTCCTTGCGCTTTGCCAAAATAAATTTACAACGGTTCAGATGAAAATTACTAAAATTTCATTTGTAGCATTACTTTTGGTCAACCCTGTACCAGAAAATAAATTGCTGATACTTTATTACACACAAGGTTTAACAATTCATAAGCCATGTCCCAAAGTGTCCTAAATGTTTGGTGCCATGTAACGTCCGGCATCTATCTTCCTACTATGATAACAATAAATAACAGATGCTGATGCTCAAAATGTTGACCCTATTTAAATTTTTTTTATTTTCAGGATGAAAGCTCATCTGATTAAACCAGCGGACAAGCTAATCTGCTTTGGCCAGTTGTTGGGGATGTGTGATCAAGTCAGCTTTCCTCTTGGTAAATCTCCTTTATTTAATCTATCTATATAATAATACGCTAAAATATTTCATTTTTGTACGTACGTTATCACCTTTCACACACATTAAAAAAAAAAATTAGATTGTACGATCAACAAAGATGGTGATTGGTGATTAATCTGATGTTGCTAAGATAAACAATTCCAACTTTACCCATTTTCAAATGAGTTGTTCCAAAATCAAATTGTCATCCAGTCGACTAAAACAACACAATTTAAAATGAATACTTTTCAAAAAGTGACCTTCGATTTTATTGATTTTGAAGAATTATTAGCTGACGATATTTTTACGGTATTTTTACGGTAAGTAGACAGAATATTTATTGTTTTAAAAAGAATTAAATTGCTACAATTTTAAATAAAGACATTTTGGTTTTATTTAAATGAATATTTAGTTGACAATGGCAATTATTTTCATAAAAGAGGAGTTATTTTTCTTAATAGTATTCACTCAGACATTTATTTCGAGAAGTTATATTATTATTAACAGTAAGTCATACAGATTGATGTAGATAGCATCGTAGAATTTTCATGTGGTGCCGCTAGTTATATATATATGTAAATGAATAAATGCAAAAGTTTTTTTCATTTACGAGTTAATGTTATTTAAATAAATAATACTTTGAAATACAATATATATAGTACTGACGAAAGACCCATAGACAGTCATATATCTGTCTAATTTGCATAACTACTTTTTAAATAGTCTATAATAAATTAATGTTTGGTGTTATTCATTTATAATTTTATTGTGTTATTTTTCCTATGTATCTGCAATATTTTCGTCAATATTAACAGTAATTAAAGTAATTAAATTTAAAAAAATAAAATTATAAAAACCTTTCTTAAAATATGTTCATTAATTATCAAGGGAGATAATTTAGATGAAACACGTGTCTTAGCTAGTTAGAAAGATATACCGATGAGACATAAGAGTTCACAAAGAAGGGGAGGTGATCTCTCTCTCTCTCTCTAGAGGGAGAGAGTACTCTTTTAAAAACAATAAAAAATAAACATTGTTCTCACTCTCTCCTCCCCTTTTCTCTATCACCTCCTCTTTTTCTCTAGTGATGCCAAATTTTCTTTTTTATTCATCGCTTAGGCAAATTGATTTCTTTTCATTCCTTTGGTCTGATTTAAAAGATGAATTAATTTGTTTATATTTATCGATTTATATGAATAAATGGAAAAGTTTTTGTCTTGTGTTTACAAGAAACTTATAAACGAAATGTTTATTATTTAGAATGTTGGTTTCAAGTAGCTCGCTTTGCGAAGCGATAGCGAGCTGGCAAGGCTAGCTAGTATTAGAATAAAAATAATGCCTATATAAGCTTACACAGAAACATTTGTGTTTCATTCCATGGAAGAATTCGTCAGGCCAACTGAGAAATTTAACATTCTCAAGGTTAAAGATATAAAAAAAACTTTTTTATCAAACTGCAGAAGCAAAATTGCTACAAATTATAGACGTATAATAAACTTTACTTTGGGATAGCTACTAAAAAAAACTTAATTTATAATTTTTGAAGCAAAAATGAATCTAAAAATAACTACAGTAGTTGATGTAAACAGTCTGCTTAACCTATTGAGAATGAGAGAATTAGTGGAAATCGGTTACACTTCAGTAAACGACAAGGGTAAAAGAAGATGAGTGTAAATGTTTTGAATGGACAATAAAAAATAATGGCTTTAAGTGGTAGGAAATGGATGTAAAAAATATTTGCCTATAAAAGGAATGGTAAATTTTGGAGTTGGCCCGTTTAATTTTTTTTTTTTTTTTTTCATCCCAAGCAACACACATTGCCATTGAGACTTAACTACTGTGATTAGGGGCCAGATTTATAGGCATCCTAAACGGGGAGTTGTGCAGCAAGATGTTTGTTCACATTACATTTAAATTTTTGCATGTTGGTACAGTCTGGGAAGCTGGGAGGGAATGTTAAAGACAAGCGGTCCAAAGAAAGAAGCTACTAGAGTAAAAAGTTTTTTGGGGGATCTCTACAGTGAAGGGGTAGGATTTTGCTGTGAGTCGAGTTTGTCATGGGTAATAATGTTGAGGGAGTACAAGTGCAGTAAGTTTGTCAGAGCACATTCTGTGGAAGTACCTGTAAAAGAAGCATGGAGATGCAACGATGAGACAGGGGCTGGAGTTTGGTAGACAGTGCGGGACCTATTAGGTTAGAGACTCTTTTTTTTTTTCTTGTACCATGTTTAAGATGAAGAGACTAGCACTTGGTGCACCGGCCTAGATATGGCAACAATACTCCATGCACGAACGAATTATAGAGATATAGGATACTGGCAGAACTGAAAAGTTTACTAGCTCAGTGGAGGGAGACACCTTCTATGCAGCAGACTTGGCAGTATGTTTTATGTATTTATTCTAATTCATGGTGTCGGTGATTGTCAGACCAAGGAATTTGAACGTTGGACTCTCATTGAGGCAATCAATGATTGGAAAGGTTTCTTAGAGAAACAAGCTTCCTATTCCAGTAGCTTCTTTCCAAGAACTGCAGGCTTGTGGAACTCTCTTCCTGCTGACTGTTTTCCTCCTTCCTATAACCTTGGTATTTTCAAGACTAAGGCCAATAGGCATCTCCTGTCTTTGCGATAATCATATTTGTTCTTGTTAGCTCCTTACACCAAGTGGCTTCACGCCTTGTCTCAAACGATTTCCATTAAAAAAAACAAAAAAACAAGTTTGTCTTAGTAGCATTAAATGTTACCATCCATTTATGTCTCCATTCTACTACAAACCGGAGGTCATTTTCCAAAGATTCAACCATTGCCTTTTGACATGTGTGTGTTCGATTTACCTGCATGTCTAAAATAGAGCGTGGTGTCATCAGCAAATATATTCATCTTGGAAGCGATTCCACCATGCAATGAAACAAAGGTTTCTATGTAGCTTACTTGTCATAAGTATATTTTAATACTAGTACTACTAAGCTCTATCATGTATTGAGCACTGTTGAAATAAATACTGAAACAAAAATAAATAAATATATTATAAGTGTGTGTGTGTCACTCACATATGTGTGTTGTTTATTTCAACAATATTATATATAAATTCAAATTTCAGAAAATATATTTATATATACATATTTTTATTTTTTTCAGGCCAGGCTGGCTATTCCGTCTATAAGTATGTCCCCTATGGACCTGTTGAAGATGTGATCCCTTACTTGTCAAGGCGAGCCATGGAAAACAAAGGAATTCTGACCAAAGTTAGGAAAGAGAAACAACTTCTATGGCGTGAATTGGGGAACCGAATTAGACATGGCAGGTTGATCTACAGACCAAGACCAGCTAACTAAATAAGAAATCGCACCCCTCCCTCGGACAGATGGTGACTAAAAGGCAGATACGAGCAAGGCAGCTAAAAAGAATGGTCAATTCAACATATGTATTTTTTTTTTTTTTTAGGAGACACACATACAACAGACATTTTTTTTTTTTTTTCTTTAAAACCTTCTGTAATCACTTAGGCAAACCACTCGAGATATATTTAAGTTAAATGAATCGAATGTTCTGTTAACTGCTCATCGGTTGTTCCTCATCTTTAAGTGGTTATTCCTTCATTTCTACGAGAGAGTGACACCAACTGTATCAAGAATGTCTAGGCAGGAAGTATTAAATAAATTTAAAGTATTTCTATTTTTAATTTATTAAAGAGAACAAAAGCTGAGATTTTAATCTAATTTTTCAAGTAATCTTTTCTCCCCACCCTATAAATAAAATTAGAAAAATGATTTTTAATACATTTTAAAAATACGTATATAGAGCATTTAAAGACAATCTAAAATCATAAAATAATATTAATTCTGCTAGTTGAATTCACTGAACAGGACAGTTTTGCACCACTTTTATGTCCCCTTACAGAGATTTAAATAAGATATAGACGTTACTAAACCTTTATCTAGAATCTTTATTCCAATTTTGATCAAAATCCATTAAATGATTTGGATTCTAGAAAAGATCTCATACAAATTGGAAATATTTTAATTTTCAAATGGGAGCTTGCCTCCATATTATGCCCCTTCCCCTAACAACCTCAAAGAAACTGAAATTTTGGGAATATTTACAAATTTATGTTAATACCTATTGTTAACATTCCATTCATATCAGAAATTTCTGAATTTTCCTGAAGGGCTTCCAACCCTCTTTTGTATAAATTAAATTAAACTAATGTAGCCTAGATTAACCACTCTTATGCCTAGCAGCTGTGTTCCAAAATTAATAATGATTGGTTAATTAGTTTCAGAGTTTCCCCCACACAAACATCTATAAATGTATGCACATATGTAACTTTATATATGTAAAGATTCTACACGGTTAAGTTTGTCTATGTGTTTACAGGAGGTGAAATATAAATTTCTATATGTGCCAAATTATCTGTACATATTGAAATATGAAAATGTGTTTCCATTTCTATTAGTCATGTATATACCTTGTTTCAAAGTATTATACAAAAATATTATGATTTTTTTTCTTTCCTTTCATGCATTATGGTTGTTCTCATCTCATCCCCACCCACCCCACCCTTTACTTTTCAATTGCTAAATCGGTTAACATTAACTTTAGAGGAATCCTTTTTTTAAATATTCTTTTTAAAACAGTAAGTTATAGCAAAAAAATGTTGCTCTGCACTATTTCAAAACAACTTATTACATAAAACTATTCGATTTAAAAAAAAAAAATATTTCTTTGTTTTTTTTTTCTTAAAAAAACAGTAAGTTATAGTAATTTGAATTAGATATGCAAAATTTTGAAAAACCATCTTGTCACAGATTTTTTAATATGGCCGATGTAAATAAATGGTGCAAGACGGAAAAGGAAATAAGTATTGCGTAATATGCCACAAGGGAAATAACTCCTGCCACCTTACATTTATTTTTTTTTACAAAATGAAAAAAAATAAAATTTACATTTTTATTATGGTGCAGGGGTTATTTCTCTTATGGCATAATACGGGAAGACTTATTTCCCTTCCCTCCTGCACCATTTATTTACATCAGCCATATTAAAAAAATCCAATGTAATGAAATGTTTTTTCAGTATTTTTTGCATATCTGATTCAAATTGCTATAACTTAATGTTGCTTTTTTTTTTTTTTTATTGTTTTGAAATTGTGTTGAATGATATTTTTAGGATTCCCCTAAAGTTACAGTTGACTGTTACATCATTAAACATTATGACCATTTTTGATACCCTTCAAAAATCACCAACTGTTATTAATTATGCTTTCATAAAACACCCTGAATTATTTAGGTTTGATTTATGATTTTTGTTTTCTCTCCAAAGAGACATAAAGAGTGACACTATCCTTATGGAACAATGAGTTTTTGTCTTTTGGGCAGTAGTACCATTGATATCATTAGGATTGGAAGAAGGTAATACTATTTGGAAAGTAGTGCAATCTACTATTTGAAAATCATTACTGGTTATTAAGTAATGTTTGAAATATAGTACTATTTTAAAGATAGTACTATTTACAAATAATAATATGAAAGATGGTATTATTTGGAAGAAGATTGTATTATTTACTGGGTAATACCATTTGAAAGATAGTACTATTTAGAAAGCGCTACTATTGTTTGAATTATTCTTTTTCAAAGAATAACTAAAATTTATTGATTAAATTTTATGCACTTAGATGTGTGATATGTATCTATTTTTACGTGATACTATACAAAAACAGTGATGTATGACTAATCACTTTGTTTAGTAACACCTAAAATAGATATCGCTCAATTATGTGTAAACACATAATTGAGCCCTCTGTGTTTCTCTTAAACTATATATATATATATATATATATATATATATATATATATATATATATATAAACAATAATAAATAATTAAAATTATATTATTTATTATTTTTATAAATCTCTATCTGAAAGGATATCAAGTCATTTGTGTATACAAGATCTTGGATCTGTTCTGACCCAGAGGTTGATTTTTTTCATGTTATTGAGATATATATATATATATATATATATATATATATATATATCAATAATGAGTAATATTATGAGAATTAGCCTCTACAGTTATCCAGAATTAAATCGAGGTGCCCAATATATAATTTATTTGGGTCTTTATTAAAAATTGATTTCGTGGGAACATTTTTTTTTTCTTTCCAAAAAAAAAATCCTCCCTTTTTTTTTTTTTCTCTCTCCACATTTTTGTTGTTTCTCTGTTTTTTATTTTATTTATTTTTTTTTTTTTCGAAAAATATCAACTTTTACATTTTTATGAAATAAGGGTCTGTCCAGTTTTTGTACGATTTTGGTAGTCAGCCCTTTGTGTACAATTCTATTGCTTTTTGTTCTTGTTTTTATCTTTGCCCGGTTTGCAACAAAAAAGCACAGGTTATTCTCATTTCCAACCCTCATCTTTTTTTTTTGTTCTCCCACTCTTCTTTTAGGAAACTGCAAAGCCAAAATTCAGCCAAGTTAAATATAATTCTCATCATTGTTTGATTGTTCAAATCGTTGAAGCTTTTGTTAAATATTAGCAAACATCTTTCTCCTTGGATTCTTTAAGTAATTTTCTTTTGGGGGGTGTGGTCAAACATGTCAGGAATATTGGCAGCTATGTTTTTTATTTATTTATTGTTTTTTTTTTTTTTTTTCATTAAAAAATCCAAAGAGAAAGGCGATGCCTAATATTTTGCATCGTTGTTACTTTATTAAATCTGATTCTAACATTATTTTTAATCGAATTTGGTTCTTCCGTCTTGTCTGCTTTTCCAGTTATTCATGCTGCATTTACATCATTTTTTATTGGACAAAAATATCATTACATATTTTTATGATTATTCGACGACCAGATTTTCATCTAATCACAAGATTGATGAAAAGTAAATATTTAACAAGAAAATATTTCCTTTTAGATCTTACCGACTTCTTTTATAAACCGTCCCAATTCTTTCAAGATTTTCTCAAAATATCAAAACACAAGCCTTTTTATTTATTTTTTTTTTTTTACATTTTTCTTCACATATGTTGATTACAATAATTTAAAATTTTACAAAATCTTGTCTAAGTTTTGTAGTCAATAAAATGACGATAGAGAAAATTTTGTTCACAATTTATTTATGTTTACAGCATTCTTTTTATCAAAGATTAGGATCTTTGTGTTTCTTCATGATCTCAACATATTTTGTACTTGTAGAGAAATTATTTAATCGATTTGACTTGAAGAAAAATGTTCAATTCATCAAAAATTATTAAAAGAATTATTTACTAAGGAAAAAAAATGTTACTTTTGTTTCTAACCAAAATATAGAGAATCTCAAAGAAAAGACTTTTTTTTTCTGTAGAAAATCGTGATATCATTCTTTCATAAGTCCACTATGTAAAGCATAAAATATAAAAATATTAAATAAAAATGTTTTTTAAAAAATCAATTAAAATATTTTTCAATAATATTTATTTACAGAAAATTTGTTTTTGAGCCTCAATTTTAATTCAATGGACTAATGTTTTTGTCATCTGTTATCCTCACACTAACTTTTGATTTTCTCTAAATTGGTTCATTCGTTTTTCACAAAATTTGCACAAAGTTATGACCATGAACGCAAAAAACTGACCGAGACAGTTGTTTTTATTTTGTTTTTGTTTTGTTTTGTTTTTTAATTCATTTGTCCCCAAAATGGCAAATGTCTAAAAGAAAAAAAAATTTTTTTAAGATTTTTTTAATCCATCATCAGTTTTTGCTCAAAATCTGCCAAAAGTTTGGATTAATAGTTATTTACATGAAACAATTCCTGGCGACAAAAGACACTCCCTAGGGAAACTTTAGTTTGCTCCCAAGAAGAACTATATCACCCCTCCCCCCCCTCAACGAAATTGGCAAAATTTTCTAAAAGTACACATTAGTTTTTCTCTCAAATCCCTAAATAGTAGTTATGGTTGGTGTTTAGCATGGAGACCACACGTGCTTCACTTTTTTTTTATTATCGTTAATTTTATATGAATACTTTTTTCTGATATCTTCAAGTTTCTCCCAGATGATGGATGAATGCTCTCTCTCTCTCTCTCGGTGCAAAAAGCTACTTTCCTTATGGCAATGTCCTTTTTTGTAGAAATCTTAGATGTTTTTGAGTGTTGATTTAATCCTGTTCTTGTATGGCAGGTTGCTAGATTGAGTGATGCCCTCTTTCTCCCAAGACAAGTCCCATTTTTCTGGAGATTTCTGCCGGAGATTTCCCAGCAAAATAATATATTGGCCTTTACCAAAATTTTGTATTTAACTTTCTTTTTTTATCATCTTGTTTTATTACAAAAATATAATTGTCAGTTTTTTTGAGATGACAAATTATTATTTGCTTTATTCATATTCAGACTATCATCCTTACTTTTTTTTCTGTTTTTTTGTAATCCCAACATTTGTACTTGGGGTCTATATCCGTTGGACATTGAAAACCTTGAACCAGATCTCCTATTCAATCTACAGAAGCTGAACGTTATTCTTCCAATTTCTATTTCCACTTGTCATATATTAAAATTTGTTGTTTTTTCTCAAATTCAAACAAATTGACGCAATAATGTCAAAAAAGATCCTTGATATAATTTTGGAAAAATTGGAAAAATTTAATCCAATCAAATGATATAAAAAAAAAGAATCAAATTATAAATTTTGATCGTCAAAGACAAAAGTAAAGAAAGAAAACCGTCTGTAAATTGAGAATCTGGTTCGAATGTATAAGTTTCTACATCTTTTGCAGAGACCGCTGCCAAGTCATCTAAATGTTGCAAAAAAAAAAAAACTATAAAAAAGTAAGGATATTATTAGTCCAGAGAAAAATAATGCAAATATAAGAATAGCATTATTTTTCTTTGGACTGTTATGTCCTTCAACATTTATATTTATACTACGTTTCAGCCGATGTACTCTCCAGCCATGTTTAAATGTATGGTTCATTTATGTAGGATGATGTTTTTCATACATTTAAATATTGTGTAGGTGGTTATTTGTGTACGATGTTAATATTGATTACCTATTTAGAATCAACATACGTCATATTTACATACAGGATAAAATCATTGCTGTATATCTATATAATAATATGCTATGGCATTTCATGTTTGTATGTACGTTATCACCTTTCACACACAATTAAAAAAAAAAAAAGAGATTATCCGATTAGCAAAGATGGTGATTGGTGATTAGTCTAATGGCACTAAGGTAAAAATTCAGACTTTACCCATTTTAAAATTAATTGTTCTAAAACTAAATTATGTCGTACCTTCAACTCAAACATTCCATTTTTTTAAATAAATAAATTTCGAAAATTTACATTTGATTTATTGATTTGAAGAATATTTAGCTGACAATTATTTTTACTGTAAAAGACATATTTATTGTTTTAAAAAGAATTGAATTGCTACAGTTTTAAATAAGTAAAGAAGAAATATATTTGTTTTATTCATTTATTTAAAGGATATTTAGCTGACAATGACAATTATTTTTTATGGAAGAAGAGTCATTTCTTTTTCCTTAATAGTATTGATCCTGACAGGTATTTATTATTTCAAAAAGAGTATTATTATCAACAGTAAATTATACAGATTGATGGAGAAAGCACCACAGAATTTTCAGAGTCCCACTAGTAAATAAATAATACACCTAAAGAAAGTCAGAGGACACATCAGTAGAAACATAGCACAAATATCAATGTTGATATGGACAGTAGTCCGAAGAGAAACGATGTAGATAATGATGAAGCTCCACATCCCAAAAATAAGAATATCAGTTCAGTGCATGCTGCGGGATGAAGTTTTTCTTTTGTCTTTTTCTTGGTTTGTTATTATCTTTCCAAAATGGCTGAATCTGAAACTTGTCGTCCATCATTTTCTTTTGCGTTTATCCCACACAGCGGAATCCCCCCCCCCACTGGATTTCTCCGCCCACCATATTTGGTCAGGATGAAGTCCAGTCGTCTTGAGATCTTGGTGTAAGGTATCCAACCACCTTTGTTTCGGCCGTCCTCTCGACCTTTTCCCAGAAGCTTCCATCTTGAATCCTGTGTTCGCGACAGTGTTGTCGATTGTGCGCTGTACATGTCTGTATCAGCGCAGGCGAGTTTCCCTCGTTTTGTCTAAGATTGGCTAACCTTGTAATATAGACATTTTGAATATGGTCGCGTCTGGTCAGACCAGAAGATCAATGCAACATCTTTATCTCAGTTTTCTTTCTGCTTCCTTCGTCGACGGCCAACACTTGGAGCCGTACAAAGCAGCAGTTCATATGGTAGATCTTGGACTTGGTTTAATTACATATCCGTGGATCGTAACGGACACCAGTGGCAGTACGCCATTTCAGCTATGCAGCATTGATTTTGAGCGGTGATTTCACCGAGGATACTGCTGTTGCTGCTGACAGTTGAACCGAGATATTTGAAACCCCTCGTTCTGGGAAGATCCTGGCTATCTACCTGGATGTTCCCTCTCTTTCAGTTTTATCGGTGGTCAAGTACTCAGTCTTCCTGGTGTCCAGTCTCAAGCTGAACCGTGTGAACCGAATCTGAAACTTATAATCTGGGGAATTTGTGTTCGTCTATTTATTAGAACTCAATCTAGTTTTCCAAACCAGGCGTTTGTCTTGTACAAACATGAGTGGTCTTCAAATGCATTCAGAATGTCAGAAAGAATTTTTTTTTACAGAAAGCGTCCTGTCAACTTGATAAACATTCGAACACTGCTTTAAAGAATGCTTATCAGCCATCGGCAGCTTGGTAAATTGTTTTCTGAATGAATTTTGAAATGTCTGAATGGAGATGAGGAGAGTACTCCGGATGGAACCGGCTTTTCCAAATTAAATAGTTACCTAGGCACGGTGCAAAACAAAGTAGTGTTACTGCTATTTTTGTGATAATAGTTTTATTAACTGAATCATAAATTACATCTTGTAGATTCTCCGTGATGAACTGGTTTCACTGCAGGTTTCGGATTTTAAATCAGACCTGTTCCATCAGCAACCCAAACATATCTCAAAAGAAAAATACTTCTTCCTTGAATGGGATGCCGTGCTATGCATCACGTAAATATTGCAAACTAAATAGCCTGACAGAAAAACAGACGATATGTGACATACACGATCAATGAAAATCGTTCCAGCAATCCCACTTCCTGTATTTAAGGCCTCCGCCAGGATAGACCTGGTTACCTCCCAAAACATAACAACTAGATAGACCTAGATGTCAGCTTCCATTTTATAGTAAGATCTAAAAAATAAAATTATTTAAATGCTTTTTAGCCACCAAAAAATAAATGTCAGAATATGTAATATTTACTCACACACGTGTGTGTGTGTGTGTGTATATATATATATATATATATATATTAGTAGAATACTCGTCCTGGAACAGTTATTCTATTAGTTAATGATAAAATTAATTTACAGAACAATTTTGCACCACTTTTCTGTCCTTACAAAAAAAAATCATATTTTTGCTACTAATCCTTACTCATTCTTCTAATTTTGATCAAAATTCACAAAATGATTTTCATTCTAGAAAAATGTTTCAAATTTGAAGCTTACAGGGTCTAAGAAGAAATTGAAATTCAGAGAATCTTGCTTAATTCATGTCTAATAACTATGGATCAAACTTCATGCAAATCTGAAATATTTGAATGTTCGAATGAGTGGTTGCGGCCTTAGTATGCCCCCTAACAATCCTTTAAAATACTCCAAAGAAACTAAAATTTTGGGAATATTTATTGGTTAATATTTCATCAAAATTGGAGTATCTGAATTTTCACAAAGGGTTTTCAGCTCCCCCCCCCTCCTTACCTGCATTCCAAAATTCATAATGATATGTTCATAAGTTTCAGAGTTTACGCTAACACAAACATAGATATAAACTTATACACATACTTAACTTGATTATATCTTAATAAAATGAATAAATTAATAAAGCTTAAAAAAATAAATGCTGGTATCATGAGATCTGAAAATTTATACAAATACCAGAAAGAAATGTAAAATAATGCTGGTCAGTGTTTTTGTTGTTGTTTTTTTTTGTTTTGTTTTTGTTTTAAAATTGGCTGAGTTTTGTGTTTTCTGCATTCGGGGAGAACATGTCGCAAAAAATAGAAATTACAGAGAAATTGATGAAAACAAAAATTGTGTCTATATTTTTAACATAAAAATTTAAAACTTAAATTTTTTTATTAAAACAATATGTAGTTTTATTTCATATGAATATATATTTTTTATTTTGCATTGTTTATTATATTATGTAACTGCATTTTTTTTACTCTATTTTATTGTATTTTTCTTTTATATATATAATATTTGCTTCGATCATTTATATTCGGTTACATGACAATGGTTTTGTTGTTTTTGTTTACATTCTTTTTACAAATATTTTTTTAAAGTTTTTATAAGTATGCTTTTTTTTATTATTATTATTATTATTATTATTCATGGTCAATTTCAAATGTTAGTCCTGTATGGGGAAATATAAAATTTGTAATAACATAATTTATTCCTCTTGTCATATTGGTAATTGGTAAATTCAATGATGCATGGTCTCAAATTTAGTCGGATTGTGTAACAGGCCAGTTCATAAAACTGGAATGTAGTAACATTTTTTTAAAGTTGTATAAAAGTTGACGTCCTCCATAAGAAGACCCATACAAAGCTCGAGACATATCCGACTCCTTCATGGGCAGATTTGTACAGAACTCGAGGTGTATCCAAGTTCAACATGGGCAAACCTTTAGGCATATCCGACTCCTCCATGAGCTTGGGGCGTACGTAACTCCTCCATGGGTAGACCCATACAAAGAATATGATTATCATAAAAACAGATTCATTTTTATAACTTGCTTTGATACTTTGTCGTTATCTGATGTGAATCGTTGAACCCTGATTTTCAGGCTGGAGGAAGACGCTACACTGGTTTCTCGTTTTATTTCTGGCGTCTTCAGAGGTTAAATGTCAGATGAAAAATATTTAAAAGCAGATGAACTGGAAAAATAGATGACCATTATTCACTTCCAATAGTCTATATCTAAAAAGTCTGTAAGTAAGTATATTTGGATGCTATTTAACTTTGTAGAAGGGGGGGGGGTAGAAATATTGTTAAAGTTTATTTGTAATCAAAGAAACTACGACTTAAAAGTCGTATTCTATATAAATTAATAATGTATACACAATCATCTCATCTTTTAAAGAACAAGTGATCATGTTTAAATGTTGTTTTTTTTCTGATTTCACACCCTCAAAAATAGATTATAAACTTTATTGTGATGCTACATAAGTAAGTCAAGTAAAAATAATCAAAAGAGAATCTCGATGATGCCATTTCCATCTTCAATGACAAACATTTATTTTGCATTTGTCTGAAATTTTATCTTTTTCTTGTTTTGTTGAATTTTCTTTAATATTTGGAGAAGCGAGTCTCAAATTGGTGAATTGGAAAACAGTAAAAACAAAATAAAACTAAGAAAACCAAAAAAGAAAAGAGAGATGTTTGTTCCCATCGAAATCAACAAACTTTTTTTTATAAACAAACAAATAAAAAAAATTTACAAAAATTAGGAAGAGTTTTTGAATTTATTTTCATCAAATTTGAAAACCTCCTCATCTACCTTTAACCATACCTCCGTTCTTTGATGCAATGGTTTTAGAAGCACAAAAGAATCATAATACTTGACTTTGACTTTCTTTTTTTTTCTTTTTTTTAAAACTAAAAATCCAAACCAAAAATTACTTTCTATTTGACAGATTAGCCTTTAAAATTTCAAAATGGTATGATAGCCATTTTTTTTATATATCAGGTCAAGAATTCTTCTTGAATTCTCCTTCCAACCATCTCTATCGAACATCACTGTCGGCCAGATGGCGTCCAGAGTCTTTTACAAGTTGGTCGATCTAGGTGTGATGAAGTCTTCCAACTGATCTTTGACCGTGTAATAGATTCCACAGGAGAGTGTCACTCACAAGTTCGGACTTAATTCTCCAAAAGTAACCAGCAAGCCGAAGTTTTCGCTATCTTAGCGAACGAAGGTGTCCATATCGGTATTTCTTGGTTAAGTGTTTCTTCCAGTTGATGTCCAATGCAAGTGATGCTTCTTGCTGTTTTATCAATGTCTGAGCTGTCGAGCAAGACAGATTCTTTTGTGACACTGAAAAAGTCCCTCTTAAAATTGTCAGAAAGGGAGGACTTCCAGATTGTGCACAGTCTATTAAGGACACTCTAGGGCTTATCTTTGAGTATTTTAATGTCTCTTTCTACTGACTAGATGTTTTTGTCAAGATATACAAATTCTTGGATAAACTTGATGTTGTTATTTTTCGGTCTCATTTCTCCTTCCTGATTGTAGTTGATAAATTGTTTTGCCAGCATTTATGTAGAGTCCAATCTAACTGGTTTTATTTATCTACCTCCCACAAGGTAAGATGTGACACAAGGTCGGGAAAGTGGGATTAGATAAGCCAGCTCTTCGATGTGCTGGACAAGTTTGCTGGCGTCCAACAGTCGTGTCTGATAACAAGGCATGGTCATCTGCGTCTGTTATTGTTTTTGTTGGGTGGCGTGAACTTCTTGCCCTTTTAATCTATTAGTAGATTTCAAAATTTAAAAGTTATTTTTAAGCCGGCTTTAAACTGTTGAAGTCATTTTTGGCTTGAATAAAAAATTTAATGGGAAAAGTCAAATATTATGGTTCATTTGTGTGCTCCTTGATCAAAGGAAATCATTATTTTTTTTCTCATGCACCTTTGTTGTATCAAAGAACTACTGTTTTTTAATTCATTTTTTTTTTTTTTCGACCAGGGTTGTGATGTAAGCACATTTGACTCCGACTCCTTTATTTCTGCTAACTCTCACTCTGACTCACGTCATTTGTTTTGTTCGTTATAAATTGTTCATAAAAAAAGGGGGCCATTTTGTTGACACACTTTTTTTTTTCTTCTTTTTTTTTTTGCCGCTGTCATTTTTGCCATGGGCTGTTTCTGCTGCTTTCGCCAATGCAGATTCCATCTAATAACATTTTGAAATTTGATTGCAGGACAAGTTAAATTATTCTTTTTTGAAATGGTAATATCACATATAACATCTTGGAAGTTTTTGATAATTGGAATTATTCAGACTACTATTCTCATCTTGGTTGTTATATTCACGTTTCAGCCGATATAATCTTAGGCCTTCTTCAGGTGCATCTTTTACTACTTCGGGAAGCTGTACAGAATTGTGCGCTTCACATTATATTAAATCCACGAGGGTAGATTGTTCTCATTCCATCAGCCATGATCTGGTAGAAGTGTTAATTTATGTTATTCTTAATTAGTATTACCTCCGGAAAAGTTTACCTATATACTTGTCTTCCCACGGGAGCAGTTATACACTAGGTCGGTTTTTAATATGGGGAAAATCCAGCTCCCCAAAAAGGGGCACTCTGGATTGAGACAAAAATTTAAATTGCTTTGGTCTAGAAGGATTTCTCCTTCACTGACCGAGGACAGAACAGACGAAATGTAGTATCAGAATAGATACTACGCTTTAATCCTTTGGAAGATTATCATGTAGAACTGCCCACATGGACATATGGCCTAATGGTTAACAGCATTGGTTAACAATCAGTTCCAAGTGACAGTCTTTTTGATTGTCTAGTCTTGACTAGACATAGTTTTACGACTGGATGCCTATCCTTCACCAACTTGAACACTTTTGGCAGTTCAAAACCTTCACCGTTCCCATCTAACTAGGGCTGATGTGGTATCCACTTGAGCATTCACCAATGTCATATATTACTTATGAGTTGTTGCATACACTACTGTCACCCAGGTTGTGGCAGGCCATCCAAAGATAGCATTTGCCACATGCCATGTGTCCGGGGATTGGATTGGTGAGTATCGAGACGTGTCCACATACCAGTGGGCCCTGCACACTACCTCTAGGGCTCCAATCTACTCCGAGATCCCTAGCCATCTAGCCTGGGGCCGCAAGGAGCCCAGTATCCATGGTGTACCACGGAGAGGTTTGGCCAGAGTTTTGTCGTTGGAAGGGTCATATACCAGCAGGAAAGACTTACGCACTCAGCTTCTTTTTTGTCCAAGGACTAGCTGCTGGATGAGGCTGAAAACGGTAGGTGGGAAACATATGCAACCACATCTACACACGGAAACACCACTTTACACCACATGGCTGACGAAAATGAGAACAATCTATTCTCATGGATTAAAAAAAGAGTTTGGTTCGAAATTCCGTAGAGAATTATGTAGTTCAAAAAGATACCCCCAAAGAAGGCCGGAAATGTTGTGAATATAACAACCATAATGGAAATAGAAGTACAAGTAATACAAATTGTTTAATTAGGAGTCGGAGTTGGTACATTTTTCTTTTTTTTACTTCAGTTGAGAACTTCTTCAAACTACTCCTCCCCCAAACCCACATTTCTTGCCGCAAAGATTTTGTGATAATCCTTCAATTCTATTTCACCTCATTTCATAAACTCATCTGTTTTATTTTGTTTTTTGTTGTTGTTTTTTTTTTTCACAAACTATTTACTTACCTCAACTGTGAATGATCCATACATTTTTCCTTTTTCAACTCGACTAAAACTTAATCTTGAAATAACATTACTTTTGATTTTTGATCACTTTAAATAAAACTAAAAAAACCTATTAAATATTAAACAAAAAAAAAGTTTAATTGGTGCTTTTTAACAGTGGCTGCCAATATTGGCTCTGTAAAATCCAATAAGTTACAACAGTCGAAAGTCCACAACACAAAATGAAACACTGGTCTCTGAAATGGAAAACGAAAAATTACTTAATGGTTTTTTTTATTTACCTTGTTGCATTGTTTATTATTTGTAAAGTGTTGCTTTTAATTTATTTTTGTAATTATTGTATTTTTTGCTTTTTATTTTTTATGTGATATTTTTTCAGTCGTGAAAATATTATTTCTTTTTGTAAATGAAAGAATAGAATGCAAAATATGCAATTACAAAAGAATAAAAATAAAAAGCAATTTAAAAAATAAACAATACAATGACGTAAATAAATCAGTTTTTTTTTTTGGGGGGGGGGGAGTCGGGAACACGGGTTTCATTTTGTGTGGTGGCCTTTCAGTTGTAGTTGTAACTTGTTACCGGATTTTACTGAGCCAATATTGGCAACCAGGCTTATCTGTAAAAGCATTAAAAACAACAACAAAAAAACTGACTTCTTTTTCTCGCATTGGTACTAGCGGAAGTGCCCACGATTCCGAGTGAAATGTTCTAATCATCATCGTAAAAATGACATTCCATATATTCCATACATTTCGTAATGTAACTTTGTTAAACCGAATATTTACCAAGTTTTGATTATTGGCTGTAAAGAAAATTTAGTCAGTTTCTGTGAACATTGAATGTTTTCACTGGAAGAAAAATAAAATTTTGTAAGTAAAGAATCGACCAATCAAAGATTATATTCTTAACTTGCTGTATTTACCCAGCGTTGCCCAGGTGGAGGGTTTAGAGAAAAATACTTAAAAATATAATCATGTTTACATTTTGTTTGTAAATAGAATTTTTTTTTTTAAATTTGTTTTCACTTATTTTATTTTTTATTTCAATTTTCAATAAATATTCAAGTAATGTGAATAAAACAACTATATGTATATTTACCAAAGTTACATATATGTAAGAAACACACAGACACACAAAGTTCTTATCTGATAGTTTTATTAATAGAGATTAGAAAATATGATGAATGCAATAATGTTTTGATCATAGATCTCAGCAGGCGATTAACTTGGTTGGTCAGGTAGGAATACGTTTAACTCTACACCCGTTTTTTTAATATATTTTTCTTTATTTTTTGTGAAAACAAATCTAAAACACTAACTCAACTCATATGTACAAAAGAGGGGGATAAATATATACAGATTTAGCCATTCCAGAACTATTTGCTCAGATATATAGAAACACACACACTAACAGAAATACATTTCATTAGCTTATCGGTCAAAATTTATACATAAGATACTGAAAAATTTTTTAAAAAATACTTAAATAAATGTGAGGTATATATATATGTGTGTGTGTGTATTTTAATATTATACACTATTGAATAATTGGAGATGTCATACCTCGGGTTTCATGGATCAGGTGCAACTAAAGCTGCAAAACGCAGTCAAAATATGTATGTGTCCTGCAGCTTCAGTTACACCTGATCCATGAAACTCAAGGTATGGCACATCCAAACATTCAATAAATGTATAATTTTGAAATACGCTCTTATTTACTTAATTGAGAGCACTCTGTGTTTTATTCCTTCATATTATATATATATATATATATATATATATATATAATTAGGAGTTGCCCCTGACGAAGCACAAGGGTGTGAAAACGTAATTTCATTTGTGTAGGCCGGTTTTAAATGTTGATATAATAAATATTTATATGTATATTTATGGCAAGTGAGCTACACAAACTTTTTTTTTTTTATTCCATTAAAGGAATTGATAGATATTTTATGGTTTGAGATTCATAAAACATTAAAGATAACTTCAAGCAAGTACAAATGATGTTTTCACAATTATGTAAGAATATTGGAATTATCTCCCTTGAACAAAAAGAAATTATTTTAATCTTTTTTTTTCTAGCATGTAAGTTTTTGCAAATTCACTGATGTGTACATGATAGTGAATATAAAACTGGTTGTTTTCCTATGAAACTGTTACTCAAATTTATACATAATTTCAATGTTATTTGCCAATCTCTATTAATAAAATTGTGTGGTCACTTCTCATGTCTGTTTCTCGCTTCTACATTACTTGCACATTATTATTAATCGATTATTTATTAAAATAAAAAATACAATGGCGAAAAGTACTCCCAAACTTTTTTTAAATCCTTTTTTTTTTTAATTTCATTACAAAATTAAATCCACTATAATGCATTTCGATTTCTTTACAATGAAGTCAGTCAATTTAATGTTCTGTTAATAGTCGTAAAAAAAAGAATGAATTATTGTATCTCTTCGAAATTTAAAAGGAATTTAGAAGCATTTAAACTGTCGAATAGAAGGTAATTTCTGGCTTTACAATTTTTTAGCAAATCCTCATACATTAAAAGATTGAGAACTATTTACACACAATCAATTTATAGAGATTAAAACATTACCATAACAGAATTTGTTATAGTTTTATAATAATTAGTTCAGTTGATAACTTAATGACAAACGATACCATAATAATTAAATGTAACTTTCAAAATACTATTTTTTTTTTTAAATTATAAAAATTATAAAATAAAAACAAATGGCATAATTTGGGGGAGGGGGCCAATGAAAGTAAAAAGATTCTCGGGCGACCCGGGGTAGATACAGCTAATTGAGTAATAAAAAGACAACAAAACATTTCTGAGTTGAATTCTGAAAATTATACATAATACTAAACTTTATTGATTTATTTTGCAGTTTAAAAGGCATCATTTTTTTCCCCATCATGCAATATATTTTTCCTTCTAATTTTTATTTTATTTATTTTTTCACAATAGTATCTTAATGTACGGTCGCTTATTACTTACAGTGAAATAGGTATCTGCATTGCTCCCAAATAATTTATTTGTACTTAAAACCATGTTTTAATAGAAAAGAAACAACAATAAACACAGTAAGTTATAGCAAGTTTAATTGTACATGCTAAATGCAGAAAAAAACAAGTGTGATAATTCCAAGTTTTGCTTTTTTTCTTTGAGATGGTAAAATAATGTTTGTCTTTGCATTTTGATTACCTGCTGGTAACCCTGTCCCTTACTAGAGAAAATGTTCACTTTTTTACGGTTTTGCCAGCTTTATTTACAAGTTGAATCCTATTCTCTCTGTTCGCTTTCCTGCCGATTTTCACGCATTTGTCTCTTGATTCATTTCAAATATTTATTACTGAAGAACAACACATTTACGTTTTTGAGTAAAACGAAAAGGAGAACGGTTCTGATGTGTGGAAAAAAAAAAACGTTTCTGGTGTGTGGTTTGTGATTCAAAACTCAGGATTAACCCCCCCCCCCCCCCCCCCCCAAAAAAAAAAGAAAAGGTTATTGCATCGGATCAAAGTAGAAATTTTATTTACTGAAAAGTGAGTTAGAAAAATGTTTTGTAATATAAATTAAATGTGATTTTGTGCCCAGTGTATTTTTTTTTTTTTGTTGTGTGTTTTTTTGTTTTTTTTCATGAACAACAGAAGCTTATTTGCAATGAGCTGGAAATTCTCACCACCCTAGGTGCATATCTCAAATTCGGGGGGTAGATTATCTGTTAGCTTTTTTTTTTTTTTTTTCTTAGATGTAAAAAAAAAGATTTTTTGGATTTTAAAAATACATTAAATACAGGATCTAATAATAATAGCATTTTTAATCTCACTGGTAATTTGAAAAAGAAAAAATTACTCGAGAAATAGTTTAAAAATATTAAATCATTTTTTTTTTCTTTATCCTAGATATGTATTCTTGCAACCAGCTTTCTATCATTCAAGAGTTTATATTAATTTTAGAGATCCTAAGAAATGCTGCTCGGCACTATTTCAAAATCACTTATAAAACCACTATTTTCAATGTTTTTTTTGTTGTTTCTTTTATATAAAAAATTAAGGGCATTTATAACGACAGTTAACAGAACGAAAAAGGGGTAAAAAAAACAAAACAAATAGGCAACAAATAAATGTTACGCAAGGCAAGATAACGTACTCTTCTACTAACCTGGATGAGTTTATTTGTATTTTAACTTATTTTAAAGCTTTTTTTTGTTTAAAACAAACCTGGTATCCATCTGTTCAGTTAGAACAACAACAAAAAAATGTCTGTTCATGAGCCCAGCATGGGAATACTTGATAATTGGTGAAAAATCGAAAAAATAAACAAAATAGTGTTAGAAACACATCCAATAAATGTCACCAATAATGGGTGCTTTTACAGTTTAGCAGATACTTTAAATAAAACAAACTGAGGAATATCTGTTTGATGTACGTACCTGTCACGGACTGAATATATTCTATACCAAAAAGCATGTAAATTAATCACGTAGTTTTTATTTTATAAAAGAAAAACTAATTTCATCGAATAGCGTGGAAATACGTCCTCCATTACGAGTTATTAAAGGGAGATAACCGAAATTCATAATAAGCCTTAATGAGGACGTATTTCCACATTATTCGTTAATCGGTAAAATTTTCTTATGAATTTCGGTTATCTCCCTTGAATAACTCGTAATGGAGGACGTATTTCCACGCTATTTGATGAAATCAGTTTTTCTTTAAAAAAATAAAAACTACTTGATTAATTTACGTGCTTTTTGGTATAGAATATATTCAGCCCGTGACAGGTACGTACATCAAACAGATATTCCTCAGTTTGTTTTATTTAAAGTATCCGCTAAACTGTAAAAGCACCATGTAATATTCTACCAGTATTTTGCTTAATTTTCGTTTTTTAAGCGATTATCGAAACTGTAATTTCAGCCATTTGTTCCCCCCCTTCCCCCTCTAACTGAACAGGTAGACACCAGGTTTGTTTTGAACAAAAAAACTCTTTAAAACACAAATAAACTTATCCAGGTTAGTAAAAGAGTAACTTATCTTGTCTTTTGTAACATTTATTTGTTGTTTTTCGTTCTATTAGCTGTCGTTATAAATGCCCAAAATCGAATTTTAAAAATACCATGGATGTTTCTTGAAGTGAATTTTCAAAAGATTCTATCTTGTTTACACTGATTTACACACTTGGAGAAGATATTGCTACGATGGCTGTTCTACATATGTTGAGTGATGCATTCTGGTCAGGAAGGGTTTTTTTTTTTTTTTTTTACAGAAGAAATAAATTCACAGAAAAATAAAAGGACCAATTTTAGAAGAGTGAAAGGTTTGATAAAAAAAATTTGTTTAAATAACTCAGCATGAAATAGTTATGGAAATATCTTTACAAGCATGTAAACAAGAGGAGACATTTTTAAATTCGCCTCGAGTTTAGTGGAAGGAAACAGCTATTCTAATTTTTTTTTAATTAAATCAAATATATTGAATATAATGGTTTTATAAAAAAAATTCTTTAATGGTGCAGAGCGGCATCTTTCATGATTTCCTTAAAATTAATATTAACCCAAAACCATTTTGGAGGAATTCGAGGAAAGGTTTTTACGTCCATGTATTTATTTACACCCGTTGAGTATATTAATTGTAAACTTCATAACAATATATCAAAATTTATAACCAAAAATAAAATCCTGCTAAAAACAGATAAAAATGTATAAACACAAAAAAGAAAAAAAAAACCTAGAATATCATGGATTTGGCTTTATTTTAGTAGGGTCTTCTTAAATAACTGAAATAATTGAATAACAGGTGGAGAGAAGGAGGGAGGGTGGTGTTTAATACCTTCAATGTGGCAGCTAAAAAGGCACGAGATAATCCACCATTACTTTCTTACTGGCAGCTAAAAAAAAGTTTGGATATGTTATTTTTTTTCTTCTTATAAAAACACATTGATATCAAACAAACTGATGGAAAAATCATTGCTTGCTTCTTAATATTGTCTGTTTTGTGGTAGTTGACCAACATTTCCTGTAGAAATACCCAGTTGTTATTGTTCATGTGATATTTTTCAAATGTGCAGTTCATTTTGGTAAACAACTAAGATGTCAACGATGTATACGTACTTAGAAGATCTGAGTTGTTGGCTCCGTTTGTGGACACAATTCGCAGTTAAGATTAATTTCAGGGGAATCAAAATAAAATACAGCTCGGCACATTTTCAGGACAACTTATTGCATAAAACTATTAGATTTAATGCATATTATGAAAAAACAGTAAATTGAATCGTACACAGGAAATGCCGAAAAAAACATCTTGTTGGATTGTTTAATATGTAAATTAATGGTGCAAAACCTAAGGGAAATAAGACTGTTTGTATTATGCCACACGGGAAATAACTCTCACTTCATAATTTAGGGATTATGTCCCTTGTAACATTACAAACTTATTTCCTTTCCACCCTGCAACATTTATTTACTACATCAACCATATTAAAAAATCTAATGTGACAGGATGCTATTTCACATGTATTATTCAAATTACTATAACTTACTGTTTTTTTTTTGGGGGGGGGGGGGGTATTTTTTATGCAAAAATAAATTGTCTTCAAATAGTGACAAGTAACATTTTTAGGATTCTCCTGAAGTTAATATTAACCACAATGTCTAACTGACATTCACTTGTGGTTATTGTTTGGAGTGAACATTCAATATAAGAATGTATTTTTAAATGGTGTTTGTGAATGAAAAAAATATTTGGCCATTCAATAAGAATTTTTAAAAAATAAATTAAAAAAAAAGGCCCTGTAGTTCTTTAGTTCATTGTTTAGACCTTAGACATCGAATAATTTTAATTGTGATATTCTAAAATAACACACAGTAAGAATTTTTATATAATTTCCTAAAGACGTATCTTAAAGGTTAATGATATGCTAGAGCAAAACAAGTTAATTTTATGAATTACAAATATTTTTTAAAATATTAAATGACTGAAATTTAAAAATGTCTGTAACTTAAAACAGGTTTTTGGATTTCATATATATATATCATTTTCCAGATTTTTTTTTTAAGTTTAGAAGAAATATTTAATTGCTAGAGAAAAAAAATGATTTTTAAATATTAAATTTCTGAAATTTAGTTTAAGCTAGACATTTTTAAAACAGGTTTTTGGATTTAAAAAAAACGAACAAACTTATCAGTTTAAAAAAGTTTTCTAGATTTTGGGAAGGTATATTTTTAAGCAATTTATTGTTTTGCTTTCAGACATATTTGCAGCAGGACTTTTTAATTGCTAAAAATGATTCACCATCTCAATGGAAAATTTTTAAAAAAAATTAATATTTGTAAGATGACTCGTAGTGTTCCTGAATAAATTCAATTTGGTTATAGACCAAATTTTAACTCAATTTGGGAGAACTCTTTCATTCTGCTCTCATTAAAAAGATATCTACAAAGCATAATTTGGTTTGTTAATGCGGATTGATAATCTAACATTCATTACATAAAGAATTTGTCTAACCAAATAGAAATAAGGGAGATAACTTTAGGCAATTATTAACGGATTAAAGTTTACATCTGGCAGCTTCAAAATTTTAACGTCAATCAATTTTCAATTGCACAACAGCCGAAAATTGACTAAAAAAACAATGTAGTAACGAAGATGAATTAGAAATTTAATTAAATTTTAAACTTTTTTTAATGGTTTATCAAAGAAAAAATGTTTTCATTTGTTATTGCTTTATTTTAAATAAAATAAAATTTAGAAATAAAATGTGTTTTCTTTTTCATTGAACAAATTTCTATATTTTATGTTGGAGAAACCAGAACGCATTTATTTTATTTTATGTTTTCAACAAATATGGAGGTCTCCAATCCCTATGGAATGAAATAGCAACACTGAAAGATCGGGAAACTCAGTGCATATGCTAGGTTATAGTGGCTTCTTAAGTAGGCCAAGTATAGACATGAACCAATAGTTATAGAAAGAAAAGGGGGACAGGTAATCCCAGAATGGTAACAAGAAAAACTTGAAACATAATTTTAAATTTATACGTTTTCTATTTGGTTGCTCACTTTTTGTAATACCTTATTCTCTCCGAACGTGGTGTGAACCTGTATGCGTGCGTGCACTGGCCGTGATCATCTCCACTCGTGCTGATCCAAAGATGTGCGATTTCAGTTAGGATGAGAATTCTTTGTTGTAACACTAAGTAAAACCATGAGTCAAGTAACAGGTTTATTTATTGGGAGGTTACAAAAGATACCCGTGTTCTCAGGTTGAATGGCAGACTTGCAAAATGAGATATATTACTCTGGCAAAATAAAGTATAAGTCCGATCTGCACAGTCCTTTAGCTAAGAGATCAAATAGGCACACGTTGCCTGGAGAGACACCCAGCTTCAAACCGATCACCAGCTCTCTCAAAACCAAACTTCCTGCCCAGAGGTCCAGGTCTCCCTCTCCTATCTCTTGGGGTCTTTTGTCGCTGACCGTAAATCTTGGATTTTAGTTTTCCTCACTGGTCACCATTCGACCACCCAAAGGCTGATCACTGGAGATATGCATTAGAGATAACTACCAGACAGTCTACTCAAGGGGGCTTATCATAGAGACACTCTAAGAACATTACTTTTTGGAGTCAGCATGATTCTGTTCTTAATCTATAACATTTTAATCTATTTAGTTTGTTGGCAAGTATTAATAACGTGGTTAGACAGTAAAGGCAGGTTAAAATTAAATACATAAGGTACACCAAAAAAGTAATGAGGAAAAGTGAATCTTAAACAAGAAATACAGTGGTAATACAAAAATGAAGGAGTTAGTAGTGTGAATAAATGAAAATGTAAAGTTACTTATATAGTCTCAGCGAGGACAACATGCCGCTCTGAGAAAATACGAACAAAGTCGATTGGTTCGGTTGGCTTGAACAGAAAAATAATCTTAATCGGCAAGTCGTGTTATGGTTTTAAAAAAACATGCTCAGAAGGAGAGAGGTTTAGACAACTTCCAACCTGTTCGAAGGTCGCACCAATAAAAGACAGTCTCATTTTGTGGGAGTACAAGAGTACCAAATCTCGCCAGTTCGCGTTGACATCAAATATTTCCAAGAGAGATAACTCTGATCCCACTAAACTACTTGCAATATTAACATAGAACATGTAATATAAGTAAATAATCAGATGGAAAAAATTAGGTATAATTTTCTGTTTTAGCAATCAGAATGTTTTGCTTTTTTGCATTTAGATTTCATCAATTCAAAATATTTTAAATCAATGTAACAATGTATCTACTATTAAAACTCTGAACCTGCTTATTACCGTGCACAAAGAAAGAATATATATTTATTTGAAAATGGATGATGTCTTAAAAGATGAATGACTTAAATAAAGGGTGAATGATAAGTAGTGGTATGAACATGTATGAGTGTGTCCACTGCACTGGTCGTGATCATCCCACTCGTGCCGGTCCAAAGTTGTTGTTCGATTCAGTCAATGCTGCAACAAAGGAATTCTCCTTACATACAAAAACCACAACTCCAGTTTAAAAACAATTAACAGAGGTTTATTTCTCTTTAGAGGTCAAAATGGTACTCGTTTTGTTAGATTGAATATTGATTTACTCCTCTCCAGGAGTTAGGCACAAGGCCAGTTTTTATCTTACTCCCACAAGTAAGATGTGACCCAAGGTCGGGTCGGGAAAGTGGGGTTTAAAAATTGCCTGGGCAGCCCCGTCGGCAGTAAGCAATAAACTTACTTCTCCCCAAAGAGGGGAGGCGAAGCCTGGGAGGGTGGACCTCCTAGAACTGCATAGGACAAACCCATAGACCAGCGTAAATCAAGCCCGAAGGCCAAGACAATACCAGTCTATGGGGTGCAGTATCCATCAGAACAGATACTA
This sequence comes from Sepiola atlantica, assembly GCA_963556195.1. NCBI lineage: Eukaryota > Metazoa > Mollusca > Cephalopoda > Sepiida > Sepiolidae > Sepiola > Sepiola atlantica. The sequence continues at coordinate 140,728,749 of OY744522.1, forward strand.
CACTTTGATCTTAGCCAAAAGGCCCTTTTATCCCGGCCAAAAGAAATATAAGTCTAACCCGACACAACACAACAGACCCTCTGTTTCCAAAAAACAATTGCCACCTCCAACGTCCAACTGACTGCCCGTTCTCAGAAAAAACAACTGCCTGCATCATGCCCAGAGCGCCGGCTCTAACTGCTCCCCTTTCCATCTCATGGAATATTTTCACTCCTGACCGGAAATCTTAGATTCTGATCTTTCTCAGTGGTCGCCATTCGACCACCCAAAGACTGGTTACTTGAGATATCCACTATAATATCCAGCCAGTGTCCACTCAAAGGGCTTTCTCTGGAGCCCATCTAAGAACATTATTTTTCTCAAACAGGCCGGTCTCAACTCTCAGACACCGGTTACTCACTAGATTTGATGATTTTAAAGTCTAGTATCACAACATGTCCATGAGCTAGTCTTGACAAAACAGAAAGAGTGTACAAACGAATTAAAAATCCTAAAGGAGAAAAAAAGACGAAGAATGGCAAACATGTAGCAATCATAAACATTGAGATCTGTTTCCTCTGGCAGAGAGCGACCCTAGTGAGGTTGTTTGGTCACACGATGACCAGTCAAACTGTGTGGCTTAGTCATTTCTACCGGTCCTTTTTTTAGGACTCTATCCAGAGACTTTTAGGGATTCACAGAGCAGCAGAGAGCTTCCAACATGCACAAAGAAAGACGTATATACTCTCTTCTGCCACGTGTCTACGAGATACTTCTATCATAACTATCCTCGCTTGAAGATAAACTGCTCCCAAGAAAGGACTATCGGCAGCCAACACTTACCAAGTTTACTTAATTCTTGAAAGGACAAATTAACAGTCATAACTTCTGGTCACCTACACCCAACTGTGTATGCCATATAAAAATCAATAAATTTATATAAATTGTTGTTTATAGAAAAACTTTTTTTTCCTTTCTTTAAAAATTATTTTCTACAAATTATTATAAAAGATTTACGTGAAAATTCGCTCTTATAAACATTTGCCTCTTCCCCCACCTCAGCAGTTAGCTGTAAAAGGGCAGGGAAGAGTAAGTGGGTGGTGAGTTATGCCTTTTATATCAATAACCCTGTAGCTAAATCAACCAATGATTGACCATCTCATGGTCACATGATCTGGGACTCCATGCACTATGAAAAAGAGACCTCAACATTGGGATTAATGAAATGAACGTTCTTTTTTGTTTGGGTAAGGGCTCGAATTATGATCAGTGTTTTCATCTGCGTTGCCGTGGGGGCTTAGGTTAAGTTCGCCTGGGTTGTAGACTTTATACTAATCCAAGAAATTTATATAATTTATCCAAAAATATCATGCAATGTTTGTTGTGTCCTTGATTGCAGTAATGATTTCAATACAGCGTTTCTATGTGGCTTCTATCTTTTGCATACATGTTCCAGTTTCTGCATTAACCCGTTAGCACTTATGGTCTTTTTTTAGGGCCAGAAGGATAATTAACCATATTTCAGCAACATCTGTATTTTTCAGAGATATCTATAGTTAGTCATACAATTGCAGTCACTTTCAAATATTACACCTACTGTCTGGTGTATATTGGCAACACTGATGTTTCAGATTTTAGTATACTATAAAAATCTAGAGTGGAAAGATACAATCAGTTTCATCTATTATTAAAAATGTAGGTTGGTTATAAGGACTACTTACCAAAATATTTTTGATTACAATCAAAAATATTTTGGTAAGTAGTCCTTATAAGCAACTCACATTTTTATATATAGTATAAATGAATGCTCTATTCTATAAAGCAAAGTAAATCTTTGAAAATAATTTTGTTCAAATATAATATTGTATTTACAAAGGATTTTTGGTAATAAATTAACGAAAACAAAATTTGAGCACTAATTGGTTAACAAGAGAATTTTTAAAAAATCTTTGGCAGCCATATTGGATTTTAGAATATTAAATAAAATTGCACCATGGAATAAAAGAAAATTAGTACTAAGTTTTTACATTATTTTTAAGCTGTTTAAAAAGTCTAAGATTATTTCATAAAAAATTAGTTAAAGTTTTGTTAAAATAGATTCATGAAAAATATTAGTTACTTTTTATTTACAATTAGATATTTATCCAGAAAAATATTTTTTCATCAGTTATAATGCTTCCTGTTGATTCAAGGATTAACACTATTCATGTTGAATATTACCGGTGTTATGTATCTAAAAGGCAGTTGTCTGTTTGTGTGTGTGTCCACTTACAACTCAGAACTACACAAGACATACGCACAAAGTTGATATATTATTTTTCAGCATTACCTCAGACAGAATATGGACACATTTTTTTTATAATATTCATTCTTTTGTGGTCAACAGGGAGGTAATTAATCATGGCACGGTTGGCATTTAGAGCGATTTTTTCTATCAACCATTGATGGGAAATGGTACTTTTTGTCCTGAAATTTAGAAATTTTTATTTTAACGTATATAAATGTGATCACTTGTCAACGAGAGAGAGAGGGAGTAAGGGGGATAAAGAGAGAGGAAGGGGGATATAGAGAGAGAGGGAGGAAGGAAGGGGGATAGAGAGAGAGAGGTAGAGAAGTTTTAAAAGAAAGATGCTATACACACTTTGTATCTCTTCTATTTTGTTGTTTATGCCATGCTAGTCTATTATATAAAAGAAAGTCGTATTTTCTGTATGTGTATGTCCGGCTAAAAATCAGAACTACACAAGATACACTTGGGAACCTTACATCATCGGATTCAGTGTGACCCCGACCAGATTATGGTAATAAATACTGTAATATTCATTACCTTGGGGACTAAATTAGTACAGGGGGATCACTTTTTTTCATTCTTACCCATAGTTGTTTAAAAAACAACACTGAAATTAGGTCAGTCAGCTTTGTTTTTCTTTCTTTTATATTGATCCAGTTGCCAGAGATAGAGGGGGAGTAGTCAGAGGAAAAGGTAGAGTAAGGAGGAGAAAGAGTGAGTGAGGGGCAGTCAATTTTTTTAACCCTTATATTTTGTTGTTTATGTCCTGGGTATCGCCGAGTATCCCTACTAGTTTCTTTTATATATATAATACATGCTAGTGGTTGAGGATACTGACCTGAATTTTGAAACTTTTTTTTCCAAATCAAGAATTTTCTAACTGATTTAGGATTTTGCATATCGAATTCAAAACTGTCATTCATTTTCTTTGGTCAGGTTTCTCTGAGACGTTCGATTTTTATTCCAGTATATTTGTTTCAAAATGGCGCTATCCTCCAAACGTGCACAGATTTAATTTTTACAACAGCTGAAGTCATGGGTAACATTAAATAACTCACTTTTCAGATCTAGATTTGTATCAAAATGGATTGAAAGTGTAAGAACCATACCTATCTGCGGATATGTACTTGTTCTAGACAGCAAAATTTACAGATTTTCTGAAAAAGGAATATCCTTTTTACATTTGATGTCAAACATCCATGAGCGGCTTCTTTTATGTATTGTCCTCTTTTTAGTATCGACTAGAAATATTCTGTGAATAAATTCATCCCAAATTTTCTTTTCTGTGGTTCATTCGCCTACAAATAAATCAGAATATAGGAATTTCTGGTATGGCCTTATATTTAAAAAAATATGATTTGATTATGTCAAATGGGTAAACATTTATCTTTTAACGACATCATTATGGGTTACCTTTCGGGTTAGGGTTATAGAAATTGTGTACAAAGAGAGACGCTTTTTCTACATAAAAATTAGTTTTTTCAAACTTGGCTCCAAAAATTATATTTTCTTCAAATGTAGACCATTAGGGTGAAATTTTGACCTAAATGTCTGGAAAGACAATAAATTTTCTAATATTGGCTCAAAAGAATCTTCTCTATCCCACACTATGAGAAAGTAGTTTTCAGATAATCAAAGGCCAAAAAATATGAAAGAATTTATTAATGTCAGGAAAAATATCACCCGGTGTAAAATAATTTTAGAGAAAAAAGAGCTTATATTATTGAGACTTATCTCAATTCTATAAGGCTAACTGGCCAAATGTATGGGTAAAAAAACACAAGCCACGCACACAAATACCAGCTAAAAACGAAATAAGATATTCATTACAAAAAGTGGCTCCCACAACAAATGTTGCCGAAAAAACAAAAATGGCTGTCACGTAGGGTGCCTTCAACTACGTCTGCATGACCACTGGTCATAAAATATAAAAGCATACCACGAGGACAAAATCTTTCTCTTTTCCTTTGACGCTTGAGAAGAAGACAACGTTTCGCTTCCCTTTACCCTTCTGGGCTTGGGAAGCTGACGGCTACTATTCAACTCGCACATACACACACATCAAGGCCTACACTCCCTATCATTTTTCAACTCACGTGCACACATACACATTTGTACAATCACGCACTCTGACAAAAGGCGACACGCACATTCATACAGTTCTGCGTCCTAACACAAAGTTTCACACATGGCTACACTTTCGCACACACTCCTAAATTACAGGCACAAACATTTTGTTACTTCCCTAACGGAACATTTAAAATGAACAATTAATGTCTTGTAGTGTGTATATATAAATATTGTATTTCTTTAAATAATATTTCTTTTTTCCACTCTTCCTTCATTCAACTTTCATACATGCTTTTTATCTGTTTTTCTGTTTTAAACATTTCTTATAACAATTTTAATGTAAGCGTGGATCTTAGCACATTCTCTAAGACACAACAGCTTACCAAGCTAAGGTCCGCGCTGCTACAAGCTACAGTCAACAAAAGACTTCTTGTATCGACTAGAAATATTTTGTGAATAAATTCATCTAAAATTTGTTATTATGTGTTTCATTCACCTACAAATACATCGGAATATAGGAATTTCTGGTATCATCATCAGAGCAAGTCTTTTGAAATATAAATTTCAAAAGACTTGCTCTGATGATGTTCGAATTCAGCCCCCCCCCCCAAAAAAAAATTACCTAAAATAAAGTATTAGATGCAAGAAATTTAAAGCAGACAGGTGCATAATAGAAATTATTTCTTTAGAGCAAAATAAAAAAGGACAACTTTCCAAAGAATCTAAAATATTATACAAAGAAAAAAAGTACCAAATATAAATTTGAAAGTAAAATTTTTTTTCAAAGAGACAAATATAAAACAAAATGATTTTATTTCAGAGTTTTGTGATCTCAGCAGGTTTGTACATTTTCCACTTCTCCCATTGGATGATTTTTTTTTAAGCCGGATGGTGGTGGGGGGAGGTGTAAAGGAAAATTGTCAATAAAAATAATTATGATTCACTTGACATTCAAAACAAAAATTAATAAATGAATGTATGTGTATAGATCAAAGTGTTCTGTCATATATACATGTCTATATTTATGTGTACGGGTGCATGAGAGACATACAAATTTCTTTATATTCAATAAATTAATAAAAAATATACCATTTACACATATCAATTCTTGTAGCTACAAAATTCAAATACTTTTTTGTTTTTTAATTGGGTTGGTTGTTGAGTTTTGCGGCATGTCAACCGTTATTTTATGCCAAAAGCTTACGCATGTTTTATATACAAAAAAAATTGTGTGTAGACATATATTTTGTAAAACAAACAGTCTGTAAACGATAGATTCTATTTGACCCATAGATAGGACACTGACAGATACTACCACTCAAAGTCAGAATGGACCTGGGAGTAGTGCTAATTTAGTGACTCCACACTCCCCAAAGCTCCCAAATTGGAGCCTCACAACTGGATGCAGTTTTGTGTTATACCCACAACGGTTGGGAGGAAGAGCTTGAGTATTTGATAGGGTTGGGAAATAGGGTAGGCAGAAAAAAGGTAGAAAGGGCTGAGAAAGATAGATTTTGGAGTGGTGGAGTGGGGCAGATGCAAACCTTGCCCAAGGGTATCCAAGGCAATTTAGGACAAATTCTTTCTTAACCTGCAGATGGGTCAGAATGGACCTGGGAGTAATGGTAACTATGGGATAACTCCACATTCTCCAAAATTGAGACCTCACCACCGGATGTATTTTAAGGTCATGAGAATGATATGATGGATGTGTAATGTGTGTCTTAAAGACAGGCTTAGATCTGATGACCTCAGAGGAAGATTAAATCTGGACAGTATATAGAGATGTGTGCAGAAGAGGAGACTTTGATGGTATGGCCACATTGACAGAATGGATGAGAGTTCTTGTGTTAGTAGATGTAGAACAGTTGAGGTCGCAGGGTCAGCCCACAGGGGAAGGCCAAGGAAAATATGGGCAGAAGTGGTAACTTGAGAGAATGAGGAATAGGGATCTGGCCAGAGATAGGTTAGTAATAATCAATTCTAAGTGACTGTCTTCTGGAGTTTGAAGGTTCAATCCTCAATACAGGCAATATTACTAGGTAATTTTTGAAATTTTTATTTTTTATGAAATTCGCTCCAGACAGACATGGCATGAAGCCACTTAATGTAAGGAGCTGAAAAGAAAAACTACTACTTCAAAGTCAAAAACTAGCCAACGATAATAAGTGTTAGATGGATAGATCCCGACCAAGAAAACAGCAATTCTTCCCCCTTTGTCAGAAGTATCACCCATGGAATGTGAGGACTAAAGGTGCAAAGATGAAAATTGAGCTAAGTTCATTTGGTGCTTTGCAAAAAGAATTTTCACCAAAAGGTACCAGGGATTGAACCTGAAGAAGAAGAAGAATTGGGTGAAACATTAACTGAGCGTCAACAGCACCTCTCTTAAAATCCAATTATTCTTCACCATGGTAGGGCCAGTGGCAACGTGGTAATGTCTGAGCTATGCCATCTGGAACTCCGGTTGCTGGCAGGGTCACCCATAGCGGACAGGTTTGGCACCAAGTGATATTAGGGATGCAACATGGCTAATAGGGCTCCTGTGAAAATCCAGAAGGATTCGGCATCAGGATCCGGCATCTTCTGGTTGACTAGTTGCAATGCTTCTTCAGCACCATTCCTTTATGTGTTCTGGGCCAAACCTTCCCCGTACTTTGCATGCAACCACTGAGCCTTGCTGCTCTCGGTGTTGGAGGTAAAATATCTGCAATCTTACAAGTTTAACGAATAGCTGCGACCAACGAGAACTTCATGCAGACCAGACAATCTGGAGGCGTGATCATCGTGAGCTCGATACAGAAGTCCGACTTGCCTAACAAACAAAAATGAAAACCCAAATTCATTAAAAAAAAATCGTATTTTTCTTATAAGTCAGAGACTTTGCCCTCAATAGGTTTTTTTTTTATTTTGATCAGAAACTCATACGGATTAACTAAATATCTTTAAAGATTTTCCTTCTCTGAAAGGAAAAATAAACAATTATAAACAGTGTGTTTCTTCAGACTAATCAGCTCATCAAAGTTCACATTTATATTTAAACTAGGAAAATACCCGTCCCTGGACAGGTATTTTGTTAGTTAATAACAATAAACTAATTCACTGAACAGACCAGTTTTGCACCACTTTCATGTCCCCTCACGAAGATTAAAATCAAGTTATATATACTACTAAAACTTATTTCTAGAATCCTTATTCTAATTTTGATCAAAATTCATCAAATGATTTTGATTCTAGAAAAATGTCTAAAAAATTAAGGGTTTTAAAAAAAAAATTGAAATTCAGGAAATCTCGCTTAATCGGTGTCTAAAAACTGGATCAAATGTCATGCAAATCGTAAATATTTTAATTTTCAAATGGAAGGTTGTATCCATATTATTACCCTAAAACAACCCTTTAAAATACTCCAAAGATATTGAAATTTTGGCAATATTTATTAATTAATGCCTTATATCTATTAAGGGGCATCTGAATTTTAACATAGAGCTCTCTCCTCCTCATGCATGAAACTAAATTAAATGTATACCACATTATCCACTAATTCGCCTAGCAGCTGTGTTTAAAATTTCATAATAATTGGTTAATTAGTTTTGGAGTTTACATCGCATAAACATACACACACCTTGTAGCAGTGATAAACAATTTTGTATCTACTTATTTATAAGATTTTGTATCTTTGATAAGCTCCTAAAACTGACTTTCACTCCAGAACTGAAATGGAAGACTTGCATCAAATCTGTTGCTAAGGTCGTTGGAAAAATGGTTGGATCATTCTACTGCTCCAGAAACTACCTCACTCCTGATGCCACCCTCTACCTGTATAAGAGCCAGATCCATCCTAAGATGGAGTACTTCTGTCATATCTGGGTAGGTGCCGCTTGGAGTACTCTTTCTTGCCTTGACAGAGTACAAAACCAACTTTGCAATCTAGTGGGGGATGATCTCTTTTATTTCCTACAGCCTCTTTCACACAAAAGAGATGTTGCTGGTTTCTCTTCTGTATCGTTATGTGTATGGTAGGTGCTCAACTGAGCTCCAATCTCTGGTCCTTTCCCCCTGTAAAAAATTCACAGCAAGAATCTACATAGCTACAACCACATCAAAGAAATTTCCTTTCTATCTCTCTGTACCAAAAACCTAACGGAACTTCCATGAACAGTTTCTTTCCTAGAATATCTCATCTGTAGTGTGGTATTTTGATACCACGCGGCTGCTTTCGAACTCACTATAACATGGTCGTCTAATGTTAACAAATGCTTGTTGAGACATCCTCTTGGATAATCAATCTCCCTAAAGTAATCTTTTTCCCATTCCACCCATTCTTTCCAATCCTTGTGGTGGTGATCATCGCCCAACTGACAATCTCTTTAACTCTTATCCTCGAGTGGCCTTGATATGCGAAGACCCATTACTATAGAAAAGATGATTCTTTTTGCACGGAGTTATGATTCTGAAGTGACTTAGTAATGAGTGGACCAATCAGACGACTCTGTGTAGTAATTCTCTATAGCTTTTTGCTGACAGCAAGAACAGCCACTGATGCCTAACAAACAGCAACAAGAGAATACCTTTCACACTACCTCTGCATGTCATCTGGACAGACCAAGCTAGACACTACCATCTCTGCCTCCTTTCTTTGCCTTGTAGGCAAATGAGGCAATGGACCGCTATCATACAATTTCGCCCGCATGGCGCACATACACACACACACACACTCTTCCTACAAAGTAATTAATTTTTATTATTTTAATAAAAAATTTACTGTCCAGACATTATCATAAATGTAATAAACTGTAACGAAAGTCGTTAGAATTAAAAAAATGTGGTGCGCTTATGACGTGAAAGAAATGTTTTTGTTTGAAAAAAAAAAAAAAAAAAGCACTCATTTCATTGCATAAACGCATCACACATTTTGAATTCTGACTATGTTTCATTTGAAAAACAACAACATTCTTTTCACATCACAAACACACCAAATATTATACTTGTATGTTGTTTCTTCAAATCAATCATCTTGAGAAAGTCTTGAAATAACGACGAAATGTTGAATATATATAAATCATTTTTTTTCCTTTTTCATTTTCCATCACGTTGGAATATTATTTCCATAATTTTCATATATATATATATATATATATATTTTTACTAGATGAAGTATCCATCAACACCGGGTTTCTCAAACCTTTCTTTTCTGCACATCAGTTCATGGTAGGTTTTCATCGGTGCCTTGTAATTCTTCTGCCAGTTGTTTGATGTAGGTTTTGTGCAGTCTCCCCATTGAACCACATCCCTGTTTCAGCATCCACAAAAGAACATTGTTGATAATTTCATCCTTAGCCCTTCAGCAGTGTCCAGTAAATCTGGTTCTTCTCTCTCTAATCAGGGCTGAGATCTGAGGGAGGTGTTCATAGAGTTGCTTTCATGTAGAGTGCTGTCTCCAGAAGATGTTAAGAGCAGCTCTTAACATTCTGGTGTACACACCATCAATTTTCGTCTCAAATCTTTTGCTGAAAGTTCAGGTTCCGCTGCCATATACAAGAACCGATGTAACAATAGCTTTAAAGTAGCCACATTTAATTTTGGTAGGAAGAGTTGATTTCCAGATCGCTTTCAGCATATTTAAATTCAAAGAAAACAAAAATACGGTGTGATTTTTTCTCCTAAAGATATTATTTTAACTGGAATTAAATAAATTTTAAAAATATATTTCGATAAATTTTTATAAGAGATTTTTTTGAAATGTTAAACTTATTATTTATATCAAAATTGTGGCCTTATCCCTTCTTACTTATTTGCTGAGCATAAAATAAAAAATACAAAATTATGGTAAAAATATTAAATTTTGTCAAATTACTTAAAACAGTCACAAAAAAAATCGGTTAAATTTTATTTTTATATACTAATAAGTCACCACTTACCAAGGCCAAAAGGTCACTCAAGGATAAGGGTTAATGATTGTCAGTTGAATGATGAACAATACCATGAGAGGATTGAAAACGATGAATGGACACAATTTGATTACTTAAGAGGACGGCTCAAAAAGTATTTGTTGACATTGGACTTGAAGACGACCTTTGTATTGTAGTTAGATCTGTTGGTATCTTTTTTTTATGGAAATCGCTCCAGACAAGGCATGAAGCCATTTGATGTAAAGAGCTAAAAAAAAAACTACTTTAAGGTAACAGACTGGCCACCGATAAATGTTAGATGGATAGATTCCAACCCAGAAAACAGCAATTCTTCCTCCTTTGTAAGAAACATCACTAATGAAATGTGAGAACTAAAGGACAAAATAAGGGAAACGAGAGTTATGAGGCTGTCAAAAGTAAACCAAAGGTCCATTTTCTGCTCTCCTTGTTCCCAACATAAAGAAATTTAGGGAGTGGCAGTCAGGCGAACTGGGAGACCAGATGTCAGGTGAAGTTTGGTCGACAAAGTTTTCTGACAGTCAGGTCTGAGTGTTCCGGCTGGTATGACACGGCGCTGAGTCTTGCTGCCATGTGTACGGCCTACCTGCATCTACCTGGTCAATCCAGGGTTTCACCACCTCAACCAGAACGCAGGTGTCGCCATCAATGCTCAACCTGAGACCCTTGCTGAATTAATTGTCAATGATCTCCTGAATTTCAGCAACAAACTCTGGCGTCATGATGGTGTCAGATTGTTATTCATGCGGTTTTCTCTCTGATGTCGCCTTGTACTTGAATCCTGAATCTTTTAATTCCTTTATGACCTTTTCCACTATCCTCCTGCTGACACTGCAAACGTCTGAAATCTCCTTGTTTGTCCTCTTGGTGCAGATTTCAAGGAGAACTATGTCTCTTCGCCAAATAACACATCACTTAATAAATCCCAGGCCTAACTAATAAAACAAAAAGTTTTGGACAAAATTCGACTTTATTCATCAACATAGTCTCCTTCTAGAGTGATACACTGATTCCAATGGTTCTCTAAAAAACCGATGCCTTTTTTGTAGAACGATTTGTCTTTTGCCTCTAAATACGCATCGGTTTCCAACATTACTTCTTCATTGAAGTCAAATCTCTTTCTCTGGAGCATTCTTTTGAGGTCTGCAAACAGCCAGATCTGGAAGATATGGTTGATGAGGAAGCAATTTAAAGTGCAAATACATGTAGTTTTGCCATTGTTGCGATCGACTTGTGACACTGTGCATTATCTTGGTGAAAGAGCAGTTTTTCTTTTTAATTTGTGTCCGTTTTTTGGCGATTTGCTCCTTCAAACACACCAATGATACTATATAATATTCCCTATTAACGGTTCTTACTTTCTCAAGGTAATCGTTGAACAAAATACCTTGCACATCCAAATATATGGAAGCCAAAACCTTTCCTGCTGATGTTTGCATCTTTGGTCATTTTGGACGGCTTTCACATGCCTCTGTCCACTCAGCTGACTGCCGATTTGATTCCAGAGTGAAGTGGTGGATTCATTATGACATATTGATGCAAAAACTCCTTTATTTTGTGTTAGATCAGTTGCAAAAAACACTCTGAATCGTCGAAATATTTTTTTTTTTATCGACTGTGAGCAAACGCGGCACTCACTTTGAATACAGCTTTCTCATTGACAAATGTTCATGTAAAATGGTGAATACACTGCCTTTTGATATCTTCGACTCTTCTGCTAGTGCACACAGCTTCAATTTACGATTACCCAAAACTAGTTTTTTTTGCTTTTTGGGACAACTGCTGAGTTTGGGCGACCAATTGCGTCTGTGTGGCCGTGTTTAAAGTCAACATACCACCTGTTAACTGTTGTTTCTGACGGAGGAGAGTCTGAATAAAACTTATTAAGCAATTGCTTTACTTGAACAGTATTTTCCCCACCAGAAAGCAAAGCCTTATTAACACACGAAATTCAGATTTTCCAATTGCTTTGAAAATTTGAAACAGTAGCTTTACTTAAATAACTGTAATTTGTAAACTAATAATTCGATTGGGCTAAAATTTTGACACGTGTCATTATAAGATTAGTGATTTATAAAAATCATATGGATTTTTTTGATTAGTGGCACTATTTATATGTCAGACCCGGAACTTATTGAGTGATGTGTTATGGAAGTTCAAAATTGTCCATAATTAATTATTCTTCAAAAAAATATTAGATATGGAGTCAGTTATTATGAAGACGAAACTAATACCGAATGTAAAAAAAAATTTATGCATATATTAATATTATACATACATATATGAATCTTGCACTCACACATATTATATATATATATAAATATTGTTTAAAACTTGTTTGTGTCATTTCGACATATATTTCATTAGTTGGTTTGAATACGGTTATCGTAATTTTAGCCTTGTTAACAACAGAATTTACATGTCACGGTAATTGGAAGTTTAGGTCTAGTAGTGACCTTAAATTTCATGGGCAGTGTGCAGGAGAAGATTTGAAATTTTTCATACGTGATTGAATTGTACTGGAGTACTAAAGTTTGTACATTCTGCATTCCAATAAGTGTAGCTTGTGTATATATGAAAAACTTTAAATCCTACAAACCATTTCTTCACCAGTCACTTGCCTAAACATCAAGTCCGAAATATTCAGGATGTGTCCAAACCACAGAAAATATTTGCTTGCAACTTGATCTCGAAAAGATAGCGACCAGCCACCTTAGATCAATATACATCACAGGATCTTCAAAACATAATAGTACCATCCATGGTATCTGATAACACTGAGTGTGTGCCTTTATAACTTTACACATATATATGTGCCCACAAACAGAACAAAATGTAGCTGATCTCCCCTCACATTGGTACATTTCCAGGCATACACACATGCTTACCTTTCCCACTCTTTGAACTTCTGACCCCTAGCTTCTTGTCTTTTCTTTTAATCAGGAATCTGTCACCCTCCCTACCCATAATAATCTAATTCATTTGATTAGATAATATACCATCTCCACCCATAAGAAGGCTAATATTATGCCTGCTACTCTAATCCTTTCTCTGCTTCTTGGCCTTTTGGCCAAGATCAAAGTGTAGTATCTGTTCCGATGGATACTGCACCCCATAAACTGGTATTGTCTTGGCCTTTGGGGCTTGATTTACGCCGGTCTATGGGTTTGTCCTGTGCAGTTCTCGGAGGTCCACCCTTCCAGGCTTTGCCTCATCTCTTTGGGAAGGAGTAAGTTTATTGCTTACTGCCTGAGGCGCCCCTACCCGGGAATGCCGACAGGGCTGCCCAGGCAAATTTTAAACCCCACTTTCCCGACTCGACCTTGGGTCACATCTTACTTGTGGGAGTAAGATAAAAACTGGCCTTGTGCCTAACTCCTGAAGAGGAGTAAATCAATACTCTAATCATTTCTCTGAGTTTCTAATCACCTCCCTTTTATTATTCTCTCCACCATTTTACTCAATCTTTAATTTAACTTTAGTTTTATTTTTTCTTTAATTTGTGTCATTTATCAATTTCTCATGCATGGCCCTTTATTTTACGCATTATTCTTGCCTTTATGCTTCTTATTTATCACCCTCTCTTCATACACATAGTTCTTGTGAGCCATCAGTACATTCCCATTGGCCATTCCTGGTGAGACATATACCCTGGGCAGGTTCAGCCGACTTCCTCTGAAGGAGAAAGTTTCTAGGGAATATGAAATTCATAAGCGATCCCCAGTTGCATGTGTATCCCGCTCAGGGGAGATTTTTAACATTAGTTTTTAAAGGGAGATGTCATTGCTCTCCCATATACAGTGCCTGGTATTCCCAAATGGTCTCCCATCTGATACTGACCAGGCTTAAAGTCACTTAACTTCACTGATCTAAGGAGAACTGGTGTGTCAACGTGATTATGTTGTATATTGGTATTTTCTCTTGACATAATTTACAACTTTTACTATTTATTGCCATACCTGTGTATGAACCATTGAATTTTTATAAATATTTATATATTCGCCATTAGTTTGCTAACTGAAGATGAAGCTGTAATTATTTTCCTAACCTAACATCTTGGATTTCTCACACTTTTTGAAACGGCCAGTATGAATAATAAAATTATCACTGTATAGTATTACCCATGATATATATATATATATATATATATATATACTAGACATACCTGTGACCCGTTGGGTCACAACAACTGACATTATTTGTTCTACTAAGATTTGTTTTGATGGTTTTGTCTGCCCATATGCATTTTTCAAGCCTCACAAAGGCTTTGCTAGCCTTTTCGATCATTAGAAATATTTCTATCCACCAGATCATCATATTCGGTTTAACATTCGTTTTACATGCAGGCATGCGTTGGATGGCTTTTAGAAATTGATTTCCAAACTAACCTAGGTCTTTATTTATCCCTCTTTCTCTCAAGTCAATTATCACTTCCTTCCATGTTTTCCTTGGTCTTCCCCTTTGAACTGAACCTGCTACTTCAACTGTTCGACATCCATTCTTTCAATGTGGCCATACCATCAAACTCTCCTTTTCTGCATGCATCTCTATATACTGTCCAGATTTAATCTTCCTCTGAGGTCATCAGATCTAAGCCTGTCTTTAAGACTCACATTACACAACCATATCATTCCTCTCTATATAATGTATGTCCTCAATCCACACTGGCTAGCTTTCATTTCCATACTGCGTACATATATCTGATAAACTCTTTCCCTGGTCGACAGTTGTAATGCTTTGCTGTTACTAAAGGCAGAAGTTGTCTGAACTTACTCCATCCACTCCTAACTCTTGCAATTACACTAGCACCTGCTCCACCCTGTGCTCCAATAGTATCACCAAAGTAAAACCTTTCGACAATCTTAAAAGTTTTGCCATCCACATCAAAGTTCTCTGATATATAAGTATAAATTTAATCCTATACACACATATATCTATACTGATTGGTTGAATTACAATGACCAAGATAAAACGTTAGTCTACAATAATAATTTTTTTATTTATTTTTAGTAGACTTATAGATTCCAACATGGCGGCTTGAAATTAAGTCCACGTTATGACCGATGTTTGGGGGGGGGGGGGGATTTTCTCAATAATCTTCTTCGATGAGTTTTGCATGTTTTATCCTTGCTGCTTTTCATCTTTCTTCTTTTTTGCTTTGGACCAGTATGCTTATTTTAATAATTAGATCAAGGTCTCTGATGAGCAGCGTGTGACAACTAAAAACTGTATTTTCGTTTACATAAGACGTTCATAAGACGAGAAAAATATAAGCATTCGCAAAAATAAAGAAATAACATAAAAAATTATGATTGTAGACTGACGTTTTATCTTGGTTATTGGAATTCAACCAATCAATATATATGCTCTGAAGCCGGAAACATAGCTTCATTGAGCTTATAATTTGAAACAATTTGGATGATATAAGGGATATATACCATTAAAAAAAAATCTTTATATAAACCAAGAAATATATATATATATATACAGGGTGGGCAAAAATAAGGGTCCTATTTTTAAAAATTCATAACTTTTTTATTTATTGATTTTTTTTTTTTTTTTTAGAATAAGTAAAGGACCCCTTCCGAAGCAAGCATGAGCCGTATTAGCCCTAAGGAACGTACCCTCATTTAGAAAACATTATTTTTGCTTAAAAAACTCAAAACAGTGTAAAAAACAATACTTTAGTTTTTGTAAGTTTTAAGAAGTGTTTTTCAGCTAAAATTTGTTTTGTTTATTTCAAAAAATCTCGGAAGGGTCAGTCTACACACACATAAAGTTTGGTGAGTTTAACTTTTATTTTGTGGAAGTTATTCAAATTCAAGTTATTCAAATTTAAAGATAGGACCCTTATTTTTGCCCACCCTGTATATATATATATATTATATACACACATGTGCATGTAGATATGGAGACGTGTTTACCAGTATACAAATGCCTTTAATCTTGAAAGAATAAGTATTGTAAATAAATAATTGAACTAGTTATCTTATTCAATGCAGAACAGAACCGAATTAAGACAGCAGATCTTAGATCAACGATTAGAACTATATCAATAATAAATGATTAAAAAATGTACTTAACACTTTTTGCAGTTTTATGGCATTACCGATCATCAGAAGTGTCTCCAACTGGCATCAATCGAAAAGTGAATCGGAAGAATTAATGGTTTTTATACACATGCCGTTCCATTTTGCGCAATTTTTTTTAATCCACATGTACTACTTCAAGTCTTGCTGTTTATTTTGTTTGTTTTTTTCAAAAGCTATGCAACAAGTTGGATTAAAAAAAATTTATTGAGTTTTTATTTAATCAAGGCCTAAATAGAAAAGCAAATATCTATTTACATGTCTTCATTTAGCTAAAAAAAAAAAAATTTTTTCAATTTAATAATTAATTTAATTTTTTAAGTTTATAATTTGGTATTTTTTTTCTCTAAACATAATTTATAATTATTGCAATATAAGAGGAGGAGCTAATTTTAAGATTTCCCAATCGATATTAGAGCTGATGTTTTTATTTTTTTGTTTCCATATATAGTTAGACAATGTGGTACGATTTTTTCACTCCTGAATGTCCTCATATGGTAATTATACCTACACTTGAAATTATATATATGTCCCTCTAATCTGTATTTTTTTTTCGGTTATTATTTCTTCCATATATACCTTACTAGCAGAATACATGTCCCAAGATGAGAATTCTGTTCATTAATAATAAAATTAATTTACTGAACAAAACAGTTTTGAACCACTTTTATGCCTCCTTAGAAAATTTTTAATCAATATATATATATATATATATATATATATATATATATATATATATATATATATAATTTACTGTTTCATGTATATACACATATAATATTATAAGGTAATATAATATATTGTCTGTATATATCTTCAGTATTTACTTCAACAGTGCTTAACACATAAGTACAGCTAGTAGTAGTATGAAAATATATCTATGGCAGGTAAGCTACACAGATAAGGATTCTAGACATAAGGTTTAGGAATATGTATGCATATATATATGTATATATATATGTATATATATGTATGTATAGTAGTATTAAAATATATCTATGGCAAGTAAGCTACATAGAAACGTTCATGTTTCATTCCCACAGGAAATTATCAGGCTAAATACATTTAGCCTGATAATTTTCTGTGGTAATGAAACATGAACATTTCTATGTAGCTTACTTGCCATATGTAATATTTTAATACTTATATACTCTTAAACCTTATGTCTAGAATCCTTATCCTAATTTTAATAAAACATCCATTAAATTATTTTGCTTCTAGAAAAACATCGAAAATTTGAGTCTTTAAGAAAAATTGAAATTCATGCAAGTCGGAAATAATTGAATTGTCAAATTGGAGGTTGTGCTCATCCCTAAAACAAACTTTTAAAATACTCCAAAGAAACTGAAATTTTAGGAATATCTATCAATTCATGTCTAATTGTTAAAATGTCATCAAAATTGGAGGTATTTGAATGTTTGCGAAGGGTGTGACTCCCTCTTTGCATGAAACTAAATATAGCCCACATTACTTACCCTACACCTGGCAGCGGTGTTCGAAAATTCATAATGATTAATTAATTTGTTTTTGAGTTTACCCCACACAAACATGTAAATATAGCACATACCTATGTTTACATCGGTAGGGATTGCACCGGGACGAGTTAGAAATCATAAATTATTAAAAAAATCAACAGTTTTAAGAGTGAATGCGGTGAAAGTTGCATAAAAGTCACAGAAAACAATTGACAACTTAAAATTTAAGTGAGCATTCCTTGTGGTGTTCGGAGGTGTCGTTCAGTTAACTATTGTCAACTGAATAACACTTCCGTGCAGTGCAGACTACAAGCAATGGAAATATAAACTGTTCATCGCAGATGATTGATTCACCAGTCATTTTGTAAATAAGCCAGAGAGTCTCAGGTTTTAAATTATACAGTAAAAAAAAGGGATATTTTTTCAAATGAAAATCGGATATCAAAAAAAAACAAAAACAAAAAAACCCAAAAAGTTTGAGATGATTTTTAAAAAATTGTATATATTTTTTTTACTTGTCTATAAGTAAAAATGATGTTCTCGTACAACAATGTTAAGGTGAATGAATTAACAGAGAAACAATGAATCTCAATCGTTTGATATTTTTCTTTTTCTAACAGCCAATAATGGGAGATAAAAAATGAACAGTGGGTCAGGCTTTTTGTTTTCAGGGTGAAAAGAGATAACATTTGTGAGAGTGGGAGTGAGAAATACCGAAAGGGAGAGTGAGAAATACAGAGAGGTACGGGGGGAGAATATGCAATACATAGAAAGAGGGGGGGGGGTAGGCAATACATATTGGGAGGGGGAAAGAGAGAGTATACAATACATATTGGGAGGGGGAAAAGAGAGTGGGCAATACATATTGGGAGGGTGAAGAAAGAGTAAGCAAGACAGGGAGGGAGAGTGGAAAGATTAGGAAGGGGAGAGAGTAGCAAATACAGAGAGGGAAGGGGAGAGAGTAAGGAAAGAGGTGAAGGAAAGGTAACAGAAAGAGAAAGCTAGAGGTGAGGGTGGGGACAAGAAAGACAGAGAAAAATAAAGAGATAGAGGGGAAAAAGAAAAACATTGGAAATGAATGTGTTACAATACATGTCATTATCAGACAATGGATAATACTTTTTTCAATTTCCATTTTTTTATTTTATTTTACAACTATTTAAAAAATGTTTTGAAACAAGAACCCAAAATGCTTATATGCTGAAAAGATTGCATTTCTAAGGCGAGAGAGTCGGACAAGTTTGCATATTTGCCAGATTAAAAACAAATTATCACGGTGGCAACACTTTTTTCATTTTCAATTATTGAGTAGCGGCCAAGTAAGCATTTTCGAGGCAAACTTTCTAATTGACTTTGCGGATTGAAATGCCCAGTTGGAATTTTACGACAACTGTGTCATTCGAATCCAAAGAGTTTTTTTTCTATTTTTGATAGACGAAACATCTTTCCATAAATTAGTTCTTCTATACCATTTCTGTCCGCAAAGCCATTTTTAAAGCTATTTTTATCCGTATGGAAAGAGAAAGCATTTTTTTTTTTTACTTCTTTCTGATAAAGTCGTGCAGAGACAGTAAAAAAGGAAAGAAAATCAGAAACAAAATGTTAACAACAATGTGATAAAAACGATATCATATTGAATTCTATACAGAAAGAAAGTTCAATTGATAAATTGATAAGGTCAATGGAGAATTAGAAAGTTAGGGTGAAATGGCCAAATGGGCAAAATACTGGGAGACTAATTTTACCTGACAAATTTTCAGTAAACTGATTGATAACCTGATAACCACCGTCTATAAAATGCTCTGACAACTAAGTCCAGCTCCTAGTCTGCTTATGTACCTTAAATATAAGCCTGCCGAAGTGCCACTACTGACAGAAGAGATGAAGGCGTGTTGCCTGGCACCTGGAAACCAGTCCTTTAGGTAGATGAGAACTCATCACTCTGGGAAGACAGCTCATCTAAGAGAAGAAAAACTTTGATCTCAAGCATCTGCTGCCTTGCGGCCATAACCCTGAAGATAAATCCAGAGCCAGAGCCCCAAGGTCGTCTGATGCTGTATACAGAAACATTCTAGCAACTCCTTTGAAATCACTGAAACCATGTGTATCGGCACTTGCCTTTCTAATGGATAATTTCAGCGATATGAAGAGATCTGCTGCATGGGCAACGGCTTTCCCGCCATTACTTCTTGTTTAGCCTTTGTGCTCACTCGAGAGCAACTCCATAGTCTCTCGAGACTGCAGGATGCAAATACAGAGTATCGAAAAAAAAAAAAAAAAAAAAGAAGCCACTCATGGAATCGTTAATAAAATTTATAATTCTTCCCGCAATCCAACCATATTTGGTACAAATAAACTTCAGTCTTGCCTGACTTCCCTGATTTGGGTTGTGATGGTCCTCTTCAGCTCAGAAATAGTCTGGAGTTTGTTTTGCTAGACATTATCTTTGAGATAATCCCATAGATAAAAATCTGGAGGGTTAAGATCTGGATCACACCTACTGATGAGACGATCACCAAAGTGTCTCTACATATCATTGAATGATAATAAAACAAAGACTGTTGGACATTCATGACTGAGACTTGGTGGAAAAGACAAGCATAGATTGAAAGTTTATTTGTACCAAATAGGGTTAGATTGCAGAAAGGATTGTGAATTTTATCAACGATTCACCGGATGGCATTTGGGGGGGGGGGGGGGATCACCTTGTATAAGATAACATGATTAGCCTCTCCATTATGCTTTCAATGTCATGCACTACTAAATAACTTGCATACTATATTAGTTATAGGTATCAGGAGATGTAATGTTTATCTTTTTAATAGGTCTGTTGTTAAAATAAGTCGATATTAGTAGTCAGATCATCGACCATTGAATTTACAATATTAACAACCATTACATCTGGCTTGAAAATGTCTGTATTTGGTCTAATTTTAAATATACTTACATAAGTTTAAATAATCAATGCATCATACCTTTTGGCTAGGAGCAAAGCGTAGTATATGTTCTGATACTACACTTCATCTTTTGTATCTTCGGTCAGTGAAGGGGAAATCTTTCTAGACCAAGGACATTTTTATTTTTGCTCAAATCCAGAGTGCCCCTTTCTGGGGAGCTGGATTTTCCCCACATTAAAAAAAACGACCTTCTGTCTAACTCTGCTCTCATGGATAGACAAGTAAATAGGAGCAATACACCACATTTAGAAATCACAGCATATTAAATGTTTGTGCATTTGGTTTTCTTGTCTAGAAAGAATGGTGAAAGGATGAAAAAAAAAAGAAGAAAAAAAATCACTGAGAAGACGGCTTCATAGCATATGTTGCTTGATTTCCAGATCAAACAAAGATAGTTAATACATAATAGATTATATTAAAATTATTATTCAGGGGTAGACTGTTTTTGTCAGCTAACCTTGTAACCCCTTCCTTTCCAATTGGACTCTTTAAGGGCTTACTTTTTGGCTAGCCTGTTTGGAGTCCCGGGAATTGAACGCTGGTGGTGGGGTCTCTTTCAGACTTGGTTTCTTTGAAGTGATTCTACCTTCCTCTCCCTTTTTATTATTATGATTATCTCCTTACATCAAGTGGTTTCATGCTTTGTCTGGAGCGACTTCCATAATAAAAAATTAAAAAACGGTTAGGATAATTTTAAATCTATAATATTCCATCCGTATCTGAAATATGGCTTAAATGCTATTCTTAAAACGCTTTATCAGTAATCATTGTACATTTCATTTCCTTTTTAAAAAGGACAGTTTTTTTTTTATTAAAACAGGCTGTGTTGTTTTACATTTTGTGGTTTGTAAATTAAAAGATGGGGGCGGGGGCGGGGAGAAGGGTAATATTTTTAAAAAAAATATCTTTGAGGAAAGGCAAGGGTGAAAATTTCTCTGGACACGATACATAAATCTTTAAACAAAAATATGGAATTGAAAACGTGTGAACATTCAAACATATGGAGGTTTTGCATAATAATCGAAGATAGAATAACTTGTATAACAAGTGTTCACTTTTATAGTGGATACATTTTTTGCTTTGCAATGACAGAAAAAAAAACATCTCTTTTCATCGTCAACCTGAAGAAGACCCGAGACTGAATTGACTGAAACGTTATGGCAACAATATAAATTTAACCGTTTCCAAATCATTAGTAAATATTGCACAATATTAAGGAAATATATATATATATACTAAAAAAATATCCGTCCCAGGACGGGTAAAATAAAATTCCCCAAACAAAACAGTTTTGCATCACTTTTATGTCCCCTTATGAAGACTAAAATCAAGATATAATGATACTAAATCTTAAGTCTAGAATCCTTATTCCAATTTTGATTAAAATCTATTAAAAGATTCTGATTCTAGAAAATGTCTAAAATTTAAGGGATCTTAAGAAATTAAAATCCAGGTAATAACCAAGGATCAAATTTAATGCAAATCTGAAGTATTTGAATTTTCTAAATTGGAGGTTGTTCCCATATTATGTCCCCTGAAAACCCTTTAAAAATACTCTAAAGAAACTGAAATTTTGGGAATATTTTTTAATTGATATCTAATACCTATTGTTAAAATTTCACAAAAATCGGAGGTATATAAATTTTAATGAAGGGCTCCACCACCTCTTTGCCCCCTATATACAAAATTAAATTAATCTAAATATAGTCCACATTAACCACCCGCTGTGTTTCAAAATTCATAATGATCGGTTAATTAGTTTAGGAGTGAATCCTACACAGAAATATATAAACATGTACACATAATTAATTTTTTATAAATAGAGAGATAAATATTAAGATAATATATATAAATATATGTAAATATATTAAAACATGAAAAACAAGTAATTTGTTGCAGGAATTATCTGTCCGACCAACTCACAAAGACAAATTTCATCCAAGAATATATTATCTATTTTAAAAAATCATTTATTCATTGATCATTTATTTAAACAAGAGAAAGACCTCTATAGATTAATCTCTATATTAATAGAATTGTGTGACCACTTCTTGTTCTTGTGTTCATGTGTATTTCTTGTCACTACGTGATTTACAATTCTATTTAATTTACTATTAATCTATAATTTATTGAAATAAATACAATAGTGTAAATTACCAAAAATAACTTGAAAAATCCTATTTTTAAAAATAATTTAATTGTGAAATTAAATTCACCACAATGCATTTCCGTTTCTTTGTAAACATCTTGGTTAATTTTTAAAAAATTCAGATTTAAAAAATAACTTTTGTTAATAGTTGAAAAAAACAAAACAAAACAAAACAAACAAACAAAAAACAAAACAACGAATTACTTTGAAACTTGAGAGGAATTTGGAAGCATTAAACTATCAACTAGAAAGTCATTTCTGGCTTAAAATCCTGAGGCATAAAAAGATTGAAAGTTTTGGAAATTATTTACATTAAATAAGTTTATAAATAGAAATTAAAACAACATTAACATAACAAAATTAATTATAATTTTATAACAATTTGGTTTAATTAATAATTTAATGACCAAACTATAGCATAATAATTAAATTTAACTTTTAAAATCTCATTAAAAAGGAAATTGGTAAAAATAACAAACAGTATGGTTTAGGAAAAAAGAAAGGCCCCCAAAAAATTAAAGTATTAAAAACGCCCTAGCAATGTATAGCAAGTTTTTGAAGTTGCTGTATAATTCTCGTTTTGTTTCAAGATCAAACGCATCTAAAAATTGTCTAAAATTCATGTTAATGAATTTCAACTTTCAACTCATCAGAGTCATCTTCAAGCATTTCATTTACCTTCTCTCCAGGAGGTTAGACACAAGGTCAGGTGTGGGTTTTGATGAAAGCGTTTCTGTGGAACGAACTGGATTTGAACTCGGCACACCCAGGTCCTCAGTCCGTATCGTTAAACACTTAGCCACTGTGCTATCCCCATCTTCAAGTATTAACAGAAGAAGTTCAGAGTTCATACTGTTAGTACCTATTTACTTACCTCCCCACAAGGGCAGAGTGAGACACAAGATTAGTTTTTAATGTGAGGAAAATCCAGCTCCCTAAAACGGGAACTTTGGGTTGGAACAAAATAACATTTGCCTCAGTTTAGAAGGATTGCACTTTCACTGACCGAGGACAGAAGAGATACTACACTTTGCTCCTAGCCAAAAGGCTTAGTAATGTCGATGTGGATTTAAAAAATATTAATGATACTAGAAAAAATATACTCCTTCTGGAGTATAGATGACGAATGAACATATACTAGACGAGGTGGTACTATGACAATGGAACAGATATTACACTACCCCCACGCAAAAAAATGGAGAAAGTAATCCCTGGAAGGATAGTATCATAGTGAACGAACATATACTACACTGCCCCCCCCCCCCCCAAAGGAGGAGGTAATAACTGGAAGGATGGTCTTGTGTCAACAGAACATATACTACCCCCCCAAGAGGAGGTTATGCCTGGGAGCATGGTATCATGAAAGCAGAAGAGATACTATACGCCCTCCCCCCCTCCGAATTAGCATTAAAATAGTAATAGTATAGTTTGGGCTTCAGACAGATACCAAATTACATAGATGATCAAATACAATGAATAGATGAAAAGCAGTTAATCCTGAAGATGACTTGGATGGGTTGAAAGCTTGAATCCATGCACATAAATTTCAAACAATTTGTAAACATAACTTTGAACTGGGCATGCAGTGAATGTCATTTTGCAGAATTTATTAAAATATAAGACAAATTTTGGTTGTTTTTAATTATTATCTATGTACAGACTAAACAACTTTTAATTTGGGTTATTTGAACTACTATTCTCATCTTGGGTGTTATATTCACAACGTTTCGGCCGATGTAAACTCTGTCCTTCTTCAGGTGCAACTCGTCAAATTTGGGAATATTTATGTCAAACTCGAAAACCTGTACGAAATTACAGACTGAACCCTTTTTTTTAATCCACGGAGGTAGATTGTTCTCATTCCGTCAGCCATGACCGGGTAAAAGTGTTGATTTTATGTTATTCTTAGTTATGTCCACATGGCTTAATGTTTAATAGCGTTGGTTAGCAATAAGTTCTAAGTTATAGTATTCTGATGGTTGAAGGTTTAATTCTTACAAGTGATAATAATTAAGAGTAACAGAAATTAAAACGTTTACCTGGTCAGAGCTGAGGGAATGAGAACAATCTACCCTCATGAATTAACATTCGCAAGTTCGAAAAGATACGTCTGAAGAAGGTTGGAGGTTACATTAGCCAAAGTGACGTGAATATAACAACCAAGATGAGGATAGTAGTTCAAATAATACAAATCATCAATCGTCATCTCAAAAATTCCAAAACACATTTGAACTATTTTCCTTTTCCCATATCACATATAAAATTTTAAATAGCTAGCTCTAACCCTAAGATTCCAAATCAAATCCATCACCAGATTTCACATTAAATCTTATTTGGCTTTTTATGAATTAAAAAAAATGTTTCAAAGTCTTCTGCAAGCTGGTTGTCTAAATAATCCATTGTTGCAGTCTGATCCAACTTTGTCGGAACTTTTGCATTCTTCATAGTTGAACTGTTCATTTGATTCTTTTATACTTGCAACACTTTAATCGGCTGCTGTCATAATTGGTAACCTATTCAATCTACACAGGAATATTTGGTCATTGCTTCAATTATGAAGTGATTCAAAAACAAAATTTCAATTTTGAACAAATGATACGAAATGAGAATTTAATTTCATTAACTGAGAAAATCAGAATCCAGACGAACGATACAAAAAGAGAAAAGGAAAAAATATATATACAGTAAAACTCCTATGCTATGAACTTTTGATCTGTTCACAGCGTAAGATTGGTCATAACGCAGGATAAATTAGATGACTATGAAAAATTTTTCTTCATAAAAGATATAAAAATTGAGTATAGGTTTGGCCAACTATAGTAATATTTTATGAGGATAATTAAAGAATTTATATGTAAACAAAATGGATTTATTATGAAAATGACTATTGATCAATGCAAATAGACATTAAAAAAATGATTAATAGATACTGCATGTATATCACTGCACTAAAATTATTGAATATCCTCATTATTTTCAAAATCATTCCCATTCAATTATTTCATTGAGTCTTTTATGTTTTGTCGAAATTTGGATACTTTGTTCCGTTACATTTTCTTACTGAACATTTTTCTTTGTAGAGCATGAATCATCTCTAATATCGTAGTTATTAAAACAACTTTTTTCTTCCGAGAATGTTAGAAGTGATTCTGTATTTCTTTTTGCGACTTTAAAAAGGATGTATGTTCGTTAGTATATCAACAAAAATATCTTTAAATATATTAATTTATAGAACTATATCAATTAACTTTATAATTCGCTTTTTTTAATTGCTAAGCCTTGTTTATAGCGTAAGAAGTGCATATTTAATTTTGTTCATAGCGTAGGAAGTTCATAGTGTAAGAGTTTTACTATATACACACACACACACACACATATATATATATATATATATATATATATATATATATATATATATATACACACACATCAACTAAGGAATAAAGAATGTTGTCTTCAGAGATTAAGAAGGCATCGAATTCAATCAAGGTTTTGAGAGCATTGATTGGTTATTAGATTTTATGGCATATTAACCGACATTGAGTCATTTTATGCGGAAACCATACATATTTTTTGTCTGAGATTGGTTTGTAGATTGATTTGTTTTGCAAGCAAATGTTTTATAAACAAATCGGCTGTAAACGATAGAGCCTTATCTATGGGTTAAATAGAACTGACAGGTACTACCACTCCTCCGGGTCAGAGTGGACCTGGGAGTAGTGGAAACTAAGGGGTGACTCCACACTTCCCAAATCTCCCAAATTGGGGCTTTACCATTGAATGTAGTTTTGTGTCATACCCAAGACGGTTGAGGGGTGGGGGTAGTTGAGAGGGTTGGGAAATGGTGTAGGCAAAAATATAAAACGGTAAAAAGGGCTAGGAACGATAGATTTTGGTGTAGTAGGGTGGGATAGAGGCGAACACCTTGCCCAGGGGTGTCTGAGGCAGTTTAGTGTCGTGCCCAGGACAATTTCTATTTAACCCATAGATGGGGCCTCGACAGGTAGTACAACTCCGGATCAGAGTGGACCTGGGAGTCATGGTAACTAAGGGGTAACTCGACACTCCCCAGAGTTCCCAAATTGGGGCTTCATCACCGGATGCATTTTAAGCTAATACTCAAGACCCTAAGAGCATTAACAATTTCCCAATTGCAATGTATTCCTCAAAGACAACATAAATGTATACAGCAGCTGAAACATAACAAATACCATTATAGTCTATGCCAGAGTTCGTGGACCTTTTTTCCATATTTCCTTTATTAATAGCGTGCAATATTTACATCCATGTGGAATAAAAATTTAATCATCACAAAATAATCTTTGAAAAATTCTTTACTCAGTTTTGTGAGAATTTCAGCCATCAAATTTTGGTTTATGTAATTTGTCCAATCACTAAAATATCAAAATTAAGAGAAAAAATATTTAATAAATAAAAATAGAATTTATAACCGAAAACAGGAGAGATCACAATTTCTGAGATGAGAGTTTGTGACTATTAGACATCGGTCATAAAAAGATCAATGTATAATAATCTGTCTTTAATAGGGGAGAGAGGGTGGGTGAACAAGTCATTCACATGCATTCATATACAATCCTATATAGGGTCAGAGACACAGGTACACAAGTGATCAGACACACATATCTCCAGATACAGATCACATGACCAGGTAGGTCTGTTACTATCAAGTGTAAAATAGTGTCACACACATACACATACATACATACATACATACATACATACATACATACATACATACATACATACATATATATACACTACCAGACAAAAGTTTTGTTGGACTCAATCACTTATTTATGTAGATCTTTGAAAATTGAAAATAAGAAAAATTAAAAACTTGTTTTAGAATTTAATAGGGAAAATTTGAATACTAAGGAATTAGATTAAATATTAACATGTCAAAATTTTAAAACCAAATTTAAACAAAGCTTTAATTGTTAAACACATAACAAAATTTAGTTGTGTAGAAGCATTAGCATAGCACTGGTATCCCGTGCTTTAGATTAGGTAAGAACATGGCAAAGGCTAAAAACTTTGAACCATGGCAGAATTGTTGAACTTCAAACTTCAGGTCTCTCTAAATATGCTGTTGCTGGTAGGATCAAACGTAATAAAACTACTGCTGCAAAATTAGTAAAATTACTTGAGGGATAGTGTATTGGAAGCAAAAAGTAGGACAAACTGCTCGTAGTCTTTGTTCAAAGAGACAACGTTTGGTGTGCTGTATATGCAGACGAGGGAGGCCAATGCAAGAAAGAGTGTCAAACCGTCAAATTGAGGAAACAATTATACAAATTATTTGTTCCCAAACCTAGTCTGAGCCATTTTGGAGTTAGTGACCAATATTTTTTGCTTTCAGTCAGTCAATTCTTTGAATTTTTAAAGGAAAGACATCCTGCATTTTATTTTGCTTTGTCTACCAACTCGACAGTAATTGGAACTCTCCTCTCGTCTTGGTGTTTGTCCCTTGTGCTAGTTGTTCCTGTGTGGAAACTTTCAGTACATCTGGCTAAAGTTAAGAGGTTCCAATTTGAAAGAGTTAAACACAAATTCCTTCAAATACAGAACGAGACTTTCAAATGGTCAGCCGAAATAAAGTTTTTTGTTGGTGAGCAGGATTCATCAGGTTGTTCAAAAAAGACACCAGCTCATCATCAAACAAGATTAACGTCCTTACATAAGTGGAATGTAGTTCAAGAATAAGACGGCATTACCATGAGAAAGACTTGAAAATCTGTAAAGGTATTACAAGGCACCATAAAACAACTTGCTTAAACTTTGAGACGCATGAGACATAAAGTTTTGTTCTCCAATGCGAAAACATTTAAAATGCTTTTCGAAGTTACTGGGAAGATAAGGATATTCCACAGGTTTCATCATGATCTTGGATACTTTCTCCTTCCAAGGAACGATGAAGATTCAGGTTATATGTTGGTGTTAAACCGGAGTTGATTACATCGGCATGTTAGATAGAGTATCCTCTCACTGCTTGTGTGGAAATTCAACGCTATAATTCATAATGTCCGCAGGACAAAAGAAGGTTCCATGGCAAATAATCTGATTCTTTTGGACTATCCAACGTGTTCACCTGACATAAACGCCATTTATCTGCAGATGATTAGTCAACTATGATAATGCAAATTTAAAAACGTTATTCATGGTGATGACCATGCAATTACTGATGCATTATTTGGACACATGGCTTAATGGTCAAAGGCATTGGTTAACAATCATTTCTAAGTGGCAGTCTTCTAGAGGTTGAAGGTTCAACCATTACTACAGGTGATAATAAGTAAAAAAAAAAATAAAATAAATTAACACTTCTTCCTAGTCATAGCTGACGGAATGAGAACAATCTACCTCCATGGATTAAATAAAGAGTTAAGTTTGAAATTCTGTAAAGGTTCCTCTAGTTTGACTAGTAAGTTCCCAAACATCCTCGAAAATCAGTCCGACAGAGTCTAGGCCATTTTGGAGTCGGTGGCTTGCTTTTGCTGGGCCGAAGCATGGTTCTGTGCAGTTCTAGGAGGCTCCCCCTCCCAAGCTTTAACTTCTCGCGCATTGAAAAGGGGTTAGTTTATTGTTAATTGCCTGAGGCGCCCTTCCGGGGAATACTGACAGGACTGCATTTTTTGTGGGCCAGAGTGCACATGTCTCTTGTGCGCTGATTTTTCAATCCCCACCTTCTGAGCTTGTGTCACATACTAACTGGAAAGTTCCTAAGTTCGAAAAGATGCACCTGAAGACCGTTGGAGGTTACATTGGACGAGACTAGTCTGAATAAACCAAAATTTCCTTAGTTTAAGACAAGATCAGTTTGTATTTCGCTTAATTTAATAATGTTCCCATTTTCCTTATCAAATGCGTAGTTTTTAAATTAATTTTTGCTGTTTTATATTTTCTTTCTCCAAAGCTTTACTCAAATAAGTAGTTGAGTCAAACAAAACTTTTTTTTTGAGTCAACACTGTCATTTGTTAAGAAATGAGATCATGCTGACCAACCAAAAAAAATATAATTACAAAAAACGAAATGGAGTTACTGAAGAAATTGAATCTGTGCCCCACCCTGAAGACACTTTTATGTAGTGCTGCTTAAACCAACTAAGCTAAACAGCCCAGCTGGGAAAGCAGAGTTCAAATTACCTGCCTGTCATACATCTGTGTGGGACAAAGATTAAATTCCAGCAGCAGTTCGCGTTTGTTATTTTGTTTCCTGAGCAACATAATTTAAATCTTAGCTCACCCATAACAGTGTTTGACTCAAAGGGGTTCTCAATAAATAATGTTCTTTATACATATTTCTATTTTATTCCATTCAAATATATTTAAATGGAATGTTTGGTATATGGAATAATGAATAAGCATGACAACAGACTAGTAGAAATAAGAAGAGAAACACCTCTATAAAGCAGAACTGATATTTCGGTCGACTGAGCCAACCTTAATCTTTGGTGTACAAAATCAACCAAAATATTGATTCTGCTTTATATTGTTTGCGTTCTTATTTCTACTAGTCTGTTGTCATGCTTATCCACTATTTCCTATGCTAAAGACTCCATTTTGTCTGAAGTTTCATTACATGTTTTAAACTCCCTCATATTTTTGTATAGTAAAATTAAAAGAAAAGTGGACAAACCGCAAAATATAAAAGAGAAAAAACACATCAATAGACTAATATCTTGTTTCCTTTAATAAGAAACTTTTTCAAAGTGAACAGAAACGGTATTTCTGATATCTTTTATACAAGAGACGAATTATGAAGAGGTGGGAATAGAAAGAGGGGTGATAGACATCATCCGGAAAAGGGTTGGGTAGAATGCGGGGAAACAGTAGTTCGGTGGCAAACGACTAAGTTGTTGATTTAACTTGAGAATTTAGATGGTAGCAATAACATGGAAGGGAAAGTGAGTGATGCAAAAATAAGAGTGTGGAGCAATACAAGAGATGAATATGAAGTTTCTGTTATTAAAAGAAAATGTGTTTTTGATGTGATTTTATATTTTACGGTTTGTCCAACCTTTCATTCATTAACTATATACATTGTTAAATTTTGTCTTTATACATTTCATCGTTAAAAATGTTCTTATTTGAATGAAATAGAATAGACATAGCAAACAAGCGACAAAAAGCAGAAGAGTGCATTTTCGTGCATTTTAACATTCACGGTGAACTTCATCGGAAAAGGGGTAAAACTTTTTATAGAGTTTTTATAGAACAATATACGTTTAAACAGTTTTCTGCATTTTGTTGTATTTTTATGCATGTGTGTGTAAAAAAAAATATTGGTCTGTAGACAAGTCAAAAGCAAAACCAGACATGGCTGAGACCAGACAGTACCAAGTGGCATCAAACGCACATTCATACAGGTGCACATGCATTTAACATACACATTTTTATAAAATGATATCGGTTAGAATGTGCATAAAGTTGCATGCTGACATATTTAATATGTCAGAGCATGTGAAGCTTGCTAAATAAAAAAATAAAATTAAAAAAAATTGTACATGCACAGTATGTATATTAATTAGGGGGAGGTCGACTTTTTCACTTTTTTTTTTTTAAATATCAAATTACTTTTTAACAGAAAAAGGTGTTTGTTGCTATAATAAATAACATCTTTTATTTGCACCATTGTTTGAGGAAATAGCATCAAAGATCGTCTGCAAAAATGAACCGCAAAAAAAAAAGCTCATTTTGCAATATCTGCCCTAAAATTTGATTAGAAATTTTAGCAATTTCAATATTTAAATCAGAAAAGGTTATCCTTATTCTATTAAAATAAAATATAACTAGAATAAAAAAAATTTAAAAAATATGACTCCCACCCCACCCTTTCCATTACATTATAAAAATCAGATCGGATTCATAAGTATATATTTATGTCTTAGGTTGTTTAAATTATTTTTGCTGTACTGTTTTTTTTTCTTCTTTTTTCTTAATTTTTATTTGATTTATTGACAGCAAAATGGATGTTGCAATTAAAAAATGAAATGCAAAAAACGTTCTCAGAGAATAGTGGACTCTGGATTTTTGAGGAGGTATACCCTTGAAATATTAAATATTGGACTGTATTATTATTGATTGAAAATGGTGAAATAAGTAAATAAATTAAAAATTATTGAATTTTTACAATATTGTCTTTTTTTATCTACCATTAGTTTGTATAATTTTCTTTCAACTCGCACGGTGTCTTCAATCTTCTATATTAATATATATTCTATATTAAATATTCTATACAAAATAAATAAAACTATTATTAAGCGTATTTTCTATATTTATTTTCTTCAAGGCTTGATTTTAATTTTACCAACTTATATTTTCGGATAACACCGGAATAATAATCTTTAAATTCATTTCCACAAAAAAATGGCAAAGTTTTGAAGAAAATATTTTGTGTGATCATTTTTTATGTTAATTTGCAACTTTCACAATGCAGCATTTGTTACCGTTCCAAAATCGACCTACCCTAATGTATATGTATATATATATATATATATATTTCTGTATTTGTGTTGAAATTCTTTCTCCCTCATGTTGTGGTGGGAGTAATAGCAACCGATACTTGTACTGTTGTTGTTGTGGGGACCGTAACCATGACGAGAGGTTTGGCCGTCACCGATTGTCCGACGACCTGATTGGTTGGAAAGAGCTGTGATTGAATTATTGGAAACATGTTGAGCTGAGTGGCCTGTTGGAGACCCGGGGAGACATGAACCGCAGGGGAAACAAGTTGCGAGACTGGAGTGAGAGAGACAACCGGATGCACTGATGATATCTGGTTAGATGACGTGGTTGTTGATGAGCTGCTCATTGGTTGCGAGGGTAACATCGAAGGATTCAAAATTTGTGCGCGGCTGAGTGATTGGCCCAACAATGGGTTCACGGTGAGTGGACTGCCAGCAGGGTTGGTAATAATTTGCTTGACTGCAGACATTACAGGCACAGTCTGAGATACGATTGGATGGGGGGCAACTGGTGTCCTTACAATAGCAGTCAGTGCTGATGTTGAAGAACCACTGACTGATGTTGAAGAAAAAGAGGAGGAGGAAGAGGAGGAAGAGGAAGATAATGATGATGCATGTGTGACCGAGACACCTGGAGATGCAGAAGCAGGTGATGTATCAACCACAATCTTTTTGTGAGGAGTGATCGCCATTTTGGTGGGTTTGTTCACAGGAATGGTTAATGTGGCCAGTTTGATGCCTGTCGATTGAAGACCAGGTTTTACCGAAGTTGTAGGCAATGGGATAACGGAGCGAATGGAATTTTGAGGATTTAAGGGTGTGGTAGTTTGGAACATTTTGGATGACTGAACTGTGTTCACTGGAAAAAGATAAAAACAATAGAAATTAATTGTTCATCAAAAGTAAATAAATAAATAAAGCAAATGTTTATTCAGATCAAAACTAAGGTCTAAAGACCATTTTCATTCTCCGGTTTCTAAAAGTCAACCCCCTCCTTTTTCTAAAAAGTTTTTTGCCCTCCCCTTTCCATTTTTAAAAGTTGTTTTATCCCTGCTTTCTAAAAAGTCATTCACACCCGTTTCTAAAAGTCGTTTCCTCCACCCCCGGTTTTTAAAAGGCATTTTGCCCCTGCCCCGTTTCACCCCCCCCCCATCTAAAAATTCTCCCCTCCTCCCCATTTCTAAAACTCGTTTCTTTCTCTGTTTGTAAAAACAATTTAAAATTTGTATTTCAAGGCATACAACAGTTACTGATAGCTATAAAAAGTAGTACAGATTTCGGTTATTTTATTAATGGTATAGAATATAAAATAGATTGTCAAGCTAAAATCAAGGATCCACACTGGATAAATGTTTGAATGAACTTGAGAAATAAACGGAAAACTGAAAATTTCCTTTTATTCAAGCATATGTTTTCACATACACCAGTGACACGTTTAAAAATTCTGCAGCTCATTTTTATTATGTTCTTACAATTTTTTCTCTATAAACAGAAAAAAACATGGCCAGTGTTAGAGATGACCATAAAAGTCTACAAAAATTTGTTGTAGAATATCTCAGAGTTTGGTTACGCTGTATTTTTAATACAATTCATTGGGTACAAAGGTTGGTTTGTGGTTGAGTTTTACGATGTGGTATTTTATGCCAAAACCATAGATGTGTTCCATCTGATTAGATTGTAGATTAAGTTTTTTTTTTTTTAATGTAAATTTCGTAAACAACTTGACAATAAGCAACATCCCACCCGTTCACTGTAGAGGTCTCCTGATGCCGGAAAGCTTTCTACTCTAACAGCTTCTTTCCTTGCACTGCTTGCCTTTGGAACTCCCTCCCTGCTCCCTGTTTCCCTATACTGTACAAACAGGCAGAAATTTAAATGTAATGTGAATAGACATCTCCCTTTACAGCTCCCCACTTAGTATGCCCCTAAACATCTGGTCCCTAATTCACAGTAACCTCTTATGTCTCAGTGGCAATATGCCTTGTTTGGGGTGAATACAAGTAAAAACAAACAAAGTCTGAAAACAATAGTTGCTTTTTAACCTTAATATATGGGTCCCTGAGAGGTACTATCATGTCAGGCCAGAGTGGACCTGGGAATAGTGGTAAATAAGGGGTGACGCCACACTCTCCAAATTGGGGACTCACCACTTGATGCAGTTTTTTGTCATACATAGGAGTGTGTGTGTGGGGGAGGGGGGGGGGAGAGAAAAATAGAACTGGCTGGATATTGGGTAGGGTAGGTTAACACCTTGCCCAAGAGTGTCCTGAAAGTTTAGTGTGGCACCCTGGATAACTTCAATTTAACCCATATATGAGACCCTGACAGGTATTACCACTCCTAGTTAGAGTGATAGTAATTAAGAGGTAACTCCACACTCCACCAAAGCTCCCATATTTGGGGCCTCGTCACTGGATGCACTTTAAGGTCATATCCAGAAAAAGCTAGGAAGGAATGTTCATATCTTTCCCATTGGAATTGCAATCTTACTGAACAAAATATATATGATAAGATTTGAACTCGGCATAGCTGGCTCTTGGGATTTAGTCTTTGATCATTTAAACAAGCTCGCAAACTACAGCTAACAAAAGTGAAATCCAAGTGTTTCTGTACAACCGAGCATCCACATCACTTGACCAATCATCACCAAACTTGATAGAAATTATCAGTCATATTCTAACTTAGAACTGATTTAATTTTGGAATATCTAGGTCACGGTCATAGAAAAGGTGAAAATCATACTTTTGGAGATAACTTTGGTTCTGTTGATTGTAGAGACTCATTATCTGACCTTTATTGTAGCCATTTAAGTCCAGCATCTTATATGAACTTGATCTTTGACCGTGAAAAGTTTGGTCATTGTCGAAATTTTGACAGAATTTCAATTTACAATTTTTAAGTAACCACCAAGCAAAATATCAGTCTGATCGCATAAATAGTTTTTGAGTTATACAAGGTTTCCATGACATAACTTTGGAAATATTTCATACAATATGGAGAAGTTAGGCCCAGATAAGACTACTCTGAAACAATTTCTAGTGCTTAAAAGCCTTTTTTCAAGAGGTTTAATGAAAACCTGAACAAGTCCTAGTCTTTCGGATAAGTTTAGCCTCTTAGCTAGTCGAGTGAATGAGTTACCCCTCCCCCCACCCGGTAATAGAAATCCTCCCCAAATTGCATTTATCTTGGAAGGACACCACCCATTTTCTAAACTCCATCTCCCATTTTCTTTTTCCTCCCACTCCCATTTAGAGATCGACCTGCTTGTTTTCAGTTCTGAACAAATCCGAAAACAGTGGGTGGTCTATTATTTAGAAAGAGTTTGGAGGGGCGAACTAACCAAATTTTTGGGTTTTGGTTCTCTCTCTCCACTCCCCGTTTTTATTCCAATGAAATCCATGTATATAAATAAATATTTATGCAAAATAAAATTTGCAAAAAATTTGGGGATATGTTCAGTAGGATGGCCCCTAGAGTAAATGTGATATTGTGGTGACTGACATGATTCTAGTTAAGAGTAGGATAGACATTTCTTATCATTATTGACCAAGGATGACCAACAACCCCCCATCTCTCAACACTCTTGATGGCCTATGCCTAATTTGTATTGAATGTAATTTTTTATATTTTGTGCAAATAAATAATTCAAAGTGTAGTAGCTTTTGTTCTGTCTTCAGTCAGTGAATCCTTCTAGATTGAGGTAATTTTAATTTTTGTCTCAATCCAGAGTGTTCCTTTTTGGGAAGCTGGGTTTTCTCCACATTAAAAATCAACCTTGTGTCTAACTCCAGGAAGGCAAGTAAATAGGGGCACACAAAATATAAATGTTGATTTCTTATTAAATTGTATTAGAACCTGTTAGAACATTGATGGTTGGATCTGTTCGGTAAAGCCTGAACAAACCATACCTTTTGAATCTCTACTCGCACAAGTCAACTTGAAAAGCTTTGTGGACATCATGCAGAAGAGCAGACTGCGCTGGTTGGAGCACGTTGAGCGCAGCAATGGCTGGATTGCTAAAGTCCAACAGTTGAATGTGCCAGCAGAGAATACCACCACTGGCAGACCCAAATTGTCTTGGGAGTACGTGGTTAAACATGATAGGAAATCCATGGGTACAGATTCCGTCAAGACAAGAATGGAGAGGAAATGAAGAATGGAGAGGAAAACTTAGATCAAGACTAAATAATCAGGCCCCACCCTCATCAAAGGATTAATGGTGGCCTGATTCAACAAATAAACCAATGATGATAACTTCTCGTGTAAATTTATTTCTGGTGTGAATTTAACTTTGATAATTACACATCGAATTATTTTTATTTACTATTAATAAATTATTTATTGAAATCAAAAATGCAATTGTGTAAAATAAAACAACATTTTTAAAATACTATTTTAAAAAAATAATTGAATTACAAAATTAAATCGATCGGTATGCATTTTTATTTATTCATTAACAAGTCATCCATTATAATCTTTGGTTAATATTTGAAAACAAGAATGAATTACTTTGTGACCCTTTGAAATTTTATAAGAATTTGGAAGCATTTAAACTGTCGAATCGAAAGACAGCATGGATTAAAAGATTTAATGTGTTGGAAGCTATTTACATCCAATCATTTTATAAATATAGATTAAAACAATAACAAAAGGTTTTAATGAAATATTTGTTATTATTTAACAAAATTTAATATTTTTTTTACTGGATTTCCACCTAAATGTTTAATTCCATGGCTAGCATAGTTGGTGATACCATGGTAAGGCATTGAATCTGCTCATGGTATGGGTCTGTTTTTGTATTTATTAAAGCCTTTTAATCTGATTATTTTAGCATTTAACGTTTTCATATTTTTACACATAAAAATTCAATAGTTTTTTTTTTTTCTTTTTTCCTTTGTGAGAATTTCCATTTCATTTTATGCTAAAATCACCTGCTATCTATGTGTGAACATGTTAAACATTCCCACCAATAAAAGTTGCTTTACCAATAAACTAGCTGTACCGACTCAGCATTATTCTGACCTTTTCTCTCTCTTAAAAACTGGCATTTTTTTAACAAATTATAATTTTATTTTGATAGCATGTTGTGGTTTAAATTGAGTTATTACGGTATTGTTTGGTCATTAAATTATTAATAGAAATTAAACTGTCACAAAAATATAACTAATTGTGTTATGGTAATTTTTTAATCTCTATTTATTTACTGTGAATTTTAAGGCCAAAAATTACTTTTTATTAGACAGTTTAAATGCTTCAAAATTCCCTTTTTGAAAGGTCACAAATATAATTTATTCTTTTTTATTCAACTATTTAAAAAAGATTAAAATGGCTGATCTGTTTACGGAGAAATGGAAATGCATTCTAGTGCATTTAATTTTGTAATTAATATTTTTTTAAATAGAATTTTTTAAATTTTGTTTTATTTCAAGCTATTACTAGATATCACAAACCAACCTTGTTTAGAGTGAAAAAATGGGTAAATAGAGTGAAATTCCATTCAATTTAAACTTGCAAAATCTCATTTATTTTTTTGTTATTTTGATAAAATTTAGATGTAAACAGTATTTAATCTTTTCTCTTTATAAATGTACAATTATTTCTCCTGTATCATCAATATAGCTTACTATTTTTGGTGATGGGCGATTTATTTTTAACTTAAAAAAAAAAAAAAAAAATGCTGGTGTTTTTCAAATTTGGCGATATTATGTATTTATATATATATATAAAAATAGTCCAATCTTTAAGAAAAAGGGCAACTTGTCAATATGGTGGGCTTAATATAGGATTTTAAGTTGTCTTTCACAAAAAACTTTAGTGAATGAAATACTAAAGAAATTTCTGCCCTGTTAGCAAATTGTGTTTCCATCTGTTTTTACATGGTCCAAATCTAAGTTTGTTTTTATTGATTTGCTATTAAAAGAAAAATCTAGCTTCAGCTGTAATGTACTATGAATCATATTAAAAATATTGAATGTGTTAGATGTTGAAATGAAACTCAAATGAACAGTTCAATTTGTGCTTCCAAATCATTTTTGCACATTCTTTCAAGGGTTAATGGGATTTTTCCCAATGTTTAAGCTGGCATAATCTAATCATTATTGATTCCATTATGATGAATTTTTATTTACCACAAGATGACATTACATTTATAGTGATTTTTACTTGTTTGAGACCTGCATTTATAGTTATAATTTCCAATGCACTTTGAACAATCATAATTCAGTGGCTAAGTGAGCTACTAAAATAAATTTGGTACAATTGTTTATATTTTGCAAAGATCTATGTGACCACATTAAAAGTTATTAGATATAACGAAAATAAAATGTTGGTTTGGGATACTTACATTTTGATTTCAATAAATAAATAAACTGTCCAACACATGTCAGCATGTAAAACGGACGTAAAACCAAACATAATGATGATGATGATGATGAAATAATTGATTAATAGAAATTTTTAAAAAAATAATTAAACGTGTAATTAGTGTTAACATGAAAAACACACACGAGAAGTAGTCACACACTTTTATTAATATAGAGATACTTCCATTAAGAAATACCAAAATATTTCCACCACCCCTAAAGAAATAAAAAATATGATATTTAGAAAAAAAGGAAGAAACAATAAAGCACCTGTAGCAGAAATGATGTCTGGCCGTGTGTTACCTGTAGAATTTCCAAAAAGCGGTTTATTCAAGGCTTGTCTTTGAGCCAATGTTTTATATAAAATTTCCATCACTGGCCGTTGAGTGGTTGGACTTATGTTTGTATGAGTGTTGTTGTTATGAATAATGTTACTAGCAGACATGGTATTGTTGGCGATCAGTGTTGTCGGTCCACTTGGCGGTGGCCCACCTGGAAAGCTGATATTATTCTTGAAAGGTTTTATGGACCCGGGCAATAAAGTAGTTGTAGACATCACAGATGAAGTAGAAGCAAACGTTAGTTGAGCTGGAGCAGCTCCTATAACAGTTGGTAAAGCTTGGCCCGTAATTATAGGGGGAGCCTTTCTTTCAACTTTAAGCTGAGGAGGATTCTCTGCAAAACAAAACAAAAAATTTATATAAATAAATATAAAAAGTAGTATATTACCAAACATATTGAACATTTTAGAGCAAAATTAAAAAATAAATAACAATAAAAAAAATATGTGAAAAAATAAAACATAAATCTCTCATTATTGATTTGATCAGATCTTCTGTAACATTTAATAAATAAATAAATATTATGCTCTTATTATTAAATTGAGCACTCTGTTGAATTTCTTTCTACCAAACAAAACCAAAGATATATATATATATATATTATATATATATAAAGGTAATTTATAAAAGACAATACAATGCCGAGGTGTAACAGATATATATATATATATATATATATATAGGGTGTCTCAAAAAAATGTACTCACTCGTAGAATGACGAGAAAACTTTTATTTATGAACATAGAGTGAAATGAAATAGCATCGAATACATGAGACAGATGTAATTGAAGAATCATGTTCGCAAATGTTCAAACTGATGACCATTATTGTTCAAACAAAGCTGATAACGCGCACCAAGGGATTCGCAAACTTCGCGAAACATTAAGAGTGAGTACATTTTTTTGAGACACCCTGTATATATAACGAAGATATTTTTTTTATAAAATATTTAGAAAACCTTGCACAACACAGATTATTTGTTTTTAAAAATAAATTATTTATTCATCTTAAAAACATTTTTTTTTTTATAAACTTGAGTACTTTCAGTAAATATACCATCTTCAGAAGAATATTTCTTCTTTTTCTTTTTTCCTCTTGGTTGAGACATTCTCGTGGCCAAGTTGAAAATCCGTCTAGGTGTTTTGACGAAGAGAGAAAAGTGTTGATATGGCTGTGTGTCAACGCAGATTATTTGTTTTTAAAAATAAATTTACCGAAAGTACTCAAGTTTATAAAAACAAAAAAAAAATGTTTTTAAGATGAATAAATAATTTATTTTTAAAAACAAATAATCTGCGTTGTGCAAGGTTTTCTAAATATTTTATAAAAAAAATATCTTCGTTATTATTGCCACCCACCCAGCGCTTCAAATTGTGTGACTTTTCAAAGTATCCTTCCACGCCGACCACGTGACACACAGCCATATCAACACTTTTCTCTCTTCGTCAAAACACCTAGACGGATTTTCAACTTGGCCACGAGAATGTCTCAACCAAGAGGAAAAAAGAAAAAAAAGAAAAAGAAATATTCTTCTGAAGATGGTATATTTACCAAAAGTACTCAAGTTTATAAAAAAAAAAATGTTTTTAAGATGAATAAATAATTTATTTTTAAAAACAAATAATCTGCGTTGTGCAAGGTTTTCTAAATATTTTATTAAAAAAATATCTTCGTTATTATTGCCATCCACCCAGCGCTTCAAATTGTGTGACTTTTCAAAATATATATATATATATATATATATATATATATATAGATTTAGAGAGAGAGAGAGAGAGAGAGAGAGAGAGAGAGAGAGAGAGAGAGAGAGAGAGAGAGAGAGAGATAGATAGTTACTCTGATCTTCTGTAATACATATATAAATAAATATTACACTCTTAATTTTTAATTTTTCTTAATAATCGAGCACTCAGCTGGGGTTCTCCAACACTTAATTTTACAAAGAGATAGATTTCGGCAATTATAAAACACTTTTCAAATCAAATTCGAAATAAAAAGCATACACCAAGATTTTATGGTTGTTTACAGCTGTTTTGCAGCAGCATTTATTCTAAGTCATACAACGAATCAAAATTTTTTTAAAATCCTGACTTTCAATATATATGTCGAAAAAAGTTCAAAATTCCACCAAAAAGAAAATCAAATCACAAATCTTCTCAATAAATACCTCGGGAAGTACCATCAATTATTAAACTTAATTCCACATCAAAATGCATATTCCTTGAAGCAGCCTTGCCAGTTTCTTCTATGTATTCGTTCCAATTCATGTTACCTGTGAATGTTAGGCCAAGGAGTTTGAATGTCGGACTCTCGGGTAGAGTGCTATTAGCCATGGCAATCAGTGGTTGGAAAGGTTTTTTTATAATTTTTAAAAGAAAGGAGCTTTAGCAGTAGATGTTACCATGCATTTATGTCCCCGTTTAACTAGACTGGAGGTCATCTTTTAAGGATACAGCCATTGCTATGGATATGCGCGCGTTCGTTTTACTCATATGTAGAGAATAGAGTGTGATGTCATCGGCAAGTATACCCATCTCAGACACAATTGCATCAGGGAAGTCACTTATAAAAATCAGGAATAATAATGGTCCAAGGATCGATAACTTGGGTACACCTTTCTTTTGGCTAGGAAGGATCTGATTATATTAAATATTTGTCCAGTAATACTGTACAAATTAATTTACATGAGAATACCTCCATGCCAGACCTTGTCAAAGGCTTTAGATATATCAAGCACTAGCTTCAGCTGCCTTGTCCAGTGTATGGTATATGTATTCAGAGATGACCATTAGGATATCTGCAGTAGAATGGAATTGCCTAACTTCATACTGATGGTAAGAAAGAAGTTTAACATTAACAAGGTGGTTAACTATCACTAGATTATGTCATGTAAGCTACACAGAAATGTTTGTTTCATTCCAGAGGAAAATCATCATGTTAAATATCTATAGATATATAAAATATGTTTTGCATAAAAATCTAAAATAGCCTTATGGAAAACATAAAAGCATGTAAATTATAGTTGTTAATCTTGAAAACCTGCAGTCGGCTGCATGTTTTAGTTGCAGTTGTTAGATGCTTGGTTAAAGGAAAAGACGGGGACACACACCCACACACACACACAGAGGAATATGAAAATATCTCTGATTTTGTATTTTGGGCCACACAGAATCTTATTTCTTTTTGAAATGAAATAAGTGCCTCATAAAAACAGGGAATCAGGCTGAGACCAAAAATTAATTTTCATAGATTGACTCCATGATAAGCCCCCTTGAGTAGACTGTCTGGCAGTTATCTCTAGTGGATATCTTCTGCGGTTAGTCTCTGGATGGTTGAATGGTGACCAGTGAGAAAGACTGAAATCTAAAATTTCTGGTCAGGAGGAAAGGATTCGAGGAGATGAAAAGGGGAGGGGAAAACCTGGCCCTCTGGGCATGACAGAGAAGTTTGGTTTTCTTAGCGCTGGCAATTAGTTGAAGTTGGACGTTCAAGGTGGCAGTTGGTTTTCGATGGTCCCTGGGAACAGAGAGTCTGTTGTGTTGGACTTATGTTTTCTATTTGGCCATGATAGGGAAGTCTCATTTTGCAAGTCTGCTATTCAACCTGGGGACACCAGTCTCATTTGTAACCTCCAATAAATAAACCTGTTACTTGTTTATAAATAGACTTGGAATAAGAATACTTTGTTGCAGCACTGATGGAGTCGGACGACAACTTTGGACCGGCACAACATGTGAGACGATCATGGCCAGTGCAGGTTCATAATTTAATTTTTATATTTTAGAGAGACCTCTGTCCCTTTTCAAAAAAATATACTTTTTAAGAAAAAATGAATATGAAACGTTTTATGAATAACTGGACATTTTCAACTATCCTTTGACGTGTCCGGCGGCCCAACATGAAACTATGTTTGAATCACAAAGAGAATCTCTCTTTTTTTGTTATTAATATCAAGTCTTTTAGTTTTAGGGTAAAATGCTACTGGTGCTATATTTATCCAAGGACAAATGCAAGAAAAGTACCTTAATTTTCCTTTGTGGATCTGGGGAAACCTTTTGGCAAAGTGCCAACAGATGTCGTCTGGTGGTTTTGTGTAAACTAGGGGCAAACAAGTGGTTGGTGAAGGTTATTCCAGCAATGTATAGAAACGCTCAAAGTCGTGCACATTTAGCAATAGCTTTAATGTTAAAATATGAGTACACCATAGGTCTGTACCAAGTCTGTTGATTTTCATTTGTGTCTTAGAAGTGTTGTCCAGGGAGTTTTGTACAGGCTGTCCGGAAAAGATGCTGTATGTTGATGATTTAGTACTTACCTGTGAAACAATTGACTTGAAGAAATGTTATGGAAGATAAAGGTTTGAGAGTGAATGTTACCAAGACCAAAGTGATGATAAGTGCTCATAGTGTTGGAAAGCTCCCAGAAAGAGGAAACTTCTTCTGATCAGTTTTGAGAAAGGGAGTTGGGAACAACTCGTTTTTTGTGATATTTGTAATTGCATTGGGTATGCCAGAAGTGCAGTGGAATTACAGGTAGGTTGAGAGATGATAACCAGTTTGTGTGCAA
This sequence comes from Sepiola atlantica, assembly GCA_963556195.1. Taxonomy (NCBI): domain Eukaryota; kingdom Metazoa; phylum Mollusca; class Cephalopoda; order Sepiida; family Sepiolidae; genus Sepiola; species Sepiola atlantica. The sequence continues at coordinate 140,772,439 of OY744522.1, forward strand.
GAAGTGTAAGACAATGGAGACGGATGAGAATTCAGACGTGGAGAAAGTATATTTGGATGGTGAAGCTATTGAAAAGTTTTGTTACCTTGGTGATGCCATTGGAGCACAGGGAGGAGCAGGTGCTACTGTGATTGCAAGAATTAAGAGTGGATGAACTAAGTTCAGGGAACTTCTGCCATTACTAACCAGCAGAGAGCGCTACCACTGTCGATAAAGGAATTGTCTATCAGGCATATGTATGCAGTGTGATGATGTATGCAAGTGAAACCTGGCCAGTGAGGGTTGAGGATATGCGTTGCATGGAAAGAAATGATATGAAAATGATACAATGGATGGGTAATGTGAGTCTTGAAGGCAGGCTTATATCTGATGACCTCAGAGAAAGATATAATCTGGACAGTATGGGAAAATGTTTGCAGAACAGAAGACTTTGATGGTATGGCCACGTTAAAAGAATGGATGAGAATTCTTGGGTTAGTAGATGGAGAACAGTTGAGGAAGACCAAGGAAAACATGGGAGGAAGTGATAAGGATGGATTTGAGAGAAAGGGGGATAAATAAAGACCTGGCCAGAGATGGGTTAGTTTGGAAGCCAATTTCTAAAAGCTGTCTAACAGATGCCTGCATGTAAAATGGATGTTAAACCGAAGATGATGATGATCTTCAGTGTACAGGTGTTTATCATGTTCTTGTTTTATATATAAGACAAAAACTCGTTTGTCTGTCCACAAACTACTTTTAGGTTATGGGATCTACAAACATGAAATTTTGTAGGAATGTACCTATGCAAATTGTCTCAAAAAGCAGTGGGGGGGGGGGGCATATTTATCTTTTTTCATTAGAGATGGCCTAAAGAAATTACAACACTCACATAAAAATATTTTACCTCTGATTTTCATATTTAAAATCATAGAATGTACACCAGGGGTTACCAACATTATCTGTGGACACCTTTGTGGACCAAAGTGTTGAATGAAAAGAGTGGTTAACAACAACAGTATTTGTGTGGTTTATGAGAGAATGTCTTGTTACATATAATTTGGTTACGCACTAAGTGCTCGGGGAGAATTTGGATTATCTGGACTTCCATTATCATCTTGGTTGTTATATTCATAAGATTTCGGCTGATGTAACTTCTAACCTTCAAGTGCATTTTTTCGAACTTGGGAATTCATACAAAATTTCGAACTGAACTTTTTACCATAGGGTTAGATTGTTTTCATTCCATCAGCATTGACTGGGTAAAAGTGTAAATTTATGTTATTCTTAGTTATTAAGAAGCACCACATATTTTAGATTGACGAATATAATAGGAGTTGTCTACCTTATGTACAAACAAATAAAAATTAAAAACTAAAATTACTTCACTGTATCCACTGTGTCAACACCGGGTAGGGACTGCTAGTTAATTATAATATTAATGTGACAATGTCGGTTATTGAAGTGATGTTGTGAGACATAGGACGAATATATGAAAATATATTTGAATGAAAAATCTTCGGTATAGATCAATAATAATATTTATTAATATATTTACAACTGAAAGAAGAATTTACTTTTATTATGAGGACATTAATTTACTTTTTACTTTAATTGAGGCTGCTGTGCGACTAAGTCCATTGAAATCTGCTCTCTCTGAAATGAATGCAAGGGGCGTGACTCTTCTCAAAATATCTTTGAGGCAAAAGCGATTTACTTCCCTTTATTTTACAAAAATATTTTCCATGTTTATTTATAGATGAATCTTTTTTCATCTCACAAATATAAAACAAAAAGATAGATCTCTCTAAAAAACGGAAGAAACTTTTTCAGATTAACTTCTCACCCGTCGTATACAGATTATTACTTTAGCTACAAATAAAAAAGGCGTTCGGAAAATGCATACCTTTCGGTGGATCTCGTATTTTCTCTTCCTCAACATCGCTCATAATTGGACCATCACCTTCTGAAAAGAAACCAAAGGACAAATTTTTAAATATTTTTTAGTAAACAAAAAAAAGGAAAATCACTTTATATTGAAATCAGTTTGTATTCAAACACTTCTTCCATAATTCTGCGACTTGTTAAAAGTCTCAAGAAAACAGCAACATTTAAATTTAAAAAATGTGTCAAGATAGTCTTGCATTTTCAATAATATAGATTTAAACATTATATCTATGTCTATACATGACAAAAGTAAATAGACACCCCACAAAAAATAATTTATACATGTTTAAGGGTTGAAACATTGTCAATTTCATCCCGTAAACCGTTTGTTTCATTTAATCCAGTTAAGACTCAGCTTGTGTCTTTCAATCGTAGGCGTGTCCCTTTTCTTCCTGAGATTCTCATGGATGGCCCTGCTGTTAAGGAGAAATCGGCCCTTTACACTTCTTGGTCTTTCTCTCTCATCAAATCTTTCTTGGAGTTCATACATTAGATCCATTGCTCTTTTTGCTTCTCGTAAAGTCGGTTCTCTCTATCGCTCCAAACACTTTCTCAGACTTGAGGCTATTCTCTATCTCTACAAATTTATAATCAGACCATGTATGGAGTAGTTATCATATTTGGGCTGGTGAATCGCTGTCCCATTTGAGCGGTCTTGACAAGGTGAAGAAACGTGTCTGTAATTTGATTGGCCCCCACCCTTTCTTCTTTTCACAGACATGATGTTGCTAGTCTCAGTCTTTTCTATAAATACTATTATGGCATGTGTTCTTCAGAATTATGTGATCTATTCCCCGCTTCTTTTGGACGTCTTACGAAATGCTTAAAAGTAAATTGCAGTAAGACATTCTAATTTGTTCTTTTAATCTCTTAAATTTATAAAAAAACAAGCAGGACCCGTGTCCCGGCTATATTAGTTCAAGAAATTCCGGACATCAACGTTGACTCTTGAATTATGGGGGAGATTTAATTGGCAATCCAAGCTTAAGGTTACTGTTGGGATTAATGAAATGCTTTTTTTCGCTTAAAAAAGACATGGGACCGTTAAAAGTCAATTTCCCTGAAGTAAAAAAAAATTTTTTTTTAAATCGATAAGAAAATTAATTAATTTATTTGTTTGTCTTTTTCTTTCTGGTTGTCAGACACGAAGGCAGACCCCACAATGTAAATGTAAAACCGCTTTTTCAGGTGTGGGAGAGAGAAGCACCTGAACTTATGGTGGATGCTTAATTGACAATGGCACCAAGACTAAAAATAATATAAAAGACAAAGTACCCAGCATGACTAAAAACAGCAAAAACGAGATGCGACGTAAAGACATGATTGATTCTATAAAAGGACTGTTATGATAAATAAAAGAAAAAAATGATATATGAAAATTGTAAGATGGTTCTGTGTTGTTTTTTTTGTAATGGTACGTAACTTTACCTTCCTGTATTCAATCATTCTAAAAATATGCTTGGAAAGGAAAAAGTACTTAAAGTAAGCGATCTGTATTTAGATTTAAAATCTAGTGTAGTATATATAGACAATAGTAAGAAGGAAAATAAGAAATAATTGCTTTGATTTATCGATTTAGAAAGCTCCCCGGTAATTCTTGGGGCAGTAGGAGTAAATATTAGCATGAGAGTGAAAATGGCTGCCACCTCTTCTGAAAAAGACCTAGTTTGGAGAAGCGGCTTACCCAGAAAAAACGTAAGAAATTTTGAAAGAAAATGAAAGAAACGAATATTTTATGAAAACGAGCATCAGAAATTGGCATAAGTGGCTGGCGGAACAGATTAGCATATAAAGCTTTTGATTCTAAAGCCATAATAGCCAATGAAATAGGGGAAAATCGACTTTACTTTATTATATAGATAAGCGGCTAAGAACCGGAGTTTAAGTGCAGGATATGCTGTTGGTATTTGTGTTTTTTTTCCTACCAAAATATTATTATTTTTAAATGTAAATCGATTGGACGGTTTATGGAAAGTTTAAATTTAAATCGTAATAAGATGTTCTAATTTGTTTTTTTGATATGAGGTATAGCAAATAAATGTAAAGACAGAAAAGAAACCGAAATGCATCCACATGGATTTAATTTAAGTAAATTAAATTAATTATTCTGTCTAAGGTGGATTTAATTTCTTGATGAAATATGAATATGTATTTGAAAATAAATTATTTCAAAATGCGATTTTTAAAATGTTATGGTTTATTTCAATAAATAATGTGGAATTCACATCATTGTTCGATTTGATTCGAAAAAGATAAATAATAAAAAAAATGTGATCCCTGGTTGGATTCGAACCAGCAACCTTTTGATCAAAAGCCGAATTTGTTACCACTGTAAAAGCAAACTGTGGAGTCCTTATTAATGTATATGTATGCTAGTTTTGATTACTGTAACCAAAAAAGGAAGTAATAGTTTGTGGATGTGAATACACTAATTATACAGTCTTCATTACAACATTATAAAAGTTTCTGTAATTTGATGGTCAACCGCTTAATTCCATTGAAATACAGTACATTATTAAATAAAATTAATGAAATATATGTAATGTGTGTTGTAAGAGAAGCTGATGCCATGAAAGCAAATGATTATGGAATAACAAAATGACAGAATGAATATTCAAGATAAATCAATGTGTCGTAAAAGAAATCGACACCATGTTGATAGTAAAGCGACCGATTATGGAAAAACGAAATGACGATTAGAGATAAGTTATTGACTCATAAAGGCGGCATAGTTATTGTGTCTTAAGGTGAATTGCTCAATCCCACTGAAATACAGTATAGTATAAAATATATGTAATATGTGTTAGGAAATGTGAAAGAATATTACCATATTGTTACTACCTGTATCGCTTGCAGGCGGTGTTGCAAAAATTATGTAAATAAAGTATTCCAGTGTAATTGGTGGCGGTGGTAGTACATCTTAATTAGAAGCTGAAAACTATGACAATTTTTTTCTTAAACTGACCCCCCCCCCCCAAAAAAAAAAAAACAACTAAAGTATTAATTCAGACCAAATATTAAAATCGGTTAATTGGATCGAAACTGAAAATGTTTGTTTTTTTCATGACACAGATCAATTTATTGGGAAAATAAATAACAAAACATATTTGTTTATGAAGCTATTCCGGTCAGTGAAGTAGGAGAAAATCTCACTTTAATTTATATGTATGAAGATATATCAGCATTTAAGTAGGACATGGCCAAAGAAGCATTAGAATTGTCAGTTTCCGAGGAGCCATTATTATAAGTCAATGTGAAGATGGACTTATTTAGCGTCACATCACTATAAATCTTGGAATTCCACTTTCCACTGTTAACTTAATGACTGTCCAATCCATCAGAGAGGGAAAACAGTCAATATCATCTTGCCATGGTCGATCAGGACCCTGTAACAGCAGTCTTCATTATTAATGATGATAAGGGTGTTTATTTACTTGTCATATATTTTATATATATCATCTTGAGGAAGTTTTGGAATAAAGACGAAACAGCAATGAACATAAATTTCGGTTTTCCTTTTTTTATATATATTTCCAGTTCATAAAAATTGGATAAACAATCCTGTGAATCCTTCAGTATTTATATATAGTGCTCAATAACAAGTGGAGCTGTATACTTATTTAATATAAATTTTAATTCATACAAACATCTTTGGTGACATAAGTGCATACATGTTTCAGCTACAGCCATAATAGGCTAAGATTCCTCAGGCCAAGTTCAAATGAAAATAGCCCCTAATCGCAATAACACATTACACCTCAATCACAATAGGTGATGTTTGGCGAGAACAAAAGTAAAAAAATCGATGATCTGCATAATTGCAAACTGTCCCATTACGGACACAAGTATATGTCAGCAGACGTGGGTGCAGGAACTATTAAACATAGAAACAACTGTAATATTATTAATCGTAGGAATACTAGTAACTAAAATATTTTGAATTGTTGTTATTTCATGCTTCTTCAGATGACTCACGCAACCAACCTTCGAGAGATGACTCGCGTAACTAACCTTCGAGAGAAGAGGACTCACATAACCAACCTTCGAGAGAAGATGACTCACGTAACCAACCTTCGAGAGAAGATGACTCACGTAACCAACCTTCGAGAGAAGATGACTCACGTAACCAACCTTCGAGAGAAGATGACTCACGTAACCAACCTTCGAGAGAAGATGACTCACGTAACCAACCTTCGAGAGAAGATGACTCACGTAACCAACCTTCGAGAGAAGATGGCCCTAGAGTTGCTCATGTTACAGACGATGTTTCTAAAAAGCCCTACAACTCTTCTTTTTTATGCCTTCTCCATTCAATCCTACTTGAAGCAATCTCTTCCAAGTTGCCCACATCAAATCTCATACGTCCATTTTTTGCAACAGTTTTATTTTACTGTTATCAACCTTTCAGGTGACCCACATCTTTATTTAATGAATTTACACATGAGTCCACCTTTTCTATCCTATTCTCCTCACATCTTTGCCAATTATTACATGTAGCAGGACAACCAACAGAGGATTACTTTTCGCAGTATAAAAAGCTTTCGTCGTCAACAAATACCCGATAAAAGGTCCATTCTTTGTTCAATAGATTTTTCTTGTTTTCTGGTGGAAAATAATCCTGCAGTTCCTTTACCATTTCTAAAACCGCACTGTGATTCTGGAACAACAATGTAAATTAAAAGTCCATAAAGACTGATTCTAGACAAAAATTTTCTCACAACAAAAAAAAAGATATTCCACAGTAGTTTCCATAGTCATCCTTGCTCTTTTTTCCTTGGTAAAGTATGACCATAAGGAATCTTTCCAGTCTTATGGGACGCATTCGTCATTCCAGACCTTTTTTGCAGCAGAATAGGTACACATTGCATTAACATTTCAATTCCACATTTCAAGAATTCGGCACTTAATCTGTCTATACCAAGTGATTTATCATTATTCAATTTCTGAACAGCATATCTTTTGTGAGTTTGGAGAGAATTAATTGACAAATAAAGATTTATTTCAAATATCATCAAAATCTTCTTCCCATTGAACAACAATGTCTTTTGGATCACAATGCAATTGTTTGCCATTTTTAAAGCGCAAGAGTACCATTGTCAAAAAAGAAAATCATAAACTTTGTTCTTAGAATCAGATGCTGATTGAATTGCATCTTCTTTTTTGATTCTCAACTTGTTTTGCAAAATTCAAAGTTCAAGTTGTAAAATTAAATTTAACTTTTTAAATAGTTTTTCATTCTTAACCAACTCATCTTCCAAAGATATACTTTATTCTTTTTCTCCAATAATGCTTGAACTTCTGTCTCGTTTTCATCGAACCAATCCTGATTCTTCCTCTTGGTGAACCCCAGAACATCATCACAAATGTCATACGCAGATTTTATAAAATATTTCCAATTGTTTTCACAATCGATTTTAACCATTTTTACAAGTTTTATTTGAACATTATCATCCTTCAGGAAAGCCACATTTAGCCGTTCTGGAATGGTCATGTTATTAGCTTTCACATATAGTTTTATTACAAACTTTCCATTAGCATAAACTAACCGGTGGCCATTCTGCACCACGCATAACACACGCATAACACAAGAAATGTTATATCATGTTCTATAATGTGAACATAATGAATTAAATGCTTTGATGCATCCAAGTTGTTTTAAATTTATTCTTTTGCTGAAACTTTGTATTTCCAATGAATAAATTCAGCTCTTCACACAATAATAATCCATTAGTTTTACATTTTCCAACCGCAGGTTTTTCAAAATCACCTAGAATGAACTTATCTGCTTGAGGAATATTTCGGAGAAAGATGGAAATATAGTTTCTCATCTTGAGAGAAGCACATAGTTGGAGCATGCACACTCACAAATTGGTTCTTTTTCAATGGAATTCTCGTTTATATAAGACGATCACTAACCCGCAAAAAAGTCCGCCGAGCTTTGAAACTAGAAGTTTTCACAGCAAAGGCTCTTCAGAAAATCTTGTTTCAGGTCATGCAATAATGTCCATGTAATGTTAAAGTTCCTTTGCCACAAATGATGATCTCCTTTCAAGATATGTTTCAGCGGCCTTGGATTCTAGAAGATTCTGAATATTCCAACAACCAATATTGCATTTTGTCAGTTTCACGATGATGCCTAGTCGAGACTGAGGTATCCTAAGACACCTGCCAAGCCAGATTCCTTCACAAGTTGTTACAGCATCCTTTTTGCCATTGATCAATACGGGATTATTAATTTTCATTGTTTGCCTTGTTCAGGTATACGGCCAGCATATGCCCTCAAATATAAAAACTTTAGCGTTATACTGTGATACCTGTGTCTGAAGCTTTTTTAAGGGAGGAAAAACCTTGTGCAGAACCACTCTAACTCTCTGAACAATGAATGCATTTTCCAAAAAGAAGAATTAGTTCACATCATTAGATTGAGGTGAAATCGCAGGTTTTAAATAGTAATTCTTCTCTTAGAGAGATGACTCCTAAACAAAGGGGTCTCTCTCACGCCCAGTTGTCTTGTAAAACACCTGAATACCAACCCAGGTATCTTTACATGTCGCATATCATACTTGTTACCAGATGGCTGTTAACCCTGCAATTCGTTCTTTGACACATTTTATTTTTAATCCTGTTGGATGTCTAGTCATCCTTCTCACCAAGTAAATTTTCAAGATGGTGTCTGAGATGTTTGATTACAAAGTTCTTAAAAAGCCCATTAGGGTAAGTTCATTTTCAACTGACTAGTTTGAGAGATCATAAAGTGCAGACTGAAAAGTTCGAGCGATCATAAAGTGCAGACTGAAAAGTTCGAGCGATCATAAAGTGCAGATTGACAAGTTCAAGAAATCATTAAGTGCAGATTGACAGAATCATGAGATCATCAAGTGCAAATTTACATACTTATCTTGACAAGCATTTATTTATTAAAATCAGACTTTTTTACATTTATTTTTCCTTATAAAAATCTCTAATAACCTAGAATCTCTAATTACTGTTTATAATCTTGTAGGTTTCTCCAGAATTCTAACCAAGTTTAATAAGAGAAAACCAGCAGTGAAAATGGCATATATGCAGACTGATATATGGAGAAAATTGTTCACAAAAAACTTATCCAAACATTTATGAGAAATTCAGGATACAAAAAAACTGAAATGCATTGTGGTGGATTAAATTGTATAATTATATTGTTTTTTTTAAAATAGGATTTTAAAAAAGTTATTTTTGATACTTTACACTATTGCATTTTTTATTTAAATAAATAAGCGATTAATAGTAAATAATAATAATGTGTAAATCATGTGAAGGCGAGAAACGCACATACACAGACACACAAGAAGTGGTCGCACAATTTTATTAATTTAATTTTGCAAGATGCTAGAAAACTGATTTAAAAGTACTTTTAAAAACTGGTTGAACATTTTTTTTTTTTTTAATTGTAAAATTTAGTTATTTTTTGTTTTGTTTCTTTTGCTGACGAGCTGTTAGTAAAGTTTAAATTTTTCTTTGAATTATTTGCATACGTAATAATAAAAATGACACCAGGCAGCCAAGGACTGCCCTACTTCCATAGATAAATATGTACCGCAGCACAATGACGGATCCATGATCAGATGGATCTGCAATGTGAAATCTGACCGAACCCAACACATTATGTCAGAGGATTTACTGAAAGCACTACATTTACCTAGTATAGATACAGTCATGTGGAGAATTCATCTTTCTGGATGTACCGTTGCTGAAGCATTAATGTCTTGGCTGGCCGGCTAAGGAAAACTTGGAAGCAAGTTATTGGACAAGACAGTATAAAGTAGAGCTTGGAGAGTTAACTCGCTGGAGCGTGAGTTTGCAAAATATCGAAAAATGTCTTACTTACTCTTGGACAAGGAAAAAGTGACATTAAATGAAGAGAGAAAGACTTCCGGTATCCAATAAACATTTGGCAGAAACGGTTTGTTATTTCGATTAAAGGTCACAAATAATGGCTAATAACATATCCAAGGCAATGACCTCCACTATGTAGTTGAATGGGGACGTAAATGGATGGTAACATTTAATTCTACTAAGACAAAACTTCTTTCCTGTAACAATTATAAGAAACCTTCTCAACCACCAATTGCCATGGCTAATAACACTCTGCGTGAGAGTTCATCATTCAGACTCCTCGGCCTGACATTCACCAGCAACATGAATTAGAACAAATACATAGAAGATATTGCCAAGAGTGCTGCAAAGGTGTTCCCTCTACCGCGCTTGAAAACTACTCACACTTGCCAGTATCCTATAGCTCTACAAAGCCACCATTCGCCCATGCATGGAGTATTGTTGCCACATCTGGGCTGGTGCATCTACCACTAGTCTCTCTATTATACAGGGTCCAAAAAAGAGGTTTTAATCTAATAGGTCCCGCACTGTCAATCAAGCTCCAACCCCTGTCCCATCGCCACAATGTTGCATCTCAGTGCTTGTTTTACAAGTACTTTAATGGAATGTGCTCTGAATAACTCGTGGCACTTACGTCCTCGCGACGTAAATACACCTGACTAACCTGACAAGCAGCAAAATCTCACCCCTTCACTGTAGAGGTCCCCCAGATGCTGGAAAGCTTTCTACTCTAATAGTTTTTTTTCTCTCAAACAGCTAGACTTTGGAATTCCCTCCCTGTTTCCTGCTTCCCTAACTGTACTAACATGCAAAAATTTTAATGTAATGCAAACAGACATCCCGCTGTTCAACTCTCTACTTAAAGTGTCCCTGTAGGCATGGTCCCTAATAGTAGCCCCTTACGTCCAAGTGGCAATATGCCTTGTTTGGGGTGAACAAGAGTTTAAAAAAATAATAATAAAAAATAAGATAAGTGATAGATTACATGAGGCCTTAGCAGAGGCAACCTCATTTGAGGAATCCTTGCAAATAAAAGCATTTTTAAATTTTGGAGGGGAGACCCTAGGAGAACTCTGATCAACCATGAAGGGAGAGACAGGCAATTCACTTCCCTTAATAAACACTCGATGGCTTCACCGAATTTCAGTAACAGAAAAGGCAATGGAGGTTTTCTTCTTTCACATAGTTGAATCAGTTTTTCTCCTCACTAGGGAAATTGATGATGGGTAATTTAGCGATGAGGTGGACTTGGGTTGAAAGATTACTGAAATCACAATTGACGGAAGCTCTCAGCTCAACAAAAAGTGATGATGTTCTGGACAAAAATTCACCCATGTCAGAGTTGGACCTCTAACATTTAGGAAAGTAGTCAATGATCTTCTAGATAAGATCATTGATCAATTATTCTATGTCCAGATGTTCAGTTTTAAGAATTTTGAGAATAATTTGGAAGTCCTCTTGACCGCACTAAAATGGTTGATCAATATCAAAGTCGGTCAGATATGGCACACTTTCGGAAATTCAGCTTATTGACCATGCTAGCCGCACGGCTCTCAAAGCAAGATAAGTTGCAGATGTAGTCACTGTTCATCTCCAAACTGACGAAGGTGTGTCCGATTATCTGTACTTGTAGAAGTTTTACACTAAAGGGGGACATAACTCTGCCAAATGGAAATTCAGGAGAAAATGGAGAAGTAGTCTGATTCCGGGAAATGCCAGAGTCAATTGGAAAAAGGGCTCAAAAGTCAAGTTTTTCCAGTTCCTTATACATTGCCAACCAATTAATTCTCACCTTCTTCCTTTCACCGTCACACCATGCATAATGTATTCCTGTATTTATCTTTGAAATACAGAAGATACACGAGAGATAACATCCTCTCCATGTGATAGCTTCAGCCCTCGTCTAATCTTCATCTTCAAGAGACAGATTTGCATGAGAAGGTCATCTTGGCCAACAGCCATATCACTGCAGTGCAGGGACAACAAAAACAAATAACAGAAAAGGTAAACACAACACAAAAGCAGATGTTTCCACAAAAAATTGAAAATTACGTTCGAATAAAGGAGGTGGGAAGAGCGGAAGTTGGTTCGATCAAATCAAGTTAACAAATAATTTCTATTTAACCTATAGATCGGGCCTTGACTGGTACTACCACTCCAGGCCAGAGTGAAACTGTGAATAGTAATAACTAAGGAGTAACTCGAAACTTCCCAAAGCTACTAAATTGAGATTTTGTCACTGGATGCAGTTTTGTGTCACACTCAAGACGTTACGATTTTAAACATTTATTTATTTATTCTTATTTTTCTTATGTGTTAACCCTTAGCTATGGCGGGGTCTGCAATGATGGATTTTTGTCTCTACTTAAGACAATCAATCACAGGCTTGGTCTGGATGATGGCCAGTTTTACAGAGATCTTTGTGCAGGGTGTGTGCCTATCTCATCATCGGCCTTCCATCTCAGTCACTTTCAAAATTTTATTTATTTTTAATCGAGCGCATTAACAGATGCCGTTGTTATCATCACTTATTTAAATGTACATTTTATATTATATCCTCATTGTTACTGCTGGTTTAGTACTATTAAACTGTGCTAATGTTTAGGAGAGATTGAGAAAAATTATAAACTATCTGAGCCATGTGTAACTATAAAAGTCTGATTTTTTTTTTTCAGAAAGAGATGTAAATTCCCGTATAATCATAAGAAAGTAAACAAAGATGAAAAAGATCTGAAGAGAAAAAGGTAGAATCAAAACAATTTACCTGACGCTGTTGATGTAGAATACATGTCTTCTTCATCTTCAGTATCTGGTTCATCTTTTACAGAACACTCAATACTCATTAAACTAGGGTCCATTTTCAAAAGACGTAATTTCTCCCGTAATGAAATTTTGTTCTGGGCTAATTTTTGTACTTCCACCTCTTGTTCTTTTTCTTTACGTCTTAACGTCTGTGAAAATGAGAATTTTAATAATAGATAAGAAAAAAGATTTATATATATATATATATATATATATATATATATATATATATATATATATATATATATATATATCTCAGTGGTAATTCTGGGTCATCAATGTTTGTCAGGCTTGTTGCAATTTGTAACAAAATATACTATAACTTTTTGATATCTTAATATTGTTAGTATTCTTTTTAAAATTAAACATTTCTTTTAAAAAAGACTTCCAGTAGCGTATGAACAAGAGAACAAGTCTGATATATTTGTCTATTTATTGACCCCTTTCCTTAACTCTTGCCATCTGGGATTGGGTGAGTTTGACTCTTTGATTTTGTCGACATTTTAAAGAGTACCCACGCAACATGTACAAAATTTAATTGGCCTTTTTTTTTAACTGATACATTTTGCTAAAAAATCTTATACTGTACAGAATAAGGTGCAAGTCCATAACTCTGCCGACATGAAAAATTAAGAAATATCTTTATGATGTGATGTACGTACCCGTGACAGAAAGCATATATCGTACAAAAAAAAAATCACGTAAATTGATCAAGCATTTTTTTAACAAAAGAAAATCAAATTTTATGACTAAAAGACAAGCATCATCTATCGACGCCATGTTTGAAAACTAAGGGAGATAACTCCAAAAATTCCAACTTTTGCGAACTCTTCAGAAATAATTTACAATCAGCTTTTGTACATAATAACAGTTCCTACGAATTCCCATTAAATCAAAGCTTTTTCTTCATTTTTTTTTTTTTGGCGGCAGAGTTATGGTCTTGCACCCAGAATTATTTGTAAAATGGACATTTGAAAACAATATGTTGTAATAAAAAATATATTCTTTGAAAAACAGGACATAAAAGTTATTTTAAATTTTAAAAAGATTATTTATAAAATTAAAGCAATGAATACATTGCATATTAAGTGTGGATCCTGTTTGATCAGGTCTTAATTTAAATAGTTCGATAACAATTTTATTGTTAGTTTTTTTCCTTTCTTTGTATTTTCTTCCTTCTTTAACTAAACAAAGCAAAGATTTACCCAAGCCTTTTCTTTCATATTATATTATGAATGATATAAATAAAATGTATTTCTGTGAATATTTTGAAGCACAAAATTAAGACAATTACGTTTGGATCCAACTGAAGCCAAGGGTGAAAATAACATTTTACAAAATATGTTGTTGCTTGAAATAGATATACTTGACTGTTGATACACTCAGGCTGAGCCTGACAAGCCCGATGACTGGAGTAACCACTGATATTCATTTATATTTACCACATATACAACCTGCGGCCTGAAAACCAAAATGCAAAATAAAACTGGTGAAAAATGCAGTGGACCCCAATAGCATTTGAACCTGCACCAAAAATAGGCAGAATTCACTAAAGAATATCTTTTAAACAATGCATTTATCCAGTAGGCCATGTGTCCAGTATAGCACTTACCACAGTGGATAAACATGATGGTTAAGAGATATTTTAAGAAGGAATTCTATCTAAAGGTGATGATTTTGATACTTGATGAAAGAACTTAAGAAAAATTAACTGATATGAGAAATCTAAAGGAAATAGAATGTAGAGAGTTGGTTGAATAATGAGTTAAGTAAAAATTCCCCGTTACAGACTATGACAAAACTTGAAGGAAAATAAGTCTTGTTTTAAAATTAAGGGTTATAAACTGAAATATATGTAAATAAAGGTGCGGTATGGCTGGTGGTCGTGTGCATCGCTGTCATAGTATACAATTGATGCCTGGGATTGTTGTTGTTTGTCCTGTCTTAAATCAATAAGAGTCTGATTTCTGTACAGGCCATGATGATGCTGGAAAAGAAAGACTTATCCAAAATGAATGGACAACGTTGTGTTATCAAAAATCAACAACTTATTATTTGTGTTGATATTTCTTGGGTTAATCCAAAGAATTTCTATTTTGTAACATTGAAAAGATAAAAGTCCAAAATGTAGAACAACAGAATTCACCAGCCTTGAGTTAAAAATTAATCTTGCCATCTTGGCAGTATTTTACAAACTCTAACCGAGAACTCAACTTGTATGTCCAGCCCAGAGGTTAGGACCTCACTGTCATGATGGATAGCTAGATTCTCGCCTTCTCTAAAGTCCAGTGACATTTCAGCTGACATAAGGGGAGAGTAAAGGGTGTAACCTCAGCATTAGACTGTATTTTAGACATAAAAATATATCTCAGAAGAGGAGGTCGATCCGCAATTGACATTACTTTTTCTAAAAGAATCTGGTCTCCTATTTCAAGTGGCATCTGTTTTCTGGGTGATATTTTTCAAAAGAACTTCAAAAGCCGGAAGTGGGGGGTGGGGTATATCCGTGAATACAAATCCAGCACTAAAATATGCATATGAGAACAACCTCAGATAAATTATTTTACAAAGGGAGGATGAACATTTTTTCACGAGTTAGGTCTTGTTCTTTTTGTCAGCAACATTTGGCTTATTCTAAGCAGCCTCAGGACATGAAATACATATTTTAAATTAGAGTTACTTCAAAAATTTAAAGGATCACATCTAAATTGGCAGTCCTGGTTATTACATAATAGACTTTGTCAGCTGTATGACTGTGTTATTGTTGAGAGACTCTCTATATATAAATATATTCATTTAACATCACTTTTACCTTGTCCAGGGGGTCAGACGTTTTTTGATATTTCGCAAGCTCATGCTTTTGCATTGCAGTGTCTGACTTGAAACAATTTGTTTAAGTAAATAAAAAGATTATTACATATCATTGACAGTCTTGATAATGCAAATCTCTAGATTAATAAAGTAATGATATCGAATCTCGAGTCTGTATGTGTAAAGTATTAAAACGAATTTAATTACAAAATTAAATTGACTAGAATGTATTTCAACTTATTTATAAAGACGTCAGCCATTTTAATCTTTTGTTAATGGTTTTTAAAAAATGAATTACTTTATGACCTTTCAAAGTTTTAAAGAAATTCTTTTAGAATAGAATTGGCTTTAAAATTCTTAGCAAATACTCATGCATTAAAAGATCGAAAGTTTCAGTAGCTATTTACATCCCATCTTCTATTATATAAAGCGCAGTTGTCTGTGTGTATGTCCTGCTAAAACTAAAGAATAACAAAATAAACATCCATTGCCCTTGATCAGCATTGCCCCGGTGAATAATATCTAAAATCTAGAAAAAATTATTCATTCTTTGACTCTTATCTGGCACAGATTTGGTCAGGGGGGCGTTTGTTTTCCAGCCACTAACTAAAGGGAAGTAACTGATTTTTTTTCTGCACAGAGTTAATTCCCTTATGCCGACTCATTCCTTATGTTGTCTGTGTGTGCCCAGAGAGAGGAATTGGCTGGGGGAGAAGAAAGAGGAGGACTGGGGAAAGAGAGAAAGCCAAAGAAAAGATAGAAGTTTTAATAGAAATATGTTACACTTCTGCCCCGGGCAACGCTGGGTAGCCTTGCTAGTCATTTTATAAATAGAGATTAAAACAACATTAACTTAACAAAATTAGTTATAGGTTTATAACAATTTGGTGCAATTAATAATTACCAAATGATACTGTAATAATTCAATATAACTTAAAATCTTATTAAAATAACAACCGACATAGTAAAATAAATAAATAAAAAGACTCCTAGATGACGCCTGGTAGGTAAAACTAGTTTAAAATAAAATAACTCAGATGTTAATGATCATTAATAAAGATGTTTCCCAATATTTTGAGAAAAATATCTTTATCCAAGGAGAATGAAGAATTGTTATCGGTACCTATTTTTGTTTGCTTTTCTCTTTTTTTCCTTTCGCATAGTTCCAGTCTGATCACAAAATGTTAATTCTGCGTTTGAGAAAGTTGAGTTTTTATCCGTTTCTCTGGTTGTGTAACAATTCTTTAAACTTCATACATGGCTCAGATTGATTGAATTGAAATATTGGAAAAAAAAAAACAAATATATTAAAAAACCACAAAACAAACACCCACAAAGTTGATATATTCTTGATTGGCGTTGCTCTGGATGAATAATATCTAAAAAAATCTTTTTAAATTACTCATTTTTTTAGGTTTACTGGGCCAGGTTTTGTCAAGGGGGGGGTCTGTTTTTCTGCCAATTTCAGTGTTCTTACGTACTAATTTGGAAAGAAAATGCTGACTCATTCCTCAAGGAATCTATATAAAGGAGAGTTGTCTGGGTGTATATCCAGAGAGAGAGGAATGGGCCGGGCATAGGAGAAAGAGAGGGTTGGGGAGAGGGAGGGGGGGAATAAAGATAGAGAGACGGATAGAGAGGAGTGGGGAGATAAAAGTTTTAATAAAAATATGTTACACTTTTTCCCAGGGCAATGCCGGGTAGCTCTGCTAGTATAAAATAAATTAAGATTTCTCCCTATGTCATTGATCAGAATAGCTTTCCTAACAAAAAGATAGATAAGACAATCCGTTTCATCAGACTACTACCAGGTTTCCTTTACTAACATTAGGGTCTGCGTTCCAACCTTACAGAGGTTGAAATCCATTTACATGAGACCAAACCCGACTTGTGTTCCTATGTGAAACTGGGATTGGTCCATCAATTTATGTTGATGACTTCAACAAGATTCAAGGTTAGTCTAACATGACCTCTAAACACTACTTTCAAG
Source organism: Sepiola atlantica (assembly GCA_963556195.1). Lineage (NCBI taxonomy): Eukaryota > Metazoa > Mollusca > Cephalopoda > Sepiida > Sepiolidae > Sepiola > Sepiola atlantica. The sequence goes on from OY744522.1 coordinate 140,789,843, forward strand.
ATTACCATGGACTTGGAATTTGTGCTTACATCAGGGACGGTTTTCCATGTCAATTGAAGACCCTGATTTGCCCTTTATGTGTTTCCGTGTTGCCCTTGTTCATCTTTTCCCTTTATTGTCCCCACAACGATGGAGTTATTGTCATTGAGCGTTTCTCTGAAAAAATTGAGAAGATCCTGTCTGTGGTGAGTTTAATATTCACAATATAGAACGGCTAGTCTATTCCAACAAGATTAATGATGAAGGAAGGTTTTTTCCTTTACTAATGAGTTGTCGCAAACTCAATCGGATACCCGATGCTGATGGACATTTCGCAAGTCTTCTTGATCTTTTCTTAACAACTTGCCTTGAACAGTGCACATTAACTGTTCTATTTCCTCTGAGGTCATCTGATCACTAAGTTGTCTGCATTAAGATCAAATCTAAGATCAGGGGGACCTCTGATGTCTCTTTCCATCTCAGAGTGTATCAATACTCAAGGGCTTATTTGGATAGCTTTAGTTCATAAGTCTATAAATGAAGTACTATGATGGATGATGATTAATCAGCCATCATATTTTCTAGTTATAACAGATAAATGATGAATCTTGCGCAGTTTATGCTACTGAAAGAATTATCACGTCAGATAGAATATGTAACCGATGAAATTGATTGGAATTTAATTTTTTTTTAAATCTAAATAACACAGACTGAAAGTTTATGTATTTCATTGGCTAGTCAAAATCAAATATCAATTTGTAAAATTGCTATTTAGGTCTAACTTGGAAAATTCGATTGACTCAATTATATATATATACTAGCAAATATATGCTCCCTCCGGTCACATATTTTTGCTAGGCTGAAAGGATGTCATGATGAACGAACTACATACACTGACCCTCAAAGGAGGAGGTAATGCCTGATAGTATAGTACCATTACAATAGAACATATACTACAATACCCCCTCCAAAATAGAGGAGGTATAACCTGGGAAGATCTTCCCTATAAAATGAGAAGGAACAACAAAAAAGATACTACACTACCCCCCTTAAACAAAAAAAGGAGAAGATGGTCTCATGACAACAGAACAGATACATTAACCCTCTTTCGAAGGAGGATGTAATACCTGGGAGAATTACCCCCACCCCCTTAAATAAGAAGTAGGTAATTTCTGGGAGGGCTGTCTTATGACAACAGAACCGATACTACACTGGCAAACTCATTAAAAGATAATACAACAATAGATTAAATCAGTTTTTTAAATTCAGTTAAAAATGTCTTGTCATAAAAACATTTTATCATAGCTCCTTGGTCTTTTGGCTAAAATCAAAGTGTAGTATCTGTTCTCAGCATCCCAGTGATATCAGACGTTAATTTAAAAAAAAATAATAATATGGTGTCGTTAACCGGAGTGAGGAAGGGGAAGAGGGAGAGAGGAGAAGGGAGCAGATACATTAGCCAATCAGAGAGAGATATTGACAACCAACCAGTTGCAAGCTAGCCACGCTCTTCCTCCATTTTTCTTTCTCGCTTCTGCTGAGTTGGTAAAAATTCTTGCGAACAATGGTAATAGTTTTTCTTAAGTTATACATTTGTTTTGATTAAATCATTTTAATTAATTGCTATTAATATTGACGAAAATATTGCACATATGTAGATTAGACAGTACAATAAAATTAGAAATAAATAATATCAACTATTAATTACGAAGTGCTTAAAAATAGATATGCTAATTAGACTATCCAATAACTTTCCTTCGATCAGTCATTTCTACTATAGAGTATTTCAAATTTTTATGTTGTATTTTGATTGTAATATAAGAGTTATAAATGAAAAAAAAAACTTTCGCATTTCTTCATTTAGACATATATATAGAGATAGATAGAGAAAGAAAAAGCAAAGAAGGGAAAAAAAAGAAAGAAAAAAGAAAGAAAAAAGAAAGAAAAAAAAACAGGTGTAGTTTACGTATTAAACAGCATTAAGATTTTATACATGGGTCAATCAGTTAGTGTGCCACACTTAGAGGCAGAGGTTGTAAGTTCAAACCTCACCTGAGGCATAAGTATTTTTACTCTGATTTTGTCTCAAAATTAACTTAAGACATTTATAATTACAATATGAAGCAGATTGTTTAGTTTTACTTTTTTTATTCTGCAATCTATGTAATTTATGTAAATTTGAACCCTGGGTAATATTGGGTAGCCCTGCTAGTAATATATAAATTTCTATGCTACACGCAATGTTTCAAGTGAACATAAACATTTCCTTCACTATACAGCGAGCCAGACCAGGTTCGTAGTTTAAATTGTTATGACGAAAGAAACAAGCATAAATTGAACTTTTCTAAATTCTGAATTAACATCTAACAGATCCGGATGAAAAAACAAAGAAACGGAAAAAGAGTTCCAATAACAATTCTTAAATAATTTTTGAAGAAATATATTAATAACCATTACCAAAAAATATGTTAATAACCATTCAATGAGATGTTTTATTTTAAATTTGCATTGTAAAGGCTTTTAATAATATAATTTCTATGTTATGCACAATACTTCAATTGAACATTCACACTGTCTAAAAACAACGATAAATTTGTTGTTAAAATCTTACAGGTATGAACTTATATAGAGGTACGCTAGGTCCAATCGGCAATTGTTTCCATTTTTGCCAGGCATCATTGTTTCTACTTAAGCTGTAGCAACTTGGTTTCAAGTAGATATGGCATCTGTGACCACATCATCATCAGCAGTGTGGTATGGTGGTTGTCATGCTGTACATGTGGTTGAGTGATCATCATCATTGTGGCATCAAATGAGGTCTGTGATCGTCTTTGTTGAGTGTGCCCTGTCCAGAATTGATAGGTGTTCAATTTCAGTATGCAGCCTTAGTAATGAGTCTAGCTAGCTGGTATAAAAGGGCTTTCATCCAAATGAAGGGTCAACGCTGTGTTATTAACAACTTTTATTATTTGTGTGGACATTTCTTGGCAAATTTCATAGAGTATATCAAAATATATATATATATATATATATATATATATCCCAGCTATTGGCACTTGCTTGTCTAGCCACACTGAAGAGCTATGATACAGTGAAACAGTCTATGGATGAAATATTAGTGTGTGTATATATATATATATATATATACACACACTAATAGGTGGGTGTGTGTGTATATATATTCACAATATCTTCAATTGATTTTAGAATATTTAAACTTGAGCCTTTTTTTTTACCTGGATGTTATGAAGTTTTCATCTGGCTATTATCGCTGAAGACGGGGATGCTCATATGATAGTTTTGATTTTGTTCAAGTATGCTGTGAATTTTGTTTAGAAACATGTGTAAGATTTTTTTGCTCTCAAACTGACATTAAATTATAGTATTATATAGCTGATCTGTCATTTTATTTATATATATACATATATGAGGATAAAATACACGATATATCATAAAATGAAATGTCGTGCAGACAGAATGCATGAAAAGACAAAACGGAAAAACAATTAAACACAGGAAGAAATAAAACTGGAATGAGAGATTGACCGGTTTCGTTCAGATCAACAAACGTTTTCAGAAAAAGTGAAGATTTGTTTTTCCTTTCTTTCATTTTATGCATATATATATATATATATGGAGTAGGGGCACCGACTGTCAGCTTGAAGGTTGAGTTTCAATCCCGGCTTGAGGCACTAACTGATCTAGCCACACTGAAGAGCTGTGATACAGCAAAACAATCTGTATGTGGATGACTATATAAAGCTCCCTTCCTGGGTAGAGCTTATTTTTCTAAGGATATCGCCAACTGCCATTAACTTTAAGGCATAGCTCATTGGGTAAAACTAATTCGAGCTCCTGGCACTTGACACTGTTTACATTGAGATATCACTTACATTCAGTCAGTGTCGTATGATAGCGCAGGGGTAGGGGCGCCGACTGTCATCTCGACGGTTGAGTTTCAATCCCGGCTTGAGGCACTAACTGGTCTAGCCGCACTGAAGAGCTGTGATACAGCGAAACAGTCTGTATGTAGATGACTCTATATATATATATATATATATATATATAAAATGGTTAACGCAATGGGATTTTATTGTGATGCCACTCCGGCGTCACTGAATTTAAATTGTCAACGTCTTTCCTGGAACAATGTGGAAAAACGTTCTCTGCAGGTTTTTTCTGCCATTTTTTTTTAATTCTCTTCTTTCTCCAGCTTTTTTGTTCATTTGTTTTTGACAACTTGAGGGTGATTTGACAAAGAATCAAAAACGTTTGTGAAACCTATGAGACATTTAATTTTTTTGATTTTAATACAAAAAAGACCATCAGAAAAATTGAAAAAATAAAAAAATTAAACAGACGAATTCTGTTATTTCTAACAATATTTGCATATACATATATACATACATACAAATTATTTATTTAAAACTATACGTTACATATTTCAGAGACATACCAGGGTTTCATTGACATGGATTTACCTTTTACTGTTTAGAAAACAATCACCGGTATTTTGTACGAATTTAACGGACGAAGATACTGGTGATAGTTGAACTCCATTATTCCAGTCTGTCTTCATTTTGTTGAGTCGCTGAGGATTTATGATAGATTGTAATGGCCTTTTCTAAACAGTAAAAAGTTTATTCCATGTCAATGAAACCATGGAACGTTTCTGAAATATGTAACGTACAGTTTTAAATAAATAATTTGTATTTTAGTTTTCACATTCACTCGATCGAGCACCTTATTGATTTCTTTTCAACATACCCCAACGCACTAACATATATATATATATATATATACTACATTAAAAATAATTGGTAAATCCCAGTTGGTTGGACTTCGGATACTTCCCTCAGAGTCTGATACAAGGCAAAACTGATTGAAGAGCTTAACGTAAAATGCAGAGAGATATTAATAAAGAACAATGGAAAAACTCAACAATCCATAAATGCTGTGATGATCAATTTCTTTTGACCATTCGTTACAGCATTTCAGACTTATTGCTTCCATCTCTGTGAAATGTCTGAAATCCAACTTTTAAAAATGATTAACAATTTGGGGAATGTACTGTTTCCCATTGGGCCATCCCACATCTTTAAAAAAAGGGGTTCAGACTCAATTCAGATGGCTATATTGAGTTACTGTCAACCGCTGGGTCGAAAGCGTGGCTGTGGGAAGGCTATACTTGTGGCAGCAGTATTCAGCTTCATGTCACACCTCTGGGAAAACCCAGAAGTGGTTGTTTGAGAACTACCACGACTTCACCAGTCTCAACATTTGCCACCTCCAAGTCAGCGGATTGTAAAACCATTGACTATTATGCGTGGAGTGCAGTTGAAAAAGACACCAACCATACCGCCTGCAACACCAAAGACAAGCTGATTGCCAGGATAAAAGCGGTATTCAAAACACTTTAAAGGCCGCATGCTCAGGTCTTGATGGAGGTTAGGGTTAGGGTTAAAATGAGTAGAATAGTAAGTCTCTAAACTGACAATAATATGTTTAAACTCGTTTTTAATAACGTTGTGCTGTTGTCGATAGCGATCCCGTTTTTCTTTTAAAGTGGCCCTTTCCACCCCCAAGACCATGTTTTCTCGTACGCAATTTTTTGGGTGATATTTTTTAAATAAATATTTCAAGTAATTTCCTTTTTACTCATCCATACTCAATTTTTTGTCTACCGTTTCTTCGGTTTGCTATATTTGTCAACTGTTTCAGTGAGAGTAATCAACCATTTCAACATTTGTTTTATGCTTTGCATGGTTTTGTTTTCTTTGTTTTCTCAATTCACCATACGGTTTCTTCGAGTGAGCATTGTTCGGAAAAAGATCCTATAAGAGATGCACTTTGAATTTTCAGAATACATCAATTATCAGCCAAGATAAGACATTTATTTTTATTCCTTTTCAAAAAGTTAAAATTTATCCTAAACATCCTGTATATGGGAATGACTGACTAAAACAAAATAACAATGCACACACATGTATACTGAAAGGCTTGAAGCATTAAGATCTACAGTTTTAGTCTTTATGTGAAAATGATTCGAAAATATAAGGGCACACACATTCTTTAGCTGTTACTATAAATGAAAGTAATTTAAAAACCTTTCATGAAGGAAGTTCTGAGATTTCTTTTGATTTAGAGGAGGGAATGTAAGATCAGATCTAGCATCTGTTATCATATTTGGGCTGGTGAATCTGTCCCATTTGAGGGTTCGTGATAAGGTGCAGAAACGTATCTGTAATTTCTTTCTTCTTCTCTGCACCCTCTCTCTCACAGACGTAATGTTGCTAGTTTCAAACTTTTCTATAAATATTATTATGGCATATATTCTTCAGAATTGTCGGATCTATTACCTGCTTCCTTTGTTCCAGCTCGTTCGACTAGTGGTCGCCACCAATTCACTGTTTTGATACCTCATTGTAATACAGCTTCCTACTGCAGTAGCTTCTTTCCAAGAACTGCAGGTTTATGGAACTCTCTTCCTGCTGACTATTTTCGTCCTACTTATAGCCTTGGTCTTTTCAAGACTAAGACCAATAGGCATTTCCTATCTTTGCAATAATCATCTTTCGTTTTTGTTAGCTCCTTACATCAAGTGGCTTCATACCTTGTCTGAAGCGATTTCCAGATAGTTATGTTATTTTCAATTTATTTCTGTGCCGGAGTCTCTCAATATTATTTCACCACGTTGGTTCAGTATGTTGCTTTTCTTCCTCTAAACATCGATGATATTTTTGATTAAAGTTATTAGGCGTTCTGACTACATAAAACAGACCAGGAAATTATAGGTATAATTTTTCTTTTCTTTCTTTGGTCCTCGGTGTAAGCGTTGTGTAATTTGAATATGTAAATTTTGAAGCCAAAACAACACATTTTTTAAAAACGTACATATTAAAATTACACAACACTTACACCGAGGACCTATTTCTAATATATATATATATATATATATATATATATATATTAGAAAGGGAGAGAGAGAGAGAGAGAGGGGGGGGGGGAGTATAAAAATATGTATTGCAAGTAAGCTACACAGAAACGTTTGTGTTTAATTCCGGAAGAAAATCATCAGGCTAAATGCATGGATTTACATTCTAGGGTCGTTTTTTATATTTAAGCAGCACCCACACCAACTTCCTACCAATCAAAGTCCTTGATTTTATTACATGCTCACTACTTATTCACTTCCTTCAACCAATGAATTTTCCACTCTTTGTTTAAAAAGTTTTTGGTTCTTAACTTCTAAGTGGATCAAACAAACAAAGGGTGCTCTTGCCAGGATGGTCCACGTGTACTGCAGTCATGTGATTCCTTTGTTAACTATCGCCATTTAACCTTTTTGTATCTATTTATACACTAATATGAGATTTAAGATTTATATTATTAGCACTACAAAGGCTTTTAGGTTTTTCTTCAGGTTTTTTTCAATCTCTTTTTTTTTTGTAATTGTTAGTGTGTTATTTCTTTTTAATTATTTATATTAAAGTAAAGTTTATTCTGTGTCTACAGTTTGTGGATATTTCACTTCTACGATTGAGTAATTTTCTTTTACATCTTTAAACTTTAAAATTTCTAGTTTCATGCTCAAACACAACCTACACGGATCGTTAAATATCTGCATGTTCTAGGCTATCTTATGATTTTTCATTCAGCTACCAGTGACCATTCATTATCTTTAAGTTTCCAATAATGGTTTTATAATGATATACTATATTTGTGTTTTTTTGTTATTAAACATGCTTTTGTGATTATATCTTTTTTTAAATAGTATAGTTTCTCCTATATAATATATTTTGTTATTCGGGATTTCATTTTATTGTGGCTTAGTAGATTATCCTCCTGACTAAACAGTTATTTTGTAGAGTAATTCACCTTATTTTACAGTTACATTGTTTTTCAACATTTTTACCTTATTTCTATTTGGATCATTACTATTTCTTATGTTTTTATTATTGTTACTAGCTGTCCCTACCCGGCATTGCCCGAGATTAATAATTTATGTGATGGAAATGTAAAAACAATTTTACATACTCTTTCAAAAAAGGCAAAAGTAGACCAAACAAAGGGAAGTAACTCTGTATCAATGAATAGGGGGATACATCCCTATTTTCTTAAGATGACGTCATGAAAATTATTCCGGTTCTGTCACTCCTAATCAACAGAGAATTACCACTGTCGACTAAGGGAAGAGTCTATCAGGCATGCGTATGCAGTGTGATGTATGCAAGTGAAAACTGGCCAGTGAGGGTTGAAGATATGTGTTCCATGGAGAGAAATAATATAGGAATGATACAATAGATGTGGAATGGGAGTCTTAAAGACAGGCTTAGATCTGATGACCCTCAGAAGAAGATTAAATTTGGATAGTATAGTAAGATGTCTGCAGAACATGAGACTTCAGTGGTATGGTCACATTGAAAGAATGGATAAAAATGCTTGGGTTAGTAGATGTAGAACAGTTGAGGTTACAAGGTCAGTTGGGAGGGGAATGCCAACGAAAAACTGGGGAGGAAATGATAAGGATGGACTTTAGAGAAAGAGGGATAAATAAAAACCTGGCCAGAGATGGGTTAGCTTGGAAGTTCAACACATGCCAGCATGTAAACCGGATGTTAAATGATGGAGAAAATAAATTCTCAAACAAATTAATTTCTTCTTACTAGAAACATGTACAAACGTTGCACTAAAAAAAATTACGAACCAGAATCAAAAATCGATTTTGTAGGACAAAAGCTGTCAATTATCAAAATTAACAAACAGACTGTATTATATACTAGCTAAACTCACCCGGTGTTGTCAGGGTTTTCTTTGTTGTTGTTCTTTGGTTTTTATCTTCATTTTTGTTTTGCTTTTCTTTTCCTAAAGTTTGTACCAGATTATGAAAGTTAAATCATTTGAAACCATTGAGAATATTTCAAAAAGGGTAGTCCATAGAGTAAATGTGGTATTGTGGTGATTGCTGAAGTGAAAGTGATGAACAAATGGTGAAGCTAGGGCAATAGCGCTTGATATATCTAAAGCTTTTGATAAGGTATGGCATAAAGGGCTACTCATAAAAATTAATTCATATGGTATTACTGGACGAATATTTAATATAATTAGATATTTCCTAACCAAAAGAAAGATCCAGGTTGTCCTCAATGGCCATCCATCCATCCATCCAAACAATATGACATAAATGCAGGTGTACCCCAGAGATCGATCCTTGAATCTTTATTGTTCCTGATTTTAATAAACGACCTCCCTGATGACATTGTGTCCGAAATGGATTTATTTGCTGTCGACACCATGCTCTACTCTCATCATGTGATTAAAACTGACACACACATATCTGAGGTAATGGCTGAATCTTTAGAAAGTGACCTCCAGTCTGTAGTGGAATCAGGTCATAAATGGATGGTAACATTTAATGCTGCTAAGACAAAAAGCTCCTTTCCTTCAACAACTACAAGAAACCTCTTCAACCACCGATTGCCATGGCAAATAAGACCCTACCTGAGAGTCCAACGTTCAAATTCCTCGGACGAACATTCATGGGTAACATGAATTGGAACAAATACATAGAAGACTTTGCCAAGGCTGCTGCAAAGAAAGTGGGCTCCCTCTACCGTGCTAGAAAACTTCTCACACCTGACAATATCCTATATCTCTACAAAGCCACCATCCGCCCATGCATGAAGTATTGCCATATCTGGGCTGGTGCACTATCCATCAGTCTTTCTCTCTTAGACAAGGTCCAAAAAAGAGTTGCTAATCTAATAGGTCCTTCACTATTCACCAAGCTCCAGCCCCTGTCCCATCGCCGCAATGTTGCATCCTAGTGTGTGTTTTACAAGTAGTTCAATGGAATATGTTTCGATGAACTTGCTGCTCTGGTGTCCCCTCAACTAAAATACACTCGACCAACCCGAAAATCAACTAGATCCCATCCATTCACTGTGGAGGTCCCCAGATGCCGGAGAGCCTTCTACTCCAATAGCTTCTTTCCTCGAGCTGCCAGCCTTGGAACTCCCTTCCTGCTCCCTGTTTTCTTTAACTGTACCGACGTGCAGAAATGTAAAACTAATGTGAACAAGCATCTTGCTGCACAGCTCCCAATTTAGGATGACCCCCTAAACTTTCACCCTAATTCTCAGTAGCCCCTTACATCTACAGTGGCAACTTGCCTTGTTTGGGATGAACTAAGTTTAAAAAAAAAATTTAAAAAAAACTTGTTTTTTATAAATAATTTAAAGTATAGTATCTACTCTGACCTTGATGACAGGAAGAGAAATACTTCTCGACTGGGGTAATTTTTATTGTTGTCCTTCCAAAATGCCATTTTGGTATTCTATTTCAATCCTTACCCTCTCCCGTTCTGCTGTCGACGGAAAAATAAAAATGAGATACTATTTTTCTTTCGTACGTCAACACCCTGGTAATTTTTTTAAAAGACTACCTTCCTTTTTCCGAAGAGTCACTCAGTAATTTTTTTAAATTTTTTTTTTTAACTATTATCAAAAGATTAAAATGCTTGACTTGTTTATGAAGAAACCCAAATGCATTATGGAGGATGGGTAGCACTTTTCCCCCGGACGCTACATTTTTTTCGGTTTATTTTTATTTTTCTACTTTCCACCCGCCGCCACCGCCAAATGGCTCAAGTGACTCAATCGCAGTCATTTAAAAATAAAGAATAGTCTTCATTATGGGTTTCTAATGGTTTTCTAAATAATAACGTTATTATTTCAGCACGGTTCTTAAAATGCAAAAGGTTAAGTATAACATAAAAGATATATTTGTGCAGGAAAGTTAACAGTCGAAAAATTAAAAAGAAAAAGTAACAATAGCATTAACAAGACTTATACCAAACGCAGTAGAGTCTAATTATCTACCGACTTGTATATTTTATCGCGCTTAAACTAAGTCTTTTTTTATTTAGATATGCTATTATTGTGATGTTTAATTTGTAATATATTTCTATTTTTTTAAGAAATCAAAATATAAATGAAAAGAACAAGTTAGTTTATGTATTAATGAGTCAAACATTTATTAAAAACAAATTGCAATGTTCTTTTTTTTCTGCTTGTGGGAAACTTTCTTTGTATTTTGTTTTTTAAAGTTCCTTTTCAATTTTTATCACAAAACAATAGTCAATATTTGGGAATAAACAAATTTTAAAATTTTTCGCAAATAAATTTTTTTTTAATTATTTAGAAAAAGTTGTTTTTGATGATTTGACTCTTTTTCTTTGTCCAGGTTTCTACGCAACATTTATCAATTTTGTTTTGTGTGGCAATTTCATCGTTTTTGGAATATAATTTTTCATGTCGATTTAAGAGATAGTTTGTAAATATCAATTGTTTTCTTTCATTTCCATAATTCTGCCATAGTGTTTGATTTATTGGTATAAAATTGTTTAAAAGGTAATCTCCTTGTTCATATAGATCTTTTTTTATATTTAAGTAATGTATTTTAACATTTTCTCTCAATGTATCTATCAATTCATGAGTTCGCAATATTTTCCAATTTGATGAATTCTTCACAACATTATTCACTCACTCAGCATTATTGTTAGTCCAATTGTTTTTGATTCCAAGTTTCCATTTAGGCAAACAAACATAATAGTCAATTTTGTCAACCATTTCTAAAATGTATTGCAAACCCAAGTGGTTATTCAAATATTCAATTTCATCGAGCAAATTTTTATTTTTCGATTCAAATTCCGTAATTGATTCTGAATCTATCAAATTACCATTATAAAAAAGAAGCTTTTTATATTTAAATAGTCTTCCGATCCAAGTTGCAGTTCTCACTCAAATATCTAGTCAAATTTTCCTTTAAATGCCTTGCACAAAGAAAAGAGAGTGAATTTTTGAAGACCGCTCTAACTGCTTTCACGATTGCCTTTTCTTGATCATTGCCAAAATTAATTCTGCTGATATCGATTTCAAAATGTGTATCATTTTGAAGCATTGCTGCAACATGACTGAAGAAATAATGATAGATCGCAAATGTAGCCTTTTTGTGTAGCAGAATTGGACCAAAGAATATCGGATGATCTCCTGTTTTCTTTCTAATAATTCTTTGATTTTTATATGTAAACATAGTAAGAAAGTAGGGTCCTAGATTAAAAGTCCTGTCTATACCAACAATTATATATTTCTCCTTACAATTCGTTTTAAAATCAGCAATTTGGTCATCAGTATAGCAGATAATAGGCGGCAAATCGTCTGCAATATTCATGACTAATCTAACAAATCCATCTCCGATTTTATTCATGCACTCAAGAATATCATCAGAGATATTTGTCACATGATGTGACTTTTTGATTTTTCTCTGTATTTCATGTTTTCAATTTGTTTTAAATTTCGAATCTCTTCATCTTTGGCTAAAATCGTGTTTGTTAATTCCATAGTCGATTTTACTCTGGCCAGGGTCTTTTGATTTGTAGAAAAAAAAATGTCTATTCATTGGTTGAACGCTGATATATTGATAAAGAATTTTGTTAGAAAATTCAGGATTTTTTATAGAAATTATTGAATATATAAATCTGCAGAAATCATTATTAACATTTTTGACTGTAGACTTTTTGAAGATGAACACTTCCTTTTCTGTAGGCTGAGAAGTTTTACGAATTTTCGGATGCCATCAACTTGTTTTCAAATGCAGAATCCTTCATCACGCTTATAAATAAGCTTAAACGTTTCTTCAACATAGTAAGCAATATGACAGTTATACGTCTTGAAATTCCAGTCTCCAACATTGTCCACAAATCTTGATGTTAGATTCTTAAGAATCCTTTCCAAATTTGAATGATTATCGCAAAAGAAATAGCAGTTTGATTTATCAAGAATAGAGAGTGATTGAAGAACAATAGTGGAGTTTCAAACAGTTTATAAATTTGCAAAATATCAAAAAATTGATTTGATTCTTCCACACCATCAATAGATATGGCCCTTTCTAGTTGATCATCCATTGGTTGATTAGTTTTTTTTTGTTGCGTCATCAATGCTACTATTGCTCAAAGAATTCTGGTCAGTCTCTAGTTGTAAGCTTATTGTTGGCAAAAAAACTTATTGATTCCTCATTAGAAATATTGATGTTTACATTCTCAAAAGTTCGACCTGCACATTCAATAATTGCAACAAAATGGTTTGGTTGCCAAAGATTTTTCCAACATTTCTCGGATAGCATACATTAAATACATTAAATTCAGTATTCAAATGTACAAATGCCAAATCAAGTAATCCATTAATTAGAGGATAAATACTCCTTAACATATTGCATATGCATGGACGGCAGATGCCATTGTTAATGCATCTGACCAACCTGATGCTGTAGCACAATCTGTTAGAGATATTTTATAGTCTCTTGAAAGATTTTTAATGGTGCTGCTAACTGTTTCATCAATTTGTTCCTAATTCAATGCTATGCACAGACATGTTCTTACCCTTATCTCTTCACAAAATTTGTTCGAGCCATATAAGGCTAAAGATATTGCTGAAAACAAACAATTTCCATCGGCTAATGTCCCTAAAGCCTTGAGTATTAAATTTGGTTAAAATTTTGTTACTGTCATTATGAAATGGCAAGTATGTATAATCAAAGTTTGATGAAACAAAATTTTGAATTTTTTTTTGGTTTTAATGAAATCGCAACCATTTTACAATATTCTAAAAACTCATCAAAACTGTGATTTGTAATTTTATCTGACAAATCAGCTAAAACTAAATGGAAAAAATTATTTAATTTTATGCAATTTGGACAATAAAAATGTGAATCAAAGATCGATCCATTGATAAATCTTACTTCAAGAGCTGAAAGTCGCAAGCATTCAAAGTGAATCCAATGTTCACATGAGTGACACTCAACCGTATTGAAGAGTGCCGTTTTCTGACAGATTGAGCTAAAGTAATTCATAGTGACACAAAAAATAAAGTTAAGAACTCTAAAATTTTTTGAAAAAAAAGTAGCAAGTCGCGCAAAATTTAGAAATCCCAATCAGGGTTCCCGACTATAATAAATGTTTGAATCCAAGATTTTTCAGGGGATTGAAAACTGAAGCTACACTTTTAGGAGGAAAAAAGGCCACAAGGAACCAAATCAAAAATGGTATATTATAGAGAAAAATTGACAATATTGAAGTTGTTAACTCCCAAATGTCTCATTGTGTCTATGTGTGTGCAAGTGTCTAGCACTAACCTTTGTTGCTGATAGTAGTAGTAATTAGTTTCTCTCAGTCGATTGTATCCTTCTGAACTGTCATATTTGGTCAGGTTGTGATGGTTTATATTGGGATCTATTGGCCCCCAGAGGGACATTCTCATTGGTTAAGAATTTGTGATTTCACACCTATCTGGTTGTAAACTTGTATTCCACCATTTCTACCTACTATGAGGGTCTACTTTTCATGAAGGGGTGCCTCATAAATATCAATTTGATAGTAATTATTATAGAAAACGTTATACTTAAATAATTTTTGACTGAAAATAATTTTAATTCACATAATCATTTACGTTTTTAATACTTTTATGTTCTGTTTTTAAACTCTTAAATTTATTATTTATAAATTAGTAGAATTTAAAAAAGATCGTTTTAGTTTTATCTTTAATTTTTTCATTTCAATAAATATTTGATTAATAGTAAATGATATATAATAAACTATGAAGGCTATGTCCGACACAATGATGTTTACTACGCTCGTGAAAATTGAATGTGGTTTTTTTTTATCTAAAAAAAAAAAATACAATATAGTTACATTCGTAAAACAAATATTAAACATTTAAGCAACATTTCTTAGCCTTTTGGCTTGGAAAAAAGTGCAGTATCTGTTCTGATGTTGCACTTACTTTATTCTGTCCTCGGTCAATAAAGGAGAAGTCCTTCTAGACCGAGGCAGGAGAAGTCCGTCTAGACTGAGGCATTTTATTTTTGTTCCAATCCAGAGTGTCCGTTTTCTCCAGATTAAAAACCGACCTTGTGTCTAACACACTAAGGTTAATAAACAATAGATATCGTAAAAATTGAATTTAACAAGAAAATCTTATCTAAAAAATATGCCGGTCCGTAAACTGCAAAAGTACCGAAAACATAATACAACAAGTGTTCTTCATTGAGGGGGGGGGGGGCGTATTTACAAGTATATCTCCTGCAAGAACGATTCTAAAATATATTTTCAATCGATATTTATTCGATAATTGCCGAATTTCCCTACTTTGCCAAAATTGCCGAATCTTCCTTTGTCCAGTTTTCCTAAATTCGGCGGGTGGAAAAGTAGAAAAAGAAAAAGAAACCGAAAAAAAAAAATGTATTCGAGGGGGGGGGGGGGGGGGGACAATTATATGCTTATTTTTAATATTAAAGACTATTCTTTATTTTTAAATGACTGCGATTGAGTCACTTAAGCCATTTGGCGATGGCGGCCGGTGGCGACCGGGAAAAGTGCTGCCGTGGAGGATTTAATTTCGTTATTAAATTTTTTTTTGTTAATAAGATGTTTTACAAGTTATTTTTGGTACTTGCGCATTTTTGATTTCAGTAAAAAAAAAAAAAATGTTAAAGTCACGTAGAGGCAAGAAATACATACACAAGAGAAATGGTAACAATTTTATTGGGCATCTTTTACGAGACTCAGCAGAGTAAAAACGCTAAAAAAACAAATATACAACAAATAAAAGTAACTGTAAGCTGTAAAAGTTAGTTTCAAACTTGCATGTGCTATTTGTTTGTATTTTAAACCCGTTTGAAGTGCTATTTATTAGAAATTTAAGTTCGACAGACGTTCATCGAAGAATTCAAAATGGCCGCTCTACGTAATAATATCGAGTGACTGGCCGCCATTTTTCTTTGAGAAAGATGTTTTAAAAAACAAGAAATTTTTTTTAACATCTAATAAAAAGTCATTTATACTACGTAAAAATACAAACAAATTACATAGGTAAGTAGAAAAATGTCTATTCTAGACATAAGTCAACTTTACTTGTTGCAAATTTATGTTTTTAGACTCTTTCTCGTTCTTTTTTTGGACCCCGTTCGCGCTTCTGCTGAGCGTCGTAACATATACCCATTTTATTAATTTATTAATGCTTATGACTGATATCGAAATCAATTTCACTGTAAATAATAAGCGACCATACAGTAGGAAATTATCTCCACCTCCACCAAAATGGGCGGTCTGGATTGAAACAAAAAATAAAGGCTTCCCCAGTCGAGAAGGATTTCTCGTCCCAGGACAGAAAATGCGAGGCTATACACATTGCGCTCATGCTGTTTATGACTACAATATCAACATTGCAATAAACATGTGACAAGGCCACGTGAAACGTATTCTTATTGGCCAATGGCTGCCACTCAATTGACAATTTCCATGACAACACGGTGTGACGTCAGAGCGCGCGGAATCACCGCATGAGAAACACGTGATTGATAAATTTTAAGCCACGCCCTCTGCCACATGCGACTTTTTACGTACTATTGTTTACGAATACTCGAGTTATTTACAATATTAGAAAAAAATACGGATAATAATTTTGCAACAAATTAAGTCGTCTGTTTTCCTCTTTTATTTATTTTTAATTTACACTACAACTATTAAATCAGTTCAAAAAATACATCAAGGTTAAAAATATTCAACCGTACTTTTTTAACCTTGGTGTCCAAATTTAAAAAATTATTTCTCTGTAAACTATCTGACAAGGTCTGCGTTACGCCTATACGTCATAAACATTGAATTTTTATTTATTTTTTATTATTTACTATTAATCGAATATTTATTGAAATAAAAAATTAAATAAGGAAAAAGTAAAATGAATTTTTTTTTTTATTAATTATAAACGTGATTTTTTTTTTTTTAAATTATAAACGTGATTTTTTTTTCTAAGCCCTCTACTATGCAGTAGGTCTCCAGCCGAATAACGCCGGGTGAACACAGCTAGTTTGGGATTAAATTGATTAGTTATAAATTGTATATTTTGTCTTTAAATAAAATTGTACTTTGCTGTTTGAAGCCTATGAATGTGAAATTTTATTCGAAGCTTTTATCGGTGGCGGCCATTTTTGTTTTTACAAATGTTATTAAATTATCGACTAGGTTATTTAATTTAGCTTCCAAAATAATTTTTTAACACATGTAAATTTTTAAAGCCAGAAATTACATCCCATTCGACAGTTTAAATGTTTCAAAATTCCGTTCAAATTTTGAAGAGTCACAAAGTAATTCATTCTGTGTTTTTGTTTTTCAACTATTAAAAGGGTTGAATGTTTACGTAAAAACTGAAATGATGGATTTAATTTCGTAATTATTATTTTTTAAATAGGATTTGTTTAAAGTTAATATTGGTACTTTATTCGGGCATTTCTAACGACAGCTAACATAAGGAAAAAGGGGTAAAAAACAAATAGGCAACAAATAAATGTTACAAAAGGCAAGATAACTTTTCTACTAAACTGGATAAGTTTATTTATTTGTGCTTTAACAGATTTTTTTTCTTCAAAAGAGATTTTTTTTCTTCAAAACGAATGATGCCTTTCGTAACATTTATTTGTTGCCTATTTATTTATTTATTTATTTATTTATTTTACTCCTTTTTCGTTATTATTTTTTTTTTCTTCAATGAATAATCGATTAATAGTAAATAAATAAAAATGTGTAAATCACATAGAGGCGAGAAACACACTCGGGAAATGGTCGGACAATTTTAAAGATGCTTTGCTTTTCATAGTATTCAGCACTTTTGGATTTTTACCAAAAGTGCCACAAACTATTCAATGTTGATGCTCCACGGTGTGTGTGTGTGTGTGTGTGTGTACTGTACCGGTGCTAAGGGCTCGTGCGTGCTCTCCCTTTATGGCCTTATTAGGCGATTTACGCTGTAATTGTAAATAAACAAATGTGTTTTTTTTCTTCTTAAATCACCAAAAAATTAGAATTTTCCAACTTCAGTGAAATTTTCAGCATTTATATTCAATAAATTAAAATTATATATTTTACTAGACCACTTGTGACTCATGTGAATTAAATATATAATTTCTTAACGTTGAATTGGTTGATAATCATACTTTTTTACAATAATTACAAAGTCAAAAGGATTTCACATTGTCAGAATACATTGTGATGTCATCATAAACTCATTATTTACGTTATTTGCCCTTCCTACCACCAATAATAATATGTAAGTTACGTAGAGGCGACAATCATTCATACACACACACACATATATACAGCAGAAGTGGTCACAATGCGATTCATTACATCATAAAATTGAAAATCAGGATAATTTTATTTATAATGATAATTTAAAATATGAAAAAAATAGAGCGTGGAGAATGTTGACAATAAATGAGTGAACTTTTTAAAAAGTGACATTATTCTAATTTATATTTGGTTTTCACTCAATACTCATCTAAATTATTTAGAGTAAAATGGGTCTCGACATCCTAAACACCTTATTTTTACTTAGTTTTTAAAAAAATCAAAAAAAAAAAAAAAAATCACCATGATTAAACAAGTCGAGTAAACTCCAGTTCATAATTTTTCTAGTTAAATACAAAAGCAAAGAAAAATATTATTTTACCATTATTTTGTTTGAAAAAAAAAAAAAAAAAATTAAAAAACTCATCATCATTTTTATAAAGATACTGATTACTTATTTCCGGATGAGTTTTTATTTCAGCGTTTCAGGTGAAACGGGTTAGTTTTAAGATACGGTGCTGCTTCTTTACTTTCACGACGACACGTTAGCCTTCTCTTATATAAAAAAAATAGGTAAAGAAATGTATAAACTTTTTTATGTACTTACGTAGTAGCTGAAAAGAAGACTTGACTGTACACTAAAAATTACGCAAATTCATCCAGTATTTATTAAATAAAAAAAATTTAAAAACGATTTTATCTGTCGCCATTTTTAGTTTTTACTCTACAGAGACATAAGATTCTTTTTCTTCTTTTTCTTATAATTAAATAAATACTGAATGAATTTGCGTAATTTTTTCTGGACAATCTTATTTTCAGCTAACACGTAAGTATATAACAAAGTTTATAAATTTCTTTAAATAGTTTCATGTCGTCGTGAAAGTAAAGAAACACCTAAGATAATTACCATTGAAACATGATCTTGACCAAATTAGTTATAACAATTAAATGACCAAGCAATACCGTAATAATATAACCTAATTATTATGGCAGTGTGGACCAAATTGTTATAAAACTATAACTAATTTGGTTAAGATAATGTTGTTTCGATGACCACTATCTTCAATAACCAAATAATCAGTAAAACCCAGTAACGTGTTACAATGGCAAAAGGGGACCACACAAAATTAAAATCGATTTTCTGAAACGGAAAACGAAAAAACAGTTTGGCTTTTGTTGCCAATATTGTTCCATTTTATTTGTTTTTGCAAGTTTATTTTAATTTTTTGTAATTTAAAAAAAAAAATTTTTTATTATTTTTTTTTTTTTATCATGCTGATAGTTTTTTGGGTTTTTTTATAGTTTGGGCGTGGAAATTTGTTTTTGACTGTTGGAAAGTGAGCCATTCCTTAAATTTCCCAGACACGAAGGCTACAACAAACCACGTTTTTTAACGTGGAGGAGCATTGTGCTTCTATAGATTTTGAAATCGATTTAAACAAGAATAAAATTTAACTTTAAAGTCATAAAAAAAACGCCAAGTCCGGATGGCAATACGAAAAAAAAAAAAAACACCGAAAAAAGTGTACACGACAGCATCGTTAAAAGTCAATTTCTAGTCTACTCGACCCTTAAAGTTCAATTTCACCGGCAAAAGAGAATCGCACCTGATCATCCTGACTTCCTGTTTAGTAGTTCAATGGAAAACGGTCACGGGTTGAAATGTCTCCGTTATTTTACTTCTGCTACGTGCAATAAAAGTATTTTAAAACAATATATTTTCATTTAAAAAACAACACATTTCATTATATTTAAAATAAAGATATTTGATTATTTATTTTTATAAA
This sequence comes from Sepiola atlantica, assembly GCA_963556195.1. Lineage (NCBI taxonomy): Eukaryota > Metazoa > Mollusca > Cephalopoda > Sepiida > Sepiolidae > Sepiola > Sepiola atlantica. Next base: position 140,809,787 of record OY744522.1, read on the forward strand.
AACAATATGGTGCTTGTACAGAGAAGCGTGCATATGAAAAACGCTAAAAATCGCAGTTCCAATTAAATTAACCGGAAAACTATTTTGATAGACTTATGTATCAAGCATAAATAGGTTTGTACACCAAAAAATTAGCAAAAACTATCGAGTAGAATTGTAATAAAAAATAAAAATCCGTTATATCGTTTAATCAGGTCGGCCATTGGATAAAGCGAAAAAACACAAAATTCAAGGGGGGGGGGGGTAACCCAGTCTGTCATATTAACACGTAATAAATAAATGGCAGTAATCAAAATACGATGAAACTGATTTTTACTTTTAATTAAAATTCTACTCGATCATTTTTCCTACTTTTTGGTGAGAATACTTATTTAAATCTGCTGCGTAAGTATATAATACTGTTTTTTTTGTGGTATTTATAATTTAATCCGCACGCTTATCTGTACAAGCACCAACAATATTATAAACTTTTTGATTAAAAAATTACAATAAAAATACAATTCTAAATTTGCAATGACAAAACATTTTTATTTTGTTGACCTAAAATACGCAGGTTACACATTTCCATCGTACACAGTCTTTCTCCGAGGTATTTCTTAACAGGAAGTTACGATGATTGAGCGAGATCCCCTTTTGCCAATAATAATACAATGCAAGGTTTTTCTGAGAATTATTCTCTTTTTTCTTTCTGAATTTATTTTAGACTGCCGGGTAGATCTGTGGTGGGTTGTTTGACTTGTTAGTTGTTTTCTCACTTCCCTTCATCATTTGAAAGTGGTCCTGACCAAGGGAGGGGGATCTTGAAAAGGGCACGTGTTTTTATCATATTCTCGGCAGTCACATGTCGTTCACTACATGACTCGGTGCGAGAGTGGGCTACAAAGATTAAGTGGAATACTGCAAAGCTTACTAATTTTGCAACCATTGACAAAAAATTGCCAACAAGCCGGACAGTCGCCGCCGCTGGACCCAATTCACATCCCAGTATTTAATTGCTTCTCACCGCATCAATATGTGGCACAAGGCCGGAAAGTGGGGGATCGTCAAGCCAGCACCCCTAAAGAAGGAGCAATCTGACCTAGCAAAAATAGCCTGGGCAGCTCCGTCGGCATTCTCCGGTCAGGGCGCCTCAGGCAGTAAGCAATGAACTTTCTCAACTCCAAAGAAGGGAGGCAAAGCCTGGGAGGCTGCACCTCCTATGACTACCCAGGACATATACCTCAGCCAGGCAGGTAAAAGGCCACCGAAATGGCCCAGTTCCTGCCGGACTGATTGTCGAAAACGAATCCTCAACTGGTATTACCCCATCCCGACGTCCTCAATCAACCGAAGTCACTGAAAGACTGAACAGGATGTGGCGGAGGGGGAGGGGGATTCACCTCCCTGCGTCAAGGAGAAACTTATGGTGCTTATAAAGATGAGGGCGCATATGAAAAATGCATTTCCAAATGAAAACTATGGGCATTTATAACAACAGCTAACAGAACGAAAAAGGGATGCAAAAAAAAAAATAAAAAATAGGCAACCAATAAATGTTATCAAAAGCAAAATAAGTTACTCTTCTACCTACATGGAAAAGTTCATTTGTGTTTTAAAGCGTTTTTAGTTCGATTTAAAAGTAGTATCGAGACATCACATGATCAAATGCGGCCATTTTCTGTTTTCAATTCTAACATGACGTCTCGATACTACTTTTAAATCGAACTAAAAAACGTTTTAAAATATGTTAAAACACAAACTTATCCAGGTAGGTAGAAACGTAACTTATTTTGCATTGGATAACATTTATTTGTTGCCTATTTGTTTGTTTTTCACCTTTTTTTAGTTCTGTTAGCTGTTGTTAAAAATGGCCAAAACTATTGTTTATACTTACGTATCAGGCACAGTGGGTAAGTGGTTAACGACGCGGACTGAGAACAAGTTCGTTCCACAGAAAAGTTTTTTTTAATTCTTTATTTAACATAGTTCACCTCAAACAAGGCAGGCTGCCACTGTAGACGTAAGGGGCTGAGAAAAAGGGTGAAAGTTGGGGAGCGGGGGTTCAACCTAAATTGGGAGCTGCACAGTGAGATGTCTGTTTACAGTAGTTTTAAATTTCTGCATGTCAGTACCATCAGGAAAACAGGGAGCAGGGAGGGAGTTCCAGAGTCCACGAGGAAAGAAGCTTTTGGAGTAGAAAGCTCTTCGGCATCTGGGGACCTCCACAGTGAATGGATGGGATTTGGCAGATTGTCGGGTTGGTCTAGTGAATTTACGTCGTGTGGGTACCAGGGCAGCATCCATTGAAGTACTTGTAAAACAGGCACAAGGAAGCAATATTGCGGCGATGGGACAGAGGCTGGAGCTTGGTGAATAGTGAGGGACCTATTAAGTTGGTGACTCTTTTTTGGATCTTGTGTAAGAGAGAGAGACTAGTGAATGATGCCCAAGCCCAGATGCGGCAACAATACTCCATGCATAGGCGGATGGTGGCTTTGTAGAGATATAGGATAATGTCAGGTCTGAGAAGTTTACTGGCACGGTAGACGGAGCCCACCTTCTTTGCAGCAGCCGTGGCAATGTCTTCAATGTATTTATTCCAATTCATGTTATCTGTGAAAGTTAGGTTGAGGAGTTTGAATGATGAACTCTCAGGTAGGGTGTTATTTGCCATGACAATCGGTGGTTGAAGAGGTTTCTTGTAGTTATTGAAGGAAAGTAGCTTTGTCTTTGCGGCATTAAAAGTTACCATCCATTTTTTAACCCATTCCACTACAGACTGGAGGTTATTTTCTAAGGATTCAGCCATTGCCTCAAATATGTGCGCGTCGGTTTTGCCCACATGACGAGAGTAGAGCGCGGTGTCGTCAGCAAATAATCCTATCTCAGTCTCAATAACATCAGGGAGGTTATTTTTCATTAAAACCCATACCTTACTTTGTGTCTAACCTCCTGGAGAGGAGGTAAATAAAATACTTATCAGGCAAAAACAAGTATCCTCACCAAAAATTAGGGAAAATTATCTAGTAGAATTTTAATTAAAAATAGAAATCAGTTTTATCTTATTTTACCCTCCCCCTCCCCCCGCCAATGTCTCCTCGCTCTAATCAATAAAATTTATTTTTATTTTTATTTAAAATTCTACTCGATCATTTTTCATAATTTTTGGTGTAGATACCTATTTTGGTCTGATACATAAGTATATCAAAGAGTTTTCCGATTAATTTATTTGGAACTGCGATTTTCACCTGTGTAACTGTTTTTCATATGTGAAAAAAGATCATTTATAAAAAAAAAATAAAATAAACAAATAAACTTATATAGGTAGGTAGAAGAGTAATTTATCTTGCCTTTGGTAACATTTATATGTTGCCTATATATTTTTTTAAAATATAACTTTCTTGATTTTCAATTATTTAATTCGAGAGCAGACTTAGTAAATCCATAAATGTTAATTCTATTTTAAAAAGTAACAAAATAAAAGTAAACCGAAAAGAAAAATATTCTATTCATGGAGGGGGGGGGGGGGTGAAAAATGACAATTCGGTGTTTATCTTTAATAATGAAGACGATTCTCTATTTTTAAATGATTGAGATTGATTGGTTCATTTAAGTCACGTGAGACAAATCCTGGAGGATAGTAGCGGATATAAAAAGTGCTGCCTCTATCGAATACAGGGAATCTGAAATTCTCGCCGGAGATTATATTACGGATTAAGTTTAATATCAGGAGTCAGGAACCAAATCTGACCAGACACAGTTTGCTGCGGACTTTGAGTCGGGGATTCTTCTGGTTTGCCACCAAAATAGTTAATGACCAAACAATACCATAATAATTAGGTTATATTAGTACATATACATATATTATTAAATTATTAATTGAACCAAATTGTTATAAAACTTCACCAAATTAGTTCAAGATAATGTTGTTTCAATGGCAGCCATTGTAAAGCTGACAACTTCAAAATAACCGAACAAATCATAAAATGTTTTTTCGTTCTCGCTTATCGTAACTCGTGGCCGGATTTTACCGAGCCAATACTGCCCGCGATGGAGGCCTATCTGTAAAAGTAGTAGGAGAGAAACTAGTACGTCAGAACGAGAGAGTCGATTGTTGTTTCGGCTCGTCACATGTGAAAGAGAACGTGGCCCGAGAAGTCAAGTAAACAGATGCGACAATGAAGAGAAATATTTAATACTTAACAAAAACAGGTTAATATTAACGTTAGGAGAATCCTAAAAAATCTCGGTCGGAACTATTTCAAACTGTTTTATTGACAAAAATGCATGTAATATAATTTGGGGGGGGGGGAGATAGGGTGAAAGGGGGAGAGAGAGAGATAGGGGAAGGAAGAGGGAATAGGGGAAGGAAGAGGGAATAGGGGAAGGAAGAGGGAATAGGGGAAGGAAGAGGGAAGAGGGGAAGGAAGAGGGAATAGGGGAGGGAATAGGGGAAGGAAGAGGGGAAGGAAGAGGGGAAGGAAGAGGGAATAGGGGAAGGAAGAGGGAATAGAGAGGTCGAGATCAGTCAAGAGGGAGTAAAGGAAGGGGGGAGGGAAGAGAACTCTGAGATCAGTAGTGAATTTTGAACTGGTGTCATTGCTGGTTTCAGGTTTAAATCATCACATCTGCTCCACCAGCAACCCATGTTTTTACTCAAAGGAAAAATGCTTCCTCAAGTCAAGATAGACCTGGTTACTTCCTGGAGCATAATAACTCGATAAACCTGAATATAAGCTATCGTTTAACACATTGTTTGGTATTATCTTGTTCCATGTGAAAGCTGTTTCTACGGCTTCAATAACGCCTTTCATCGACGTCCTCTTTGCTGCTCCCACTATTCCGATTAGTGGTCTGCAGGAGAAGGATCATCAAGCTCTTCTTTAACGCCCAGTTTTACCCGGGGTTTCGTGTAATAAGCCTCTATTACGACTATAGGAGTTACATTAACAGCGTATTTGGGCGGGGGTTGGGGAAGTTCTGAAATATACAAAGCTCTGATTAGTCGAACAAGATCAGGTGTTTAAGCTAATGAGAGAGTATTTAGACAGAGTTAAGGCAGTTGTCATGAGAGACAAGGCAAACAAATGGCCATTACCCCTTAGCTTCGAGTGGCTTTTGGCCTTCATAAGCAGTGACTCATTAGACAAAAAGTTATCGATTAAAATAATGTTTGATTTTAAAAAGAAAAAAAAAAAAATGGAGTCTGATTTCAAATAAATAGTTTCAAGGCTACAAAAATGATACAGTAGCCAAGTTCTATAAAAAAAAAAAAAATTGAATGATTTATAATAATCGAGCACCCTGCTAGATTCTTTCTACTGATCTTATCAATGTATGTATATATATATATATATATATATATATATATATATATATATATAAATAAAAGATGTTTTGTATCCTATAATAACTTGATATATATCTTTAAAAAGTAGTAAAATTTAATGTTTTTCTTACTTGATTTCTATTTGTGATGTTGTGAGGGGTGCTGATGAAGAGACTTTTTGGAATCATCAAAAGTATAAAATAAAATATTCCAAATCGTTTTAGTAACGATCGTATGCCAAATATTTGTTGAGTTTGAATTCTTGGAACTCGTATAAATAATATGCTAAATTTTATTTATATATGTGTGCGTGTGGGTGTAGAGTTGACTGGTTTCGATGGGAATTCGAGTAAGAACTCAATGTTCTTATTAACAGAGCAGGAATAAATTTAAAGCAAATAAACTAAACACCAATTAGAGCTGTACGCATTATAAATTATTTTGACCTAGATGGGTCTCATATTTCGGAACTTCCGAAATGTGGCTGTTTACACGTCTGATGAGACCCATCTACGTCGAAATAATTTATAATGCGGACAGCCCTAATGTGTGTTTAGTTTATTTCCTTTACATATATATATATATACACATACATACATATATATATATATACATACATACATACATACACACACTAAAAGAATCCCTGTCCAAGGATGAGTAAAATTCCTAAAACAGAACAGTTTTGCACCACTTTTAGGTTCCCTAATGAAGATTAATATCCACATATAATGGTACTAAACTTTTTGTCTAGAATACTTATTCCAATTTTGATAAAAATTAATTACATGATTTTGATTCTAGATAATGTCTAAAATTTAAGCTTAAGGGGTCTTACAAAGAAATTGAAATTCAGGGAATCTTGCTTAATTAGTTTTCTAATGGCCATGGATCAAATTCAATGCAAATCTGATATATTTGAATTTTCAAATGGGACGTTGTTCCTGTATTATGCCCCCCCCCCCCAACAACTTTTTAAATATTCCAAAGAAACTGAAATTTGGGGAATATATATTAATTGATGTCTGATACCTATTAAAATTTTTAAAATCGTAGGTATCTGAATTTTCATAAAGTGCTTTCTACCTGCTTTTCATCCCTTTGCATAAAACTAAATTCCTCATCCAAAAATTAGTCAAGTATATAAGTTTTAGGCTTATATCTTTAATGGGTAATTTTTCACTAAAGTTTTGGTAAAGTGTATATTTGACCCATTTTTCAGCCCAACTGGGCTTCGGGCCATGTTTACATGTTAGAAATAAGAGGTTTTTATGGATGTACTAAAGAAAATTTTTTTAGCTTAATCTGTATAATGTTATGAATTATAATAAGTTTTAACATGTTAGCTGCTAAAATAAAATTTATATGAACAGTCAAAGTTGCTCTTCTGTATCGTTTCCGCACAATTTTTGTGATGGCATGTGATTTTCACCAACGTTTTAGACTGGGTATATCTAAGAATCATTAATTCTACCTATATTCCATGATAAATGCCAGTATACTGAAATCATATACCCTTAATAGGGTTAAGATGAAAATTCATATACACTAAATGTACAAAAGCAAGGAAATTCCCAAATTTTTACACTTTTATTGTCATTAATTAAGGGTATGACTACATATCAACCAAACCATTTCATTATCACATCACTACAGTATAAATCTCTATGTATGAGTGGATGAAGTGTGTGAGGTGCGCTGAAGAAAAATTCCTACCAGTAAAATACATAGCCCTGTTGTGTTCGCATACCCTTAATGACAAAAGTGTAAAAATTTGTGAATTTCCTTGCTTTTGTACATTTAGTGTATATGAAAAAAAAAAATCCGTCTGTTTAATAAATATTCAAAACCCATATATGGCCTTCGGTTTGATCTGTTCATGATGATGCTGATGACAACGACGATTATCTTGTGACAGTAAATGGTGGAGACAGTGGGTCAGACAGGCTCACACGCGTGTCGATAGCAACAAAGATGATACCCGAAGGTAAGAGAAACCTAACATCAGCAATTTCGAGAATTATACATACATGGACATCACCATATATAACATCTGTGATTTGTTGCTAAGTGACTTTTGCCCTCCTCAAGAGGGTATATGAAAACACTGTTTACCAAGGACAACAAACGGGTCCCATAAGAAAAGATGAAGAAAAAGAAAACAGAGGGAGAGAGAGACGAGGAAAGGAAGAGAGAGAGAAAGGAAGAGAGGGAGAAAGAAAGAAAAAGAAGTTATATCGAGAAAGAGAAAGGTGTAATTGTGAGTAAAACTTTGTTTTGTTTATGATTGTAGTAACTTTGAAAGTCGAAAGAATAAGAATACTTAAATTAAAAAGAAAAAGTAAAAAGAAAGATAGACTTTAAAATTAGACTAAAATAAAGACATTGATGTGCCGTAAAGGAGAAAAAAGAAAGAATATTGAGTAGACTGTTGTTGAGAAAAATGGACAAATTTTCTTTAAAAATAAACTGAAAGAAAAAGAAAAAGACACATGCACACACATGAACTCTTAGAAAGAAAGAAACACACACACGAGGGACAGTCTAAAAGAATTTAAAGGGCGATGTGTCGTCGATCGGACATTAATTTTTTTTTTTTTCCGTTTTATGTGTTCATAGTCACCATTTTTACTGTTTACAGTCCGGTGTCTTGTCGGCGTGGAAAATTATTTTTCGTTTAAAGGAAAGAGAGAAAAAGTGATTTTGTTTTGAAATTTGAGGGGAAAAAGCTTTGTTAAAATGTGTGATAGTATATATATATTTTTCCCCCCTTTTCAATAATTGGGACAGGGGGAAGTAGAAAGAAAAAAAAGAGAGAGACAGAGAGTGAGCAGGGTAAAGACAGAGAGTGCAGAAGAGTGGGAGGGGCTGGAGAGTTAAAATTGGTTGACTGCTGGCAATGAATAACAGGCCAGCAAGAGGCGAATTATTTAGCAGAATTACTCGGCGTTGCCCGGGTTAGAATAGACAAATGTGTGATCTATTTTTGTAACGGTTAATTGAATGTAATTGTTGTTTGTTGTTTTCTTTCCAGTTATGATCCTTTGTGGAGATGCAAGTGAAGAAGGAAGGTTCATTTAACTTGTTTTATTTATTGGTTGTTGTTTTTATGTTTTTTCTTCTCGTTTTTTTTTTTCTTTCTTTTTTTTTTACAAAAGGAAGAAAAAAGAGGGGAGAAAGGTATGAATTGGAAGTGTGGTGATTCGGAAAGCCTGTACAAGTTGTTTCTTTTTGTTTTCAGTCTGTAAACGTAATTGTTATTTTTTGTTGAACTATTTATTGTGGAATTGTCAAAAAAAAAAAAAAATTCCGGGATTCAGAAAGTTTGTAAACGCTGTTGTGAGGTGGCATTCAACTGTAAGTAGTGCTGGTTGCACGGTGGAAGGAGAGAGTCATTAGGTAATTTTTATTTGTTATTTTGGCTTAGCCAGAAATTTGTTTATTCTTCCCTCCTTAATTAGATAGTTATTAAAAAGAAAAAAAAAGCAGTAACTGTAGATAAATAAATAATAAGTTAGTGGTCGCCCAAGTTATTAAAATCAGGAGAAAAAAAGCTGGATGATAGATCCTATATATACTGGTGGTACTTTTTTTTTTTTTCTCTCAGAATCAGGGGAGTTGTGGAGTCAGGGGTGGATTGCGGAAACCCTTACACTGGGTTACATTAGCGAATTCCCGTGTTGTTCCATAGTATGGAGCGGCTCAATGGAGCTAACGAGGTATATTGTGTCCAGCCGGTATGAGGACTATGAGTCCTGGTTGCGGTTACCGACTTCGAAAGATTCCATGGAGATTTCCTTCACATACATAAAGGCTGATGGGATGAGGATGACAGACGGGTCATCGCTGTTGCTGGGTCAGTGGGACCTAAGAGAATACCACAGCTACGTAATGGATCTGAATGATTGATTGTGAAATTGGGTTGGTGAAAATTGAACATGTTTTCAGCCCGGGGCAAATTAACATGCGCGCCAGAATGTGGAATGAATAAGGCTCCTTGAAAGAAGGATATGGTGAAAGGCGAGTCGCCAGCCCCGAGATTATGGTGGAGCCCCCTTGGAAGGGATAGACAAAGAGCATGTGTAGTCGGCTAGACACGAATTGGACGAACCATTGGGGTAGGGAGTTAGGGGGTCGTTTCTAGAGTCCATGTTGAAATTGTATGATAGATATATCTTACCGGAAATTAGATGGCTGACCAGAAATGAAAAATAGGAATTTTAAATGTGTTTTTTTTGTTTTGCCCGGTATTGTTTTTAGAGATTGAATGGAACGAGTGTAGAAAAATACCTCCTGAGTAGGTATTTTGAAAGGATGGAAAGGGAGGGAGGTATGTTAGATAATGGTGGTGGGGGACAGATAGATAGGACACCCGAAAAGATGGTGAGAGGACGCCCTTAGAGAGGGTGGCAGTAGCAAGGGAATCTGAAGTGATGCCACTTCTGTTCGTAGCTGTTCTTCCTCTTCTGCTACTGACAATCGAGAGAGAATAACTCGCAGAGCAGCGCATCGCTGTGGAGTACACATGGCCTGAGTGATTTCCCCAGAGTTAATTCATTTGTTCTCTCTTTCTCTCTCATGTAAGCAAAAAAACATCCATCTGTTTAATAAATATTCTAAATCCATATACAGCCTTCAGTTTAATCTACTCATGATGATGGTGATAACGATGAGCAGCTTGTGGCAGTAAATTGTGGAGACGGCGAGGTAGACAGGCTCACACGTGTGTCGATAACAACAAAGATGATACCCGAAGGTAAGAGAAATCTAACATCGGCGATTTTGAGAATTATACCTACTTGGACATCACCATATATAACACAGAAATCTTTTTAGGATCCTAACTGTCCCTTGAAGTGCAATTAGCAACGTCAGGTGTCAAATTAAGCAGTCTCACAGAAAGAAAAAAAGAAACAGACTTTTTGATATGGACGCTCAGCGTCAGCCAATGAAAATCTTTCCAGCAATCCCACTTGTGAATTGAATAAAATCAGTATAAAATTATTGGACCAAATGGATTTGAGGCACCCCAGAATGAGCAACAACCAAAATGACACATTTTATCTTAGCACTGTTTTTTTTTTAAATTTTGACCTTTGGTTTTATTGTTTATGATAAATTAAAGATATTTTTAGCAAAAAATCCAATATTTAAAAAAAACATTTTTTAATACAATCCAATATTTTTAAAAATATTCGTTTGTTTCGTTTAGTACATTTTGCTGAAAGTTTTGTAAATAAAACTATGTATTAATTTTTAATATCTAATTATAATGGAGATTATGTATCTGTCTGAAACTGAAACTATATTAGTTTTGATTGCTCTCTTTTTATATGTACTTATCAGCTCCTATATACCCATTCCAAAACTTTCCCAAACATCACGCGTCTTTCAAATTTTCATAATTAATTTGTATTAAAGCTTCTAATAAATTAATATTCGCAAATATACACCCATGATTGTTTTTTTCAAATTTCCAGATGTATTTAAAATATTTTCCTCGATGATAATTTTAATAAAAATTATAAATAGAATTAATTAAAGACATTTTTTTTTAAATCTATATAATTGAGTTACGTAATTAAATTAGATTGTAATGAAATATGATGGTGGCCATTCAACATTTGGTTACCCACCCTCTGATTATTCGAACGTACAGAAAGTTCTATTGAGAGAGAGAGAGAGATAGATAGAGAGATAGAGAGAGAGAGAGAGAGAGAGATAGAGAGAGAGAGAGCAATTAAATAAAACTAGCAAAAATATGCGACCGGAAGGAGCATATATTTGCTAGTAATGATAATCCTTTATTAATAATGATAATCCTTTATTAATAATAATAATCCTTTATAAATTCTCAAAGTTTACAAAACAAAACGTTTTGTAAAACTGTTTTTTAAATTAAAAATGTGCGTATAACAAAACATGCTTGTAAATGAAACTATGTATTTTTTAGTCTATTAGTAAAACTTTGTGTAAATAAACACATTTATTTTTTTTTGCTTTTTAGTAACTAAAACACGGTGTTATGACAAGATGTGTCATTTTGATCACTGCTCATTCTCAGGTGCCTCAAATCCGTTTGATCCGAATTATTAAAGTCATCACTCATCTCTGAATTAAATAAATCAATTTTCATCATTTCCTTCATGTGCACTCAAAAAAAAAAATATCCCGATTAAGATTAATACAAGATTTATTTTTAGTTTAAATCCTAAATAAAATAGAGTGTCTTACCTGAATATAACGAATAGCATTCCGTAAAATACTCAGATTTGAATTTTTTTTATCCTCCAATTGTGGAATCTGAGATCTCAAATATTCAAACATTTCCTTCATGTGAGCTCTCCTAGATAGAAAAAAAAGGATCAAGAAATTAGGTGGAGTTACAAAATTTCCAGAGTTTTCTAGGAGTAACTTAATATACAAATTACAATCATGAAATTACTTCTATTTATATTAACTACACTATGTGTTTGTTAAAAGATATTTTACTAATATATAAACAACACTAGCTCAACACTCGTGACAAAAACATAAGTTGGAGCATTCAGGATAAAAATGAAACAGTAATCTCTAATTATAAAGTTGGGTAGTTTATTGCTCATACAGTGGCATTAAAACCCTAATTTCATATATATATAAAAAAGAACTTCCGCTTTCTAATATACTGAGCATCTCCAATCAATCACCGGACTCCAGCTAATTTGCATATTGATTTGCAAAATGACATCTCATTAATTCACTTTTCATTATTATTATTTTTTTTTTAATTCAATGACTGGTTTCATTTTATTATTACACATAGCTCTAATAACACATACCTTTTAGATTGTGGATAGAAAATTAGCATTTTTGGTGAAAAGAGGCTTTCTGACTCTTTTCAGGTCAATTTACTTGCGAGAATTTGTAATCCGGTTCAACATTGTAAATTATAAAGAAAGCTCCTCCTCACACACACACTCTGCAACTAAGTCAGTGAGTATCCATCGCCACACCCTATTCCTCCCAGATTAATTTCATTAAAAAATTAAATTCCACCATAATGCATTTCGGTTTATTCGTACACAAGTCAGTCATTTTATTCTTTTGTTAAATTATAAATTAAATACAAAGTCCCCACCAAAACACATATACACACTGCAGCCAAAAAAACAGGTGAGTATCCTCTCCTCAACTTTTTATAAATATTTTTTCCATTATGGATACATGCTTAGCATTTGGGGTGAAAAGTGTCTTTTCGACTTTTCCTGTTCAATTTACTTCTGGGATTTGCAATTCAACTCAATTATTCTGAAAGACGCCAGGACATGGGTCCCACTAATTTGAAATAAAGACATTCTCTAACACTGGGAACATTTTTATGAAAAATTGAATGTTATATCCAAAATTCAATTCCAGATATATGCCCCTTTAGGGGTCAAACGTCTTTCACTCCAGATTAAACTTAGACAAAACATTGTCATATTATTTAACTATTGAGATCCCATGGAAATTCCATTGTGATTTTTACAGATATTTGTATAATTTACTGTTAATTATTTTTGAAATAATAAATGTCTGTCAGAGTCAATACTAAAAAGAAAAAAAATTACTCATTCTTCTTCCGGAAAAATAATTGTCATTGTCAGCTAAATAGTCTTCAAACAAATGAAACAAATATGTCAATTCTTTCTTTATTTAAAATTGTATCAATTTAATTATTTTTAAAACAACAAATATTCTGTCTTCTTTCCATCAAAATATTCTTCAAATGAATGTCATTTTTTGAAATGTATTTAAAATTGTACGGTTTTAGACAACATAATTTGATGTTGGAACAATTCATCTTAAAATAGGGTTAGGGTTAGAATTGTTTATCTTAGCGACATCACATTAAAATCACCATCTTTGCTGATTGGACGATCTCATGTTTTAAATGTGTAAGGTGATAACATACGTACGAACATGAAATGCCTTGGCATATTACTATAGAGCTTTTAATTGTGTGTGAAAGGTGATAACGTACGTACTAACATGAAATGTCTTAGTGTATCATTATACAGATGAAATCAGGTGTTAGCTTCAACTTTTAGAATTTATTTTTTTAAATGGTCATATTTCATTATGAATTAAAATGGTCAGTGAAAATAAAGTTTGTAAGATTCAATTTTTGGCAGATTCAAATTTTTTATTGAATCTAGCTTGAAATATTTTGGGTAGACGATCTTTTTGTTTTATCTAGTTTCAAATGGTTGCCTTCGAGTCATCATTTGATTGGTTAATTTGAGTCAAATGGCAGTAAACATTGGGCAGACGATAAAATATCTCAAAGATTATTCCTTCAAATGGGAAATTGGTGTTGACTCATCAACATCTGATTTTTTTTTTATCTCCATGGATACAGTTCTCATCTCTTAGGAGAATTGTATCTACGTTAATTTTATTTTACTTCTTTTCATGTAAGCTTCATATTACAATGTCGAGAATAATTTTAAATATAAGTTTTAAGAATAGTATAATGGAGATATTTCTCTTATCTACAACGTGAATTTGTTGATTGAGTCAATTTTGTGCTGTAAACATTATTGTTAATTTGATGACAATTTAAATTTATTTTCTTGGAAAAGTTCTGAGAATTAAAAAAAGTGTATGACTAGAAAGTCATTGTTTAAAGTTATATTTGGAAATCCCAAATATTAACTATTGTTTTGTGAAGAGGAATTAGGACAAAATGTCATTATTTCAATGTTAGGTTATATTTGGAAAATTGAAACCGAATATTAACAAAAATTTATTGAAAATATCAGAAGATTCCTGAATATTTTCTATTTAGTCAAAACAACTAATTATTTAAAAAAGAATTGAATTTAATATTTGTTTATCCAAAGGGTAAATAAATAAAGAAAAGATGAAATTATTGTGTATTTCATTTAAAGTTTGCAGCCAAGAAATTCACGTTTTAATATTCAGAGGTAACGGAGGAGGAATTATTTATTCGAAATAGTAAGATTATTATTACTTAGGTTAGGGGGTAATAATTATTTTATTTTTAGAGTAACTAGTAATATTTGAAAATTTATTACTTAAAAAAAAAAAAAAAAAAAAAAAAAAAAAAAAGAGAAGACAGGCAAAAACCAGATGTTTGCTCAAGCCACCAAGTAAGTTTGTTTAACAAGAACTTTTTCAATGAAATGTTATCGTCTGCCGATGAAAACATTTATGAGCGAACTTTGAAAAAATACACAAGAAAATTTCCACATCTGAAAAAAATATATTGTAATGGTGTGACCTGTGAGTATTTTATTGTTAATAATTTTCTTTTTACATTACATATGAACAAATATGCACATCAACCCCCCCCCTTTATTTTGAATAAATTCTTGATTCATTAATATACAAGCTAACTTGTTCTTTTTACTTATTTCATTGTTAATCGAGAAAAAAAGCATATAGATGAAAACGTCTTGCGCATTTAAAAAAAATTCTAAACTAAACTTTTCAGGAAAAAAGATGGTGCTTCTGCATATCACCCCTGACAGTGAAATATTTAAAGAATGTATAAACTTTATTATGTACTTACGTGTCAGCTGAAAATAAGATTGTGCAGGAAAAAATTATGCAAATTCATCCAGTATTTATTAAATTATAAGAAAAAGAAAAAAAATGATTTTACATACATTTTGACATTTTTGTAAACAATGGAGACCCCCAAACCCCGAAATCGTGAGAATATGAGTTATCGTCCTTGACCACTGGAAAATCTAAGATACAAAATGGTGGAAATATCTACCGAGTGATAAAATCGTTTTTTATTTATAATTAAATAAATACTGGATGAATTTGCATAATTTTTGGTGTACAGTCTTTTTTTTTTCATCTACCACGTAAGTACATAACAAAGTTTATACATTTCTTTAGCTATTTTATATTTAAGAGCGGTCTAACATGTCAGGGTTGATATGCATGGATGAAAAGAAGAAAAAAAAATCAAGTTATTAGCAGTTGAATAAGTTACTGTCCAGAATTCGTAAGAAAAACATTGAAAGAGCACAAACCTATTCTTCTCCAGTTTGTTGTGAACTTCTCGAGTTCCAGCACTGAATAATAGAAAGGAAGAAACAATCGAAAAGTTTTGAGTAAAAAAAAAAAAATGTTTGCGTCAGAGAGTTCATCAAGTGTAACAGGGTTAAAAAAATAATTTGCTAGGAGATAGTATACCATGCTGCGTTAAGAAAGTTGAACGCAAAATCCCAAAACATAAGTTGGAGCATTCAGAATACTTATGAAACAATAATTTTAAATAAAGACATTCTCCAACATTGGGTGTGAATTTTTATGAAAGATTGTATGGGAACAATAGAAATTATTTAGTAATAGACAACTCTGCATCTGAAGAACTATATCTATTAAAAAGTTAGGGTGTTTTGGAAGTTTGTCGTATGTACACAAATAGAAACATGATTGGTTGACAAGAGGAATAGGCAGAGTACACATTACTAAGGCAGTAGTTTTTACGATTTCAATACCAGAGTTCGAATCTCACGTAAGTCAAAAAGGATTTTTTTTTTAACTGGATACGTGCTTTATAAATTTAAAGAAATTAACATAACCTAATAACATGAAAAGCATTACATAAATATGTTTTTTTTTTTTTAACTAAGTGACCTTTTATTTTGATAATCCGCAAAAAAAAGTAGATATAAATATTATTTGGCATTAGTTCAAAGCAAATTATTTTTGCTTAAAAACATAATTTTTAATGTTTTGTTAATAAAAACAATATGTAAATGCATTCATCATAGTTACTTACTCTCTCATGCAAATACTAAGTAGCATTCCCCCCCCCCCTCCCCCACAAAATTTCAAATATTTTTCTTACTACTAGCTATAAAGCGTTAGAAGCTAGATAAAGATGGAAATTGACATAACACCACTCAAGGAGCGCGTATAAACTAGTATTAACAAGTGAAATAACAATCCCAATAAGAAACCTTAAAATAGGTAAAAGTCCAAGAATTGACAATATTTATTCCAACCATTTTAGAATGGACAGTGAAAATCTAATCAAACAAGACACAATCTTTTCAAAGCAAGTCAACCACTAGCCTCTCTCTCTTGGACAGGATGCCAAACAGAATTTCTAACCTAATATGCCCCGCACTGACCATCAGGCTCCAGCCCCTGTTGCATCTCCGCAAGTGTTGCATTCCTGCACTTGTTTTACAAACACTTCCACGGAATGTATTTTGCTAAACTTACTGCACTTGCAGACCCAGAATGTAAATACTACAAACCCACCCGATTAGCAGCAAAATCACACCCTTTCTCTGTAGAGATGTCGATAGATTTTCTACTCTAACAGCTTCTTTCCTCGGACTGCTTGCCTTTGGAATTCTCTCCCTGCTCCCCCGACCATACCTACATGCCGAAATTTACAATTAATATGGTGTTAGTGGTGAATGAGATAAATGGATAAAAACGTGAATGTTATGAATGATTGAGAATGGGTCACCATTTAGCAAGTGCTAAATTCACCAACAGGGTGTTGTGAATGAAAGAGAAAAAAACATGGTTAACAAACTAAACATATTTAGTAACAACTTAAGATCTTCTTGTCTAGAAAGGAATGGTGGAAAGGTGCAGAAAAAGAGGTAAACCACAGAGATGGTGTGATCACATATTTTGTAGACAATTAATGAATGAAAGATCATATTCTACAATCAGCACAGAAAACGTTTCATGATAAAGAGATGATAAAACTGCTTTGTATTCTTTATATATCAGTTACATTCTGTCTGTGCCCAACTAAAAGTCAAAACTACACAAGACACCCATAAAGCTGATAGATTCTTCATCAACATTGCCTCTGAAAAAATATAGGCACATTTCTTTTTAATATTCATTTTTTGGGGGTCAACAGGAACACAATTAGTGACGGAGTAGGATTGATATTAAAGTGATTTCTAAATGTTATTATGTAGTAATTCATCAACGATTTTTTCCATTAGCCAAAGAAAGTGAGAGAGAGGGTAATAGAGAGAAAGAAAAAGGGGAGAGGCGAGAGAGAAGAGATAGCTAGAAAGAGTCTTAAAAGAAGATGTTACACACATTTTAAAGCTTTATTATCCATGCACTAGGCAACGCATAGTAACCATACTAGTTTTTAATAAAAATTTTTTTAATTCCCTCATGCATTAAAGATCAAATCTCATCCTATTTATTTCTATTGTAGCTGTTAGAGAACTTTCTGGGCTTTTTGCTTTGTTCAAACAAACACCATTTTGAGCTGTAGATGGAGATTTTTATACTTATAAATGACATCATTTTGTTTCCATACTGGATAATGTCACAAAATGTGTCATACATACTGGATTACACCGCAAAAGGATAGTGTCATCATTTACAACAGAGAACAGGGGGGGGGGGGAAGAGATTGTTTATGACGTCACAAAAAGATGGTGTTATCATTACATCAGAAGGAATGGGTTAAGAGATTTTTAATGATGTAATTTAAGGTGATTGATAAAAGAGTATTGGAAAAAGATTAAAAGAGAGAGGAGAAGAGAAACAAGAGGAATGGGAGTGAGGGATAAACAGAGATAGGTAAAGATTAGGAGAGAGAGGGGATGAATGTGTGGAACGAGGGAGGGAAAAAGAAAACAACCGGGGGGGGGGGGGAAAGAGAGAGAAGTAACGACAGGCGTAGAAAGAGATAACGATGGGGGTAAGGAGAGAGAGAGATAACGACGGGGGTAGGGAGAGAGAGAGATAACGACGGGGGTAGGGAGAGAGAGAGATAACGACGGGGGTAGGGAGAGAGAGAGATAACGACGGGGGTAGGGAGAGAGAGAGATAACGACGGGGGTAGGGAGAGAGAGAGATAACGACGGGGGTAGGGAGAGAGAGAGATAACGACGGGGGTAGGGAGAGAGAGAGATAACGACGGGGGTAGGGAGAGAGAGAGATAACGACGGGGGTAGGGAGAGAGAGAGATAACGACGGGGGTAGGGAGAGAGAGAGATAACGACGGGGGTAGGGAGAGAGAGAGATAACGACGGGGGTAGGGAGAGAGAGAGATAACGACGGGGGTAGGGAGAGAGAGAGAGATAACGACGGGGGTAGGGAGAGAGAGAGATAACGACGGGGGTAGGGAGAGAGAGAGATAACGACGGGGGTAGGGAGAGAGAGAGATAACGACGGGGGTAGGGAGAGAGAGAGATAACGACGGGGGTAGGGAGAGAGATATCGACGGGGGTAGGGAGAGAGATAACGACGGGGGTAGGGAGAGAGATATCGACGGGGGTAGGGAGAGAGATATCAGCTGGGAGAGGGAGTGGCGGTGACAGAAATAGATAGATAATGGGGGGGGGGGGAATGGATAAAAATGAATGATTATCATCAATAAATAAATGTATATTTACTTGAAAATGGATGTCAAAAACCTTTCTAAATCTACTATTCATCCTATATGACATCATCCATTTTCATTTAAATATTTTCTAAAAGAAAATATATTTATGTCATAAATATGACTACCAACCAAAGTCAAAGGTAAGAAATTATATATGTAATAATATATATAACAATTTCTGAACCAATAGGTCATACGTCGTCTAGTATATAAAATTGTAGTTCTTGTCTGTTTGTTCACAAACAAGATAGAACTCCATAACCTGACATTATATTACACACAGTACTTGGATTAGCATATTTCATTTTGATCAAAGGATACACAATAATATTGGTGGGTCTGCGTTTGTGACAAACATCTATAAAAAGGAAACACATTTTACTTTATTTATAACTTTTTAAAAAATTACAGAAATAAAAAAAATAAGGATAGAAATGTGAATTAAGGGTTCAGAGCCTGAAGCAGGAATGCACAGGAGTCCTCATTCATCCTCGGAAAATGCCTCAAGGGTGTGTTCAAGATGATGAATTTACTTATTTCAATTAATATCACTTCACTTACAACCCCTCCCACCCAATCAAGTACGTCCTTGGGCCCCACTCTGAATATTGAATTTATAAAATGTAAAAAATAAGAATAAAAAGATAAGTGTTATGGGCAGGAAAAGAGAAAGAAAGGGGGATGAGGAGGGAGGGATAAAGAGAGAGAGTGAGAAACGAAGGGAGGAGAGAAAGGAGAGGGAGCGGGCAATGCTGAGTCATTCTGCTAGTACATACATAAAGTTGTAGTTCCTGTCTGTCTATTTATAAATTCTTCTTAAGGTTTTGGAAATAGACCCTTCCCTCAAATAACCATATATATTCTGAAACTAAATTACCCAGGGTACTTGGATAAGTATATTTCACTTTGATCCAATGATGCACAATATTAGGCAAGAGGGGGGGGGGGGGTCTTCGTTCACACTGTACATCCATACAAATAAAATGTTTTACTTCATTTTTAATGTATTATTTGAATTATTTGGACTATTGTTCTCATCTTGGATGTTATTCCCACAATGTAACCTTCGACAGGTGCATCTTGTCGAACTTGGGAATGTTTTTGTCAAACTTAGGAATCTGCACAAAATTTCAAACAGAACATTTTATTTAATCCACGGGAGTAACTTGCTCTTGTTCCATCAGCCATTGTTACATCGACCGAAACATGAGAATAACATCCAAGAGTCCAAATTATCAATCCTCATCTCGATAATTCCACAACTTTATTTTTATGACTTGAAAATCATAGAAATTAAAAAATAAGAGCAGAAATAGTAATGAGATCCAGGACTTGGACAGGAGTTCATAATGGTCTTCATTGATTCCCGGGGAAACTCCAGATGTGCCTTGAGGGGGTTAAAGACAATTTATCACAGTGATTTACTGAAAATTATTTCAATAAATGTCACTGTACTTATGTTGTCCTTTCCGTCCATTGTTTTCAACTCCCTCGTAGTATTGTTTATCATACAACTGACAATCTCATTAAACATTATCCTCGAGTGACTTTTGACCTTGCTAAGTGGTGACTCATTTGTATAAAAAAAATGTAGCACTACAGTCAACCAATTCTTTGTCTGGAGCAAATTATCTGGATGACAGCTTGTCACATAAGCAGCTAAAATCTGAGTGACATGGTATAGATAGTCAGCTCAATAAGTAAAGATGTCTCTTTCTTTCTATTTTTCATTGCTGTTAACAGCAATTGTCATAGTCGTAATGGAGTTGATCCATCCCTCTCTCGTTGTAATAAGCACAGAAGCATTTTGGCGTTGCTGTTTGTGTACCCAAACTCTCAGCTAAGTGAGTGACGTCACCAATTTGGCTGTTTCTGAGTTCAGTTGGTCACCCGGTACTGTTCGGGAAAAGTTGCCAATCTGATGAAGGCCGCAGATGTTGAAAAGTCTGGTCCAGTGATTACCACACTCCTACGTGATTGATTGATCAGTGGGTAATTATCCGGATTGGGTCAGCAACTTAGTACCGCTGCCAAGCAAAGGGTTATTTCAAGCAGAACAAGTGAAATAATAGAAAGAAAATAAAGTCTTCAACAACTCGTATGTTGGTTTTTTTTTTAGAAGAATTATTTGGTAAAGAAAATAGTAAACAAAAGAAAACTTGTATAATTTCAAGTCAAGAACTCTGTGTTTTTGGACCGACGCTCTAATTGTTAATGGGCGTTTTCTAGTTAGTTTGGCGAGCTTGTCTAAGTCCGAGGAGGGGAGGGGCTGTCTCAGAGCTATGTGGATTCGGTGGGCAAGCAAGAATGAGTCTCTTCTAACTATGTGTCTCAGACTGGTAAAGCCCCAACACCAGGTCCGGGGGAGGGGAGGTTCGTCTCCCACCGATGTGGACACCGGTGTCAAGCAAAAGCGAGTCACTGAAGCCTGTTATGCGTCAACTTATATTGAGATTAGTTGTGTGTAGCCTCAACCCTCCCCTAACAGCACTCAGTCACCGAACAAAAAAATCATTCTCTTTTCTTTGGGTAATTGGTATTCTTTATCGCCCCCAACCCCATCCCTCACTGATAACCGAGAAAATGTAATTCCACTAGTGGCTGTAACTTCTCTTAACCTACGTCCACCCTCTCTCCCAATAGAATTTAGTCAGAGAACAAAGAAAGAAAAGAAATGTGTCTACCCTGTCCCTGTTATGTTTGGATTTCTCGGTCCGTTGATAACCGAGAAAAATGTAATTCCACCCATGGGCGTAAGTTCTCTTAACCTACGTCCACCGAAATCAACTCGTTGGCAAGTAGCTTGGGTGGCCTTATCGGTCTAAATCACACCTGTCTTTCGTTTGGCCAATGAGAGTGACATTCTTTCCAACCAAGCTCAGACACAGTGACGCCCGACTCCACAATATTTGTGTTCATCTATCAAATCTTATTCCTCCCGACCAACATCTGGTCTATGCATTAATCGCTACCTCAACATACTGTGACAATCTAAACTGAAATTCTAGACAGTCCGACGCCATTGTCTAACTTTATCAGTTTTTGGTTTTAATGAAGATATCTATGCCTTTTCCGTTTAATTCACACTAGCGCCATACTCTGATCGTTGACCTTCGTAGGCCGACTCCTAATTCATACTAGTGTGTATTTTGGCTCCCTCTTCCGTGGGTCCGCTCAACACTGTCACATTTGTAGTTAAAGTTATGAAATAAATTCGATTTGAGCTTTTAGGGTGACGAAAAGTGCTTCGTAAACACATCCGTTCGTGTTGCAAACCTTGAAAGAAAGATTTCATTTTAGTTCATGATGTCATATCTTGACACGTCAGCTCAAATTCTTACTGTTAGAATTCTTGGTGAATTTTCCAGTTTTCCACTTGATCCGTTTTTAATACACCCACAACTAAATATTGCTAAATTTACACTCCTTCTTACCAAATCGATGGTGAGTACTTCCTTGAAAATTAACTTTATAAAATTTTAAAAATAATAAATATGTAATATGGTGGTATCAGGTATGTGAGTATTGATTTACTCCTCTCCAGAAGTTAGGCACAAGGCCAGTTTTTATCTTACTCCCACAAGTAAGATGTGACTCAAGGTCGGGTCGGGAAAGTGGGGTTTAAAAATTGCCTGGGCAGCCCCGTCAGCATTCCTTGGTAGGGGCGCCTCAGGCAGTAAGCAATAAACTTACTCCTCCCCAAAGAGGGGAGGCAAAGCCTGGGAAGGTGGACCTCCCAGAACTGCACAGGACAGACCCATTGACTGGTGTAAATCAAGACCCGAAGGCCAAGACAACACCAGTATGGGGTGCAGTATCCATCGGAACGATGCGAGTAGACAATGGCAAAAAACCCTGAAATCCAGACAATTCTCAGCATGAGGGACCACGGCCCCTGTGTGTGTATGTGCGGAGAGGGCAGTGCAAAAAACTTTTTTCCTTAACAACTCCAATCAGTTTCATCCAAGAAAGTCAAAGTTAAGAGAAAGACATTGAGTGCACTTGTGGGGGGAAAGGAAACAGGAAGTCATTCTTTGATGCAACAAATACCATCTAACTCTCTTATCTCAATCATGAATTGTTTGAAGTTAATTTTGCCATGAAGGCTTAGCCTTCATGGCAAAATTAACATTTTCAATTTTCACAGCAAACTGTCATAAGAGAGAAAAAGAAGGCAAAGCAGAGAGAGGAAAAGGAAGAAAGATAAAGTGAGAGAGATGAAGGAAGAGAAAAAGAAATAAAATCGAGAAAAATAGCGCCGAAAAAAATAAGGATTTGGCAGAAATCAGCTTTTTCTTATTTAAAAAAAAAACAAAAAACCCAGAAAACTCATATCCAAGGGAAGCTCTAGCGATTTAAATGAGATTTTTCTGAATTTACAAAAAAGCAGAGCAATCACTTCCCTGTGTTACGGGTTGGGCAGAAAAAGACAGGTTTCCTTATTCAATCCTGGACAACGCCAGATTTTTCAGCTAGTGCTTAATAAAATGTTAAAGAAGAAAAATCCAAAGATACTCACCCACCAGACCTTCTTTTGTCATTTTTTTCTGCATTTTTAAATGTTAGATCGATATTGCTGTTGCTGCTGCCGTGCGGAGACTGTGGGGCTGTTGCTTGAGGAAGAAATGAAGATGGCGGCGAAGAGGTAGATGTTGCTGGTTCCTCCGGGAGCGGCTGTAGAGCAGAGGCAGATGGCTTTGGAGAAGGAGGATGAGGGGGAGATGAGACAAGAAGGGGAGGAGGCGGTTCTGTCGGCGGCGATAGTGTCAGCGGCGGTAAAAGTGGAGGCAGTGATGATGCGGAAGCAGAGTTCAAAGAAGTCTGCAGTTGTTCTACATAAATGGAAAAGTCTGTTGCGATATCATTTCCTGTTAATCATAAATAAAAACATTTCCATAAATAACATATCGATCGACATTGGCAGTCACAGCCTCAAATAAAGTTCAATTAATACCGGTAGAAATTGAGTTCCTATAAAAAGACTTGGCTCTCAGCGAGCCATTGGGTCAGTATTTCTTATATATACTAGCAAAAAATGTGCGACCAGAGGGAGCATATTTTTTGCTAGTGCATATGATGAATGAATATATATTACACTGTGTCCCCCCCCTCCCACGAGGAGGTGATGCCTGAGAGGATGGTATCATATAACAGACCATACACTGCCCCCCCCTCCAAGGAGGAGGTAACCCTTGAAGGATGGTCTCATAGCAACAGAACAGATACTACACTACCGCCCCCTCCCTGAATTGAGCATCGAAAGATAGTAATAGTATAGTTCGGCTTAAAACAGACAGATACTAAATCCCCATTATTAATAGATTATTAAATATCTCTTTTTTTCCTAAATTATATTTATTGTACATAAAAAAAAAAAGAAAAACTGCCAATCGTGATGACAAATAAAAGAATTAAAAAATGCCTATTGTTACGAATAAGGGGATTAAATACCTATTATAAATGTATAACAAAAATCTACACGTTACTTGCTATGATCAACCAATTTCAAAAGTGAAAAATGACTGGATTATTCATACTACTGTTCTTATCTTGGATGTTATTCTCACAACGTTTCGGACGATGTAACCTCCGACCTTCTTCAGGTGCAGAAATCTGTATGGAATTTTAAACAGAACATTTTATGTAATCCATGGGGGTAGCTTGCTCTCGTTCCGTCAGAAGGTAGAAGTCTTAAGTAACTCGTAATCGTATTCATAGTATCGCCTGTATTGAGGATTGAACCTTCAACCTCCAGAAGACTGTCACTTAGAACTTGGCTCAACAGACATAAGTGCTAAGTAATAATCAGTTTTAGTTTCATGTTCTTCCTGATTGCAGAAATATTCATTTCTCAGTGACCACCTCCTCCAAAAAGGGAAGAACATTTTTTTTTAATCGTTTTTCATTCACAGGAACTTTGTGTATTCCAAACAAAAACATTTTTTATGCCGTCTTGACATTCTTGAATTTGCTTTGTTTTTTTTAAACCTTTTTCACTCCAAAACAAGAACACTATCACTTTTCCCCGCCATTATCTTCTCTATTCCCCTGTTCTTGTCATGCTTGTTTTATTAATATCCTTGTTAATAAATTATATATTTTATACAATCTTCTATGTCATTGTTATTCCTTCTGTGTTTTGTGATTATTGATATCTTCTGAAACTCAAAATCGGGAATGGATAATAACTTTTTTCTTATTTCCATTTGAATCAAGAAAATTATTTGTTCATTCATCTCTATCGATAACGTGCCCTTGTGTGGAACGTCACAGCTGGTCTGTAACAAATTCGAGGTTCATCCAAGACTATCCATTCTCCAAAGATATGTTCAGAGATATTAGTACATTGGTAAAGTAAATATAAAGAACTGTGTTGATTGTAAATACTTTCCTTAATTCTCATTCCTTTGAACATTTGATAAAATTAAGGAAAGATGTAATCCTTGAAATAGAACAATCCATGTCAGGCAATCCATGAGGAAAATTCAAACAATCAGGGTCATATCTGAACACATAATGGGCAATGATGTCTTCGAAGAAGCCGTGCTACAAATCTTAGAAGATTCTCCCAAACTGCTTTTTTTTGCAGTTCTATCTCTTTTTCTGGTAAGTTCGTCTCAATTTTGTCTTTCTGAAATTCAAGTTACTTCTCATGGTTTCCTGCTCTATTTTTTTTAATTTTATTTTTAAACAACATTTGTTCCTGAGAAGATTCTATGTGCACACTAGAGAAGAATTTGAGGTAGAAAATCATGAGTTACTTCCCATGAACTATAAATATAATGAATATCACCCCGGTGCAACCCGAACATTATTTGTAATCACCATGCAAGAATTAAGAAATTGCTTGAAACCTTTTGGGGAGATTATGGATATTGGCATCGAGACAATGCTTCTACATTTGCATTTGTGTAATACGTGAATATAACCAGCGTTGTAAAATCACTCTGAAAAATTGAGGATAAATACGTAGGAGTCAATAGGAATCATCTAGATTCCGGAAAACATAGGCCAACAAATTGTGTATGGTTTGATAATATAAATTTTTAACAGAGAAATCTCAGACAAGAAATTTAACCACTGTGGTAAAATCGTCTATATAATATGTGAAAAGTACAAAGGGCAAACCTTAATTTATTTCTCTAACAAAAATATGGCAGAATTTGCTATAAACAAAATGAGAAATAGAGCTTTGAAGAGGGGGTCGGTTATAGATTGATTTCACGAGTCAAAACAATTAAAAAAAAATCCTTCTTCCATAAAATGTAACAAACAGGCCAGTTACTACTCAATGAACAGCCTGATAAGCAGAAAAATTGCCTCTATCGATACGGTGGGGGATCCACATCAGAACCTCATCAATTAGACAAAGATTTTTTCGACAGAGGAAAATCACATGGCTGAAAATTGAGAACATCATCTCTCAAGTTGTCTCTGATCAGCCCTATCTGCTCCGTACGTGAAAGCTGCTCCCCTTTTTTGTGAAGAAATCTGTCACATGTAATAAAAACATTCCGATACAGAATAAGCAGAAATATAAGATCCCTTTATGCGAGTTTTAATTAACCATTCACCCCGTCCCATGCATAGAGTATTGTTATCACATCTGGGCTGGTGCACCAACCACTAGTCTCTCCCTCTAAGACAGGGTCCAAAACAGAGCCTCTAATCTAATAGGTCCCACACTGTCTATCAAGCTCCAGCCTCTGTCACATTGATGCAACATTGTGATGTTGCATCCCTGTTTCTTTTACAAGTACTTCAATGGAATATGCTCCAACGCACTTGATGCAATAGTGGCCCTACCCCTGACGTAAATACCTCTGACCAACCCGACAATCAGCAAAATCCCACCCCTTCACTGTAAAGGACTCCAGATGCCGGAAGAGTTTCGACTAATAACTTCTTTCCTCAAACTGCTAGCCTTTGGAAGTCACTCCCTGTTCCGAGTGTACCAATATGCAGAAATTTATATGTAATGTGAACAAACATCTTGCTGCATAACCCCCCCCCCCCCATTTAGGATGCCCTGCAGGTAGGACTCCTAATTCACAGTAGCCTCTTACGTCTTAGTGGCAATGTGCCTTATTTGGGATGAATTTAAGTAAAAACAATATCCCCAAAACATCTTTTATTTTTATTAAAAGCTAGAATCTTCTCTTGTTTCTCTAAACATTGAGAATATCCATTTCATTCCTCCCATCCCCTCCCTAAATTTGGTAAAGCAAAAAGGTATTGGCATGACAAGAGACTGGATGTTTTTATCATAGACATCTGAAGTCCTTGTGTTCCCCAATCCGGATTCTTCAAAACCAAAATCGTCTTCACACCTACGTGCAAAAAATGTAGACCAGACAGATCCCAAATACTTTTTCAGTGTGGCTAGCCCCACTCTGTCTCAGCTTCAAAAGAAACAGGTCACACTTGATTCAGAATCACTCTCCAAGTGCAGCCCTTCCCAATTTCTTCAAGGAGGGAGGGAGGGAGGTCAATGCTATCTACTGTCATGTGATAAAAGCCATCCACTTTTCTCATATACACGATTCTTAGTCAAAAATTATTCAGTTTTCATCCCACCATCACCAAGTGAGTCTCGCCGCAAGATATCTTTTCTGAAACATAATTTTCCATAAAGTCCTTGACCCAAACACTGTCAACGTCATCCAAACCCAGAGTTGGAATCAGCCATTGAAAGATAGCAAACATTGCATTTTGGACTATTAAAAGATAAAATCTTAATTGAGACTAACATTCGGTCTTGAAACCCATATCATCCTGGAAATACCACGACATGTGTATATAAAAATAAAAATATTGGTCTTCAAATTACGTACACTGCTAGCGATCATCTCAATCACCTTTTTCCTGATTGAAAAACCATTAATTTCTCAGAAATCGGTACCCATCACCTCCAAAAAGATAAGTACTACTCTGGATTGTTTTTCATTCACAGACTTCGTTCAGGCCAAACCAAAACATTATTCTATTTCATGCCAACATTTTGATAATTTTTAATTTGCTTTGTTCCCAAAAACCTTATTCACTCCAAACCAGAACACTATCCCTCCCCATCGTCATTATCTTCTTTATTCTATCCTATTCTTGTGCCTGTTTTCTTAATAAATTATATATTTTATACAATCTTCTGTGACAGTGTAGTTTCTTCAGCATGTTGTGTTTATTGATATCTTCTCTGAGACCCAAAACAGAGTTTGGGAACAGATAACCACTTTAAAACAAAGTTTTTTCTCTATCCATTTGAATCAGGAAAATGATTTGTTTGTTTACAACAATAATGCGTCTTCTTGTGCGACACATCATAACCGGTTTGTTACAGAAAGGAATATGGTGGAAAGAAACAAACAAACAGAACAA
This sequence comes from Sepiola atlantica, assembly GCA_963556195.1. Classification (NCBI taxonomy): domain Eukaryota; kingdom Metazoa; phylum Mollusca; class Cephalopoda; order Sepiida; family Sepiolidae; genus Sepiola; species Sepiola atlantica. The sequence continues at coordinate 140,837,860 of OY744522.1, forward strand.
AGCCAGTATATGTTTTAATGTAATTTCATTGTAATGCATAAAGTAATTTCATTGTAATGCATAAAGTATTTTCGAATTTCTGCTCAATCATGAAGAAATGAACATTATTTAACATACATTTCTAATTTTTTTTTACGCTGACAGACATTTATGTGTGTACATTTTTGACAGACAATAGTCAGGAAAGTGTGAATAAGTAAACTTATATATCATAAGTGTTTGAATCTAATTCTTTAAACAGTTTTAATGTAAATACAGTAAAAAATCTGAATAATTATGTACCCTGCGATTCTAGATGTCATTTTTAATTTAAGTGTATGCTATCAAAATAAATGGTACTGATACAGAATTGGCTCCAATTTCCGTCAACTTTGAGTTGGAAGTTTTTGGGCAGGTTACGTAAGCCGCTGAAAGATGTTGAAGTAATTAGCCAATCAGCTGTTAGAAAACGTTAAAAAATAAAAAACAGAAAATGGTCAAATTTTGACAAATTGACTAGTTTCATTTTTCTAAAAAATAAGTAATTTGAAACTTTTAATTTAAAAAAAAGCAGATGTTTACCTATGTTTTGTTCTGTGTATATACAAAAAAAAAAGAGAAAAAAGAAGACTTGACCAGTTGACTATATTTATTTTCCTTGAAAAAAAAAAAAAAAAAAAATTGGAAACTTTTCTTTAAAAAAAAAAAATTGATTATTAACAGTTGTTCAGCTATGTTTTCTTCGTTTTTTTTTATATATATATATATATAATAATAATAAAAACTTTGACCAGTTGTTTATTTTCAGTTTTCTTCATCTAAAAAAAAAAAAAATATTTACTTGAACTTTTTCTTGAACAAACGGCGACACAGAAGCGTTTTTGTTTTATTGTCTGTCAGTCTACACACAGCTTTTTCCAGCAGCTTATGTAAACAGCCGACGCAAAATTGGGTCCGATTCTATAGCTGTACTGAAAGAATTATCGAGCTGGTGGATAGAATATGTAATCAATGAAACCGATTGGAATTTCCTACATAAAGAACACGGGCTGAAAATTTACATAAATGACTGGCTAGTCAGGATCAAATATCGATTTGTCAGACGCATTGCTTTTTTTAGGTATAACTTCGAAAATACGACCAACTTAATTTTATAGATTAGAAGTTGGTTACAAAACTCCGCCAAGGCTTTATATTCTGAAACCACATCAATTAGAAACTTTGATCAGTATATATAATTTTAATGACAGAGGTTACCTTATCATAAAAAGGAAAAGCAAAGTTTTACTTTATTTTTAACATGATAATTATAGAAATTTAAAAATGTTATTAATAGGTGAAGGGCTTGAAGCAGGGGGTCCTCATTGATTTCTGGAAAACGCCGAGTGTGTCTCATGTGAGAGGGGGAGGAAGGGGGTCTTAAATACTGTAAATTTACCGAAATTTATTTCAATTAATATCACTTTACTTCCACTCAATCAATTCTGAGTACATCTTTGTGCCCCACCCCCAAAATAAAATATTATAAAATGTCAAAATTCAGAAAGGTAGTATGGTGTCATAGGGTGGGAGAGGGATGAGGCATAGAGTTCCTCATTCGATACCGGGCAACACCAGGTCATCCTCCTGGTTTATTATAAGAGATAAATTTGAGACATGAAGTTGGAATCTTGCTAACAGACATGAAAGGATTCTTTTGAAAAACGGGCGGTGATGGTTATAGCAGAAAACTGCCACACCTTCGACAAGTAAATATTGCAAATAACACGTCAACGTCAACAGTATACAACAAGGAAGGGCGAGTGGCAGCTTGAAATTAATGGAGATTTTATTTTGTGAATGAAATCGTTGGTTTTCAAAAAAAAAAATACAAATAAATAAATAAAACGTAAGCCAAAGTACAAAAAAAACAAAACTTTTTTCTGTAACTATCAGATAAGATTTCGTGTGTGAAAATTGAACGCACGCTTTTTATTTGGTTCGGTTGTATTGTTGAACGCGACTTCGAAGAAACGTTTTATCATCTTTGTATTAATAAATCTATCAAACAGGATCTTGTGTGTGTGTTTCTTGCCTCTACATAACTTTTAGCTAAGATCAAAGTGTAGTATCTGTTCCGATGGATACGGCACCCCATAGACTGGTATTGTCTTGGCCTTCGGGGCTTGATTTATGCCGGTCTATGGGTCGGTCCTGTGCAGTTCTAGGAGGTCCACCCTCCCAGGATTCGCCTCCCCTCTTTGGGGAGGAGTAAGTTTATTGCTTACTGTCTGCGGCGCCTCTACCGGGGAATGCCGACGGGGCTACCCAGGCAATTTTTAAACCCCACTTTCCCTACCCGACCTTGGGTCACATCTTACTTGTGGGAGTAAGATAAAAACTGGCCTTGTGTCTAACTCCTGGAGAGGAGTAAATCAATACATAACTTTGATGGATACACTTTTCTATTATTTTTTAAATTTTTTTTTAACTTCTAATCAAATATTTATTGAAATCAAAAAGTAAACTAAAAGACAACGAAAACAAACAATTTTTAAAAGTGCTATTTAATTTGTAAACATTACAATTATTTTCTCTCACCCGAGCAACGCCGGATTAATAGAGCTAGTCTCAAATAATATGATCCGATAGAAAGAGACACTATCACCTGTTGAAAGTGTGTCAAATTAATTAGAAGAAACAAAAAAACATATTCGCATTAATAATCATTATAAATTATAAACAAACCTGACATTAAATATTCTTTATTCGTTTATTCTATTTTTACGACTTATATTTTATACATGCACACTTATATCTTTCAAAAGTCGAAAACCTAACCTTAATTAAGGCTTTGAAAATTAGCTCGCCAAACAGTGCATCTACTCGACGTTGCCAGGGAATCTTACTACGTGCGTTTGTTTCGCTTCTTTTTAAAATGGTATTTTGAAAGTTAAATTTAATTATCCCATAATATTTTCAAAGCCAGTTTAAATGATTCCGAATTCCTTTCAAATTTCGATGGTCACAATGTATTTATTTTTTTATTTGTTCATGTTCTCAACTATTAAGAAAAGATTAAAATGGCCGACTTGTTTATGAGGAAACCGAAATGCATTCTGGTTGAGAATGGCGTAATTAAATTATTTGGTACTTATAATAGATCAGCCTTCAATGGTGGATGATATTGGCTCCTTAAAAATCCGGTAACCAATTGCAAAAGGCGACCACACAAACTTAATTCGGGTGCCTGGTGAACGGATAGCAGAAAACGAAAAAACACCTGACTTACTTACGTTGTATTGTATTTTTTTACTGATATATTTACATTGTTGTATTGTATCTTTTGTTTATAAAACGAAAATGAAAGAATGCAACAATTTACAAAAACAAATAAACTGTCCGCGTGACTAAAAAAAAATGCACTAGAAACTAATAATTATTAAAAACGTTTTTAAGTAACAATGTAAATATATCAGTAAAAAAAAACATAAAATGCAATGTAAATAAATCAGTAAGTGTTTTTTCGCTTTCTGTTTTAGGAACCCGAGCTTAATTTCGTGCGGTCGTTGTAACTCGTTACAGGATTTTACCGAACCAATATAGGGCAGTTATGGGGGCCGATCTATATCAGCACCGAATAATCCACGTTATATGTAGATATTAAAAGTTTAAGCTCCGAATTGGCATTGAATGAACTGACAAAAAATGGCGATTCGCATTACAACCACGTGGATGTTGCCATTTCAGACAGCAGGTTCCACGTGATGATGGCATCAAACTGAAAATGGCAAACATTCTGACGTAAACTAAAAAACAGTTTATTTTTATTGGGGGAAAATAAACAGATCATCGATGTAAAGTTATGTATATAAAAAAGGATAGACTAAGAAAAAAAAATCTGGAGAGCAAGAAAATTTTTTTTTTATTATTGATTAAATCAGTTTTAATTTCAATTTAATTCTGAAAATCGACAGCTTCCAGTTCCAGACATTCTAGAATTTCGGAATTTTTATTAGTTGGATTGGATTATTCGGAATACTATTTTCATCTTGGTTCATTCACAACGTTTCGATCGATGTAACTCCTAGTTAAGGAAATAATTCAAATTTATTTAAAGTTAAAATCGGTGTCCCTATTTACTTGCCTCCCCACTAGAGAAAAGTTGGCCACAAGGTTGGTTTTAAATGTGGGGGGGGGGGGGGGGTAAAGGGACCCTCTTGATTGGAACAAAAATTTAAATTACCTCAGTCTAGAAAGATCCCTCCTTCATGAATCGATATAGTGTAGTATCAGAACAGATAGCACACCTTGCCAAAAGTCAAAATGCCAAGGAACGTTTCTTTCGTGAATATACGGGCCTCATCAGAGAAGACTTAAGGATAAACAGAAAATATAGAACGCATTAAAGTAATTTGTATTATTCGGACTACTATTCTCGTTCTGTTATATTTCCAACGTTTCGATCGATGTAAACCCGGCTTTATTCAGGTCCATGTCGAACTTGGGAACCTGTACGGAATTTCTAATTGAATCCACGTCAACCATTGTCGGTTAGAAGTATTGATTTATGTTTATTATTTTATTATCGCCTGTAGTTAGAATTGAACCTTCAATCTCCAGAAAATTCATTCGCTACTAATTGTTAGGCTGTTCATGTGGTTGGCGGAATGAGAACAATCTACCCCTCCCCTGAATTACATAAAGGGTTCAGTTCGAAATTACGTACAGATTTCTGAGTTCGACAAAGATTCCTAAGTTCGAAAAGATTCACTTGAAGACGGTTGGAGGTTACATCTGCCGAAACGTTGTGAATATAAGAACCAATATGAGAATAGCAGTCCGAATAATCCAAATAGGGTCAGTTCTTGAGCAATATTTTGGGGATTGTCTTTCATATTTCGATAGAACTACATAAAACTCGGAAGAATTTAGTAACGCTAGATTTACGTAAACGAATTTTAATAGACAAATATTTAGAGGTTGGTGTGCTTGCTCTAATCCCAAGTAATATTTACTCTGAATGTGAAAAGAGGTCAGTTTATAGTAGGCAAATTCAGCCCCTACCCCCCCCCCCCCCCAGGGGCCACTTTGAATGGTCACAAAAATTGCCGTGAGCGGACCGGTCGACATTCTTTCTCCCGATGTCTGTCGGGGAGGGGGCTGATGCAATCTGGAATAAACCAATCCCCACTCCGGAAAGAGGGGGTAATGTCTGGGATAATGGCTTCCTTGAACCTATCAGAACCATCAAGTTGTAAATCTCGCAATTCCTTTTATATAATGAAGCTTTGTCTGTATCCTTTGGTGACGTCACCATAACGTGACGTAGGTGGTTTCTTAAGGAAGTCCTGGAAATATTTCAAGAAAAGCAGAAAGTGCTTTCAAAATCAATACTCAGGTTTTATTTCTTCTCTTCTGATTATTAATAAAATTATAAGACAATTTCACGCGTGTCTATGTGTTTCACGTCTCTACGTGACTTGCACATTTTTTTTTATCAATTATTTATTGAAATCAAAAATGCAAGAACCAAAATAAGTTTAAAATCTTATTTAAAAATATAATTTAATTACGAAATTAAATCCACCAGAATGCATTTCTGTTACGTAGTTTAATTACCAAAATATACACAATTAAATTTAAATCTCAAAACCCTATTTAAAAAAATAAAAATTAGCAAAAACGAAACAAAAATGAACGTAAAAAGAATCGCAGACAACGCCGGGTAGGTAAGCTAGTTTGGCATAAACATATCCACGTGTTCTAACCGGAAATGAACATCGTCAGAATTTCGGGCGTTTTATTTATATAAATAGAAAACGCCTATTGCTGGTTTAAATTAAAATACAGAATCAGATTTTCTTTAAGATCTCTTCCAAATAAAAAATAAATGAATGTTTCTACTAAAAAGCCAGAAGAATTTTACAATTTGATTAGGAATATATAGAGTAGAAACGACGCATACAGTAGTAGGCAGTAGTCGTAGTGACATTCCAACACGCCATCATAACACACACGGAAAAGCACATGGTAGAATCTCACGTCAGATAAATAATTAAAAAAAAACTTGGAAATTAGAATTTTTTAGAAACCTATCAATAATTCATTATGTTAAGGGTAAACAATTTATATAAAGTCATATTTCCTGTCTGCCTGTCTGTTCATGAACTTCTAAGATTTAGGAAATAGACCCCCCTCCCCCACCATATAAATATATTCTGTCACGTATGAAGTCTAACCGAGATGTATATGTGGGACACTACTCACAATAAAGAATGTTCATTTATTATACAGATTATGCAAATTACCGTAAGGGGGGAGTGTAGAATTTATCTTTTTTTATTATTATAAAGGGGTACCGAGGGACCATGAAATATATCTGATTGTAATTTATTTTTTGTTTGGGGGGTTGTCCCACTCCTCATCATGACTCGGGTACACTTTATTTTTGTAAATAAAATTTAATTGAAACCACTTAGGGATATTTAGTGAATGTGGTATTTTGGTGAGTGTCCAGCGTAGGGTAAGTTCAAAAGTATTCGACGAAATTGCACGACCACCGAGCCAAAACGATTCGGGCTTTATGCCTCATGGAATATTTATGAATGTTTTTTGTAAATTGTTATTATGTTACATAAAGTCTCTGATTTTAATAGATTTTACAAAACTATGTTGATTCTAAAGATAGAAGTATATTTCAATCCTTTGAAGACCTACTAATGAGGGATTCATTTCACAAAATTATCATTATTCTATCATCATCGTCTGAGTAATATAGTTTAAGAATAATTCTGAAACTACATTACCCAGACCATCGAGCTTATAGTAGAATGGTACTGATCAATCTTAATAGGACATACACCCAGGCATTATCGTCTCCTTCGGGAGGAGGAAATTGCTTTATTGCAGGTCGCTTGCGGTGCTCCACAGGGCAATCAGGACTATAATTGAGTTCATGTCTAACCTGGCTACAGTGAGAGGCAGGTAAATATACTTACCCAGGGTACTTGGATAAGTATATTTTTTGAATTATCAAAGAGGGTACAACACAATCGTCTGCTATCCATAGGAAATAAGACGTTTTACTTTATAAGTTGAACATTTTAAAAATCAAAATGTTAATAAAGAGGTTCAGGGCTTGGAGAAATAGTGCACATGGGTTCTCTTTGATTCCCGGAAAACGTCGGATTATCTACCGAAATTTATTTCTATGAATGTCACTTTACTTGCCTCCCACAAGTTCAATGCTGAGTACCCCCCCCCCCCCCAAAAAAAAATTGTAACAGTGTTATGGGTTGAGCGCAATGGGACATAGGGTTCTTCATCCAATCCTGGACAACGCCCGATAGCCCTGATGGTCTATTAATAAAAACAGGAAATAACAAGTCTCATGACTTTTAATCTTACTCTTAGAATAGAAAAGACATTATCTAATGTGTGTAGTGCTGTTTTTAATGATTATGCAGATAAAGTTTGTTTTTTAAGTTATCTTTAGTTTAAACAAACCTGAAAAACAGTTCAATGTCAATGTTTACAGTAAGTAAACGAAAACATTATTACCTAGATTTGAGATTTTTAAAAAACTTTGATTACGAAAAGAGGGTTATTTTATAGAATCACTCCCGTCTCCAATTGAGTGTGTTAGAAATTGTTTTCAGGGCACCCAGAAACCCTATAAATTACCTTCTTTAGTAATCGAAGTAAATGTTTTTACATCTCAAATCTAGATTTTAGGGGGGGGGCGTGGTTCATACCTTTAGCCCCTTTCTGAATTCAAGAGTTCATCGTTAAAGCATTGAAAATGATCTAGATTAAATCATGCTTAACTCGAAATTGCATTTTTCAATAAATAAAATTGAATACGTAGTTAGACCACCCGTGACCCGTTGGGTCATTATTTGTTATATATTATTAAATATTTGGAAATTCCAAAACGTTTTCACACTTGGAAATTTCAAGTTACGGCTGCTGCTTTTAAACAAACATACACGTCCACAGATTTTAGTATTAAGTCAGCAGTTACGGCTGCCACTGCTTTCAAAACACATACACGTCCACAGAGTTTTAGTATTATACTAAATATATATTATATATAGTCAGTCAGAATTAAATTTCTTGAAACAAATGTTTACTCACCACGTGTTTTAGTCTTCGATCGCCACTCCAAAAATTCGGCAGCAAGCAGCAGAATGTCTAGACTCATCTCATAGGATATCGATTTTACGGTCACTGAAACTAAAGTCACAATTTCCGGGAAGAGTTACTAAAATAAAAACAATTATTTTTAATCGTTATTTGTCGGGAATAAAAGGATCGACTGTTCGTGGATTTTCAAACTTTAAAAATTCATTAGCTATGCGATATATGTTATTTAACTTTCAGCTCTTCAAATAACATGCAGTTTTCTTCGAGTTGCCGAATAAAACATTAAGGCATCGGATTCAAGTTTTATAAATTCCCAAGTTTGTAAAGCAGAGAAAACTGTGTGATCATTAATGAGAGAATGCATATTTAAAATTTTGGAGTTCCCTAAATTAAAGCAAAACAAAGATGAAAATTATCCGAATGACACATTTGAAAGAGAAAAAAAAAACTGAGTAGGCAATTGATGAGGATGTCAATTAGCCATGAGTGACAATTTAATACTTTTAGACGGAGAGAAAGGTAAGAATGTTAGATTTAATTAGAAACGTTTTTAGAGATTCCCTGCCAAAGGTAATCCCACCCATTCTTTTTTTTTACAGCTGGATTAATTCGGACAATTCTCTCTCTTTTCAGCCATAAATAGTCATACGTCCAAAAAACAAAATATTTTTTTTTTAACTCAAGACTAATTGCATAAGAGTCGGAGTTATTTCATAGAATTATATTTTAACTTTAACAAATTGAAGCGAAAATGATTTTGAGATCGCAATTACTGAATACTTTTTTTTTTAACGATAGTGATTTTTTTTATAATACAACATCCCATAATCTAATAAAGATGCATGCAATTATTACAACTTTGAGTAAATCTAATTTTTAAAGCCGTCTTTTTCTTTAAAGAATTTTAAAAATATAACGAATGTGTTTGAGTGAAAACGGGCCATTACTACTAGAAAACGAAAGACAGCGAAGAAAAATCACGACTATTATTATTTCTGTCCGTAAATTACGCACACGTAGCAGTTAAAAAGGGGAAATCGACTGGTTGATCTAAACAGTGCATACTATTTCCAGTTGGTACAAGCCGTGTTGATTCAATGTTTGATCTTACGAGTCTAGTTAATAAGGTAAATAAAAAAAAAATCCGCAACTAACTCGGACTATCCCATGGTGGAGGGCATCATGGCGGCAATCCACATCAAAACACGATCTCATGACGATCCGGCCACGTGGAGACTTGATTGACAGCTGTTTCGAATTGACCAATGGTAGGCGGCGACTTTTGAGAATCAACCAATCAGCGCTCAGTCGTCTGACGTCACCACCAACATAGCAACGCCCCTAGCACGTTGTTAAAACTCACGTGGAAAATTTAGAATAAAAATTCGAAACAGACGACTAGTAGAGTTTTTTTTATTTATCAATTACCAATCTCGGGTACACCTCTCTAAATTTGTTTTAAGTAATACTTATTTTTCTAAATTGAAGCTCTAATTTTATTCCAAATAGTCTCTTGTCTGTCTGTGTACGTGTTTTTGAACAGCTTACATTAATTTCGTTTCATTTTTATTTATTTTTAGTTTTCCGTTTCATGGCGTAACATTCATTTTTCCCATCACAGGTAGAGTGATTTTGATTGATACTGAATAATATCGATAATTATGTCGAGTGTATTTGTTGGAAATCGCCCTCTTCTTTGTGGATTGTCTGCAACAGTACCCTGATATTATTCGAGAAGAATTATATATGTGTAAGTAAAAAAAAAATAATAATTTAAGAGATGTTTATTTTTACATAACTGATTTTCGTACGAATAATCGATGCAAATAATAAGGTTAACTCCTTTCCATAAGTCTAATAATTCTTTTGACTCGGTTAAAACCAAAATCTGTATAATAATTTAATAATGGAGTTTTCCGACCCATGTCATTTTATCGAAAAATTATTCGAACGGAGATTGGTTAAGACAAAGATGAATTATATGAAAATAATTTATTTAAACTATTTGTATCAAAATATTTCTTTTTGTTTTCGCAATTTTATTTCACTTTGTCTTAACCAATCTTCGTTCGAAGTTTTTAGATCATTTGGCTTAGAGAACGTCACTTGCCAGGAAGAACTGCGTGTCGGCTAATTTACTAATTTAAAGCCCCCCCCCCTCTATTTCATATGTAATACTAAATGTATTTTAACGTCACTACATTCAGCATGTCATAATCTAAAAAAATTACAGTTTTTAAGTTACTACATATCGTCTTTCCAATGAAGTTAGATGGATCGGGAAATTACATGATTACCCCCCAAAAAAACATTACAATATCTAACTATTTCTAATGTATTAAATCGAAGTGTTTGAGAATATTCTTTTTGAAAACCAAATTAATAGCCACACCCATAGTGTCAAGCCAGAAGTAAATACTGGACTTCTTTCTCGGTAAGGAACGAACTTCTTTTTTTAATGGGTCAACACTTATCAAGGCCAAAAATCACTCGAGGATAAGGGTTAAATGGATGAAATGATTCTTAGTTAAAAGATGAAGAATATTATGATTAATGGAATGAATTATGGTTCATTACTTATGGGGACGTTTATGACAAGTATTTGTTGGCATTGGATTTGAAGACGACCATGTTGTAAACTGCAGGGGAGCAGTCCAGTGGCAACGTGTTCCATACCCTTGCAAAGAACCTCTATCCATGGAAATTCCGCCCGAAGCGAGGCACATAGAGAAAGTAAGGAAAGATGTTTCCGTTGTGCTAGTAAGACGAGTTCTTGCTGTGAATGTCTTACAAGGAGAAACCAGAGATTGGAGCTCAGTCGAGCATCTTCCATGGAAATAACGATAGAGCAGGCAGAAACTACCAACATCTCTTCTGTGAAAGAGAGTCTATAAAGAGTGGAAGAGATCGTCCCTCACTAGATTTCGAAGTCTATTTTGTACTCTGCCAAGGCAGGAAATACTGCTCTTAGCGGCACCTCCCCAAATGTGGCAGCAGTACTCCATCTTAGGACATATCTGACTCTTATATAGGTAAAGGAAAGGCAGGAGGATGTCACCAGGAGCGACATGGATGTCTCTGAAGTATAAGTGGTGCCTCAATTAGGTCTGGTCGATGCAGGCGTCAGCAGGAGCTGAAATGGTACAATGGATGTCATCAAAAGATCAACGTAAACGTCCCTGAGCTTAAAGAAGTGCCTCAGAAGCGCTGGAACGGCAGAGGGTGTCGCCAGGAGTTTGAGAGACAGGCCGGATCAGGAGAACATCTCAGGAAGCAGGAGCAGCAGGAAGGCGAATATCAGTAGTTGTAGAAAAACTTACCCTGAAAAGGGCAGTTGTGTCCTAAGGCGGATGCTTTTGGGGCTGGACAAGAGCGGGTCACAGTCGTATGCTGAGAGGGCCTCCTACCCCTGGTTAAGGTCTGTAGTTGGCAAAAATTGGCTGATGATATTTAAAAAATGGAGTACAACAAGCTGATGGTCCTACAAGATATTAACACAATAATTAATATTATGCTTTAATTTAAATGAAGTGCTAGCTTTCTTTGTGACCAATTAATATGAACTCATCAAGATTCTGCATGCTTATTTAATGGGACAACAATAGATGAAAGTCTTATTTGTGAAAAGAGAAAAATATACCCCATTTCTTCAGGTTGAATATTAGCAGCAGCTTATTTGATTGTAGATGTGATTAACACCAGCACTTCAAAATTAGCAACAGTAAGTAATTGTAGGCATGATTAGAGCTGAAGCTTTAACTTAATTGGAGGGTGTGTGGATTGTAAATATGGAGGTACGACAAGATTGACAGTCAGTATATCAGCAGTTGACCTTGCAGGATGAAATCCATATTGCTTGTCACTATAAAGGTTGCTTTTACTGAGGTGGTTGAGAATTTCTTGATTTATCGCAGATTCAAACAACTTACTCATGACACACAGGAGACTGGTCTGTACTGAGATACAGAAGATTGATTACCAGTATTTTTAAATACTGGGCAAATCTAAAAAGTTTTCCAAGGAGATGGAAAGTATTTCTCCTTTAAGCAACGGTTGAATGATTTTGAAAGAATAAGGGGAAGTTCCTGCAGTCTCTAGTAGTCATATATTTATTTAATACGAGCTGCCGGTAGTGGGGTATTGTTCGGTCTTAGAAGGCCATCTTCCCAGACATCGCTTCCTCCTTCGATGGGGTATATTGGTTTGTTGATGGGAACCCTCACTGAGAAATGCCGACAGGTTCGATCACAGCAAATTTTCCAACAATCCAATGCCCTCTTTTGGGGGAAGGGAATGGCATAGCTCGATTCTCCACTATAAACTGACCGTGTGCCTGATGAAGAGGGGGACCGATAAATAAACTAACCGTATTTACAATTGTATAGAGGTGAGAAACATAGACATACTAGATCTCTGGTGATACCAGATCAGGCTGCCCTGTGGCTCCCTGAGACGAAATTCACCTACATTGACGTTTTTTTTTTTTTTTTTTGTAAAACTTAATTATGTTCTACAAAACAAAAAACAAAAACAACAGCCCCTCTCCCTTTCTCCCTCCCCTTTTTTATTTTTATTTTTCCTACCCTACTCCCGGTCCTGGATATGACCTTAAACTACATCCGATGGTGAGATCCGGCTTACGGACTTTGGGGAATGTGGAGCCTCCTCTTAATTACCATTGCTCCCAGGTCCACCCTGACCCGGAGTGGTAGTACCTGTTAGGGTCCCAACTATGGGTTAAATAGAAACAGATATTAAAAGGGGAAAGAAACAAAAAAGAGAAGAAAACAAGACCAGATTCGGCATTAAATAACCCAAAAAGGGTTGATATGCCGTAAAACAAAACTACCAAACCATACTAGGTCTTGTCTTATAGCTTTATTAATACAATGATGAAACTTTTTTAGAAGTCGCGTTCAACAATGCAGGGGAAACGAATAAAAAGCATGCGTTCAATTTTACATGATAAGAAGCTAGTCATATTTATATATTTTTAAAATAGGATTTTTTTAAAATTCGTTTTTAGTTTTCTTTTATTCTTGATTTCAATAAATATTTGATTAATCTAGTATATAAAGTTATTTGGTTGAATTTTTGGTGTTTGTCATGGATAGCAGTTAATCTGATTATCAAATTTCGACCATGTTTTTTATATTATAGAAATGTATTTTCCTTCAGTTTCTTTCAAATAACACTTAAGAACTTTTTTAACATAGAGACATTTTCACTTATCACTTTCACAGTATCGGGTGCCTACATCATTGATAAAAATTCTACGTTTTTCTATCTATGCCAGTTTTCTGTTAACCAGTTATATTTGTTTTTACTAAATATCAACCTATTTATTTCTTATAATTAGGCAGTTTGCTTTTTAGAATCTATCTACACTTTTGTCTTAATTAAATGCTGTAAGCAGCCTTCTGAATTCATGAATATTCCCTTATTCTTATGGTATGCCTGATTCATTACTCATTAGTCATTCATACAAAATATATACATTTTTTACTTATATTCATCAAAGACGTTTATAGGATTCCTAGTGTGAAAAGGGTTATATTAGACTTCGTCAATATGCTATAAACAAAATTGTAGTAGTTGAGTTTGGTGCATAGATTTCTTAGTGTTTGTAGGCATTCATTTCAAGCCAGTAGCAACACGGCTGTTTAGGACTGTCGACATAGTTACTGGTTTTGTGTTAGTGTGTAAGTGTTTGTTGTCAAGCAAGTATGAGTGTCATATTTTGTGTGTAATTTTGCTTAGAAACAAATAGAGAAAATATTTTTTAAATAAAGGCTTCTCCTTGCTGGCTGAAGCAAACTCAGCCGTTAATAGAACAAACTCTAAAATAATTTTCAAACTGACAGCTTGTTCTTTATTCGGGTTTTGTTATATGTTGACACAGTGGGGTGGAGGAAGAGACAACCTCAGTATATTTTAACTACTCATTTTTAAGACCGTAGTTTTTTACATCTACTTTGACTCGCTTCCAGTCACTTCTCACTTTTTTAAATGGTGTTACACCTCATGTGATTTAAACTTGTCTCACTTCTTGTTTTCCATTCACACGTTTTTCTCACATCTGACCTCGGCAGACAATTCTTTGATCCAGCTGTCCTTGGATGTTTCTAAGGACATTTAAGTGGAAAATATTAATTATTTTAAACTAACTGAAATACCCAACCTTCTTCTATATAAAACAGTATTTTGTTTTTTAGTTTTCTTCCATAACTGCATCTTCGGTGAACTCATTGTCTGAACCTGAACCCATTCCAATTTGCAGGCAAATCTAACAGCAACAAACAAGAGTTTAAGCTATATATATATATATATATATATATATATATTGAAAACCAATTTTGCTTGATACAAGATCTTGTTTTTGTCAAAAAATATCTCAATTTATAATTGCCCTGGGATTACGTATTAGACATTTGGAACGTCTAATATCTATTGAACTTAAACACTGGAGTTTGCCTACGCAACCAAAATATATGCATTATATATATATATATATTCCCGAAACAGTTTTTCATGGTAAACAACTGATGATCCCTTAAAATAGTGTTAGAAACAAACTAATATAATAACTGTAAAAAATAAATTGACTTACATGAGTGATTTTCCACTGAAAGACTTGGGACTATAAGTTTTTTTTGTTTTTTTTTAATATAGTTTTAATGGTTGAGAAACTTCCGAGACTATATATATATATGTATTTGTTATGACCATGATGTGTCATACGAGGAGACACGTTTTCACCTTATATAAACAATAATTTTCCCAATTCAAGTAAAAATAAAAAATATATAAAAGTAATCTGTTCCCAAACTGTTTTGAATTTCAGAGATAAGTTCAATAAACACAACAGGCTGAAGAGACAACAATTAAACAGAAGATTGTATAAAATCTTTAACAGGTAAAATAGACAAATCTTAAGATCAAGGGAAAATAAACAACATAATGATTTGGAAAAGAAACAATATTCTGGCATGAAATGATTAAAGTTTTTAGGGGTAAAGTGGATTTAAAATGTACTTATCTTTTGTTGTAGTGATTGCATACTACTGAGAAACTGATATTTCTACAGTCAGAGAAGGAAATGTCCGCCTGTTTGGTTTGATGTTATTGTCGACAGGAGCTGGAATTAGAAGAACAACATCTCCGTTTCTGTGTGTAGCTGGAAATCTAAACCGCTGTGGTTTTCAGAGATAAGGGGGACAATGTTTTCTCTCATGAAAATATTTGATTTTTGATAGAGCTCAGAAATGTAATATTACATTTAACAAACTCTTGTTAAGAGCTGGCTTGAATTCCGGGTTTGGACATATGTTGAGCGCATTTGAGATGATGACATTGAAATGGATAGAAATATAGTTTAAAAGCGCCAGTACAGCTGGTGACTCTTTGATGGCAAGATGAAACCTGACTTGTGTTTGGCTGGGTGTTGTATCTATGGGAAACGATCGGCTACAGCGATGAATTTTTTTTGTTGTTGCATGCACGTAACTGTTGTATTAATATCATTTTTCTTTTTCTTTAAACCACTTTTTTGGGAAAATGCGATTGTTGTTATTTTAGGTGCGGCTTTGAGAATTTGTCTTGTTCAAGCAATGTCGCTTCTTTGTAATTTTAGAAAGCACGATGCCCCTTGACTTGTAAAAAGAGGGGACTTAAGGTTTCACATGTTGACAATAAAATATGAAAGGGTGTGGAAGAGATTTGATTCCATGCCAGATAATTAGGGCGTTTTGGTTGATAAATTCATATCCCGGATGAAAAAGGGCTTTAATATTTCAAAAGAAACTGAAATAATGTGGTCTTTTGTGAGTGGTAAGAAACAAATATGAAAAAGTAAATTGGATGAAAACGATTCTGTATAGATCAACAATAATAACTATGAAAAAGAATTACTTTGAAATGAGGACATATTTAATTGTTTCTCACTGAGTGAATGTCCATTGAAATGTGTTTTTCCATTGTCGGCTGGCTGAATGCAAGGACAATAACTCTGCTTTTTTAGAGATAATTTATGGGTAAAAAATAATTCCCCTTTAAACACTATTTTTTTACTAGATGAAATCTGTTTCATTGAGCTTTGTTCTATTGTAAGAAAGCAATGCACAAAACTAAACAAAAAATCCGGGACAATCGTCTAACAATCAACCGTCGTTCCTGTCGCTTTCCACTTCATTCTGATTTAATTTTCAAATCCTTACTTTTTATCAATTCACCTGGACGCTATGCAAATTTCATGCACGACACAGGCTATTTTTCGTTGTTTATGTCGTTATTTCGTTGTATTGGCTCAGTTCATTACAACTATTAATGTTTTTTTATCGTGACATGACCTGTACTGAATTAACACAGTTTGGGATGCAAATTGACATCCTAGGTAAAATCTTCAGTTGAGCCTGACGTTGTTCCTTCTACATGACTGGAGTGCTTTGTTGAGGTAACTCAATGTTTCCAGTTGGAAAGTATCATTTTGCGTGTTAGTTTCTGTACGATATGAAGGTCCTAACTAATTTGCAAACAGAAGACTGTATACTGACGTCGTAAATAATATTTCCGCTTTGGTGCAAGATGTAACCATGTGTCCACTTCTCTTTGCCATTCCAATAGTCTTTTGCTAAGACTTTTTGTCCTGGTTGAAATGTGCGACTTACTGCACCATGATGACAGTTGAACTGTTGTTCCATTTGTATATTTCTCTTATGAGAAGTTTGTGCAGTTGGATAGAATAGCATCCATTGGTAAACAGACTTTCTGGTTCCATAGAGCTTCAACTGGTTAACTACTGTTAGGGGCATTTGGGTTTGGTGTTCCATCTATAACTTCCAAGGAATATCTCTAGATTTCTGTTGTTGTTCCCTTTCCATTAAGTTTTAAGAACGCTTTCTTAAATGTATTCACAAAATGCTCAACCTGTCCATTCAATTGAGGATCATATGGTGTATGCTGTTCTGCTTACAGAAATCTGAAAATTTCACCGAAGTTAAAGCAAAAGCAATACCATTGTCAGAGACTATAGTCTCTGGGACTCCAAATCGGTTGAAAATATGTTGTCATTTTAAAATTGTTTCCTAAGAGGTAATGCAGCTCATCGGAAAAATCTCAGACCATTTACTGTAAGCATCTACTAGGAGTAGAAAACATTTACCATCAATAGGTCCTGCAAAGTCAATGTGAAGACGTGACCAAGGTGAATCCAGAATAGGCCAAGAAAAAAGTTTTGCTTTTCTTGGAGCTTTTGCTGCTAGCTGACATTTAGGCTCAGATTTGCTTTTCCAGTAGACATAGCTATGTGATAATGCTTTCATCCGGCTTATGCCCTGATGTCCAAAATGAAATTGTTTGAATACGGAATTTTGAAATTTTAATGGAACAATCTCATGTTCTCCAAGAAGAATACACCTATAAATGTTAGACGATGATGACTGACGCTGATAAAAGGGTTGAAGGGTTTTTTTTCTTTACATACCTCAGGCCATTTTGTATGGTGGAAGTGCAACACTACCTTGAGTAGGGGGTTGGCATCTGTAACCTCTCAGATCATTTGTGAAGTAATTGGCAGTACTTTGACAGTTGATGTGAGCACTGAAATAATTTCTGATTCCACAGAATTTAATTCCCTTTCACTTTGGTTTGCTTATCAATGAATCTAGATAAAGCATCTGCATGTCAGATTCCATCAGTTGAACAATATCTGATGGAGAAATCATAATCCAACAACATAATGATACATCTTTACAGACGGTTAGCTACTTTGACTGGGATACCTTTTTTGGATCGTAAAATTTTAATGAGATGTTTATGATCTATGGTCAAGGTAAAATGACGTCCATATAAAATCTTGTGAAATTTTTTTGTGGCAGAAATTATCGCCAATGCTTCTTTTTTTTTTTTAGCTGACTATAGTTTTGCTCAGCAGGTGTCAATGACCTGGATGCATGAGCTATTGCTTTTTGGCTGCCATCAGAAAAGCTACATGAAATTACAGCTCTAACACTATAATCAGATGTATCAGAAACAACAATAATATCTATGAATTTTTGTAGTGTGTGAGTAACATATCTGAAGAAAGTAAATATTTAATCTTATTAGAGACAGACTAACACTCAGTAGACCATTTCCATTGTCCATTCTTTTTTAAAAGATTGTTGAGAAATGCACAAACTCGATGGAGTTCTGGCAAAAATGCACTGTATTTGCTAACCATGCCAAGGAAAGAGTGTAAAGTTTTAATATTTGCCGATGCCAGCATTTTTTATGGCCGAAATATTTTCTGGGTCTGGCCATTGACCATTTTTGTAAAAAGTAAATTCCAGATATTTCATTTTTGTCTGAAAACATTCACATTTTTCAGCTTTTACATGGAATCCATATTGCTGAATTCGCTCAAATGTGGAAATCAAATGCTGTAAAAATTCATTTTCTGTGGCATCTGTAACGATGATATCATCGATGAATGCTGCAACTCCTGTCAATCCGGTTAACATTGCATCTATTGTTTGCTGGAATTTGACTCCGAATAGAAGGTGGTTGAATCTAAACAGTCTCTTGTGAGTGTTGATTGTCAGAAGCTCTTTTTACTTCTCATCAAACTCCAACTGCAGGAGAGCATCCGAAAAAAAAATCAATTTTTGCAAAACAATTTCCACCATTTAATTTTCTGAAAAGATTTTTTGGCAAAGGTAACAGATACTGATCTGCATCAATTCAGTGGAATAATAAATACTAATTCTTCCATTCGTTTTTTTAACAACAACAATAGGAGCTGCCCATGCGGAGTAATTGGTTAGCTGTAGTATGCCGTCTTGTTGTAGATGTTCCAACTCCTTGTTCACTATGTAAAGTGCAGCATAGGGTACTGGACGTTTAGGTCTGAAAATCGGTTTCCCATTAGACGTTAATTTGTGAGTTGCCTTTGATTTGGTGCAAAACCCTAGAATCTCCTGAAAAACATTGCGAAATTTAGCCTTGAGTATTTCTGTGAATTGTTTTTTAATACTAAAAAAATAGAAGAAAGATTTAAAGTGTTAAAAACACACTTGAGAGGAATACCAAAAAGATTCAATTCCTCTATCCGGTCTAAACCAAGCAAATTTAAATCAGAATTATTAGAGAGGTAGCATGTTCCAGGAAATGTTTCTTTAAAGGACAGATTGCAATTTAACTCACCTGTCAGCTGAATTGTGTTACCTGATGCACTTCAAGCTATATTTTTGTCAACGCCGGCTTTCCAATGTGTTCCCATGTGAGGTGTGAGATAAGGATGATAAATTTTCTGCGAGATTCAAAATCAACTTTGAATGTCGCAGACAAAGAATTTGAATTTGATTTCTTCGAGCTTGTTTTTTTCTGGAATTTCCTGTGTGTCAAATTTGAATGACCTGTGTGTGTGTGTTGGGTGTTTTGCTTTTCTGAGAGTTACAAAATTCTTCTTTATGTTCATAATTGAAGCATTCTTGACACTTATGTTTCTTAAATGGACAAAAGTGTGAAACATGCATCTCGCCGAAGTTCCAGCACTTGAAGGGGTCTTCCTTATTGGAGGTTTATTATTTATGGGTTACTGGACTGTTGTACTATCATGGTGTTCCGTTTAAGGCTTAAAAGTATTGGCATTTCATAGTGAGAGCTTTGACTATGATCTTTTAAACCTGGTCTAGTCTTGAAAGTAAACATGTACGAATATCCGAATCCTGTGGAGATTGAAGTCCTGCAATGAACATCAGACATTTTAACTGATCCTCTGTGAGGAATTTAATCTGAAATTTTTCGCATTCACGATTTACATGACCAGCAAAGCATCGTTCTTTGTCAGTTTCAGGCAATTATAACAGACGTTGAAAAAATATTGTTGAATGCTAGAAATGTCTATTAGCTGTTCCACTGTTTAAGCAAAGCTTAAATCCTTTTTTTCCTTCGGAAGAATAAAATTAATATAATGGGTATGGTCATCTGCTCCAAATTTTCTCAGTAACAAATGCATTTTCCAAGCATCGTCTTTATGGAAACATTCATTTAGGAAAGTATATTTCCAACGTGTATACCATGTTGTAAATGTAATGCCTCCGTGTTTGTCATAGACAAATTCTTTGATGTTTGCAGAAGAATTAGTTATTTTGCTGTCATCAACGCTTTGCACTGTCAGTTGCTGCAAACATAATTGATTCAAAGCAGTAAAAATCCTGAGTTGAAACTTTTCAAAAATGTCCTTATTGGTTTTTTACACATGTTTCTAAATCTTGAGAAAAAGGCAACTTCAAATAAATCTGTTGTTGTTTTTTTTTTAATACTCGTCCAGTTGAAAAGTGTGATTTGTTTTTCGATCCCTCATTGTCAATGAAATAAAGTGAAATAGTGGTCTTTTGTGAGTGGTAAGACACAAATATGAAGAAATAAATTGGATGAAAACGATTCTGTATAGATAAACAATAATAATTATTTATTATATAAATACAACTGAAAAAGAGTTACTTTAAGATGAGAACATATAATTGTCTTTCACTGTGCGAACGTCCATTGAAATGTGCTTTCCCATTGTTGGCTGGATGAGTGTAGGAGCAATAACTCTACTTTCCAAAATGCTGTTTTGGAGATAACTTAACGGTAAAGAGTTATTCCTCTTTAAAAACTATTTTTTCTAGATTAAATCTATTTCATTTAACAGAAACGAATAATTTGTTTTTATGTTTCAATAAAAATGAAAGGATATATATTGGGATAGGGTGAAGGGTTCTTTAAAACTAACAAAAAAGAATTATATATAAAGTCCAACATATGTCAGAATATGTATACATATAAGTAAGCAAAGTTCATTTACATTCCAAGAGCCAAGATTTCAACATTTTTTTTAAAAAGCATTTTTCAAAACAGATACATTTCAGTGCAAATTATTTTACAAATCGTTTCTCTTAAAGTAAACCAAACAACATTATTATGTCAATATGTGATCTGTTCACTTGAAGCTCGTCAGAAAAGTACATATAAAGTTCTTCATTTGAAAAAGTTATACAACGTATTTTGACATGATAGGCAAAAAACGTTCAAAAAGAAAACTTTGAACTCACGTGCAACATTAAGAGGTCCGCCATCTTGTAAATATATATATATATATATTGTGACATATGTTGGACTTAATATATATATTTTTTTGTTATATATATAATATGGAGGAGGAGTGTTTTTGTATTAAGTTGAAGAAAGTGCTTTTCATATTGTTACGAGCAGTTGCCCGGGATTGTATGAGAAACCCTATGTCCTTTTGCACCCAGTTCATAACATCATATTACGTTTTTATTCTTATTTTTTACATTTTATAATATTAAATTTATTACACCCCCCCCCCTGATTTAGTGATCACAAAGATGACAACTGGCATGGCAGATGATCTTTTTACCCAGAGGCGAGTTTACAATCGAACAGTTAATACTTTTCCCCAATTGAATAATTGGAGGTGCTATAGAAGGGCTTCTTTACCTGAACTCTATGTGTTACATTACACCTTACCGATGGGTGTATAAAGACTTTATACAATGGGTCAGCGCTATCATCACCATCGTCGTTGTGAACCCAAGTTGTTTTTTGCCTGTTGATACAACACCACGCCAACACTTGTTTTTTAGTTTATAAAAGGTTTATTTTATTTAAAGACAAAACACGGGGAGACAACTTGTTTGTACGTGAGAGATAGATCAACAGATAGCCTGTCTCACTACAGCAGCTGCCTGACGCATGCTGTCCCCATTTTGAGGCAGCACACACACACACATCTTTCCTCATTGAATTCTCGCCAGCTAAAAGGATGAAAGAAGGCTTTGCCCGGAAATCACGTGGTTTGCATAACTTTCGCTGGTGTCCCCCTCTGACTATTGACCTTTAAACTTTTCCACCCCAACATGACTACTATTATGTAACAAATGGATAGATCTAAGGAGGTTTTGTGAAGGTCAAATTAAAAACTAACATTTTTATTCACTATATTTCTGCTATATCTTCTCTCTCCTTTGTCGTTTCACATTCTTTCTTTCCACCATTTTTTCTCTGTCACTATGGCTATCCATTTAACTATTCTTTGTGTAATCGATTTACATCATATCACGTTCTTTGCATTAGTTCCAATTCAATATTTTTACGAATATCATGTTCATCAAATTTCTAATAACTGATCTGCTTTGAAAATCTAATTTGTTTTAATTGTCCATGGTCTGTTGACTGATGTAATAATAAAAATCCTAACACAAAATTGCATTTCCAAAATTCCTAATCAAACTGCATTTTTGATAATTCTTTTAATTTTTAATTGTTCATAGTTTCGAGTCTTCATCAGTAATTTATGCTAAATTATCTGTTACTATAATTTCTAGATGAAAGTGTTAAAGTTATTATCTGTTACTGTGCTATCATTTCTAGATAAAAGGGGGCCTGCTTATTAGGGAATACAAAAGCACAGGGATCGAGACGAGAAAAACGAGTAGAGTTAGAATTGTAATGACTTAGAAATTAATTCTCATTCAATTTATTCTGGAGAAGATATAGAACATAAAAACGTGATCAAACGTGAATTAGAATTGAAAAACAAAGTGAAATGAAAGTATATATGAAAACAATGCTTGCTGTTTCTAAAGTTAAAATTCTATAGTTAAATCATTTTTTATTTTCACCCCCGTGCAACGCCGGAACACGGATCTTGCTATTATTTTTATATTATTTTTTGTGTGTATGGGGTGAAAACAATATTTGCTGTTTCCAAGTTCTAGTGATTGAAATGCTAAATTAATTCCTTATTCATGAGGAATTTATATATTTAAAATGTGAAACAAGGCATTATAGTAAAATGCATAGAATGCAGAAAAGTACAATGTCCTATGTGTGAAATGGTATATATATATATATATATATATATATATATATATATATATATATATATATATATATATATATATTACTAGCATGACCCGTGTCCTGACGTTGCCTGGGGGGGGGGATATAAAAGAATGATTTAACTTTTAAAAAATAAATATTAGATTATCACTTCAGAAAAATAAATCACTGTTAGTTATGTAGGTAATTAAAATATGATTTATATTGTTGTCAAAAAAATTACCCCATCCCCGCCAGAAATAAGGCCCATAAATTCTAAAGTTAAATCATTTTTTATTTTCACCCGCGGGCAACGCCGGGATACGGATCTTGCTATTATTTTTTGTGTGTGTTGGGTGGGGACATAACATAATTTTTTTCCTACAATAAAATAAAGTGCGGAAAGAATATTTAATGTTTTAGCATCCATTTTCTTCTGGCAAAAAAAAAGGTTTTGTGTGTGTGGATTGGGGGTGGGATATGAGTTTATTTGTTGGTGTGCTTTTTAGGAATAGGTATCCAGAAATTTGCATTCGTGATGGAAACAGTTCCGATTTCCGGAGAAAATCGAATGAAGTTCCAGTGCTTCTACACAATATGAACCAAAGTAAATTGACTTTGCAAACTAAAAATAAAACTTAGTTTAGGGTTAGTTTATGGGTAAGTTAGGGTTCGGGTAAAAATAATTTAAAAAAGAAACAGTTCAGTTCCAATTGTGTAGTTCGGTGAAGTGCGTTACTGTCACCTTTACTTAGCCAAGCATAAATATTTTCCATCATTGGTTGTTTTGTTTTATTTTGGCAAGTGGTTGCTAAATTTAGAATAATAATGTCCCCCTCCTCTAAAATAAACATCTAAAATTATGTAAAAAAAGACACCTCCATTTATAATTATAATGAAAAATAACTAAATTTGATGATTAAAAAAAAATGCGCTCACCCCAATTTTCCCGTCTCGGAATACATTTCGATTTACTGTGAACTGGCCAAGAAGTAGATGCTAATTTTACGTTAAATTTATATAGGAAAGTGATTTAATTGTTTTTAATTTATTTTTTGGTGATATGTTTTCAGGCTGTTTACATGCATGTGCGAATAAAACGTAGAATTTGAATTTTTGGCGGGGGTGTGGGCAAACTACGTCAGGTGTGATAGTAAAGATTTACTGATTTTTTTTATTATTCGTGACATAAGCAGTTCAGATTTTCCGAGGAAAGTCGAATACTTCTACACAATATGAACCGAAGTAAACTGACGTTGCAAACTAAAAATTAAATTTAGTTTAGGGATAAATTAGAGTTCGGATAAAAATGAAAAAAAAAGAACAAAAGAAAAAGTTCAATTCGTATTGTGTAAGTTCATTGCTATTTGTTATTGTCACTTTTACTTAGTCAAAAATAAATATTTTCCATCATGTTTTTATTTTTGGCAAGTGGTCGCTAAATTTAGAATAAAAGAAAGCCCACCTCCCCCTTTAAGATAAAAAACTAAAAAAAATGTAACCCCCCCCCCTCCTTTTTATGTAAAATGAATAATAACAAAATTTGATGATTAAAATAAAATACATTGCTTATACAGATTAGGACCCAAGGTAAAACCGACTTGGTGTCATTAGAGTTAGGTTTAGGATAGGGTAAAGGTGGGTTCTAATCTGCATAAATTACCATTAGCGTAACACTTAGTTATTAGCAACTATGCATATTATTAGGGAGCAGCTTACAATAATTGATTTATTTCTATCAAATCAAATGTAAAAAGTACAAAAATATAAAAGAACTAAATTCACAAAAAAATCACTTTATTCACCATGAATGGGACACATTTTTGATATTTCAAAAATCATAAGTCAATTTGTTTATATTGACTCATTGATTACAGAAAATATAATGACATAATACAATCAGAAAGCAAATTCAGCATTTTACAAAATCAAATACTTTATGAACAAAATGATGTTCAGCGAAACAATTTTGATAATTTTTACAAAATTTGTTATACATATACAATTTGTTTTTACAGAAGATGCAGAAAATGCTTGTATAAATATTTTTATTTTATTAGTAATATTTTAAGATAATTTCAAAACTTTTAGTCAGTTTTTACAAATCAAATACTTTATGAACAAAGTAATTTTCGGAGAAACAATTTTGATAATTTTTACGAAATTTTTTTATGTTTGTTACAGATACAATTTGTTTTTACAGAAGATGCCAGCATGTAAAATGGATATTTAACCGAATATGATAATGATGACATGTCTCTTATTTGTGATAGCCAGAACACATCCTCAAAGATATTTCTATTTATGCTAAGTGACACTCCAGCAGCCAATGAACTTGCATTTACTCATATGTCCAGCTCTTTCCTGTCTGCATATCTCTCTGCCTAGTTAGGATCCTGTTGCTTCTCCCCTCATCCCAATCCTGTGTAATGGTAATGGCTTGACATTTACTGGTCTTTGGGTGCATTTCCAGTGAAGGCTATGTCATACCACCCCACATTTTGAAAAAGGGACTCAGACTCAATTCAGAGGGCTATATTGAGTTTCCGTCCACTGGTGTCAATTGCTGGGTGGAGAGGGTGGTGGCGGAGAGGCTACACGTGTGGCAGCCGAATTCAACTCCATGTCACACCTTCAGGAAAACCCAAAAGCGGGTGTCTTCCATGACTTCATCAGTCCCAACATCTGGCCCCCTACCTGGAACACCAAAGAACAGCCGATTGCCAGGATCAAACTGGTGTTCAGGCATCTCTTGAAGGAGACCATGAAAGCCGCATTCTCCAGGTTGAGGCTCAGGATGGTTTCTTCAGGTGAGCTGTATTCAGAAAAACATCCTCTAAAAGGTGCACTTTGAATTTAGAGAATACATCATCTATTGACCAAGATATGATGTTGATATTTTATGTCTGCGTGCGAACGTACATGATAAGTTTAAATTTCTGCATGTCAGTACAGTCGAGGTAACAAGGAGCAGGGATGGAATTCCAAAGGCAAGCGGTCTGAGGAAAGATATACATAGGATACTGGCAGATGTGAGAAATTTATTAGCCGGTAGAGGTAGCAGCTCATCTTCTTTGCAGCAGACTTGGCAATATCTTCTATGTATTTACTCTAATTCATGTTGCTGGTGAATGTTAGACTCTCGGGAACAGTACTGTAGTAGTTATATGAGAGATCTATTTTTTTATATGTACGCGCAATATCTTGCATTATATCGAGTTGTAATTTGGTCGGTATATTGATACATAGGCAATTAACACACCACTGACATGCACACTCGAAGCCTACTAATTTTGGCTCAACTTGTCAGCAGGAAGATACAAATCAGTTCCTAAGTAGATTTCGTCAGGAAGGGACTCCTCTCCTGTTCTTGTCCTGCGCTAGAAGCGAGATGGAACTCCACAATACCACATTTTGTTTGTGACAAAAGCCAGCTGATCTAGCAACTATCTTTATGTTCCAGTGTTCCCTTCGAATAAAGTTGATTCATATTTTAGTGGAGATGATTGGTGTTTTTCATGGAAGATGTTGACCCTTTTCTTATTCAATATTCAATTCCAGCCAGATGCGTCCAGACACGGCCAACTCTACAAAGTGACTTTCTTCATCATGACGTTCTACTAAACCAATCATTCTCCAACTAAAGTACTATCAGCTATAGCAATCGGTGGTTGGAAAGGTTTCTTATAATTTTTAAAGGAAAGGAACTGTGTCTTGGTGGTATTAAATGCAGCCATCCATTTTTGGTCGCATTCTACTACAGACTGGAGGGCATTTTCTAAGGATTCACCCATTGTCTTGGATATGTGTGCATTCGATTTACCCGCGTGTTTAAAATAGAGGGTTGTATCACCAGCAAATATCCCTATTTGGGACGCAATTGAATCAAGGAGATCGTTTCTGAAGATCAAGAATAATGATCGTCCAAGTATCGACCCCTGAGGCACACCTACATTAATGTGATGTTGTTTAAATGTTTGGCCATTGCGAAGGACCTAGATCTTTCTTTTAGTTAACAGGATCTGATTATATTAAATATTCGTCCAGTAATACCGTACAATAAAATTACCTGAGAAAACCTTCATGCCAGACCTTGGATATGTCAAATGCTACCGCCATAACTTCATTTGCCTTATCCAGTGTATGGTATATGAATTCAGCGATCACTGTTAGGATATCTGCAGTAGAATGGGATTGCTTAAATCCATACTATTTATCAGAAAGAAGTTTACTGTTTTCAAGGTGGTGGACTAATGCTAGATTGATTAATGATTTAAAGATTTTAATGAAGATCGAAAGGAGACTTATGGGACGATAATTTTGAGGGTCAGTTCTTTTGCCAGAGTTCTTGAAAGCTGGCTGCTACCACAGAGGCAATTTTCCAGCTATCGGGGAAGCAAGATTCAGCAAGCCATTTGTTATAAAGTTAGAAGATGCTAGAGGCCAGCTCAGCAAAACATTTCTTTATTACTATAGCAGGGATAAGATCTAGCCCACATACTTTGGAGGTGTCAAGTTTTTATGATATCCAGGACAAATGGAAGGAATGGTGATCAGATACTCTAGTGTGGTTTTACCAAGGCTATTATAAATTAAAGAATTGGGGAGGGGGGGGGGATAAAAAAATTAAAAGAAAAGAATTTTTGTTCAAAAGTAATTAATATGTAAAGAATTATTACAAAAATGTCGATCCATATTATTCTGTTAGTGTAAAATGTATTGGTATTCGCGATTTTAGGAATTAAGAAATGGGGTAATTTGGGTATTTTAAGTATTTAGTAATTTAAAGAATGTAATTAAGTTTAAAGGAAATTTAATATGTGGATTTCAAATGTTTTCAAATCAGAGCAAATGCCGAAAAATGTATGGAAGCATGGAGGCATAAAAATTGATGAAATAATTTGTATTTGCTTAAAGGTAAGTAAATTTGGAGAGGAAAGTAGTAATTATGCATATGGGTTAATGAAAAGGAATGTGAATGATTATTACGGAAATATCCACCCATGTGAATTATTACATCAATCTTCTAATTTTTTTATGCAGAATGTATTGGTATGCACGATTTTGGGAATTAATTTTTTTGTAGTTTAATTAGTACAGTGTCTTAATTATAATAAATAAGGTATTATAATAATGTATTTAAGTTTAGAAGAAATGTATTGTGGATTTATTTCAATTAGTATTCACCAATGTTTAGAATATTTTTTGAAACCAAGTAAATGATAGAAAATGTGAACCAATATTTTGCTGCCCAACTCCCCACTTAGGATGCCCCCTGTAGATTTGAACCCTAATCACAGCAGCCCCTTACGTCTCAGTGGCAATGTGCCTTGTTTGGATTGAATAAAAGTAAAAACAAAAAAGTATGAATCCGTCACTCTTCCTGCTAGTTGAGTGTAAAATAAAGTAGACTCGACCACAGAATAGAAACTATCAAATGTGAACTCAATCAATATGGAGAAAAATAAAACCAAATGAATGAGACATACACATACATTGACACGACGAGAATCATTCTTACACTATCAACTATCTCGATTCACTGAGCCAACTGAATAGCTTTTCTTAAGGTGTTTCATACAGCATTCATACAAGCCCAAGTTGAGACTACTGCAAATGCATCTGTAAATAAGTCGATGAAATCAATGGCTGAAAAAGCTGTAGCAAAACGAAGCTCAAGGCTATTTCTCAAAACGAGAGAATTAAGAAATGTAGAAACACGTTAAAGATCAGCTTAATCTCGACACAGGATAAAAAGGAAAAGGGCAAGCATATCTTCCTGGAAGACTCCCACAACAATGTTGAAGAACTCTATCTCCATTGGGAGATCAGACCATTGAGACAGGGTTGTTATACAGTACCATGATAGCTGATATTGACTCTTGCAGGATCCCATATACCAACACGATCTCTTCAAGTTAGTTACGATGGATAGAATCAAAGGCATTGGAGAAATCGACGCATACAAGCACACTTTTGAAGTACTTGGCTTTTACACTCTCAATTATATGGCGGATGGTTAGAATTTGGCCAATGGTTGATCTGTTTTGTTTGAAACCGTTTTTGGTTTTTGCAAATAATTTTGTCTCAAGGCGAATGTGATTCAATAAAAGCAGGTTGTAAATTTTGAAGGCTATTGTGAGTGTTATGCTTCGATAG
The DNA here is from genome assembly GCA_963556195.1 of Sepiola atlantica. Classification (NCBI taxonomy): domain Eukaryota; kingdom Metazoa; phylum Mollusca; class Cephalopoda; order Sepiida; family Sepiolidae; genus Sepiola; species Sepiola atlantica. The sequence goes on from OY744522.1 coordinate 140,866,993, forward strand.
CTTGTTGTTTAGCCACAGTCTCCCTTCTTTGAAAAGGGGTGTATGCAACTTTGTGTCCAGCCCTTCATGAGGTCTGATGGATAAACTTGATTGAAAAATATGAACAACTAAAGGCTACTGATCAAAACAAGAGGATTAGGAACTGGAAAAACACTTTGAAGCCTCCCACAATTGAAAAGGAACCTACACAGAGAATAATCAAACAGAAACTCAACATGAGGAAGTGAATTTTCAACATGAACGAATCGGCAGCTGTAAAGAAGCAAATAAAGTTTGGACTTGATACGATTCCTGTTGAGCTCTTGCTGACAGATAATTTTGACAATGTGTTACTCACATTTTTCAATCAAGTTTATGAATAAGACCCCATTACATGCTGGACACAAAGTTGTATATTCCCATTTCCAAAAGAAGGGACACCTTAATATAGAGAACAATTATATAACTAAGTTAGATCGAAGTGCATGGATGCACAGTTAGTATTAAATCATTCTCAATCTGCATTATTTGGATTAGTTGGACGACTGTTCTTATCGTGGATGTTATTCTCATTTCTGCATTATTTCGGGTCCATACCGATTTGATATTATGTTTCGGAACTTTTGAGATGAGAGTTGATTATTTGGATTATTTAGACTACTGTTCTCATCTTGGAGAGTAGTCTAAATAATCGAAATAATACAAATTATCAAACTTCATCTAAAAGATTTCCGAAACATAATATCAAATCGGTACGGACCCGAAATAATACAGAAATGAGAATAACATCCGAGATGAAAACAGTAATTCGAATAATACAAATAATACAAATTATCAATCCTCATCTCAAAAATTCATAAACATATTCTCAATGTGTAGAAAATAAAAATGTGAAAATATAAAAAATGAAGCCATATATGAGTTGATCAAGCAAAACGAGGCTAACATAGGCAAAAGATTTATGTTTCTTGCACAAGATTTGCACCTGAAAAAAAGAAAAGAAAAAAATGAGTTAGTTTTCTAGCAGAATGCTTTTGAGCTGCATGCTAATCGAATAATGGTGGTAGAAAGGCTCTTTGGTTTCGGTGTATGTGCAATCAAGTCTCATGTGAAACATTGTTCCAGCATTCATGTTTGCTTTCTTTTCTTTTAATCTTTCTTCAAATTTCATACAAATTTTTCAAGATGGACAGAAAGGCATTCAATATCCTGCTGATTCCGGAATTGACATGCTGATCATCGAGTGAATTGAGAAAGTTGTATTAATGTGAAGGTGTGCATACAAAACTTACAGAGTTGATGGCGACACCAACGAGCTGATATATTGTTTCTGAATATGAGAAATACCTTCCTGCAAATCTACATCAACAAGGAACTGTGGTCCTTTCAAACGTTTATTTTAAAAGGGTAAACTGTTTTGCCTCACGCAACTGGGTTTTGGTTTAAATATTGCATCACGTGTCATGAAATTTGTCATCGACATAGTAACGTGCCATGATCAGCCAATCAAGTGTGCCGCATCAGCATATGTCGACAACATTTTTATAAATGAACGACTAGTTTCTACAGCAGGAGTGTGACACCATTTTTCACATTGCAGTCTACCCTGCAAACATCCAGAACGATTGAGAGATGGAACTAAGGTCCTGAGTCTACAGGTGTGAAGAGAGAATGGCATTCTCTAATGGAAACAGAGAGGTGGGATCCTGGAAGATCCCCATGCATTGATCCATTGACATATTTCCCTGGTGGAAACAATGATCAGAGTAAGCAACTCTGTTGGTGGTGTCACGAATGCCGCCGGTCGGGACCACCGAATGACAATACGTGACAACGATAAAAAAAAGAAAATAAAAAAATAAGTCGTCTGGAGTGGCTTGTAATATCCCAGGGTTCAAATAAAACGTTTTAAATGATATGGGATGGGGATTTCTCCAATATAAGATACCGTCAGGAAACAAAACAAAAGATGCGAAGAACGACAAAAGACATTAGGATTAAATTTGTATTCATTTATTTAATAAAAACAGTATACTAAAAAGGGGTAAATATATCTATAAAAACAAAACAAAAGAAAACATGAAAACAAAAGTCTATTAATAAAAGGGGGGGGGAACTTGTCTATTATAGTCCTATAGCAACAGGATTCATCTTTCACATAAAAGTATACATGTATAAGATAGCCCTGGGGGCAAAAGCTCCGGGGAGAGATATTCAAGTTATCACTTACAAGTGGATACATTGTTCATTTGAGGGTCGGTATTTCCGGCAAGTCGTAATAGCCATATTTCTCTGCACATGTAGTTTTCATTTGTGTTGTATCCTCAAATACATTTTCCTCAGGAAAACAATTCCCGGTCGCTCATTATGTATTCTGTATTTCTCCCGGCTTTCGTATAGGTATTTGACAATATCTCGAAAGAGGCATCTTTCCGTCTTTCGGGTGTCTCTGCACGGGGCTATAATTCCATTTTCAAAAGGTCCCTGCCTTTATTGCGACACTGTAGTTGCACATCTTTGCTTGTCGACGGCCGTTCACTCCTTCCTCTCTCTCGTGCAGATGTCCTCAAAATGTGTCCGTCTTAACCCGGTGACTCATCCTTCCTCGCGGGCAGTTAACGTCCTTTTTCTTCTCCCTTTCTCCTTCTTCTTCTCGGTCGTGTTGTCTAAAAATAGACATGACCCCATAAAGTGCAACCTGGCTGCTGGAATTGTTTCTTGAATCTCGTCGTGTATAAATATGCGAAGATGAACCCTATCTATCTATATATATATATATATATATATATATATGTATACATACTACCGATGTCTTTCGCAGTTTTCCTATTCTTAATCTCGATAGATCTCCCTACATTTGTAACAGTGGTGACAGGTGCCTCAATAGCAGCAAAATGAAGGTCTGGGTAGGCGCAAGTTCTATGGCCCTAAACTCAAACTAAAATATCATGGAAGATATGTGTTGATTGCATCGAATCGACGATGCCAAGCATATTCTTGCTGAACTTCGTGCAGTGATCGAAGCCATCAATCTGGTCCTTCAATGGCAGGCATTGTATTGCATGTATCATGGATATCCAACAGGATATTATTAAATAAACGATTTAATTCAAATGGTAATATTCTTTGTATTTGGATGACAACCAAAAACATCGCTTTTGATTATGAAGAACAAAAGTTGAAAAGGTCATGTTCAAATCATAATTTTGAAAGTGTCTACATGACAAACTGAGAGCAAATACTCAAACTAAATGTTGTTATAATTCAAACTGAATTGTGTTTACAATTTGAAAGGTTATATATTTCAGGTTGAATTAACAACTAGAGAAAATAATTAGTTTGGACTTAACTGAATTATTAAGAACTAATTTTCAGGAAAACAATTTTTTGGTAGATTAAAAAGGTCATGAGGGTGCCCTTGCCATCTCTGATAAATGTACTTGTCAACAAATAGTAAGGCATGCTATTCTTGAAATAAGACCCAGTCTACATATTATGACTTGGATAAGAGAACAGCAAATGAAACATCTTTTGTAATTAGGTAGCAAATCACAAAAGTTTTCAATAAAAGAACTGACACTTGGAGAGCTCACCGGGAGACAGGTGGTCAGTCTGAGATACACTAAGAGAGGGACTGAAGTCGAAAACTAATCGAAAATATGAATTCAAAAGACTAAGATGAATTCTCTAAGGAAAAAAAGCATAAATTAAATTTTAAAGTTCCCTAACCAAGACTTAGCACCAGTCAAATTCGTTAATTTGTCTTTTCTCCCCAACACTAAAGTTCTGCAGTTCTTTTAAACATAGCGTAAGCATAAAACGATTAGAGAAATCAGTCGGAACACAAGTGGTCTTCGTAGCATCGGACCACATTTTGTTTAAAATAAACGTTTGAAAGGACCACAGTTCCTTGTTGATGTAGATTTGCAGGAAGGTATTTCTCATATTCAGAAACAATATATCAGCTCGTTGGTGTCGCCATCAACTCTGTAAGTTTTGTATTAATGTGAAGGTTCACATTAATACAGCTTGTGCAGAATTTTACCCTGAATGACTTCTATGGCGATCTAACCACAATTTCTTTTTTACTCTTCTTTAAAAAGCATACCATTTTCGTTGAGAAATTAATATTTTAAATGCAATAAAACATGTCATTTAAATATTTTTTTGCATAATAAGTTAATTTGCTTACAAAATAATGTTAATCAAATTAGATCTCTTTCTGATTCAGGCTACACAGGAATATCACTCTAACAGATATGAGTACTCCCAGGACAGAATAAAATAAAATGAGAAAATGTCCTTTTGTGCAGGGGCTCTACACATCTTTTTCGATTCTCAGTTAAATAGCTAGAGTAAATTAGATTAAAGAAGCAAATACAGATTTTCTCTGAGGGAAAAGGAATCAACCCAAACTGCTGAGTCATAATCCAATGTTTTTTTATAAATAGAACTCTTTCAAAATTAGATTTAGTTCTCCGGTCTTGACTAAAATACACTGCTGCAACATTAAACAAAACAGATAATGTCCGCCCACCTGTTTCACTTCATCTAGAAGCAGCTGACCACACCCCAAACTCATTATCCCACCAAGAACGCTGCTACCTTCCTTGGCAGACAGAAAAGCACTTCTCCAATACATAGAGCACACTATTTTATTATATATTTTTTATTGCATTTAATCTTTTTATAGCAAAATCGTGTCTCTTTTTATTTACTTCATTGTAATATGTTACTCTGATTCAGTGCTCTCTAACAACCATATATATACAATAAAGTCATTTGTAGTGAAGGAAGATGCGATCCAAACGAATGCCACAAAAGCAATTGGCTTGAATATGCACCCTCTTTCTTTCTCTGGTTCGTTTAGATACCTTCCAAAAGAAAGTAAGAGTTTTCACAAAGACATGTTAACTTCACATTTTTCAATCAGAAAAAATGATTCCCGTTTTAAATGACCTAGAGGTGTGAACTCAGCATTTTTCAACCAGTAAAGATGAGCCCGCTTGATTAAAACCCAAAATATAACAAGCCGACATGAAATTGAAAATCTCAATAAAAGCAGAACAAATTAAATAACGACAGACCTCGAAAGAGGTCCAGAATTTATCCCCCCCCCCCTTGCGTCCTGGGCCGGGGAGGTGAAAACGAAAGGGACACTTCAAACACACCTACAAGCTCCATCATCTCACACACGCATTTCTACACATTAACAGTATGAAGGTAGGCCACACATATACAGTGCCACACTCCTTAATACTCATATATGCATATTACTCACACACACACATATATTCACACTAACAAATATATAGACATACACATCCCTAGCCCTCGTGTCTGCTTATTCACTGAACATTTTCTACCAAAACGCCAGTTTGCATAAACTTTTCTTAATTAAAACTAACTTTTATCTTCTTGTAAAGTTATCGTTATATAAAGGTTTTGTTATTTAATCATGTTTTCCTTGATTTTTCATTTACAAAACTCTGTTTATGTATTTAGTTAGCATTTGCTAACTGGTGACCCTAATATCTCTCAATATTTCATTCATGTCCATTTTAATATGCACACCTGTTTAATATCCTTCATCTATTTCCTTCACCATCCATAACATTCATGTTTATATCCATCCTTTTCACTTGCTAATTTAGCTACATTGATATTAATTATTAGTGTGGTTCTTCGTAAATCCCTAAAGACGCTACCGTCGTCTAAAATACACTATCCAAAGCCAGGAGCAACGCCACAAATTAACTTCATTTAAATTTTGATATTTCTATTATATAAAAGGCAGTTGCCTGTTTATGTATGTCCATCTAAAAGTCAGAAACTTCACAAGACACACCAACAAAGGTGATATATTCTTTTTCAGCATTGCCTAGGAGAGAATATAGACACTTTTTTTTTTTTGTAATATTCATTCTTTTGGGGTTCACCAGCAACATAATTAGTCCGTGCAGCGGGTCGACATTTAGAGCGATATTTTCCCCCATCGACTGTGACTCAAATACACTTTCTTGGCTTTTGGGTTACTGGATATCTCTCACATAAAAAACAACCTTGCGTCTAATTTTGCCCTCGTAGGGAGGCAAGTAAATATAGACCTTTGGTGTGAAATAGTACTTCTGATAGATAGAGAGAGGAGGAGGGGAGAGAGGCAGGGAAGAGAGAGAGAGAGCGATAGATAGAGAGGGGGGGGGGTTAAAAGAAAGATGTTAAATACATATTTTAACTCTTCTATTTTGTTGTCCATGACCCCGGGTAGCCATGCTAGTATTGAATACTTTTATTTAATGAAAATATTTAATAAAAGTAAAATCTTTATATGAATTAAAATCTCACACATTTTCCTCTTCAAAACTAAAAAAAACAGTTTCTGAAATTTCAGAAACTCTTAATTGTAAAAAGAATAAATTACTTTTAATACGATTCTACTTTCTATTGTTAATATTTTAAAAGATCCTTAATATTAACATATTTTATTTTTGCAAATCGTAATATTTTACAATTTGGGATAATTAAAATGTTTCCAATCCAAGGCCAATAACTCTAATATACTTTATCTTTTTATTTTGACATACATTTTTATGAAATAATATATTTAAAAAAATGCTTTCCCATCTTATTTCTTCTACAAATATGTAAGTTTCGTATAACAATCTGCTTTTACATCTTTATTTCTTTTAAAATCGATTACTTTGAAATAACTTAAAATTGAGTAATTATTTTTCTAGAAAAGAGTCCGATGAAGAGTTCCATGAAAAAGTCGTGGCGAGGTCCGATGCAGTAAATTGAGTAAACAGATTACATTATTACTTCCTGTCCGGTATGGAATATACCATACCGGACTCAGAAAAAATAAATACGAAAATTTTAATTATTTCAAAGTAATCGGTGCAAAAACAGAAATAAACGTGTAAAATCAGATTGCTGTACGAAAATAGAAGAAATAAGATAGGATAACATTTTGAAGAAAAAAAACATTTAAATTTTCGTATTTATTTTTCCTGAGAGTCCGGTATGGAAAGTACGATACCGGACCGGCAGTACTAATGTAATGTATTCTATTACGTTAGTCGGTAAAAAATAAAAAAATAAATAAAGTAAAAATTATTATATTTTAATTTATTATCAGAAATATTCAAAAGTAAGATAATTAAAATCAGATGTCGGATTTAAAAATGAATAATAATTTTTTTAATTTTTTTTAAATTGCTGATCTCACGTTCACGTGATGTTAGCAAACGAGATTCGATTTTTATAATGGCCGTCTTGGAGAGCTCAAAATTCCTTCTATAAACTGCGTAGGTTGTTTTTTTTTTAACTTCCAAATTTGTCACTATACTGACTGTGACACGATTTGCTTTCCTCGGTCAAGTGACCGCCTTTTATACATACATATATATTGTCATCTATTTTTCTCCCATTTATCGGGATACAGTAAGCCGTTTTTAACAGGATTTCGTTGTTTTGAACTCAAGTTGTCTTGTTTCTTCTTGACTTGCCATGGCGGCAAGATATTTTCATTATTTCTACGCCAACACGTGACAACACTCCCCCCAAAATGTAAGTATATGACTTAACATACCTTATTCATCAATAAATAAATGAATGCTTATATAACGGTGGCTAATTGTATTCGATATTTGTTCTGCCTTATTTACAACAAGCAATGCTACCCGGCGTTGCCAGGTGGCGTGGATATCACTATAGAAGAGTTTTTTGTTTTTTTTAAGTGTTGATTTTTTACCCCACCCCCACCTCCGGCAACTGGTTCAATATAATAGGAAGAAAAAGAAAGCAGACTGACAGTTTATGGGGCACTCTGGATTGGGACAAAAAATGTTTTTTGTCTCGATCCAGAGTGCTCCTTTTGGGGAGCTGGATTTTCCCCACATTAAAAACTGACATTGTGTCTAACTCTGCCCTCGAGGGGAGGGGGGGGTGGAGTAAATACGAACTAGCTGTTTCAATTGTTTTTGAAACAACTACGAGTAAGAATAAAAAAATATTTAATTTTACCCATCCCTTTGGTCTCTGGTGACCCCAAGTGAAAGAATATTTTTATGAAGCCATTTTTTACCGTAACAAGGTCAGAGTCACACTTAATTTGATGATGTAAGTTTTGTAATCGTATCTTGTGTAGTTTCTCATTAAGAGCCATACACGCACACAGAATTACGTTTTCTTTTATACCTATAATAGATGTCAAAACAACATCTGTCAATTGCTCTTGATTTGTCATTTCGTCACTTTGACAAATTGACAAGTTAACTGGTATTTGTTGTTGAATAACTTTTTAATTCTTTTATTTAATAATATATGAATTCACCAATCAGAACAGTTTTGCGTCACTTGTATGCCCCCTTATAAAGATTAACATCAGTATATAGATGCAATTAAATCTTATGTCTAGAATCCTTATTCGAATTTTGATCAAAATCTATTGAATGATTTCGATTTTAGAAAAAAAAGGGTCTAAAATTTGGGGCTCAAGCTTAAGGAGGTCTTAAGAAGAAATTAACATTCAGAGAATCTTGCTTAATTGATTTCAAAATTCATAATGATCGATTAAAACTACATACGAGCTACTGGTCTCTTATTTTAAGATAGAGATAAATTGTTATATCAATTGTTGCAATCTATTGATTCATCTACAGGTAAATGAAACCGGTTTTAATAAAGGTTATATCATTTTGCAAGTTAACATAATTTGGCCCATTTAAACTATCTCTATGTTAATAAAATTGTGATTACTTCTCGTGTGTATTTCTTGCCTCTACGTGACTTACATTTTATAATTTATTATGAATCGAATATTTATTGAAATAAAAAATGCAATAATATAACGAACTTTAAAAAAAAAATCCTATCTAAAAAATATAACTTAATTAGGAAATTGAATCCATCATTGCATTCAAGTGTGTGGCCCTTCAAAATTTGAAAGGAATTTGGAAGCATTTAAACTCTCTAATAGAAAATCACTTCTGATTCTTAGCAGATCCTCATGTATTAAAAGATTGAAAGTGTTGGGTACTTCTACAGAATTTGAACCGAACTGGGTTTTTTTGGGGGGGGGGGGCTAATCTAAGTTTTGGGTTTGGTTCGGTTCAAATTCTGTAGAATTACCAAGTTTTGAAAACTATTAACATGGAATAATTTTATAAAACATTACCATAACAAAATTACTTAACGAGTCACCACTTTACCAAGGACAAAAACCACTCAAGGATAAGGGTTAATGAGATTGTCAGTTGGATGATGACCAATACTATGAGAGGCTTGAAAACGATGAATGGAATCGACAAGTATTTTTGACATTGGACATGAAGACCATGTTGTAGCTTGCAGAGAATCAGTCCTGTGGCAATGTATTTCAAAAATGGAAATAAACTATTCTTGATCTTTGGTTTTAGGTACGCAAAGGAAGAAAGAAAAATTGTAACAATTTGGTTTAATTAATTATTTAGTTACCAAATGATATAATAATTAAATTTAACTTTCAAAATCTTAAAAAAAAAAAAAAATAATAAAAAAAAGAAAGGAAAGTAAAGTTTCCTGGGCAACACTGGGTAAGTACAGCTAGGTTTAAATACTGTTAATTTATTCGAATTATAATTTAATTTCTGAAATGACTGTTGATTTAAAAAGGGTTATAAATGCCAAATGTTTGTATAACCAAAAAAGTACTCCCAAAATAAAAGTAGATAATGTAAAAAAGAAATTGCATCGACTGTGCATTCATTTTTTTTATCTAACTATTAAAAACCGATTGAAACTGCTGACTTGATTATGAAGAAAACGAAATGCATTGTGGTAGATTTAATTTCGTAATTATATTTTTAAGTAGGATTTTTTAAGTTTGCTTTAGTACTATTGCATTTTTTATTTCAATTATCGATTAATAGGAAATAAAAATAACTTGTAACTCACATAGAGGAAAGAAACACGCATACGGACACACGAGAAGTGGTCACGCAATGTTATAAATATAGGTATACACACGTATAACCTTTAAAACTATTAGTTGAAATTGCAGCAAATTTGGCATGAAGCACTTGCGGATTGCCAGGTATATTATAGGAGTCAAAACTATACTACTACTGCTACTACTACTAATTAGCTTAAAAGATTGCCCAATGGGCTACTTTTAAGCTAGTATTTGTTTTGTTAAATATGTTGTCTTCTTAAATATGTTAACCTACATAGTTTCATTAATATTAGCAACAGCTGTTGAGATACATTGTTTATATTGACATAGACAACTACTATCCCTTTGACATATGCACCTTACAAAAAACATTTGAAAAAAAAACTGGATGTGAGTTATCCGCTTTTTAGCGGAATTCCATTTTTTTTTATCCAGAAAAAGCGAATTTCTGCTTAAATCACTAGAGCATCTCATGGATGTGAGTTCTCTGCTTTTAGATCAAAATCTGCTTCTTTTTTTTTATAAGAAAGGGCTGATTTTCCCTCTGAAAATATTAATTTACAATGAAGACTTAGACTTCAAGCAATTCATGAAGGGTGTAAGGGAGTTAGATGACTTCCTGTGCCCCCCCCCCCCCACACACACACTCACACATATGCACTCGGTGTCTTTCTCTTCATTTTGACTTTCTTAGTTGAAACTGATTGCAGTTGTTTAGAAAATAAAAGAAGTTTTTTGTGCTGCCCTCTCTCCACACATACATACACACGCTAGGGGCTGTGGCCCCCAGGTTATGAAATTCATCTTGATTTCAACTTTTTTTTTTTGCCGTTGGTTACTCACATCCCTGAAAAAAAAAGATGTGTCTGAATTTGTCGTGTTTGTGGTTGTTGTATAACTAATCCAGCTTTGTACAAGATTGGTATCCAAGGAAAATCCCAATTTCCTGTCTCAATTCTGATTGAAAATAAAATTTTCATTATGTTTGTGCATCTGACGTATCAACTAGTATTGTATGCAACATCTCTTTTAATAAAGGAGGACAACTAGTATTGTATGCAACATCTCTTTTAATAAAGGAGGACAACTAGTATTGTATGCAACATCTCTTTTAATAAAGGAGGACAACTAGTATTGTATGCAACATCTCTTTTAATAAAGGAGGACAACTAGTATTGTATGCAACATCTCTTTTAATAAAGGAGGACAACTAGTATTGTATGCAACATCTCTTTTAATAAAGGAGGACAACTAGTATTGTATGCAACATCTCTTTTAATAAAGGAGGACAACTAGTATTGTATAGACCTTGGGCTTGTTTGTCTGTCAGCACTGGAAATAATTTTTTTCGCTTTATCTGAGTTAGCACTAGCAAGTCTACCTGTCATTATCCAAGGTGCATGGATAACAAAATGGAAGAGTTTAAAAAACAAAAAATGCATGTGTAACGTCTTTCATTTCAATTTCATCTCTTTCTACACATCCTGAGTTGCATACCTTTTGAACACACCTCCCTGACTGCTGCTCTATCTCTTTTTGGCAACTGGTTCAATATAATAGAAAGGAAAGAGTCATCAGCAGCTGACTGACTGACCTAGTTTCAATGTTGGTTTTGAAACAACTACCAGTAAGAATGAAAGTAATTTCTACCCCCCCCCCCCCCCATTCCGCATTAATTTGGTCGCTGGTAACCCCAAAGGGATGAATATTACAGTATATTCCTTTACTATAACCAGCTCACGGTCATACGAAATCGAATGATGTACAGTTTGTAAGTGTATCTTTGGTAGTTCCGGAGTTTTAGCCAGGGACACACAGATAGAAATATGACTTTCCTTTATTTAATAGATAACTCAGAACAAAAGCATCATGCCAAAATTTGGTACAATTCTGTCTAGTTTTGAAACCTATACATATTTATTATCAGTAGCATTAGTATTTTGATGTCCTTATGACATACCACCATGCAAAATTAGTACTAGTATTATAATTTTTTACCTCATGACACTGAGCACCTCAAGGGTTCTTCATATTTAATTAACTGTAGTTTTGGAGTCTATAAGTGACTAATACACTGTTAGCAGAACTGTAAGAAAACCATGTGTTAAGGAAGTGTTCTGCTTTAACTCCAGCATGGTCACATTTTTACTAGACTGGTTGTTAGACTGCCAAAACCCTTATAAAGTAGACTACAATAAATGGTGAGACTCATGTTTGTTGTGACATTGAGATGGTTTTGATCAACACAGACGCTAGAAATACTATCGAGGTGGGCGTGCTGGTAGTGACAGAGTAGCCTCTAAGCTTTGATTTGCAGCTCGAATATGATGCCATCAAGTTGTTAACCAGTGTCCACATTACGCATACGGGAGTTGTGCAGTTTCAGAAGGCAGGTTGTTCTGTGTGTGGCACTAAACAGACCAACCTAACTTCAATGTCACTATTAATAGACACCGGAAGGCCAACTCATTGAAGTAGATGAAGGATAAATAGCCGCAAGTTGCAGAATCGCATGGTGGAATACTGTGTGCGTGATCGTATCGAGCCTGAGTATAGGTTGGAGGATCGTGCAGTGAAAGAAGCTTGTTAATTCGATAACTTGAGTCTGATCCCTTTGATGGCTGTGGTTCAACAGAACAAAGAAAAATTATGGCCAGTTATGGATTACTGAGATTGAGAACTCAATCAGCATGTCGACACTTTCACAGCTAATGTAGATTGTGCTCCAGCAAGAATGGTGTCAACATGGGTCAAATGTTTCCCTTCTACACAAAGCCTATCTGCAGATTATGGTCAGTGAATCACTTTGGTCATTCCAGACTTATGTTCAATGAAAGAAGATACTTGCTGCCTAACCAGAATGGTATTCGGGCTAAATATGGTGCTCCAAATAATAAAGACCATCATCAGTGCCGTAATGTCTCTGGGGAAGGGAATGGCATTGAAAAAGCAACCTCGGTATATCTCGATGACATTTACATCAATGAGGATATTGCATCGTCGATGAGTTAAGCTGGCATAGTTTGGCTTGGTCTGAAAGGAACTGGAACAGATTGAGAATGGATCGTGTATACAGGACCTGAAAGTACAGGAGTCGGGCAAATTACTATGGGACCTGCAGTTTTGGACATTCCTGATGTAAATTAATCACAAAGCGAATCGTTCTTTTCCATGTTGGAAGCTTGTGGGTCAACTATCTGTGTATGGGTCGTTGCATGGCAATGAGTATCAAAGTGCAGAGCTAGCATGATTACTCAAAGGATGGGACAATGAAATAACCAATGCCTTTCTGACATACATGGTTAAAGAGATCCTGACAACCCAACTGGAGAGACTGGTTTGTGGATATGGAGAAACTAGAGTGTGTGTATGAGTAGATACAAACACTTTGACGATTGGCATCCTGCTGGAAGAGGATGGAACCTTACTGAAAAATGCGTACCATAACATCATATTACCATTTTTTAATTTTTTTTTTTTTTTTAATAAGATGTAAAATGTAATTTTATAATGTGCAATTTTTGAGGTGGGGCCCAAAGATCTACTCAGCATTGATTGGGTAGGAGTGGATATGAGTAAAATGACATTAAGTCTTGGCAAATTTATAGGCTTTAATCCCTCTCAAGGCACATCCAGTATTTTCCTGGAATCAGTAAGGATCTCTGTGCAATCCTGCTCCAGGTCCTGAACCTCTTGTTTTTTAAAAAATTATTATTCTATAATTTGCAACTTTTAAATATTTGAAACTTTTAAGGATGTGAAGTGCGAACGCAGACCCCCACCATAATATTGATTTTCTTTTTGATTAAAATGAAATATACTGATCCAAATACCCTGGGTAATGTAGCTTAAGAATATGTCTTTATGAGGTCTATCTCCAAAACTCTAGAAGGAGCTTGTGAACAAACAGGAACTGCAACTTAATTCTATAGAACTGGAAATACCCGTCTCAGGACAGGTAAAATTAATTACCCTGAAAAGAACAGTTTTTAATCACTTTTGTCACCTTACGAAGATTCAAGTCAAGATATAATGATACTAAACCTTATGTCTAGAATCAGTTTTGATCAAAATCCATTACATGATTTTGCTTCTAGAAAATGTCTCAAATTTAAAGTATAGAGTCTTTAGAAATTAAAAATGAGGGAATCTTGCTTAATTGGTGTCTAATGACTATAGATCAAATTCAATGCAAATCTGACATATTTGAATTTTCAAATGGGAAATTGTGCCCATATTATGCCCCCTAAAAAAACCGTTACTCCAAAGACACTGAAATTTGGAGAATATTTATTAATTGATATCTAATACCCATTGTTAAAATTTCACAAAAATCAAAGGTATCTGAATTTTCAACAAAGAGCTTCCACCCCTTTTTACCTCCTTTGCATAAAATTAAGCTCAATATAGCCCACATTTGGACCTCTTATGCCTAGCGGCTGTGTTCTAAAATTAATGATCAGTTAATTAGTTTAGGAGTGAATTCTGAACATACAAATATCTACATACAAGTTGAGTCATTTGTTACACTGACTGAGATTAAAACACCACTTTTCCATTCAACATAGAACAAAAACAGCTTTTTTTCTTCTCAATTTTCTTATCTTTTTGTTTTTGCTGGCGATGGGGCATCCTACTGGATGCCAGACATTTGCCCGCTTTTTCAGAGACTCCAACTCAGAGATGCTTTTAGGATTCTAACCATTCCTTTAAGCACAATTGTTTGTATCTCTCTCGCATTTGGTTCATCGGGTATATTCGTCAGGTAGTTTTTGAAATTTTTTTTCATGAGCAGTTATTCCTATGATTACTGAAATGATGGAGATCTTCCTAAGATTCCAGTTTCTCTTTATAATATACTCAGTCGTCGATATGCAAGCAACGTCTAAAAGTTTACTAATTTGCATATACCTTTGAAAATGAACTTATTCATTAACTATTTGTTTTTCCATTATACGATGATGTTTTAATTTAATTATTACCCACAGTTCTATCATGCATAAATGTTTGGCATTTGTTGTGAAAAGTGTTCTAGATTGTAATTTATAAACTCTTAATGACGCGCCATACCAGGGATCATCGAGAATTGACTTGGCTTTACGAGCGCCTCTCCATCGCCACTATTCGTGGAAACGCCTTGAGACTGCTCTCGGCCTGCCAAGCCAGCAGAAGTCATCCGATGAAACTTCCTGATATTGCATATTCGTTTTGAAAAAGGACATTTATTAATTATTATTTGCTTCCCCTATAGGCTAGTTATATGATTAAAGTAAATTGTATTATTTGCACTTGTAAAACAGATGTTTCTCGAACATAACCCAATCTCATAACTACGGTAAATTTTAGCATGTATGTTGTGTTATAAAAGTATATAGGAAAAGCTGTAGAGATTTATAAACTACACCCCAACTTTCCCAACATGCACATACAATTCAGTGCGATTCCATCGAACAAATAACTTTTTCACAATCTTAGATTTTCAAGATTTGGAAGTTACTTCTTTCATATTACAGTATTAAGCAATTTAAAAAAAAAAAATTTCTTGCTTTTTTTTTTTTATGTATTTTGCAGGATTTAGAACTCCAGCAGATAGGTAAACCTTAATAAATTGGTACTGAAAATCAGGTTTTTTAAGAGTTAAATATAACACATACAAACGTAATTATGTGAGTTATACTCCAGGGAAATGACGGGTCAGGACAGCTAGTATAAACATAAAAATATACCTAACTTTATAAAGATAAAGATAGAGATAGAAGAATACCTATCCCAGGACGAATATAAACAATATGCCTAGCATTTCCATACTTAAAGATATATAGAAGAGATACAGCATCATCATCAACCGGTTTATTTGTTGAATAAGGCCACAATTAATTCTCTGATGAAGGTAGGGCCTGATTGTCTAATCTTGATTTAAGATTTCCCCTCCATTCATGTGTTTGGTTAGGCCTGACGGAATCCATACCCATGGCTTTCCTATCACGTTTGACCACGTCCTCTAAAGACAACTTGCATCTGCCAGTGGTGGTCTTCTCTGCTGGCACATTCAAGTGTCAAACTTTAGCAATCCAGCCATTGCTGTGCTCAACGTGCCCCAACAAACGCTGTCTGCTCTTCTGCATGATGTCCACAAGACTTTTCAAGTTAACTTGTGTGAGTAGAGACCCAAAAAGTAAGCTTTGTTCAAACCTCACCGAACAGATCCATCTAACCATTGCTTTGTCATTACGGTGCAGTTTCTTTAGTGTGCCGGCAGAGACAGCCCGAGTTTCGGAGTCATATATGTGTACTGTATCCATCCCATAAGTGACGCAACATAATATAATTTTGAATGCTTAACACATCACTCAATAAGTTCCGACTCTGACATATAGATGGCACCACTAATAAAAAAAAAATCCATATGATCTTTATAAAGTACTAACCTTCAAATGGCACGTGTCAAAATTTGAGCTCAATCAGATTATTAGTTTACAAATTAGTTATTTAAGTGAAGCTACTGTTGCAAATGTTCAAAACAATGGAAAAATCTGAATTTTGTGTCTTGATAAAGCATTGCTTTCTGATAGGGAAAAATACTCTTCAAGCAAAGCAATGGCTTGATAAGTGTTATTCAGACTCTGCTCCATCGAAAACAATGGTTAAGAATTGGTATGCTGACTTTAAACACGGTCGTACAGAAACTTAGTATTGAACGCTAAAGTCGCTCAAATTTGGCAGTTGTCCTGGGAAGCATAAAAAAAGTCCACAAACTTTTTTTTGCTAATTGTAAATTGAAATTGCGTGAGATAGCAGAGAAGATGAAGATATCAGAAGACAGTGTATTCAACATTTTGCATGAACATTTGTCAATGAGAAAGCTGTGTTCAAAGTGGGTGTTGCATTTGTTCATAGTCAATCAAAAACAACGCATCAACGATTCAGCATTTTTTGCAACTGTTTTAACGCAACAAAAAAGAGTTTGTGTATAATATGTGACAATGGATGAAGCATGGATCCATCACTTCACTCCAAAGTCAAATCAGCAATCAGCTGAGTGAACGGCAGCAAGTTAAAACCACCTAAAGTGACCAAAGACGCAAACATCAGCAGGCACGGTTTTGACCTCCGTATTTTGAGATGCGCAAGATATTTTGTTCATTGATTACTTTGAGACAGGAAGAACAATCAATAACGAATATTAGAAATATATAGCATTATTGGTGCGTTTTGAAGGAAGAAATCAACCCAAAATGGCCACAAATGAAGAAGAAAAAAAAGTGGTCTTTTCACCAAGACAATGCACCATGTCACAAGTCGATTGCTACACTACATGAATTGCACTTTAAATTGCTTCTGCACCCACTTTATTCTTCAGATCTGGCCTCTAGCGAGTACTTGCTGTTTGCAAACCTCAAAAGAATGCTTCAGGGAAAAAGATGTAGCTCTAATGAAGAAGTGATCTTGAAAACTGAGGTGTATTTTGAGGCTAAAGCCAAATAATTCTTAAAAAAAGGCATCAAATTGTTAGAGAAGCGTTGGAATCGGTGTATCACCCTACGAAGAAACTGTTGTTAAATAAAGTCAAATTTTGACAAAAAATTGTTGTTTTATTGGTTGAGCCCAAAACTTATTGAGTAACTAAACATCTATTTGGTAGAAAATCGTATCTTACTTACTTAAAAAAAAAAAAAAAAAATTTTTTAGCGTAGAATGCAGTTTCATGGGCACAAAACCTAAATGCTTAAGTTTACAAAAAGAAATAATGTGCCCACGTTACTCACCATGTTGCTTAGAATATATATTCCATAATTCATAAAGATCAGTTCATTAGTTTGGGAGTTAATCCTATAAATAAATATATATATATGTATATATAAACATATACACATAACTAACTTTATATACCGATATATCTTCTATCTAATAAGTAAAAAGAATGATTGTATCGAAATCTTACTTTTAACCAAACATGTTTTCGTTTTGTTTTTTGTTTCCTGTTTCCAGGAAGTCAAAATAGTCTCGGTAACAATATTAAGACCAGTTTAAAGCCAGTATTTTTAGTCAATTATTGATGCATTGATTAACAGTGTGACCACTGAACAGTCTGCTGGGCCTTCACTGACAACAGTAATTTGTTTTATTGCCTCATGATTGGTAAACATTAGTAGCTTTGTTCACTACAATCTGATTTGATATTAGTAATTATTGATTGTTTATCTGAACACAACATTCACGCACACAGGCGCCACCACCTACATCAAAGCCCTCTGACCAGTAGCGATCCTTAAAAGGATGGTTTCACATAGTCCTCTGGAGGCCTCCTGAGTCTTTTTTTTTAACCATTTATTTAAAATCTTGGCAGAAAAAAAGGTTACTGTGCATGTGTTTTAATCTGATCCAAACTTAAATTGTCAAAATTCCACCCTTCTGAAAATTGCTGTTAAATTTTAAAATTTCTGTATCTACTTCTAATATAATGAGTAAGTTCTCTGTCTGTTTGTCCATCACTGGAAATTTTTCTTAACGTAAAACTTATTTTATAAATAAACAATAAAGAAACTTGACGCCGACACTGGGAATCAAAACCCCGAAACTGAGGGTTGCAGTCTTAGTCGTTACTGACTGAGCTAACTGACTGAACTTATGAAAGTCTTTTAAATTAACTCACTTAAACAATTCACTGAACCCGCTCGGTTGACTGTGGAACTCTTCAGTCACAGGAGGAAGAGACGCGGCAGTCTAGTTAAAATATACAACCGGAGGGAGGATATTTTGGCTAGTCTATCTATATAATACTAAAACTGTGGATCTTGTTTGTTTGAGCCTGTGTACACTCGATGGAGCCATGTTTGGCCTGAGATCAAAGTGTAGTATCTGTTCCGATGGATGCTACACCCCTTAGACCGTTACTGTCTTGACCTTCGGATCTTGATTCCGCCAGTCTTAGTGTTTGTCCTATGCAGTTCTAGGAGGTCCACCCTCCCAGGCTTTACCTTCTCACCCTTTGAGAAGGAGTTAGTTTGTTGCTAATCGTCTGAGGTGACCCTACCAGGGAATGCCGACGGGGCTTCCCAGGCATTTTTTGTAGGTCAGAGTGCTCTTCCTTTAGGGCGCTGGCTTTTCAATCCCACTTTCCGATGTTGTGTCACATCTTACCGCTGTGGGGGGGTAGATAAATCAGAAAGATCCTTTGTGACGTCATAAATGATGAAGTAGCAAAAAGAAAATGTCATCCTTTAAAACAGAACATAGACGACTTGTGATCCGAAAGTACACAGTCGTCTATTTGGGCAATAATTGTGTACATATTGTCAAAGCTCTCCAAGTTGGTCTGGTTCATCAATGAAGTACTCCAAGACTGAAGAACCATACTCTCTTCCAAGTCAGTTTCTTATACTTCCGGGTATCAAGAGAGATCACTCAAAACTGTTAAATGACTCACAATCAACACATATCAGAGATATGAGTTCTCAGTTTTTTTAGCAGAATTCCGCTTTTTTTATAAGAAAAGGTGAAATAGCTAAAGCTTTACGTCCTTAAGTTTTTTTTGTTGAGAGAGGGGGCTTGCCACTCTGACTTATTAATATGGTTAAGGAAGGTTAAGGGCACTCGAATTTAGGGTTAGTGGTAGCGTCAAGGAAAGTGTTTTTTTTTTGGAGGGGGGGGGGCTTACCACTGGAACCTAAGGTTCGTGGTAGGGTAAGTAATTTTTACTAACTATTCAATATGAAAAGCCCCCCCCCCCCAAAAAAAAATGCACAGAATTTATCTCCCATTATTACTTAACTGCCATAAAGAGATGTAATTACTCTGATCATTTTACGTTAAATTTCATGCGTGCAGTCATGTCCCCTTAGATTGGGAACTTCATTAAAAAATAATTCGATTAATTCGGTCTATTAATTCTGTGTAGTATATTTTCATTTGTCATGATACTTTCCTCCCCGGCATTATCTACACTTTTCGGCAGGAGGGGGGGGGCATTATTATATACGTTCGTTCCTCACAATACCATACTTCCGGGGCTACCTTCTCTTTTTTTTTTTCAAGGAATAGTGTACTAAATATTATGTTGTCATCATATCATGCTCCCAGGCATTAACTTCTACATTTTAAGGTGAGGGGAATGTTCGTTCGTTTATTTTGTTTTATTTTCACACACATATTGGATGAAATTTATTAATTAGTTTTCAATTGTATTTTTTATCCCGAAATTAAATTCTAATTTAATTTTTGAAGACTTGAAAATCAAACTTTAATGCAATGTCTCAGTCGCTGGTGGCCATGTTGTATTTTCCGATAACGCAGTTTAATTGGGTCTGTTATTCTGTGTAGTATATTTTCATTCGTTATAATACATTCCTCCCAGGCAAAACGGGTTAACGTGGCACTTTAGCAAAAATATACATCCGTAGTGAGGATATTTTGCAAGGTCTATTATATAAAGGAGTTTTATGTGTGTATGTGCGTGCGTGTATGTGCTTATGTTTGTATATCTGCAAAGGCTGACGAGATACTTGACAGAAATATTGAAAAATTTGAAAAAAACGTTGATTCCCTTGTGCCGACACAGAACTTTTTTTTGGGGGGGGGGGGTACCAAATTCCTTCGTTTTCCAGTCATCTGTACGTTGTGTGCATGTGCGGTTTTCCAAATAGAAACACAACGTTAAAGTGACTTATTTTCCTATTTTTTGTTCATCGGTAGCATAAAGGTTATGCATAAAGATCGACGACCAGGTTGAGCGTTAGAATCCAACTGACCCATAAGAATTTTTTTTTTAACAATAACTTACATATACATCAAGGGGGGGGGGACAGAGATGGTACTTTTAATAGAAATTTGTCACACTTCATCCCCAGGCGACGGGGGGCGGGCCGACTGGGGAAGAGACAACTTTTGCTCCGGGGTGAGGGGGGGGGTGTGACTGGGGAAGAGACAGCTTTCACCCAAGGCAATGGGGAGAGGCAGCAATGAGAAGACGGGGCGAGAGAACGCCTGGTAGCCCTGTTAATATATATGTGTATATATATATATATATATATATATAACTTCTTTGAAATACAGGGTGTTTCAAAAGTCTTGGGAACATAACGATTTTTAATAACTCAAAAACTATTAGGAGTTGAAAAATGAAATTGGTACCGTTGGAAAGGTTAAAGTTTCAAGTTTTGTGGGGAATCTTCAAAGTTGCTCAATATGAGCACCATTCGTCACACGGCAGACATCTAGTCGATAGTCCATTTCCTGCCAAACGCGTTCCAGCATCTTGACGTCAATGGTTCCCACAACTGCCGTTACTCGAGCCTTTAGTTCGTCAATATCTCTTGGAAGGGGCGGCACATAGACTTGTTGCTTGACAAAGCCCCAAAGGAAAAAGTCACACGGGGTAAGATCTGGAGACCTAGGAGGCCAGGGCATGAGAACGTCATCACCTCGCCCAGATCTCCCAATCCATCTACCAGGCAGCCTTGTGTTAAGAAACTGCCTTACTCTAAGACTCCAGTGTGGTGGTGCACCATCTTGTTGAAAAATGAAGTCATCAGATTCTGCTTGTTCCAACTGAGCCATTAACCAGTCTTCCAGCATGTTGAGATAGGATTCACCAGTGATAGTTGCCTCTTCAAAGAAGAACGGTCCATAGACACCTTTCTTGGAAATTGCACAAAACACGTTCACTTTTGGTGAATCTCGCTCGTGCTCAAGAAGTTCATGAGGATTCTCAGTACCCCATATGCGAGTGTTATGCTTGTTAACTTTGCCATTCAGATGGAAGGTCGCCTCATCGCTAAAAACAAGCCGGTCATCAAAGCCGTTATCTTCCAACTTCTCTTGCATTGCAATGCAAAAGTCACGGCGAAGTGGCTTATCAGTGTCCTTCAACTTTTGGACCAACTTGAGCTTGTAAGGTACCATTTGCAGTCGTTTCCTTAAGACACGCCAGACAGTTGCTGGAGCAAGCTGAAGTTCCCTGCTGGCTCTTCTCACTGATTTACGGGGGCTCCGCTGAAAGGCTGTCCGAACTTGCTCAACTGCATCTTCTGAAGTTGAAGGGCGACCTGTTCGCTTACTTGGGCACAAACACCCATCTTTCACAAATTTAGCATGCCATTTGACAATGGATTTCCTTTCAGGGGCTTCTTTTTTAAATTTCCTGCGAAATGCACGCTGAACACATGTCCACGATTCAGTCTTTGCAAATTGGAGGACGCAAAATGCCTTGTCTTGTTTAGAGAACGCGATTACTGCACCTGGAAAGATAACACGAAAATCATTAGTATGACCAAAAACTTGATTAAGCAAGCTTTAAAATGGCACCAGTTTCATTTTTCTACCTGGAATAGTTCATGAGATATACGCATTTGTAATGTTCCCAAGACTTTTGAAACACCCTGTATAGCAGGAAAAATCCCAGCAGAGTGCTTGATTAATTAAGACTTAAAGTTAAAAATTAAGAGCGTACAGTCATTAAGAGGGTAACACCCTCATTTCAAAACATTATTATTACTCCCATAAGTCCCCACCATTTCTCGGTCATAATGCTAATTTCCCATATCTCCCAAACAGATCCAATCTTGCCGACCCAATCCTTACTCTTATCTCTAAACCAGTTTCAATTAGTGCCCTTAGACCGCCCGGATGATATCTTTATTTAAATTCCTTTGGGATTAATTTAAAGTCCTTAAAACCAGAATTTAAACACAAATTTAATTAATGTTGTTCCTTTTAACCTCTTTAATCCTTAAACCCATCTTCTCTCCCTAATTCCTTTAGAAGAAACATTAAACCCCAAAACAGTAATGGCCAAATATACGATACTCATAATATTGACTCACAGGATTTATATTTTTTTATTTATTTTATTTTTTTTACTTTATTTTTTTATATTTTTTTATATCTCTTTAAATCTTCTCCGATTTAAATCTCAACTGTTACTTTTCACCCCCACCCTTTTTTTCAAACCTTATTAAACCTTCCTTACACTAAATTTAAACAAACATAAATAACACTCTAAGCTAATAACGCGTTCAAATGAGAGTGACATGTGACTTCACATTTCCGAAACAGATTACAACAGAAGCTGAAGAGAGCCAGATGGCTAAGTCCTTCTGTGCTTGAAACCGACGGTACGAATGTTGTACTAATTTTTCTGTACCAAAATAAATATATATATATATATATATACACACACACTAGACAAACCGTCTAGACCCGAGGGGTCTAGTATACTACAAAAACTTTGCAGATTTTGTTTATTTGTCTCTGTGCACACATTAAAACAGATGGGGGATAACCGTTCACAGTGGATAGAATTCTCATAAACCTGTTTTCTTTGCTTGTCTGTGTGTTGCAATACGCTGTCGCTCAGGGCAGGTGGGAGCAGGAAACAGGTTACAAAAACGTGAACACAGTAATATGAAGAAATTATTATCTTTATTTTTCTTTCTTCTTAATTTATACACCTGTGGGAAAAAGATTGGACAAGTATATTTGTTTTTGGTGTCCCTAATAAAAAGTCTGCATTTCTGGTTCTTTTGCAAAAAGTGTCTTTTTACATCTCCTTCCTTCCGGGGTCGTTTCCCGGAATGGTCTCTTAGGTTAGACGCGCACACTGGCGAAAAGTTTGTTGTCGAAAAAAGCTTTGGTTCGGCGAAAAAAACAACCTTTTCTTATTTTCGGCGGGCAGAGTTGCTTCCCCTTAACCGTCAACGAAGGGATTCGTCGAGTATCCTTCGAGAGTATTTATTGCGGAAGTCTTAGAGGGAAACGCCCGGCGATTAATTCTTGTCAATGAAAATGTATCTTTCTTGACGAAATAAATTCAGAGTTCGTAGTGTTTCAAGAAAGAAATTAGAGTTCGCCACGCTGGGTCTCTCTCTGGTGATACTCGCCCCTCGGACCTTCAAGCCCAAAATGCTCGAATCTCGCCCGCCGGCCTTTTTTATACTACTGCCTGTTCGAATCTTCTCTCTGCCGTTCTAGTCTTCGTTTTTCCGTCGCTCTTTCTCTCTCTCTCTCTTTCTCTCTCTGTGAGCGACGACTTTCCATCTGCCCCCTCCTCTCTATGCACATGAAATCATATTTTAGAACAATTTTTACTGCGTAATTAATTTCTTTCATGACACTTTTTGTTTTCATACGCAGTTTTAATTTTTGCTTTTAATCTCGGTCCATTTCCGTTGATCATTGTTTGACCTCTTCTTGCAAAAGGTTAGTCGTCCGAACAAATCTTTATTTATATTTTTCTGCACTTATTCAAAGAATCTCTATTTAAAAATTGTCTTTTGATTTTCGTTGGTAATTTAATCTATCCTAACTTTTGACAATTATTGGTGAGTCATGCCCTTTAACCTTTGATTGAAACTTATTTCCCCAAAGTTCATTGTCAGATCACACGACTGGATTTCCCTGTTGAAAAGCAGATGACAGCTCAATTTGCACTGAATTGAACAATTCACACCGGTCACAATCAATACTAGTAAACCTACTTTCTTTTCATGGGCCTTCATAATATAACACGTGGTGTGTTGGGTCAGGGTTGGGTGCTTGCTTTTAATTCACAATGTAGAATTGTAGACACAACCCCCAGAAGTAAAATGATAAAAAAAACTGGAAAGACTCTTTTCACCCAAAATATTAAGTATTTATCCATAATTATAAAAAAATATTTGTAAATAGAAGTATGTGTTATATTAAAATGAAGACAATCATTGAATTAGGAAGCACTAAGAATAGTGGATTTTCATCTTCTAAAATATGTAAATTTAAAGCAGACTTGCGGAGGTTTTGGTAGGAGTCAGATTAGGACTCTTAAGAATGTTAGGAGTCGGAGTCGGATTAAAAAAACTTTACTCTCGATTACTACTGAATATTGGAAGACTTGAAAATAAAAAGTCGGATATTTTGGAATTTTAGGGATCCTTATTTACTTTTTTCTTCACAAGAGCAGTTAGAAACAAGGTCAATGTTTAATGTGAGGAGAATCTAGCTATCCCAAAAAGGCCACTTTGGATTAGGACAAAAATAAAAATGTTCTCACTATAGAAGGATTTCTCCTTAACTGACCGAGGACAGAAAAGATGAAGTGTAGTATCAGAACAGATACTACAGTTTGCTTTTAGCCAAAAGGAATTCCAGGAGTCAATCAGATATATTGGAATTTTAAGGAGTCGGGATCGGACTTTATACTTTCCGACTCCGTAACAATGATTTAAACTCTAATTTTACTTCCTTGTAATGTGTAATTATCATCACAATCTTCACTCGGCACCATTAACAGCCATCAAAATGTCAACAGTGTGTACACATTTATGATCGCTTGCTATTAAAAACAAATTATCCCATGAAATATCAACATTGGAGGAAAAAAAAACATCTGAAATTTGTATAAAATTTTATTTTATCGATTATTTGTATTTGTTTTGCTTAACAACAATGAAATCTTTTTAATTCTCATTGAAAATGTATATTACAAAAAAATAAGACCTAAATTAACTGACTTCAAGGAAAGTTTATGGGAAAGATGTGATAAACCGCTTTTATATTTGTTTTATCTGATTTATGTGAAAATTCATACAAATATGGCATACTTACCATGCACAGCTTGAGTAGGTGTTCGTACCAGTCGGGGACACATCCTTGACAATCAGTCCGACAGTGGCTTTGTTGCTGTCGGACTATAGTATGGTTCTGTTCAGTTCTAGGAGGTCCACCTTTAATCGCCACGGAATACCGACGGGACTGCTCGGGCATTTTTGTAGACCAGAGTGCACTTATCCTAGTGCGCAGGCTTTTTTCAAAACCACACCTGGCCTCGTGGAGAGGAGGTAAATAAAATACAAATATGACAAACTAGCTGTACCTATCCAGCATTGCCCAGGAGTCTTTTTACTTTTATTTTGCCTTTTCTTTAACTATGCAGTTTTGGATTTTTTTTTTTTTTTTTTTAACCAAGTTATTATTTATAATTTAAAAATTTAAATTATTACAGTATCATTTGGTCATTCAATTATAAATTGAACCCAATTGTTCATCATATATTCGATTTAACATCTGTTTTACATGCTGGCATGTGTTAGACCGCTTTGAGAAATTGACTTCCAAAGTAACTAGATAGGTATCAATATGTCCATATTAGGGACAACTATTGTAATCTTTATAATATGTCTATGTATGTGCATGTATGAATGAATGAACAAGTAATATGTGTCCTATTTGCATTGTTTCCTTAGGAAGCTTGCTTCCATCATCTTTAGGGATGATGAATAAACTATAAAAAAACTACACTTGCCTTATGTCCTCATTCCGGAAAAATTATCGTACATAGCTAGTAACCTATCGCTGACCGGATCACTTTCTTCCGTGTTTTCCTGGCCCTGGCCCTGCTACCTCAACTGTTCTATATCTACTAACCCAAGAACTCTCATCCACTCTTTCAACGTAACCATACCATCGAAGTCTCCTGTTCTGCACACATCTCCCTATACTGTCCCGATTTATAAAACTAATTTATTTTCTTTGGAAATGTTATTTTAATCTCTATTTATAAAATTTTTGGATGTAAATAGCTTCCGAATTTGTTAATAATTTTAAGGCAGTTTAAATGACTTTCTATTCGACAGTTTAAAGACTTCTAAATTTTTTTCAAATTTCAAAGGGTCGTAATATTTTTCTTTTTTAATTATTATCAAAAGATAACTTGCTTACAAATAAATGAAATATGGATTTAATTTTGTAATTAAATTATTTTTTAAATAGGATTTTTAAAATTTCATTTCATTTTACACTATTACATCTTTGAGTTCAATAAATCTACGAGCACCTTTGGAGAATATTTTTAAACGGGAGAGGGGGCGGGGGGAAGGGAGGAGGTAATTACTTTTTAATTAATTTCAAAATCAGAAAAATAGCAAATACATTAGGGTACATATTAACGACTAAATACACAATAAATAATTTCGACGTCGAACTCGCCACCTTAACGTTAAACAGTAATTTGGACGAATTTGTCCGATACCACTGAGCTACTGTCGTAAGTAATAAAATCTGTTTTGATTTAACTACTTAAAGAAATGTTTTTTTTTTCACTTCTTTCAGTTAGCAATGAATGATTGTATAAAAACTGGTTCTTTGATATAGTTTGGGGTTTGCGTTCGCGCTCAATGTTTTTAGGGGGGGGGGATTTCACCCCAATTTGTTTTTTTGTTTTTTTTTTTGCGGGGAAACTCAATCATGTTCTGCAAAATTCAAAACAAAAAAAGTTTTCCTCCCTTTCCCTTCCCCCCCCCCACTCTCCCCTCTCCCTTCCTTCCCCCCTTTCACTCAACCGAACACCAAAAATAAATACTTAAATATATAAAGAACTTTCACCAAAATGACTGGATTCAAAAATAAATAGCCTGAAAACGGTTGATATGTCATAAAACCAAACTAAACCAAACACTATGAATGAATACTTGAACATGTAAAGAACTTGAAACATGAGAACTTTTGCCAAAATGACCTAATTCGGTATTAAATGACCCGAAAAGGGTTGATATGCTGTAGAACCAAACAATTAAACCAAACACCAAAAATATTAAAATACATAGACATTTTAAAAAATGATATTAAAATACATAAACATTTACAAAAATGATATTAAAATACATAAACATTTTAAAAAATGATATTAAAATACATAAACATTTAAAAAAATGATATTAAAATACATAGACATTTAAAAAAATGATATTAAAATACATAAACATTTAAAAAGAAATATTAAAATACATAGACATTAAAAACTAATGTTTCGTCATTAAATGACCCACAAGAGGTTGATATGCCATAAAACCAAACGAAACCAAGTCTTCAGTTGGCCGCCTCTGCACTTCTTCCAGTCAGTGAGAGCGATTGAGGCTACCAACTTGCAGATAAATTTTTCCTGCGGTCATCGAAGAACGTAACCAAACTAGCGAAGTCTCTATATAAAGAGTCTCTGTGATGCTGGTGGTGTGACATCTTGCATGAATGGTGCGGTTTCGGATTTGGTCGGAGAGACGGATGCACTGAAGGCACTACATGTTGAAAACCTTGAGTGCGTGAAGATATTCTTTGAGCAAGAGCCAGGTCTCTCAACCGTACAGCAGTATTGTGCATATCAGTGCTTGGAATATCTTCAATTTTGTTGAGTTTTATCTCTTGTCAAGAGCACAATCTACTTTGGAGATGGCAGAAGGCTGCACTAGCACGATCGATACGAATTGCAATCTTATCCTTACTTTGTCCAGTAGCTGTAAAGGTTGAGCAAAGATACTTGAACTGCTCGACTTCCTCAACAATGACACCATTTAGAGTGATAGGGACTCTGCTGGAAGAGGGTAGTTGGCTGACAGAACCTTTGTTTTTGAGACACTAATCATCATAACTATGCATATGCCTGCTGGATATCAGCGTATGTTTCGCCGAGGATAGCAACATCGTCTGCGTAGTTCAGGTCAGTAATGGAACAATCATGTCCAACTTGCACGCCCTGATCAAAGATCCTGTCAGTGTAGTTGAACAAGATGAGGGAAAGAACACAACCTTGGCAGACACCAATATGCACATTGAAGAATTCGGATTCCTCTCTGTAACAATGGACTTTTGTTCAGGTGTGTGAGTAATAGGCTTTCAGCAGATTAATCAGCTTGAATGGCTTATTAGCTCCCAAAGATTCTAGCGATCAGCAGTCAAATTCTGCAGTAAAGTCAATGAAACATACAACAGTCACTTGCTGATAGGACCAGCATTGTGCCAAAATCCGCTTAAGTGAAAAGATTTTATCAGTGCAAGCCTTCACCTCGACGGATTGGTTTGGTCGTGTTCGAAGGTCTCTTTGTATTTGAAAACGCTGTAGGAGGATAATTGAAAACATTTTCGATGTAACATAAATCAGACTGATTCCACGATAGTTACTGCATATACAGCAATCACCTTTTTTTTGTAGAAAGAGAGGAGAATTGTGTCACTTCAGTCCTGGGGGATTTTTTCTGAGCATCAAACGCAGTAAAGTATTTGATGTAGCCACCTGGCCATCGGATCAGGATAGCACTTGTATATTTCTGCCGGAGGCCGTTCCCGCCAGCTTTGTTCTTCAGCCTTTTTATTACTTCTTTAATCTCATCTTTGGTTGGTGGATCGCAGTTGGCATCATAGGTGGGTCCCGCAGTGTTGCTGTAGGAGAGATGTTGGGATGGTGGTACATAATTTAGCAATTCTTCAATGTGCTGCTTCCACCGTTTGGTGCGGTTAGCCAACTGAGAAGTTGGTGTTCCATTCTCATTCAGCAATGTTTCACTGAGGGGACAACTGCTTTTTGTCGCTGATTTCAAAAGTTGGTAGTTTTATTGAGTCCCCTACGGATGCTGCTTGTTCCATTTCTGTTACGACTGCTTGCCAGTAT
This sequence comes from Sepiola atlantica, assembly GCA_963556195.1. NCBI lineage: Eukaryota > Metazoa > Mollusca > Cephalopoda > Sepiida > Sepiolidae > Sepiola > Sepiola atlantica. Next base: position 140,896,317 of record OY744522.1, read on the forward strand.
TTATTTCGGTCTGCACGTGCAGATCTAGTCATTTATCGCCTGAGCTGCCGGAAATCTGGGTTCCCACAGTTGCGAGCGTCTTTGGTTTTCTCTCTCGCTTTATCTTTCTTTCTCCTTTTCTGTTTTTTTTTTTCCTTTTCCTCTCTGCATTGTATTGCCTTCCTTTTTTATGACAGTTCTCTCTGAAAATTGAAAATGTTAATTTCGTCGTAGAGGCTAAGTCATCAAAAAATTCATGATGGGAGTAAGGGAGTTAGGTGACTTTTGTTTCATCAAAGAATGGCTTGCTGTCTCCTTACCCCCACATGCACACTCAGTGTCTTTCTGAGTTGTATTTGCGCTGCCCGCCCTCTCCACACACATGTGCCACCTCCCCGGCTACTTGCATCCCTGTGATTTAGAAAATCTATTAGTTTTGACATTAGAACAGATATTTAAACTTAGATACTGATAGAGGTGCACACATGTTGTGTTCATCATACAGATTCAACTTGGTCATAAAACAAGATAAGTCACTTTTGTTGGTGACACGCATAAATAGCAGTTGATGTTATTATAACAAATATTTGTTTTCACTTTGTCACTCCCACAAACTCCGAACAAAATTTTTTTTATTTCATTCACAGATTTTTATTTTCTCCGTAGCTTTTAACAGTTTGTTTTATGAGATGGAGTGGGAGAAACTCATGAAACTTTGACGACCGATAAGTTCTGTCTTTTCTTGTTCACCAACCATTGAATAACCAGTTCGGCTTGGGTAATTACATCACCTGGATATACTTCCGTAATTTGGGGAATGCACATCAACTCATAACCTGACGATTACCCGTTACCCATTTCATTCTTTTTTTTTTTTTTTTTCAAGAATATATTTTTTGCTAATTGTTTCTTTTTCTTCTAAATGAATTTTTAAAATAATTAACATCGACGTTACTAGCATAAAGGTGCATTTATTTATAGCTGTTCCTATCCAGCGTTGCCCAAGATTATTTTTACTTTCATTAATAAATGTGACCAAAATGTAAAAAGATTTTACTTTCTCTTAAAGAAACTATCAAAGACCTAAATTGACAAACAGACGGGCTTTATTATATACTAGTGGGACCTGTGCGTGAGTTTTTTCTGGGCAAAACGGAAGAACCCAAGAAACCCCTGCTCCCACCTCTGAACACAATATAAGTATTTTTACTTAAGTTTAAAAAAAAACTATCTCTAAGTATTAATTATAATGTTCTTAAATTATTAAATTTATAAATAATAATGAACATTTAAACATTCATATTATTTCATAACTAAGAAAAAGCATCCTCGTAGCAGCGTACTTACGTAGAAGCAATTTTTTTTTGTGTTTTAAAATTGTGTCTACGGATGTAAATAAGTGTCCATACACAAACACTGGACGGAAGTTACTATTTTATTAATTTTAAATGAAACATAAATAGAATAAGATGTATAAATAAAAATGAATTGTAAAACGTTCATATAATGTTATAACTAAGAAGGTACATCATCTAATCAACGTACGTTTCTATAACTGACCTACTTTCTCACCTGACAACTATGCTAATTTCTAGTAAGAACTGGTATTTGCTAGCTCAAAATGGCACAAGAGGAATGCTTGTGCGCAAAGCCAATAACTGCTACTACAATGAATATGTATCTTTCATTATTTCTTAGTAAATAGACCAAGAATTGAAACCCTCATGTCATAATCATCATTATCAACCGGTTTATTTGTTGAATCAGGCCACAATTAATCTCCTGATGAGGGTGGGGCCTGATTTTCTAGTCTCGATCTAAATCTTCCCCTCCATTCTTGTCTTTGGTGAGGCCCGACGGAATCCATACCCAAGACTCTACTATCACATTTGATCACGTCCTCCAAAGACAACTTGGGTCTGCGAGAGGTGGTCTTCTCTACTGGCACATTCAACTGTCAGGCTTTAGCAATCCAGCCATTGCTGCACTTAACATGCCCCAACCAACACAGTCTGCTCTTCTGCATGATGTCCGTGAAGGTTTCCAAGTTCATCTGCGCAGGTAGATACTCAAAAGTTATGCTTTATTTAGGCCTCACCAAACCACTCAAAATGAAAAATACTATGTAATAGTTCTTAAGTATGAATTTAAAACAAAAAAAAATTGTAGGTGACGTTTTGTTATGTATATTACAAAAACGTTATTAGAAAGAAGATTGTAGATGTTTGTGAATTATTTGTAATCTGAAAACGTAACTTTGGAAAGTCTTGTTTATTAGCCGCATCATTGTATTGATTAATATGAAGTGAGCGGACTGATGGTGTAATAGGAAAAAGTGACCGTAATTAGATTTCTACTGTATTTCTTTTACAGTGTTTTAGGTTGAAGGATTAGGACTTATTACTGTGGTGGTGGTTGGGATGGGTGTAGTCATTCCTATTCCTGCACTGAAATTACTAAACAAAGAGAAAACAGCTGAGCGGATAAAATATAAAAATGTTTTAATACAAACAAAACTACAATTTTCTTCTTTTTTTTCTTATGCACGTACCAATAATCGACTAAATTGTATACAGAGCAGAATTCAATCTGTACCTTTTGTTTACGGAGCTATGTCAGTCAAATAAATAGAAATTCTGACGTTAAATATAATATAAACATGTATGTTGTCATCATCATATTCATATTCGGTGTAACATCCATTTTACATGCTGGAATGTGTTGGACAGCCTTTAGAAATTAACTTCCAAACTAACCTATCTCTGACCAGGTCTTTATTTATCCCCCTTTCTCTCGAGTACATCCCTATCACATCCTCCCATGTTTTCTTTGGCCTGACCCTGTACCTCAAATGTTCTACATCTACTGACCCAAGTACGCTCATCCATTCTTTCAACGGGGCCATGCCATCAAAATCTGTTTTGCACACATCTCATTATACTGTCCATATTTTATCTTTCTCTGCGCTCATTAGATCTAAGCTTGTCTTTAAGATTCACATTACACATCCATCGTATCATTCTCATATAATTTCTCTCCATACAACGCATGTCCTCAACCCTCCCTCACTGGCCCGGTTTCACTTCCATACATCACACTTCATACACATGCCCGACAGACTCTTCTCTTGGTTGACAGTAGTAACACTCTGATGGTTAGTAATTGCAAAAGTTATCTGAACTTACTCCTAACACTTGCAATCACACTAGCACCTGCTCCACCCTGTGCTCCAATGGTATCCCAAAGGTAACAAAACTTCTGAACAACCTCAATAATATCGCCATCCAAATATATTTTCTCCACATCTGAATTCTAATCTGTCTCCATTGTCTTACACAAGCTGGTTATCATGTTGTAAAGCCATAACTGATAAATGGAAGTAGTACTTGCAATATTAGGCATAGTAAAGAAAGAAATTTTAGGCTGGTCTGTGTAAACAATCTAACTTTTTTTGTCTTTAAAGTTGAGTTTGCATTTATATTTTAAGTAAACAATGTATTAATATTTACATTTTTTGTTTTCAAAATATTATCTTATGTGTTCGTTGTGAATTATAAATTTGAAATTCTAATGTAATGTTTACAGTTATTTATTTTTAAGTATTACACTTTCGTAACCTCATGAGACGATCGTTTTTTTTTTTGTCTTTTTTTAAAGAAATTTGTAGTGTTTTTTATTTAAACTGTCTTATTCGACTTAGTAAAAAGGTAAAGCAATTCTAACGTAGTACAGTATGTTTTCAAAATAATCTTTGCATCTAAAGTAAGCTGATTTTGCATTTATATTCAATGCAAACTGTGCTTAGTAAAAAAGTTAGTATAATTTTTTTTTAAATTTAAATATGCATAATTTGGTTTCCAACAGATGAATTTTTGTTGCAAATACAAGTTCCCGGCCTTTTGGCTATGAACAAAGTGTAGTATCTGTTCTGATGCTACACTTTGTCTATTCTGTCCTCGGTCAGTAGGGGAGAAGTCCTAGACTGACGCAATTTTTCTTATTGTCCCAATCCAGAGTGCCCCTTTTTCGGGAGCTGGATTTTCCCCACATTAAAAAACGACCTTGTATCTAACTTTGCTCTTGTGGGGACGCAAATAAATAAGAACTATATAAGGACGAATAAACAGTTATCCCTCCCCTCTTTTTAAAAAGAAATCAACCTGGTCCAAATAATTTCTGGAAGGAATTAGGTCTATTAACATTTTACTTATCTAAGAACATGGTCTCATGATCTGCAAATAGCCCTGGCTATTCTGAATGAAATATTGAATTTGTAGGACGCAATGTATCGATGGCAATATATGTGAATCAGATGGCCCTTCTCTATATTATAGACATCATGCTGTCCTTGTTTAATTCTTGTGATGAAATTTTACCGTAGGGTCAGTCCAGCCAATCTCAGTGAGGGCTTGGAATTGATGTTCTCCAAATCTCCTGAAACTTTCAGATTCTTTTAGTACCATTGAAAGGAGTAAATCCTGAAAATTTCAGCTCAATTCCTTTTTCCGTTCAAATTTTATGGCCTTTTGAAAATATTCATGTCGCTGAAATTTTTTCGACACTGAGGATTTTCTCAATTTTGGAAGCCAATTTTCAGAAATTGTTATATTTAAAAAGGTCTGGATGAACTGCTTTCAATTATGTCCATAGAATACTATAAGAATAAGTTTAATTCATGGTTTCTAACCAAATTGGAAAAAATTTACGGAGCTAACAAAAATGACAAAAATTGAAAAAATCACCCCAAAAAGTCAAATTTTAAATTTTTAAAGAGTAAGTTCTTGCTAACAATCACCCCAAAATCCTTTTAATGCTTTAAACCTCATAGTATGCTATGAATACTTCCTCAAAAAATAAAATTTAGGTGTTGAAAACAAATAAATTTGAAATTATGGGGTACCAAATATGGCAAAAAGTCCGCAAAACTTAAATTTTACGGACTTTTTTCCATTTTAGAATGGTAATAACTCAGTAACGGTTGCTCAGAACCATATAAAACTATATATTTTCTTGAAGAACACCTTGAGCTCTATTCAAAAATGTAAAATAAACCAGTTTATAAACATCCTACTAAAATCTATGGGACATCAAAAATCACAAAATTTTAAAAATTTTAACTTTCGACGAAGTTCAAAGGCCTGGAACTTGTGGCCAAGAAAAAAAATGGATTCGATTTTTTGATTTTTTCAAAGAATAGACTTTCAGGTTTTAGAAAATTATCATGAGGATGGCAAACAGGGCTTTTACTCTTTAAAATGGTGCTTTCTATCATGGCACCTTTCAATATCCAAATCTGGCCTTTTCTACCATCTGCTTATAGTTTCGCAATAAAAAAATAAGTTTTAATCAAAATTTTCAACACATTTTAAAGAAATGCTATATATAGTGTAGATAGAATATCTTTCATTGGACAGAGAGATATTAATATAATAAACTTTGATAAAAATAAGAGTCCTAATCAAAATAACTTTCAGCCTTTCCCATAGTTATTTTATCGAAACAGTAAAACCTTCATGTGCTTCAAGTAGATGGTGTATCAACTTCACAGTACACATCTTCAATTGGAACCCAACAAACGTCATCACGCTGTGGCCAATAAAACTTTTCAGAAGGTCCTTTAGGATGGAGGAATTTTACATTAACATCACCATGTTCATTTGATACATCATTCGCAACACAGAAGTACCAATCTTTATCGTACTGACATACATAAAATCTACCTGGTTTGATGTCTTCAATTCTCAATTTACAATTCAATTCTCCCTGATCAATTACACTTATCTGCTTCGAATGATCTGCAAAGGATGTCTTCTTCATAGTTAGACTCATGGTTGTGTTGTCAGGAATAAATTGGTGATGACTACGTGTACCTTTGAATGTACTTGATGTTGCATAAATAAATTCTCATAAATCGTATGCCTGCATTAGTGATCATAAAACTCATGACATTAATACTGTCTTCAGCTTCTTGAAACATTTTCACCAGAATTACATCACCAAGGAATTCCCATTTTTGCACAAGGTTTACTATTTTAGCGATGGTTCAGCAGCACAATACAAGAACTTTAAGAACTTGACAAACTTGCTGTATCATTTTACCGATTTCGATCTCCAAGCAGAATGGAACTTCTTTGCCACATCACACGGAAAGAATGCTTGTGATGGCGTAGGTGGCACAATCAAGAGATTAGCAGCACATGCTAGCCTTCAACGTCCCTACTCTAATCAAATTCTGACACCAAAGCAGTTATTTGAGTTTGCAGAAGCAGATATTGATGGTATAACCTCTTTTTTTGTGAGCACTGAGGAGGTTGCTAGTAACACTCAATTTCTTAAATCTCGATTTGCAACATCAAGTACATTCAAAGGTACACGTAGTCATCACCAATTTATTCCTGACAACACAACCATGAGTCTAACTATGAAGAAGACATCCTTTGCAGATCATTCGAAGCAGATAAGTGTAATTGATCAGGGAGAATTGAATTGTAAATTGAGAATTGAAGACATCAAACCAGGTAGATTTTATGTATATCAGTACGATAAAGATTGGTACTTCTGTGTTGCGAATGATGTATCAAATGAACATGGTGATGTTAATGTAAAATTCCTCCATCCTAAAGGACCATGAGTCTAACTATGAAGAAGACATCCTTTGCAGATCATTCGAAGCAGATAAGTGTAATTGATCAGGGAGAATTGAATTGTAAATTGAGAATTGAAGACATCAAACCAGGTAGATTTTATGTATATCAGTACGATAAAGATTGGTACTTCTGTGTTGCGAATGATGTATCAAATGAACATGGTGATATTAATGTAAAATTCCTCCATCCTAAAGGACCTTCTGAAAAGTTTTATTGACCAAAGCGTGATGACGTTTGTTGGGTTCCAATTGAAGATGTGTACTGTGAAGTTGATACACCATCTACTGGAAGCACAGGAAGGTTTTACTGTTTCGATAAAATAACTATGGGAAAGGCTGAAAGTTATTTTGATTAGGACTCTTATTTTTATCAAAGTTTATTATATTAATATCTCTCTGTCCAATGAAAGATATTCTATCTACACTATATATAGCATTTCTTTAAAATGTGTTGAAAATTTTGATTAAAACTTATTTTTTTATTGCGAAACTATAAGCAGATGGTAGAAAAGGCCAGATTTGGATATTGAAAGGTGCCATGATAGAAAGCACCATTTTAAAGAGTAAAAGCCCTGTTTGCCATCCTCATGATAATTTTCTAAAACCTGAAAGTCTATTCTTTGAAAAAATCAAAAAATCGAATCCATTTTTTTTCTTGGCCACAAGTTCCAGGCCTTTGAACTTCGTCGAAAGTTAAAATTTTTAAAATTTTGTGATTTTTGATGTCCCATAGATTTTAGTAGGATGTTTATAAACTGGTTTATTTTACATTTTTGAATAGAGCTCAAGGTGTTCTTCAAGAAAATATATAGTTTTATATGGTTCTGAGCAACCGTTACTGAGTTATTACCATTCTAAAATGGAAAAAAGTCCGTAAAATTTAAGTTTTGCGGACTTTTTGCCATATTTGGTACCCCATAATTTCAAATTTTTTTTTTTTTCAACACCTAAATTTTATTTTTTGAGGAAGTATTCATAGCATACTATGAGGTTTAAAGCATTAAAAGGATTTTGGGGTGATTGTTAGCAAGAACTTACTCTTTAAAAATTCAAAATTTGACTTTTTGGGGTGATTTTTTCAATTTTTGTCATTTTTGTTAGCTCCGTAAATTTTTTCCAATTTGGTTAGAAACCATGAATTAAACTTATTCTTATAGTATTCTATGGACATAATTGAAAGCAGTTCATCCAGACCTTTTTAAATATAACAATTTCTGAAAATTGGCTTCCAAAATTGAGAAAATCCTCAGTGTCGAAAAAATTTCAGCGACATGAATATTTTCAAAAGGCCATAAAATTTGAACGGAAAAAGGAATTGAGCTGAAATTTTCAGGATTTACTCCTTTCAATGGTACTAAAAGAATCTGAAAGTTTCAGGAGATTTGGAGAACATCAATTCCAAGCCCTCACTGAAATTGGCTGGACTGACCCCGTAGCTTTTTATTTGTTTTTTTTCTCTAAAATTTAACTTCCTGACCAAATCCTCTTTTTTCCTATTTCTGGTTGGGAAATATTAGTGGTAACATTTATCCCAACCAAATGAAGAATTCTTAATCAATGTAGCAGAGGTGATGAATCGAGAGGCAACAATTTTTTAGTTGTGTTTTTCAAACAAGTCAAATTATTTTTTCTTCCCCGTCCCACATACAATAATGAAAGGAAAATTGATGGCTGCCTTGATTACAATAATGGTAGTATATTATCAGCTGCTGCTTGCTTGTTGCCATGGATAATGTTTATCTTCACGAGTCATCAATAATGGGTTTCAGTCTTCTTGATTGACCTTCTCTGTATTAAAACAAATGGCCAAGCTGAATGTATATTAAAATCATTGGTTCTCAAAAGGTAGGAACGTTTTGTCTCGGGAATTTATCACAGCGAAAGAACGAAGATATACATTCTTGTCAGGGGAACAAGAAATAAACTTTAAAAAACATAGGGAAGTAATTTAAGAAGTTTTGATACAGTGAAAATCTATGTTAATAAAAATTGTGACTTCTCGTGTGTCACTTTCTTGTCTCTACATGACTTGCACATTTTATTTTATATAGTATTAATCGACTTTATTGGAATCAAAAATGCAATAGCATAAAATTAAACAAATTTGAAAAAAATCCTATTTAAAATAATTACGAAATGAAATCTACTATAATGCATTTCGATTTCTTTGTAAACAAGTCAGCCATTTTAATCTTTTGTTTAAAAATTTGAAGAGAAAAAAATCAATTATTTGATGACCTTTCGTTTAAATTCGCTTTTAAATTCTAAGCAAATTCTCATGTATTAAAAGATTTAAAGTTTGCAAAGCTATTTACGACATCTAATAATTTTATAAATGAAAAACATCATATTATTAAAATTCTGATATCTTGTCACTGTGCACACTTTTCATCTGACCATGAATGTTTTAAATGGTGGGAGGAAGGGTAAATCACCTAAATAATGGACAAACGATACAAGAAGTAGTGGGATGAGGTGGTTTATGTAAATAATTAAACGAGGAAGGGGTTTATTATGGTAAAAACTTCAAAAATATTTGGAAATTAACAAATATTTACAAAAACGTTTTTTCTTGTGATGAATGATTGTTCCCCTCCCTTCCCTATCTCCTCCTTTTCTCTCTCTCTTTGTCCTCCTTTTCTCTCTCTCTCTCTGTCCTCCTTTTCTCTCTCTCTCTCTCTGTCCTCCTTTTCTCTCTCTCTCTCTCTGTCCTCCTTTTCTCTCTCTCTCTCTTTGTCCTTCTTTTCTCTCTCTCTTTGTCCTTCTTTTCTCTCTCTCTTTTTGTCCTTCTTTTCTCTCTCTTTTTGTCCTTCTTTTCTCTCTCTCTTTGTCCTTCTTTTCTCTCTCTCTCTTTGTCCTTCTTTTCTCTCTCTCTCTTTGTCCTTCTTTTCTCTCTCTCTCTTTGTCCTTCTTTTCTCTTTCTCTCTTTGTCCTTTTCTCTTTCTCTCTTTTTCCTTCTTTTCTCTCTCTCTCTTTGTCATTCTTTTCTCTCTCTCTCTCTTTGTCCTTCTTTTCTCTCTCTCTCTTTGTCCTTCTTTTCTCTCTCTCTTTGTCCTTCTTTTCTCTCTCTCTCTTTGTCCTTCTTTTCTCTCTCTCTCTTTGTCCTTCTTTTCTCTCTCTCTCTTTGTCCTTCTTTTCTCTCTCTCTCTTTGTCCTTCTTTTCTCTCTCTCTCTTTGTCCTTTTCTCTCTCTCTCTTTGTCCTTTTCTCTCTCTCTTTTTGTCCTTCTTTTCTCTCTCTCTTTTTGTCCTTCTTTTCTCTCTCTCTTTGTCCTTCTTTTCTCTCTCTCTCTTTGTCCTTCTTTTCTCTCTCTCTCTTTGTCCTTCTTTTCTCTCTCTCTTTTTGTCCTTCTTTTCTCTCTCTCTCTCCCTCTTTGTCCTTCTTTTCTCTCTCTCTTTTTGTCCTTCTTTTCTCTCTCTCTCCCTCTTTGTCCTTCTTTTCTCTCTCTCTCCCTCTTTGTCCTTCTTTTCTCTCTCTCTCCCTCTTTGTCCTTCTTTTCTCTCTCTCTCCCTCTTTGTCCTTCTTTTCTCTCCCTCTTTGTCCTTCTTTTCTCTCTCTCTTTGTCCTTCTTTTCTCTCTCTCTCTTTGTCCTTCTTTTCTCTCTCTCTTTTTGTCCTTCTTTTCTCTCTCTTTTTGTCCTTCTTTTCTCTCTCTCTCTTTGTCCTTCTTTTCTCTCTCTCTCTTTGTCCTTTTCTCTCTCTCTTTTTGTCCTTCTTTTTTCTCTCTCTCTTTTTGTCCTTCTTTTCTCTCTCTCTTTGTCCTTCTTTTCTCTCTCTCTCTTTGTCCTTCTTTTCTCTCTCTCTCTTTGTCCTTCTTTTCTCTCTCTCTCTTTGTCCTTCTTTTCTGTCTCTCTCTTTGTCCTTCTTTTCTCTCTCTCTCTTTGTCCTTCTTTTCTCTCTCTCTCTTTGTCCTTCTTTTCTCTCTCTCTCTTTGTCCTTCTTTTCTCTCTCTCTCTTTGTCCTTCTTTTCTCTCTCTCTCTTTGTCCTTCTTTTCTCTCTCTCTCTTTGTCCTTCTTTTCTCTCTCTCTCTTTGTCCTTCTTTTCTCTCTCTCTCCCTCTTTGTCCTTCTTTTCTCTCTCTCCCTCTTTGTCCTTCTTTTCTTTCTCTTTCCCTCTTTGTCCTTCTTTTCTCTCTCTCTCCCTCTTTGTCCTTCTTTTCTCTCTCTCTCCCTCTTTGTCCTTCTTTTCTCTCTCTTTCCCTCTTTGTCCTTCTTTTCTCTCTCTCTCCCTCTTTGTCCTTCTTTTCTCTCTCTCTCCCTCTTTGTCCTTCTTTTCTCTCTCTCTCCCTCTTTGTCCTTCTTTTCTCTCTCTCCCTCTTTGTCCTTCCTTTCTCTCTCTCTCCCTCTTTGTCCTTCTTTTCTCTCTCTCTCCCTCTTTGTCCTTCTTTTCTCTCTCTCTCCCTCTTTGTCTTTCTTTTCTCTCTCTCTCCCTCTTTGTCCTTCTTTTCTCTCTCTCTCCCTCTTTGTCCTTCTTTTCTCTCTCTCTCCCTCTTTGTCCTTCTTTTCTCTCTCTCTCCCTCTTTGTCCTTCTTTTCTCTCTCTCTCCCTCTTTGTGCTTCTTTTCTCTCTCTCTCCCTCTTTGTCCTTCTTTTCTCTCTCTCCCTCTTTGTCCTTCTTTTCTCTCTCTCTCCCTCTTTGTCCTTCTTTTCTCTCTCTCTCCCTCTTTGTCCTTCTTTTCTCTCTCTCTCCCTCTTTGTCCTTCTTTTCTCTCTCTCTCCCTCTTTGTCCTTCTTTTCTCTCTCTCTCCCTCTTTGTCCTTCTTTTCTCTCTCTCTCCCTCTTTGTCCTTCTTTTCTCTCTCTCTCCCTCTTTGTCCTTCTTTTCTCTCTCTCTCCCTCTTTGTCCTTCTTTTCTCTCTCTCTCCCTCTTTGTCCTTCTTTTCTCTCTCTCTTTTTGTCCTTTTTTTCTCTCTCTCTTTTTGTCCTTCTTTTCTCTCTCTCTCTTTTTGTCCTTCTTTTCTCTCTCTCTTTTTGTCCTTCTTTTCTCTCTCTCTTTTTGTCATTCTTTTCTCTCTCTCTCTTTTTGTCCTTCTTTTCTCTCTCTCTTTTTGTCCTTCTTTTCTCTCTCTCTCTTTTTGTCCTTCTTTTCTCTCTCTCTCTTTTTGTCCTTCTTTTCTCTCTCTCTCTTTTTGTCCTTCTTTTCTCTCTCTCTCTTTTTGTCCTTCTTTTCTCTCTCTCTCTTTTTGTCCTTCTTTTCTCTCTCTCTCTTTTTGTCCTTCTTTTCTCTCTCTCTCTTTTTGTCCTTCTTTTCTCTCTCTCTCTTTTTGTCCTTCTTTTCTCTCTCTCTCTTTTTGTCCTTCTTTTCTCTCTCTCTCTTTTTGTCCTTCTTTTCTCTCTCTCTCTCTTTGTCCTTCTTTTCTCTCTCTCTCTTTGTCCTTCTTTTCTCTCTCCCTCTTTGTCCTTCTTTTCTCTCTCTCTCCCTCTTTGTCCTTCTTTTCTCTCTCTCTCCCTCTTTGTCCTTCTTTTCTCTCCCTCTTTGTCCTTCTTTTCTCTCTCTCTTTGTCCTTCTTTTCTCTCTCTCTCTTTGTCCTTCTTTTCTCTCTCTCTTTTTGTCCTTCTTTTCTCTCTCTTTTTGTCCTTCTTTTCTCTCTCTCTGTCCTTCTTTTCTCTCTCTCTCTTTGTCCTTTTCTCTCTCTCTCTTTGTCCTTCTTTTTTCTCTCTCTCTTTTTGTCCTTCTTTTCTCTCTCTCTTTGTCCTTCTTTTCTCTCTCTCTCTTTGTCCTTCTTTTCTCTCTCTCTCTTTGTCCTTCTTTTCTCTCTCTCTCTTTGTCCTTCTTTTCTCTCTCTCTCTTTGTCCTTCTTTTCTCTCTCTCTCTTTGTCCTTCTTTTCTCTCTCTCTCTTTGTCCTTCTTTTCTCTCTCTCTCTTTGTCCTTCTTTTCTCTCTCCTTCTTTGTCCTTCTTTTCTCTCTCTCTCTTTGTCCTTCTTTTCTCTCTCTCTTTTTGTCCTTCTTTTCTCTCTCTCTCCCTCTTTGTCCTTCTTTTCTCTCTCTCCCTCTTTGTCCTTCTTTTCTCTCTCTTCCCTCTTTGTCCTTCTTTTCTCTCTCTCTCCCTCTTTGTCCTTCTTTTCTCTCTCTCTCCCTCTTTGTCCTTCTTTTCTCTCTCTCTCCCTCTTTGTCCTTCTTTTCTCTCTCTCCCTCTTTGTCCTTCCTTTCTCTCTCTCTCCCTCTTTGTCCTTCTTTTCTCTCTCTCTCCCTCTTTGTCCTTCTTTTCTCTCTCTCTCCCTCTTTGTCCTTCTTTTCTCTCTCTCTCCCTCTTTGTCCTTCTTTTCTCTCTCTCTCCCTCTTTGTCCTTCTTTTCTCTCTCTCTCCCTCTTTGTCCTTCTTTTCTCTCTCTCTCCCTCTTTGTCCTTCTTTTCTCTCTCTCTCCCTCTTTGTCCTTCTTTTCTCTCTCTCTCCCTCTTTGTCCTTCTTTTCTCTCTCTCCCTCTTTGTCCTTCTTTTCTCTCTCTCTCCCTCTTTGTCCTTCTTTTCTCTCTCTCTCCCTCTTTGTCCTTCTTTTCTCTCTCTCTCCCTCTTTGTCCTTCTTTTCTCTCTCTCTCCCTCTTTGTCCTTCTTTTCTCTCTCTCTTTTTGTCCTTCTTTTTCTCTCTCTCTTTTTGTCCTTCTTTTCTCTCTCTCTCTTTTTGTCCTTCTTTTCTCTCTCTCTTTTTGTCCTTCTTTTCTCTCTCTCTTTTTGTCATTCTTTTCTCTCTCTCTCTTTTTGTCATTCTTTTCTCTCTCTCTCTTTTTGTCCTTCTTTTCTCTCTCTCTTTTTGTCCTTCTTTTCTCTCTCTCTCTTTTTGTCCTTCTTTTCTCTCTCTCTCTTTTTGTCCTTCTTTTCTCTCTCTCTCTCTTTGTCCTTCTTTTCTCTCTCTCTCTCTTTTGTCCTTCTTTTCTCTCTCTCTCTTTTTGTCCTTCTTTTCTCTCTCTCTCTTTTTGTCCTTCTTTTCTCTCTCTCTCTTTTTGTCCTTCTTTTCTCTCTCTCTCTTTTTGTCCTTCTTTTCTCTCTCTCTCTTTTTGTCCTTCTTTTCTCTCTCTCTCTTTTGTCCTTCTTTTCTCTCTCTCTCTTTTTGTCCTTCTTTTCTCTCTCTCTCTTTTGTCCTTCTTTTCTCTCTCTCTCTTTTTGTCCTTCTTTTCTCTCTCTCTCTCTTTTGTCCTTCTTTTCTCTCTCTCTTCTTTGTCCTTCTTTTCTCTCCTTCTTTTTGTCCTTCTTTTCTCTCTCTCTCCCTCTTTGTCCTTCTTTTCTCTCTCTCTCCCTCTTTGTCCTTCTTTTCTCTCTCTCTCCCTCTTTGTCCTTCTTTTCTCTCTCTCTCCCTCTTTGTCCTTCTTTTCTCTCTCTCTCCCTCTTTGTCCTTCTTTTCTCTCTCTCTCCCTCTTTGTCCTTCTTTTCTCTCCCTCTTTGTCCTTCTTTTCTCTCCCTCTTTGTCCTTCTTTCTCTCTCTATTTGTCATTCTTTTCTCTCTCTCTCTTTGTCCTTCTTTTCTCTCTCTCTTTTTGTCCTTCTTTTCTCTCTCTTCTTTGTCCTTCTTTTCTCTCTCTCTCTTTGTCCTTCTTTTCTCTCTCTCTCTTTGTCCTTTTCTCTCTCTCTTTTTGTCCTTCTTTTTCTCTCTCTCTCTTTTGTCCTTCTTTTCTCTCTCTCTTTGTCCTTCTTTTCTCTCTCTCTCTTTGTCCTTCTTTTCTCTCTCTCTCTTTGTCCTTCTTTTCTCTCTCTCTCTTTGTCCTTCTTTTCTCTCTCTCTCTTTGTCCTTCTTTTCTCTCTCTCTCTTTGTCCTTCTTTTCTCTCTCTCTCTTTGTCCTTCTTTTCTCTCTCTCTCTTTGTCCTTCTTTTCTCTCTCCTTCTTTGTCCTTCTTTTCTCTCTCTCTCTTTGTCCTTCTTTTCTCTCTCTCTCTTTGTCCTTCTTTTCTCTCTCTCTTTTTGTCCTTCTTTTCTCTCTCTCTCCCTCTTTGTCCTTCTTTTCTCTCTCTCCCTCTTTGTCCTTCTTTTCTCTCTCTTTCCCTCTTTGTCCTTCTTTTCTCTCTCTCTCCCTCTTTGTCCTTCTTTTCTCTCTCTCTCCCTCTTTGTCCTTCTTTTCTCTCTCTCTCCCTCTTTGTCCTTCTTTTCTCTCTCTCTCCCTCTTTGTCCTTCTTTTCTCTCTCTCCCTCTTTGTCCTTCCTTTCTCTCTCTCTCCCTCTTTGTCCTTCTTTTCTCTCTCTCTCCCTCTTTGTCCTTCTTTTCTCTCTCTCTCCCTCTTTGTCTTCTTTTCTCTCTCTCTCCCCTCTTTGTCCTTCTTTTCTCTCTCTCTCCCTCTTTGTCCTTCTTTTCTCTCTCTCTCCCTCTTTGTCCTTCTTTTCTCTCTCTCTCCCTCTTTGTGCTTCTTTTCTCTCTCTCTCCCTCTTTGTCCTTCTTTTCTCTCTCTCCCTCTTTGTCCTTCTTTTCTCTCTCTCCCTCTTTGTCCTTCTTTTCTCTCTCTCTCCCTCTTTGTCCTTCTTTTCTCTCTCTCTCCCTCTTTGTCCTTCTTTTCTCTCTCTCTCCCTCTTTGTCCTTCTTTTCTCTCTCTCTCCCTCTTTGTCCTTCTTTTCTCTCTCTCTCCCTCTTTGTCCTTCTTTTCTCTCTCTCTCCCTCTTTGTCCTTCTTTTCTCTCTCTCTCCCTCTTTGTCCTTCTTTTCTCTCTCTCTCCCTCTTTGTCCTTCTTTTCTCTCTCTCTCCCTCTTTGTCCTTCTTTTCTCTCTCTCTCCCTCTTTGTCCTTCTTTTCTCTCTCCCTCTTTGTCCTTCTTTTCTCTCTCTCTTTTTGTCCTTTTTTTCTCTCTCTCTTTTTGTCCTTCTTTTCTCTCTCTCTCTTTTTGTCCTTCTTTTCTCTCTCTCTTTTTGTCCTTCTTTTCTCTCTCTCTTTTTGTCATTCTTTTCTCTCTCTCTCTTTTTGTCCTTCTTTTCTCTCTCTCTCTTTTTGTCCTTCTTTTCTCTCTCTCTCTTTTTGTCCTTCTTTTCTCTCTCTCTCTTTTTGTCCTTCTTTTCTCTCTCTCTCTTTTTGTCCTTCTTTTCTCTCTCTCTCTTTTTGTCCTTCTTTTCTCTCTCTCTCTTTTTGTCCTTCTTTTCTCTCTCTCTCTTTTTGTCCTTCTTTTCTCTCTCTCTCTTTTTGTCCTTCTTTTCTCTCTCTCTCTTTTTGTCCTTCTTTTCTCTCTCTCTCTCTTTTTGTCCTTCTTTTCTCTCTCTCTTTTTGTCCTTCTTTTCTCTCTCTCTTTTTGTCCTTCTTTTCTCTCCTTCTTTTTGTCCTTCTTTTCTCTCTCTCTCTTTTTGTCCTTCTTTTCTCTCTCTCTCTCTTTTTGTCCTTCTTTTCTCTCTCTCTCTCTTTTTGTCCTTCTTTTCTCTCTCTCTCTCTTTTTGTCCTTCTTTTCTCTCTCTCTCTCTTTTTGTCCTTCTTTTCTCTCTCTCTCTCTTTTTGTCCTTCTTTTCTCTCTCTCTCTCTTTTTGTCCTTCTTTTCTCTCTCTCTCTCTTTTTGTCCTTCTTTTCTCTCTCTCTCTCTTTTTGTCCTTCTTTTCTCTCTCTCTCTCTTTTTGTCCTTCTTTTCTCTCTCTCTCTCTTTTTGTCCTTCTTTTCTCTCTCTCTCTCTTTTTGTCCTTCTTTTCTCTCTCTCTCTCTTTTTGTCCTTCTTTTCTCTCTCTCTCTCTTTTTGTCCTTCTTTTCTCTCTCTCTCTCTTTTTGTCCTTCTTTTCTCTCTCTCTCTCTTTTTGTCCTTCTTTTCTCTCTCTCTCTTTTTGTCCTTCTTTTCTCTCTCTCTCTTTTTGTCTTTCTTTTCTCTCTTTTTTTTCTCTCTTTTTTTGTCCTTCTTTTCTCTCTCTTTTTGTCCTTCTTTTCTCTCTCTTTTTGTCCTTCTTTTCTCTCTTTTTGTCCTTCTTTTCTCTCTTTTTTTTCTCTCTTTTTTTGTCCTTCTTTTCTCTCTCTTTTTGTCCTTCTTTTCTCTCTCTCTTTTTGTCCTTCTTTTCTCTCCTTCTTTTTGTCCTTCTTTTCTCTCTCTCCCTCTTTGTCCTTCTTTTCTCTCATTCTTTTTGTCCTTCTTTTCTCTCCTTTTTGTCCTTTTCTCTCTCTTTTTGTCCTTTTCTCTCTCTCTCTCTTTTTGTCCTTTTCTCTCTCTCTCTTTTTGTCCTTTTCTCTCTCTCTCTTTTTGTCCTTTTCTCTCTCTTTTTGTCCTTTTCTCTCTCTTTTTGTCCTTCTTTTCTCTCTCCCTCTTTGTCCTTCTTTTCTCTCTCTCTCTTTGTCCTTCTTTTCTCTCTCTCTCTTTGTCCTTCTTTTCTCTCTCTCTCTTTGTCCTTCTTTTCTCTCTCTCTCTTTGTCCTTCTTTTCTCTCTCTCTCTTTGTCCTTCTTTTCTCTCTCTCTCTTTGTCCTTCTTTTCTCTCTCTCTCTTTGTCCTTCTTTTCTCTCTCTCTCTTTGTCCTTCTTTTCTCTCTCTCTCTTTGTCCTTCTTTTCTCTCTCTCTCTTTTTGTCCTTCTTTTCTCTCTCTCTTTTTGTCCTTCTTTTCTCTCTCTCTCTTTGTCCTTCTTTTCTCTCTCTCTCTCTTTGTCCTTTTCTCTCTCTCTCTCTCTTTGTCCTTCTTTTCTCTCTCTCTCTTTGTCCTTCTTTTCTCTCTCTCTCTTTGTCCTTCTTTTCTCTCTCTCTCTTTGTCCTTCTTTTCTCTCTCTCTTTTTGTCCTTATTTTCTCTCTCTCTTTTTGTCCTTATTTTCTCTCTCTCTTTTTGTCCTTATTTTCTCTCTCTCTTTTTGTCCTTCTTTTCTCTCTCTCTCCCTCTTTGTCCTTCTTTTCTCTCTCTCTCCCTCTTTGTCCTTCTTTTCTCTCTCTCTCCCTCTTTGTCCTTCTTTTCTCTCTCTCTCCCTCTTTGTCCTTCTTTTCTCTCTCTCTCCCTCTTTGTCCTTCTTTTCTCTCTCTCCCTCTTTGTCCTTCTTTTCTCTCTCTCTCTCTTTGTCCTTCTTTTCTCTCTCTCTCTTTGTCCTTCTTTTGTCTCTCTCTCTTTGTCCTTCTTTTCTGTCTCTCTCTTTGTCCTTCTTTTCTGTCTCTCTCTTTGTCCTTCTTTTCTGTCTCTCTCTTTGTCCTTCTTTTCTGTCTCTCTCTTTGTCCTTCTTTTCTCTCTCTCTCTTTGTCCTTCTTTTCTCTCTCTCTCTTTGTCCTTCTTTTCTCTCTCTCTCTTTGTCCTTCTTTTCTCTCTCTCTCTTTGTCCTTCTTTTCTCTCTCTCTCTTTGTCCTTCTTTTCTCTCTCTCTCTTTGTCCTTCTTTTCTCTCTCTCTCTTTGTCCTTCTTTTCTCTCTCTCTCTTTGTCCTTCTTTTCTCTCTCTCTCTTTGTCCTTCTTTTCTCTCTCTCTCTTTGCCCTTCTTTTCTCTCTCTATCTTCGACCCTTTTCTCTCTCTCTCTCTCGTTCCGACCCTTTTCTCTCTCTCTCTCTCTTTCCGACCCTTTTCTCTCTCTCTCTCTCTTTCCGACCCTTTTCTCTCTCTCTCTCTGACCCTTTTCTCTCTCTCTCTCTCTGACCCTTTTCTCTCTCTCTCTCTGACCCTTTTCTCTCTCTCTCTGACCCTTTTCTCTCTCTTTCTCTCTCTCTGACCCTTTTCTCTCTCTTTCTCTCTCTCTGACTCTTTTCTCTCTCTTTCTCTCTCTCTGACCCTTTTCTCTCTCTCTCTCTCTCTGACCCTTTTCTCTCTCTCTCTCTCTGACCCTTTTCTCTCTCTCTCTCTCTGACCCTTTTCTCTCTCTCTCTCTGACCCTTTTCTCTCTCTCTCTCTCTCTCTCTCTGACCCTTTTCTCATTCTCTCTCTCACTCTAACTCTTTTTCTCTCTCTTTGACCCTTTTTATTTCTCTCTCTCTCTTTGACCCTTTCTCTCTCTCTCTCTCTCTGACCCTTTTTATTTCTCTCTCTCTCTGACCCTTTTTATTTCTCTCTCTCTCTCTCTGACCCTTTTTATTTCTCTCTCTCTCTCTCTGACCCTTTTTATTTCTCTCTCTCTCTCTCTGACCCTTTTTATTTCTCTCTCTCTCTCTCTGACCCTTTTTATTTCTCTCTCTCTCTGACCATTTTTATTTCTCTCTCTCTCTGACCATTTTCTTTCTTTCTCTCTCTCTCTGACCATTTTCTTTCTTTCTCTCTCTCTTTCTCTGTCTACCTTTCTCCACTACATTACTCTTCTCCCTACTCTTTCCTTCTCGTCTCTTCTCTCTATATACTCTTATTTCTTTTTTGTTGACAGACAAAAATCTATGAGCAAACGTTCCATTTATACTTTCTTTAAAAGATTTTATGAATATTTTTTTGTATCTTTTTCAGATAGATGGCATTTCCTGTCTATGAGAACTTAAAGGGCTTTGCCACCAGCCGCCCTCCAATTATCATTTTTATGGTGTGTCTTGGGGCATTTGCTGTTGTGCTTCTTACCCTTGCTTATTTCATCAAAGTTCGAGAGATAACCAATCCAGATATTACAGAGGTGAGTTTGTTTTTTTCTTTTAGAGTTTTGTTTTATCACTTGATCTTCATAAACAATATTTGCCACATGATGTTTTTTTTTGTTTTTTTAAATGCTTGCATCATTGTATATGATTATATATTACTATAATCTTAAACAATTCAATCTGTAATTTACATATACAGGGGGTGGGGGACAATACTCTCAACTGCAATTTGTTTGCTAAGAAACATACGTTACACTTGCTTGATTGCTAAAAATAGAAACCTATAGAGCTTTTGGAATGGTAAAAAATCTATTCAAATTTCAAACAAAGCGGTCACCCATAGTTCAATCTTTAGTCAAAAACCTCCACCTCACCTTCTTAGCTTTTCTTCCCTCCCCCACTTCTTACAATACATAAATTTTGATCACATGATTCTCCTCCCCTAAAAGACAAAGCAATTTTAAAGCAGTCTGATATGTAGCCTCATAGATGGCACATGTACTTGTGAGTATTGGTTTATATATCCATGTGAATATATGTATGTATTGTTTGAATAAATTTAGACTTATTACTAGGTAATAAATAAGGCCAATAATTCTCAACACTAAAGTAGTTATTACTTGAGCTGCTACTTATATGGGTTGTTTGGCTTGCATCAACAAGGCGAAGTTTCAGCCTTTGCAACCTCCTCAGTCAATTTACTATTCACCTGGGATGTGAATAAAGCAAAACAATAAACAGTAAAGTATGTTAGTTATAATGAAAAAAAAATTTATCTTCATGTAAAGTTGTCTAATAATTTTATAAATGTAGAGATTGATGAAATATTTAATTCTCTCTCCATTTACCATATCCATCATGTAATTTGAAAAAAAAAACAAAAAACATAAGAAGCGTCCGCATCGTTGTGTGTAATAAAAATGAAAATATTAGCGTTTTATTTTTTAATTGTGATTAGTGTAAAAATAGAAGAAAGACTTAAAAAAGTTAAAAGAAGTTATGTAACAATTAAAGTTTAATGTATCTAAGAAAATTATTGCTGAAATGAATAGTTATGGACAAATAAATAAATGTACTTACAAATTGTGTGACAAAAGAAATCATTCATGAAGATATATTTTAAACATGTTTTGAGATTGTAGAAATAAAATGGAATATCTCCCAATTTTTTTCTTGATTATTTCATAGGAAAATTTTTTTAAAAAACAAAGAAAATTGTGTATCAACACTGTATTAGTTCCTGTGTACATAACTGTAAATCCACACTTCATGACTAATAATTAGCCACTTGTAGTATTCCATTGAAAAAACAATTTATTTAGTGATCCGAAATAAAATTATTTTACCTTCTATTATGTTATACAAGTAATTTTGAGAAATAGTTTAATTAGAATCCATTACCTTGCCAACAGCTGCTGCCTGCTTGATTTGTCGATGGGTGGAGAACCAGGTTGTTCCCACTGTTTGCTCTGAATCTTTGATTCAAGTTCAAAGTGAACTCTGGTTTTATCTTGAGTTACTAATGTGCAGTGAAAATCCTTAGTCTAAAGGCAAGTCATAAATGTCCTAGAAATGTCAACCATTTTTAGCTTATGCTCTTGTAGTTAGAGAGAATAATAATAAGTGATAGAGGGAATAATGATGTGATGAGTTATAGACATGATGATGATGAAAGTTGTCTTTGTTACGAAAGTGGGTTATAAAAATAGGTTAGTGAACATGGCAAGAAACTAGTAGTGACATAGTGAACAGGAAGTAGCTTTACAAGAGATAGTGATACATGGCAAAAAAAAGGCGAAACATACGCTCTTGAGTTTTGTCTTTAAGATGAAGCAGACATGTTTAAAAGAACTTTCTTCTCCCTCCTATTGAGGATGTGTTGGGTGAAGCTTCATACTGTGTAATGCTCTAAGAGGAATTTAAAGAAAAGTAAACCTACAAAAAAAATATTAAAAACCAAAACGAATGTGTGTTGTTATTACACATTGATGATTACTATGAGAGAGGTGCTATGCTACATCTTCTATTAATGAGAGAAACACAGACAGCCTATACTCGCTGCTACTATCATACATCACAACACCTGCAGGCCATATTATGTGGCGAAAATTTGTCTTGTGTGTTCCAGACTACTTCTTGGAGCCGTGATCCCCCTAAAGAGGTTATGGGTGATTTTACACTCTAGTGCCAGCATTCTTGGGGGCCATCTTGCAGAAGACAGCTTGCTCATCTCCAAGATCGTTAATGCCCATGGACTTAGCTATTTGCTGGACAATAAGATGTCAATTGTGCATGGTGAATGGCATCCACTTGTTTATCAGTAGTTTAAAGTTTATGGACATCCTGACCGAGAGTCGTTGTCTTTTCTATCCCTACCCCGTTTCTTTACAGAGGAAGAAAGAGGATTCATCCATCAAAAAAATATTAGATGGAAAGATATTGGTAACCATTGGCATCTGTTGTTTTGTTTCTGCATTGTTGTGTTTTCAGTTGTTTATACTGGTTTCTATGCTAGACGCAATGCTTCAAGTGAATATTAACTCTTAACTCTACGGTGAGCCAGGCCATGTTCGATATTTAAAGAATTGTTACAACGACCAGTAAAATGGGTGAGAATTTCAACTTTCATAAACATGGAATCAACATCTTGCGGTCAGAACTCTGCAACAACAAATGTGGAGAAAAAGTACTTAATTCTCTTTTAATGAAGAGATTTTTCTGAAAATAATGAAAAGAAGAATAAATAACCATTAAAGTCAGTTATTTCATTTTAAATTTGCATTGTCAAGGCTTTCAATAATATATAATGGTTGATTTATTTTTCTCTCATTTCAGGATTGGAATTCCTTTTTAGAAAATCTTGCCCGAGTAGAATTCTGTGTTTTAAGTAATTCTAGTGATTCATCTTCCCCCTCGTCTCAAGCAGTTGCTGTCCAATCAACAACCGCAGCAGCTTCCTCAACTCCGACTGTAGATTTATCAACACTAGATCTGAACACCACAGAACCTGTGGCTCAACAGACGGTGCCAGAAAATTATGTGTAAGTTTGTTTTTTGTTCTTTTTGCTAAACCATCTCTTTTGTCTATTGAAAATTTAGGCTTCATATTGTTTATCAATAAATCATGTTTTCATCTCTAATTGAATGTGTTGGGACGAGAGTTATCTCCCTTGGAGATATTTGGTTCTAGCATGAGAAGGTGCTATGATTACGTGATTTGGTACTCTTGTGCATTCCATGTAGTTGTAAATTGAGAAACGAAACTTTGTGTCTTATTGATGCAATCTTCAAACTGGTTAAAAGTTGCTGACTGCTTCTATGCATGCTTCAAAGCCTGTTATTTTTCTCATCGATTCTACGGATTCTCAGACAATGGTCAAAGAATCAAACAACCTTATTAGTCTCAACACGTCACTCAAAATACTATGTAAGTAACTTTACATTTCGGTACATTCACACTTTTTTAATTTCGTTTCTCTAACAACTTGTGCATTTTTGTATTGTCATGAGACATTGTATTGTTTAGTATTCCTTTTTCCTAGTTGCTTTCTTTGTCTACCTTCATGTTTTTACATGTCTTTAACCTGACTTTTATCTTTAATTAGCATTACTGATGTTTGCCAATAAACTGTAACTAAAAGTTAAATATGATATGTCAACCAACTGTTTTCCGGTTATCTTTCTTTTCCGACACATGTACCATATTCGTCGATACAAGAATACACTCAAACAATGGTCGCCACGTGCGTAAGGAATAATATATTTTCAACACTGATAAAGTGAATATCAAATATTCATACATAATGTTTTCAGATATTTTCAATAGGACAAATTGCATTTTCAGCAAAAATCAACAACGGCGTTAGTTCCAGGAATCATCTCACGAGGTAAACATACCTTAAACAAATGCCCCGAAAAATACAACTTTGCCATGCTTGATGTAGCTCAGAAACTAAACACGGGAATGTACATGCCAATCCTTCTAACTCTTGACATAATGTCAACCAAGCCGAAAATGGCAACTAAAAATAACATAACCATTCCGACACAAAGTCGAGGAGAAACTCAGATTTATTCATCGCGGAGAAATTCAATTCTTAAAAAAAGCTTCACCTCTATTTGATCTATGTCCCGCCAGAAGAAAGAATAGACTGTCATTGAGAAATTATTTATTTTCATGAAATCAAATGCAGATGTGATTTCAAGAGAAGAAACTTACACTCTGTGATAATTCAAGTCAGGAAAACAAATTACTATATATAAAACACTAGAAACAGAAATAACAAAAAAGAGCGAACCGATGCTAACACAGTAGACAAAAAAAAAAAAAAGAAAAAAAGAGGGGGAAGTGAGATAAAAAAAATATACAAGAAAAAAGACGGAAACAAAAAAAAATTAAAGAAAACAGATACGGACTTCCACCTTCCTTCTATTTCAAGTTGACAGTAACCCAGCTAAGTTTTCTTTTATCATTACAAAAATCATTTATACATATTTTCCACAAAACACTGTTAAGTTTCATTGTATTATTTCTTTAATCTGTTGTATAAATAAATTGCATTTATTCTAAAACATTGTTTCTAATCTGTCTCTATTTTTTATTTAACAGGATTAAATTCTTGGATCCGTTTGCACTGCACTGATTTTACAATGCAATAGACACGTTTGGTCATCGATCATTCGTAACAAGATATATAACTTTTCCTAAATAAATTGTGATGGTTTGGGATTTTTTAATGGAAAAGATGTTATTCTGAGACCAAATTAATTTGAAAATACATCTTTTGTTTACATCTGTGAAGGCGTAGAATTTGAAGGGTATCATATGGAGTCACATGAATGCATTCCTTTTAGCAGTTTGCATAGTTGGGGGTGCTGCAAATACACTTGATCCTTTTGAATGTCCAGCAATAAAACTATTATGATACACATTGTAAAACTGTTATAACAATTTTTGAAGCGAGTTAACTTGAAATAATATTTAATTATGTTTTTCTTTCTTTCTCTCTGTAGAAATGTGACAGTATCAATGTTGGTGGAAATGATTCCGACCTTGGATTTCCTGAACATCCCACACAACCTTACCCATCTGACAACTACTTTACCTGGCCACCAACTGGGACTCTCAGGTATCCTCATCTATATCTCTCTCCATTGTTTAGATGTGTCATACTGTTATTCTCATCTTTGTCATATTCACAATGTTTTGTCCACTATTCGCCAGCCTTTTTAACTGAACCTTTTATTTTTTTAATCCTCTAACATAGACTGTTAGCATTCCACATGCGGGTATGTTATATCGGTTAATTTGTCTTTTCCTTCCCCAGAAATTGAACTACCGATCTCAGGGTAGAATTAATTTTAAAATACTTCTTTAATCACTGGGCTATCTGTGCAGGGACAACTGTAAAATGATGTAGTGCTAGCAGGCATATCCAGCGTTGCCTTGGAATGAATGAGATCCTCTGAACTCCCTATGAATCATCTTAATTTTTTCATTTCTATCATTTTCAATTCATTGGTAAGGAAAAGACAGTGGATACAACATATCCGCATGTGAAATGATAAACGTCTACTCTAGATTTTCTCCAAAGTCTTCGATTCCATCCATAACTCTTTAATCACAAAAATCTTAAACAAGGTCACCTTTATCTATAACAAGTAGCAGAGTAAAATTAAATTATGCTGGATACCGAGTCATATCGGCATTTGTGGATAGAGCAGCAAAAGAATCGCTGAACATGATTACTACCAAAACTAGGATTCCATACACCGATCTTCGACCTTCTATAAACAGGATAATCAAAGAAAAATGGCAATAATCTTGGGATGAATGCCAAAGTAATAAATTATACAAGATTTGGCTAACTATTGATGAGTGGCCCCTGGGCTACAGAAAGGCAAGAAGAGAAGAGGTTGTAGTAACCAGACTCTGTATAGGACATGCACGTATTAGTTACTCAAACATTGGAAGGTGAAGAGTCTCAAATGTGTCTATCATGTCAAGAATCTTATACAGTCAAACATATATTAATAGACTGTCAGGATCTTCAACAAAGCTGAAGGGAATACTACAACTCAAAAAATCTAAAGGACCTGTTTAAAGACACAGATGCGACCAAAATCTTAGACTTCATCAAAGAAGATGGACTTTTCAAAAAGATTTAATTTCAAATTTTTAAATTTTATTTTTCAAAAACAATATAAAATAATTATCTTATCTTAGGATTCCATTTGACAACTTTATTCGGCATTAAATAACCTATAGATGGTTGATATGCTGTAAAACAAACCAAATCAAAGCATCAATTCCATCCATCATGGCAAACTAAAGGATCATGTTGGCATATGGGATCCTGTAAGAGTCAGTATCAGCTAACATGATTCTGTATAACAACCCTCACTCAATGATCCGATTTACCGATGAAGATACAAAGTTCTTTAACGATGTTGTGTGTGTTTTGCCACTTGTTCCTTTTCTCGTTTCCTTTTCATTCTGTGCCTAGATTACGCCCTGTAGGTATCTGCTGATTTAAACATGGATCTGGGGTTCACCTTTGAAGAGCCAGAAGTTTCCGTCACTCAGTAAAAACAATAATAGACCTGAATTACACAGATGATCTTGCCTTGTTGTCAGACGCAACTGATCTGTCGAGCAAACTTTTTCATCGAAGAAGTAGCCAGTGAGATTGAACGCTACATAACTGCTGGCAAAATAGAATTTATCAGCTACAAACAAGGAGAAATTAACCTGAAAAAAAAACGATAACATTAAGTCTGTCTAGGAAATTTGTATACCTCAGCAGCAACATCCAGTCATCAAAATCGGCAACGGTAAGGCCTGGGGTGTCCTTGATGAATTGCATAACATCTGGAAGTTCTTTCCCCTCTTTGACAATCTTAAGAGCAACATGTTTAGGGTAATAGTGGAATCTGTCCTGCTCTACAATTTGACAGTTTTGACAAAACGACAAGAATCATCACTTGATGGAACATGCACAAGGATGATACCAGTTGCATTGGACATCAGCTGGAGGAAACGCCCAACCAAGAAATGCCTATATCGATACCTTCATTCTATCTCACTCTCGCTGAGAGAGAGAAAGCTTTAGCTTGCTGGTCACTCTTGGAGAAGTAAATTTTAAGAAAGTTAATTTTAGTACTTTAAGCTATTGCATTTTTTTATTTCAATAATGATTTGATTCGTAAATAAATTTTTTAAAAAAACAATTCTTGTCATCGCAAGAGAAAAACATAAAATTGTCTTATAATTTTATTGATATAAAGATTTCTTGTTGGAAAAATTATGAACCTGCAATTTGTTCCCAACTATAGGTAGAATAATAGCAACTTGTTTTCAATTAATCGTATATAATGAATCGTTTAAAAATAGATGAATTGTGTTTTGGTATTAAATAAAAGCAAAAGGTTTGATATGCTGTAAAATAAACGGAACAAAACCTGTAAATAAACTCATCTCGAAACTATTGTAAATTTAAAGTAAACACGTCCCATCAAAAGTGCTCAATATCATATACGAGAGTGCTTGTTATGTCACAAATAGAGAGAAGTGTTACTTTTTGCGATCAAATCAATCATGCATAGAAAAAAAATGTAGGCAACATTTTTATATCCCAATAAAATTGATTTATATTCAAACAATGAACTATTTACATCACCTGTTTCTTCTCAGATATTTTTTTAGTTAAATTTATTTTTAGATGTAATTGAAGAGAAAATGTAAATTTACTGCCCTGTACAGGAATTGAACTCACTTGCTAAAGATTATGAGACTTTTGTGTTTAGTACACCCCCACCCTCCACTTCTCCACCTGTTACATGATGTTCAAACAAAAAGATGCATAGACACTCGCACATCTCGTCATGATGGTTATAAATTGATGTTTTGTCTATTTGTCTACCTTGGAAAGAAGAGTTTCTATTTAAGATTTTCAAATTCCCATATTTTGGAGAAGACTTCGTAAATGGCTACCATTTTTAACAATAGTAAATATAATTCTAATTTTATGTTATGTAGACTTGTTATTATGTAGAAAAGTAATATTTCAAATTCTATTGAAAAAAAAAAATTATTTTTTTATTTAAAATTTTTAAATTTTGACTGTAATCCTAACTTTTTTTTTTTTCTCTATTTTCTTTATAAATGTAAGAACAAGTGAAAAACTTTCATTCTGTACAAACTTCAGAAAGTATCAAATTTCATTTAAAATATAACTTAAAACTTCTTTTAGTATTGTCTTCTTTTTTTTAAATTTGGTAGGTATTACATTTGGTAGAGGTGGGGTATGGGTTAGTAGATGGTAGCTTTTTTCTGACCTGAGAAATCCTCCAATCTCCTTCAAGTTTATTTAAACCTTATTGACACTTTGGTCATTAATGTACATGTCTTCTTTTCTATTGTTTGAGTATATATTTTCTGAGCTATGGGAAAATGTATTATCCCCCACTCTCTCTCTCTGGCAACTTGTTAATAATAATAATAATGATGATGATGATCATCATCATCATATTCGGTTTAACATCCAGTTTTACATGCTGGCATGCATTGGACAGCTTTTAGAAATTGACTTCCAAACTAACCTATTTCTGGCCAAGTCTTTATTTATTCCTCTTTCTCTCAAGTACATTCTTATCATTTCCTCCCACGTTTTCTGTGGCCTGCTATCTCAACTGTTCTACATCTGCTAACATAAGAATTATCATCCATTCTTTCAACGTGACCATATCAATGAAGTCTCCTTTTCAGCATACATTTACCTATACTGTCCAGATTTAATCTTTCTTTGAGGTCATCAGATCTAATCCTATCTTAAGACTAAATGTTACACATTTATCGTATCATTCTCATATCATTTCTCTCCGTTCAACGCATGTCCTCAACTCTCATTGGTCAGGTTTCACTTGCATGCATCACACTCCACACACGTCTGATAGGCTCTTCCCTTAGTCGACAGTTGTAACAGAATAATAGAAAAAAGAAAGCTGACTGAATGTTTTGACCTAATTTCAATATTGTTTTTGAAACCACAAAGAGAATGAAAAAAGTAATTTTTCTGCAAATACTCCCCTCTCCCTCCCTAATTTGATCCTGAGGGAATGAATATGGCAACATTTTTATTTTTATCATAATCAGGTCATGGTCACACTTTTATCATAATCAGGTCATGGTCACACTAAGTCCAATGATATAAGGTTTTTAAGTGTATCTTGTCATTTCTGACTTTTAACTGGCCACAGTCACACACAGACAGAATTATGACTTTCCTTTGTATAGGAGTCAGCAATATTTTTTTAAAGTTGGATTTTTTAAAGCCGCTTCAAGAATAATTTTTCAGCAGGTTACTCTAACCCCTTTTCATTTATATACAAAATACAACTCGTTCAGTATGTTTATAAATAAGTATCCCAAATCAAAATTTTATTTTCATTATATTAGGTATCCCAAACTGAATTTTTCTTTTTCAATATATCAAAAAACTTTGTAGCTATGCATATATTGTGCTGCAAGATATAAAAAAATACAAAATTAATCTTCGTATTTCAATTCGTACCTGAGTTATGGTCATTCAAAGATAGTCAAACATTGCATTTTGTGTGATACTGAACAAAAGGCCAATTAATCAGTGCATAACTGAAGATAAAAGCTTCAAATAAATGAAAAATCTTAATAAATATAATGCCATAGTTTAATAAAAGAAAGATAATATAGGTAGAATTAATAATTCTTAGATATACCCAGTCTTAAACGTTGGTGAAAATCACATGCCGCCACAAAAATCGTGCGGAAACGATACAGAAGAGCAAGTTTGACTCTTCATATAAATTTTCTTTTAGCAACTAACACATTGAAACTTATTATGATTCATGACATCATACAGATTAAGCTAAAATGTTTTTTTTCATTAGTACATCTATAAAAACCTTATTTCTAACATGTAAACACAGCCCAGAGTCCAATTGGGCAGAAAAATGGGTAAAATGTACACTTTACCAAACCTTTTGTTAAAAGTTACCCATTAAAGATACAAGCCTAAAACTTTTATGCTTGACTAATTTTTTGATGTGGAATTAAAAAAATAAATAAATAAATAAAAAAAATTGTTGATTTCTTTCTAATATTTGAAGATTTTGTGGAGTGATCCAACTTTTGGCATGTAAAAAAAAATAAAATGTGATTGACATTAAAACTTTGAAATTTGCTTAATAAACGAAATCAGTAAATTTTAAGCAAAATCTTATAAAGTGTTATTTAAATTTTTAAATAATTTTTTTAATGCTAAATTTCAAATGTGTAAAGATAAAATATATTTATTGACTAATATAATGGAGGATTTTACTGTCAGTTTCACTCCTCTTATGTAGCTTTAACTTGTTTATACGCTTGTTATATGGCTATAAGGGATATGTCATATTCTTCCATCACTTGGTCGAAGATACTGGGAAGATCCTTTAGAGAGAGGGGGGAAAAGAAAGGGAGAAGACAGAGAGAGGGGGAAAAGAGAAAAAAGAAAGAGAGGGGCCAGGGAGAGAAACAAGAGAAAGCACAGTGAAAAAAAAGAGGGGGGAGAGAAAAGAAAGAGCGACACTCTACTTTTTATATTATAATGCGTGTCATGGAAGGAGAAAGAGTATTATTTTGACTTGCGGGAGAAGGCATGTTTACACACGTGTTGTCTTAACAAAAAACTTACTCGAAAATGTAAAAAAATATAAACCTCTGTTTCCTTTATTGTTGAGCCGGTTGCGATGTTAAATAAGATTGATATGAATCCTATTGATTATTATTGGGGAAACCCGGCTTTATCAAATGGTATAAAAAGCATACTTTTTGTAAAATCAAATTTCTCTAAAATTTTATCTACTCAAGTTTTCAACTTGGAAATTTTTTATGAAAATTAACTAAAAATTCTAAACTTCGCCCACTAAATTGAAGAATAACCTTTCTTTTTTATAAAATGGAATGATTTTTCAAAGTGGATAATTAACAGTGTGAACGGCACAGACATTAAAAAGAATAAAAATTTGTTAAAAAAGAGGAACTAAACACATTTGTCATTAAAATAGTTGCATAATTCAAATTAAAAAAAAAACTAATCGTACAAGAAAAAAAAATTATGTCATTAGAAAGAGGAAAGATTGAATTTTTTAAATGTACCCTGAAAAATAACCGAGATATCGTAAGTTAAATTTTAGGAAAATTTCACTGTTTTTACCCATTTTCGCAGCATAAACAGGCCAGTGTTGCGTAGCTAATTATATCTAAAAAAACTTTTGATCTGGCCACATAGATCATTGCAAAACATAAACAATAACACCAAATTGAATTTGGTAGCACAATTAGCCTCCAAATTACCACTGTTCAAAGTTTCTTGGAAATTAAAAAAATTGTCTTGTTTGCGAATTCTCAAGAAGCAAAATTTAACAGTGTTAACTAAAAATGCAGGCTTTGAACAAGGGAAAAATCCTGGCAAATGTAATGTAATCTTGTGGTAAATGAAGATTAATCACAATCGAAACAATAATTATTAGATCAAACAATAATTATTAGATCAAACTTGCCTAAACATTGGGCAAATTTGCATTACCTCTCAAAAAAACGTATAAAATAACATGATGGCACAACTTTGACTGTTCATATACGATTTATTTCAACAGCTAACACATTGAATCTTATTAATAAGTCATAGCACAGTAGACATCAAGCTTTGTTTCTTTTAATAGTAAATAAACAAAACTCAGATTTAGATTATGTAAAAACAGACAGAAACACAATAGAACAAACATTTCATTCACTAAAGTTTTCAATATGGATGTTTTGTGAAAGACAACATAAAACCCTATATTAAGTCCACCGTATTTATGAGTGGACTTTTGTCTTTAAGATTGTACTGTTTATACATGCATAGCAACAAACAATACTGTGCGCATTAAATTGAAAAACACCAACATTAAAAAAAATAAATCGTCCATCACTGAAAATAGAGACCAAACTTGAAGTAACCTGAAAAAAAAAAAACTGATGGTACATGAAAAAGAATTGTATAAAGAAAAAAGATTAAATTTTGTTGACATCCAAATTTTATCAAAATAACCATCAAAATAAATAAGTTATCACAAGTTGAAATTGAAGGAAATTTCATTATATTTACCCAGTTTCGTGCACTAAACTCTAGGCTAGTTTGTGATACCTACTAGAAATAAATCTTGTTCAACTCTGCGGGAGGGAGGGAAGCACAGGAAATGGTTCTTTCCTTGTTTTCATTCTTTTGAAATTTTAATCAACAAAAAAGGATTTCTGTTTTTGAATTTTTTGGATGAGGATTGATAATTTGGATTCTATGATTATTCAGACTACTATTCTCATCTTGGTTGTTATATTCACAATGTTTCTGTGGATGTAACCTTCGACCTTCAGGTGCATCTTTTTGAACTTAGGAACCTTCTAATCGAACTCTGGAATCTGCTTCGATTTCAAACTCTTCTTCATTGGTCTTTTGATTATCGTGCAGGATTAGGGGCAACGTCCACACCAGTGGACCCTTCTCCAGTCAGCCGGCTATCTGCACGCGTGGCAGTCCTCACCGCAGATCTTCACTTTATTTAATCCACAGGAGTACCGTGTAGAAAACGTTTTTAACCATTGGGCCATGAATCCATGTGGACAATTCTAGTATAAATTTTGTGAATCTTAAACTTCATGGTGTCTAGATGTGTAGTATTACTACCTTGAACAGGAGATTTTTTTCGGTGAGATAATTGAACCTTGAAGATGAGATCTATATTCTCAGGAACTTTAGAATCATTAAAAAGACAATTCGTAAATATCTTACAAACAATTAGTGAAAAATATAGATTTAAAAATGAGAACTTTTGAAAAAAGCACAATGTCTGATTTGACTTTTCAATGTCTGTAGAAGACCTTTGAGCTAGGAAAATGCTCCATTAATTTAGCAAAAAGCTAAAATTGATTAAATTTCTCCTTTAAATTATTTCAAAATTTGAGGGAGGGAGGGGGGTACATTTTTTTTACAATGACTTTGTTTATTAAGTCTATTGTCAAATACATCTTGTAGATGCTCCAACATAGATAATCGGTGATGAACTGGTTTCATGGCAGGTTTTAATTCATCAAACCTGCTCCATCAGAAACCCAAGCATTTCTCTAAAGAAAAATGCTTCCTTCTTGGATGCGACGTCATGCTACACACTGCATAAGCACTTCAAACTTAATAGCCTGACAGTAAAACAGACTATATGTGACATCGACGTTCACCAATGAAAATCGTTCCAGCAATCCTACTTCCTCTACTTAAGGCTTCTGCCAGAGTTGTAAGGGTGTCGTGTAGCCGAGTGCAAATTATTACATTTTATGTTGGTTTACATTTTATTTTCACAGGTTCCATGCTTATATACAATGTATACAAATGTTTATATCAGATTTTCCCTCAATCTTAAAAATTATGTTAAAAATATTTCTTGTTATATGTAGTTTGTTTGATATTTCGATTTTCTATGAAAATTACTTCAGATTGTATAATATTGTTTTGTCTCTCTATTCGAACAACGCTTTATTTATGCACTAGCAGGGACACCTGGTGTTTCCTGGGATTGAATCAGGAACCCTATGTCTTTAGTGCTCATTACTATTTTTATTATTTTTTTACATTTCAATTTTTGGGGTAGAGCCCAAGCATGTATTCTGCATTTATTTTGTGACATTGATATAAAATTTGGTAAATTTATCAACTTTAACATTCTCTGGGCAGAACCGGTGTTTAATATATCCTTTGATGGATGTTAAGCATGAATGCAGACCCCTATATAATGTGGTAGCCCCTTTGAACAAAATGAAATAGATTTAACTAAGTACCCTGAATAATGTAGTTTCAAAATATATGTGATTATGGGAGTTTATTTTCAAAATTCAAATAGAAGAAACAGACAGAAACTACTACTCATATATATATATATATATATATATATATATATATATATATATATATATAATGTGGATGTTCGTTCAGAAAAATGATAAAATACAATGTGTGTGAATCTGCAAGTTATGATCTTTTGACTCCTGATTCTATTTTGCTTGCAGGGTGTTTCCCCGGCAAATCAGCTACACACAAAAGAAACCAAGTAGATTGTTGTGGACATCTCGAATGAAAGTTGTACTATAGACTCGACAGAACTATAACACGACATGCCAAGTCGTTAGTTCGCGCCGTTATCTGCTTTACGTCCCAGAAAAAATTGTGAATCCATTAAAAAAAAATCACCCAAAATTTAAAGTTACATTTACAATGTCCCTACAATAAAAGTAAACTTGTTTACAAGGGAGAGAACTACAAATGCAAATACGATTTAAAGGAGTTATCTCCCCTGGTTCATAAGATCTTTTTACAAGGAAGAAATCACCTTTGTGACTCTTTTTGCATATGATGGAGAGGAATATTTTCGAGAAATGTGAACTTAAATTGAATTTAATACGCTTGTATAGATTGTTTGGACTGCCCTCTTTTATATTATATATTGTGTAAAAAAAATATATAAATACAGAAAAGAATTTAAAAACATGGATGAAGCTAATTAATCAAGTTAATGGTCTAGTGCGATCTATGATCAAAACATGATTGCATTTGTATAGACATTCACCACATTTTATTAATATATATATATATAAAATCTTATAAATGCTCTCCTTGTTATTGAGCACTTTTGAAAATATTTGTTTTATGTTCATTTTATTAATATATTTGAACTTGATTAATTTATATATAATATATAAAGTACAGTTGTATGTGTGTTTGTATGTCCAGCTAAAACGGGGCGGGTGTTAGGGAGCGATCAGGAAAGAGACAGCTTTTGCCCCGGGGAAGAGAGAGATTGTTACCCTTTTATTTTTTTATGACTTCATACGTGTGTGTGTGTTCATGGTGGGTAAGGGAGAGGACTTTGTTTATACCTTCAGTCCGGCAGCAGCAAGTATGGAAAATAACTTTTGAGCACAAATTGTAACTATTCCTCAACGAAATAAAACTGTCTACATAAAAGGAAGTGTGTGTCAAAACAATCACGGAATTTAAAAACAAAAAGAATAGTTAATTAATGAAATGTCCTTTTGCAAATCAATATGCAAATTAGTTGATCTTACACACGCATATACCCTAAGCAGTATATTAGAAATATGTCTGTTTATGTATTATAAAGAGGTTTTTAATGTCACTAAGTGTGAGAAATCACAACTTTATACATAGAGATATGAAAAATTACCTTTTTGTGTTGTGGGTTTTATTTTTTTGGTGTATGGAGTCGATGTAAAGTTTAATTTGTTGGTCTATGATTTTAGTTGGGAAGTTTTTGTTGATTTGTATAATTTTCATGTTATAAATAAAATGAAATAAAGTTAAAAGATATTTTTGTTTTTATCAATGTCTAGAGCAAATGTAGTTCCCACGATAATGTTGTATCCCCTTCAATCAAAATGAAATATACTTATCCAAATACCCTAAGTGATATAGTTTCAGAACATATGAGTATGGGGGTCTATCTCCAAAACCCTAGGAAGAGTTTGTTAACAAACAAGAGATACACGTTTATGTATTTGTGTCCGACTCGTCAATCTTTGTCTGGCCTATTATAAGTTTTAACAAAATATACTATAAGTATAATTACTGCTATTTAAAAGTAAAACTCCCAAGCAGTTAGGTATCTGCTAACCATTTATGTAAACAGCAGGAAGATGTTGAAGTGCTCAGCCAATCAGAATGCTCGAGAAGCAAATGACAAATTACCTGTAAATTGAGTTAAGTAACTCTTAAAATTCCTGGCATGCAGAAATCGACTAAATGAACCGGATAAAAAGGAACTGTTTTTTTTTTTTATCCTAACCCTAAACTAACCCTTACCATAACCCTAAACTAACCGGTTTTTGTCCGTTTCAAAAGCTGTACCAGTACCAAAAAAAAATCTGTAAAAATCATTGTTGCATTGATTATGTTAAAAAAAAAAAAAAATTGACTTAACTTTCCCGTAAAGTATTTTTAAAATTTAATGATTTTCTTTGTCAGAAAATAAATAAATTTTCATAAAATAACAAACATAACATGGTGTCTTTTTCTTTCATTATTTTATTTTAATTTTTTTCATGTTGAAAATCAGCCTTGTTTTGCTTTTGACGTCAAATCGTTTTCATTCAGATTTTTCCTGCTGCTTATGAACACTTTCCAATTTCAGTCTCTTTTCTTACCCCAACCTCAGGTGGCAAGGGTTTAATTTGACTCTTTGATTTTGCCGACATCTGTCTAGCTCATTTCTAAGAGCACACACACATTTAAGTTCAACTCGGCAAAATTTAATTGAACCTTTTTTTTTTTTTTTTCAATTGATACATTTTGCTAAAAAACTTATACTCTAAAGAATCATTTGAAAACAGTATGTTGTAATAAAAATATTTTCTTGGAAGAACAGAGCACAGAAGTTAGTCTAGATTTAAACAAAACAGACCATTCATGATTTTAAAAAGATTATTCATTAAATTAAAACAAATACATTGCATATTAAGTATCTTTTAAGTTTGATCGAGACATAGTTTACTTAGCCTGACAAATAAGTTAATTTAAAAAAAAAATTTCTTTCCTTCCTAACTTTGACATGACATGTTTATTTTCTTTTAAAACAAAGTTAAAACAGTTATTTTTATACCAACTGAATTCAATGATGAAAAATGACACATTACAAAAGATTTTGTTGTTTGAAATAGATATACTTGAATGTTGATACACTCAGACTGAGCCCAACAATCCCGATTCCTGGAGTCCCCACTGAAATATATATGTAAGTTGTAATCCCTGTCTGTTCGTCCACAAACTCCTAATGTTGCCAAGATCCCCCCCCCCCCCCTAAAAAAAGAAAGCATATATTCTGAAAGTATATTACGCAGGGTACTTGGATATTTTCATTTTGATCAAAGGAGGTACATTATTATAGGGGTCTGTTCATGCTTAGCATCCGTGAAAAGGAAATACACTATTTTATTTTGTTTATAAATTGAAAATTGTAAAAAAATAAGGATAGGAATGTTAATAAGGGCGTCGAGGATTGCAGCAAATGTGCGTTGATTCCCGGAAAATGTGTGGTGTGCCTCGAGGAGGTTAAAGACAATAAATTTACCGAAATTTTGAACTTTACAGTTAAAAAAAAATTTTCATTAAAAAAAAAAAAAAAAAAAAAAAAAAAAAGAGGGGGGTAACCCTGATGTTATTGGCTGGGTACGAAAGAACATGGGATTTTCTCATTCAATCCTGAGCAATACTCGGTGTTCCTGCTATATATAATGCACACACACACACACACATGTAGACACTTACTGTTTCCAATTTTGTACTGGAAAAACTTGTCTCCTCTTATTTTTATTAATATTTTCCAAACTAATTTTCTTTTTTTCCCTGTTTTTCTGTTTTCACAGGTGATGCTGGTACAATGGAAATGGTTGTCACATTTGAGCTGCCGTATGACTGGAACACAACCACGTGTAATCAGAATGGTGCTTGCAATCGAGTCAAAATCTACACGTGTATGACATTCAGTGCACCTCCAAACTTTTTCCCCGTCACAAGGTTAGTTCCCCTGCACATTTTCATCTCAACCTTCTGACACAATCCCCCACCTTCTCTCTCTCTCTCTCTCTCTCTCTCTCTCTCTCTCTCTCTCCCTCTCTCCCTCTCTCTCTCTCTCTCTCTCTCTCTCTCTCTCATATACGTATGTAGATAATAATTAAATATTTATTATTAAATGATTATTTGTAGCCCCCTTTTTGCCGGGTTCTTTAATGTGAAATAATATAAGTCGTCTAATCTAAGCTATAAATGCAAGTTCCTTTCTCTTGAACACTGTTAAGACGGCTGACTATGGTTGTCCGCCTGCTTGACATAAATAGTATTTATTTCTCATCACGTCGTGTAAGGTCTCATTGGTTAGAGCGTTTTGGAATTTGAGTTAAAGGTGACTTGTTCCGGGATTTGAATCATACAACCGGTTTGAACAGTTATCTCTACACTGATAATTCCACAAGGATGAAACGTATACGTATGTAGATAATAATTAAATATTTATTATTAAATAATTACATATATAGGTATTAATAATTTAATATTTATTTATAAATATTATATATATATATATATATATATACGAAGTCACATACATCCTAAGATGGAGTGTTGCTGCCACATCTAGGTAGGTCTGCTCAAAGCACCCTTTCCTTGACAGAGTATAAAATCGACTTTGCAATCTAGTGGGTTTTGATCTCTTCTCTTCTCTACAACCACTTTCTCTATTCGATCATGATTTTCATGGAAGTTGCTCCACTACGCTCAGATCTCTGGTTCCTCTTTGTAAGATATTCAGAGCAAGACTTCTCTTGCAACCACAATTGCAAACAATTCTCCTTTCTTTCTCCATGTGCATAGCATCAAATGGAATTTCCACAAACAGAGCTACTTTCAAAGAACTTTCCATCCGTGGAACACATTACCACAGGCTTGCTTTCCTGCATACTACAAAATGGTCATCAACAAATACTTGTCATAAACCGTCCTCATTGGTATCAAATGTTGTTCATTCCATTCATCATTTTCAATCCTCCCATAATATTCTTTGTCATTCAACTGACAATCTATTTATCTCGTTAACTCTTCTCCTCGAGTGGCTTTTGGCCTTGATAAGTACTGACTCATTAGTTAAAAAGACACCAAAAACTAGGAAGTCAAAGTTGCTGCTACATGTGCATCCCTGACACATAAAAATCTAAAAGGATCCATTAGTTAACTTTTATTGTAATTGTATTTATCTTTTTATTAATAAAATTGGGTGACCATTTCTCGTATGTCTTTGTGTTTCTTGACGTATTTTTTTATTATTAATCGCTTCTTTATCGAAATAAAAAAAATATGATAATGTAAGCTAAAACATTTTTACAATCCTATTTAAAAAGATTATTTAATTATGAAATTAAATTCATCATATTTCTTTTTTTTTTTTTTCATAAACGAGTCAGCCATTTTAATTTTTTGTTTGGAGAGAGAGAGAAAAAGAAAAAAAAGAATGAATTACTTTGTGACCTTTTAAAAATTTGAAAGGAATTTGGAATCATTAAAACTATTGAATAGAAAGTCATTTAAACTGACTTAAAAATATTTAGCAAATTCTTATGTATTAAAAGATTGAAAGTTTTGAAAGCTATATTTACATCCAATCATTTTATAAATAGATTAAAATATTACCTTAAAAAAATTATAGTTTAGTAACAATTTTTTTCAATTGATAATTTAATGACCAAACGATACTTATTAAATTTAACTTTGAAAATCTTAAAGAAAAGAAATAATTTGATAATAAAACAAATTGCATATTTAAAAGTAAGACTCCCAAGCAGTTAGGTACAGCTAATACATCAAAGAATGACAAACATTTGTTTATTCTATGACCATTCGAAAGGGATTTGAAAGCTTTTCAATTTAAAGTAAATCTCGACTTGAATTAAAGTTTAAAAAGGTAAGTATTATGGTTCACTTATACTTCAACCAAAGAAAAGCATTATTTTTTGAACGTGCCTCTGTCGTATCAAAGAACTGAGACCTTATTACATTACTGTAAATGTATTTTTGCCAAATTGATTGGACTATAGTGTAAATATTATCAAATTAACCAAGAGAATTATGGCTATTTCGAAAAAAAAGAAAAATGTGATCTTTATTATAATTGTGCATTTATAGGCTCCAAAACAATGTGACAAAATGGCATCAAATTTGGCATGAAGTATCCTTGGTATTACAGAGGATGGCTTACTGCTAACATTAAAAACAAACATTTATAGGCATTGAAAAAGTGAAGCAAATCTAAAATATACAACTAATAATAATATGCTTCCAAATTATTCTATAGAACTACTGTACTCCCATCGGCATTGCCCAGGAGTCTTTTTACTTTCATTTTTGTTTTCTTCATTCATCCCCTACCCTTCTTTTTAATTTAATGTAAGAAAATATTTACATTTTTGAAAAGATAATTTGATGAAGGAATGTTATTTAAAAGAAATGGGTTTTCCATAAAAATTAAACGGACGTCTTTAGATTGTATAAATGTTTATAATT
The DNA here is from genome assembly GCA_963556195.1 of Sepiola atlantica. Classification (NCBI taxonomy): domain Eukaryota; kingdom Metazoa; phylum Mollusca; class Cephalopoda; order Sepiida; family Sepiolidae; genus Sepiola; species Sepiola atlantica. The sequence goes on from OY744522.1 coordinate 140,935,503, forward strand.
TTTAAAAAAATTATTTGATTAATAATAAATAAATAAAAAATATTAATTCAGTGTGTAAATCCTGTAATCACAAGAAACACACACACATGAAGTTGTCTTATAATTTTATTAATATAGTGATTGCACCCAATTTGATATAAAGTGTTGGAATGCTAGATACAATTCTGAAGATTAATTATGATTCTTAAATAAAATTGTCACTATTCCTCTGGAGAAGTTAGCTAAAAGATCGCTCTTTTGGCGGGTTTTAGGTATCACTTCTGATTGGTTCATTATTTTCACCCTAATGATGTTTAATTTTTGAGCGATGTTTTATTTTGATGTGTCACTGAACCAAAAAGAATTCATCATGGTCAGATTATTTTCAAAAGATAATGAGATATGAAAAATAAATTCTGAATGACTATAAAAAACCAAAAAAAATCGGTAACAGCACAGCCCAAACAGTAACAAATCTAGAGGTCTAGGTAAAAGTAGGTCGAATCGGTTCTCACATGGGAATAGAAGAAGGTATACGGTCAGATGTCTTTGACTCCTGAATGGTTTCTATGTTATTACCATAATACAGCATAACCAAAACAATAAGAAACATGTTTAGAGGTCTACATAAAAGTAGACTAGATTAATGGAATATAAGAAAACATCCTGTTGTCTTTTTCGACTCCTCCTGAACTTCTTCGATGTTGTTACCATTTACTTAGATGGGTGACCATTTGAGATTACCAGATACTGTATGCAAATCGCTGCCCTTGTGAACAGAGTACCAGTACCAATATGCAATTACAATGAACATAGGACAGTCCTAGGCCATTCATTGTGATCTGCGCTTACCAGACACTGACTAACGATGACTAATCAAATTCAGAATGATTGATTTATGATGATATAAAAATTTACAGCAGTCATATAAAGTATAGAAGGATTGAACTAGTTTCCATCATTGGAGATGTTAATAAAATTTTCTGTATTATTATTGTTTCTAGTATTATTGTTGTTTCTTTATTTTATTTTACAGAAAGCCAAGTGGTTGTTATGGAGTGAATGAAACTGGAGTTGACTATCATGTGAAGATGGTTGGTCGAAAGAATCTTGTGAATAGCGAAACTCGTTCCTGGTGCCGTAATCGACCTCTCATCAACGTCCACTATAACCTTGATCCAACTCTGACTGTCATGTTGTCTTTGGTAAGCAAAGTCTACCATTTGTCTCTTAAATGTTAACAATTATAAACCTTTTAGATTCTAGTTTAAATTAGACCACTCGTGACCCGTTGGGTCAGTATTTTTATATATTAAATAATTTCTTACCTTTGACATTGGTTGATAAAAATGTTTTCACAAGTCATAATACATTGTAATGTCATAATAAGCTCTCTCTCTTCTCTCCTCTCTCTATCTTTATCTCTTGCACCCTCTCTTCTCCTATCCCCTTACTCTCTTCTCCCCTCTCCATTATGATTAAACTGGAATGTAAGCATTTTGAGAATAAAGTCACTCAAAAAATATGCGAATGACAAATCTATTTCATCTTCGGTTGTTCAATGCAAGATGTACTCGATAAAAACATGTTTATTTTTTCTTTCCTTAAGGCAGGCTTTTCAAAGATTAAAATCTTATCAGAGGAATTACATAGATGGATAAGTTGGCAGGGGAATAGCAAAAATTAAAAATTTGAAAAATTTAAAGAAACATTAAGTAATGGAAAGTAAATATGAGTGCGTAAAAAGGTTATCAAAATATAAAGCATGTCCAGTTAGAAAAATGTCCGTTGACAAAATGTCTGAAGAAAGATTTAAAGATGGAAAGAGCTGATCGTAGAGATTTTGTGGAGACTGCATCAGAAATGATCAAAACGTTATAAATCCAACAGAATGATGTTCAGTTCAACTCTGATAAAAAGAGCTTATTAGGATGTAAGTTGGAAAATTAGGGCCATTTTAAAGTACTTCCGTGGACCGCGAATGATAATAGTTTTTAAAGATATAAATTATTGTATATATTTCAAGTAGGCCGATTCATTGGTGTTAGGTGTTAGTTACTCCGATCGAGCCTAGAGTATGAGAGAAAATTTTATGGTCAGAAACGAGGCCAGGGAAAGTGTAGTTGTAGGGATGTGGAAGGAGAAAGTTTAGCAAAGGAAACTATAGCTGATGCTAGGAGTGGGGTGGGGGAAGGGCTTGTTTAGTTACAGCTTATCGCTTGTAAGCAACAATATAATTTAATTACTGCTAGTTGATTTGCCAGACAGGGTATGACTTCAGTTAAGAGTTAGGGTAGGGTTTCTATAAGCTAATACAGTAGCGTTTCTGGCTAATAAGGAAACAGTTTGGGAGTGGAGGGATATCCCCGTATTTAAACAGATTTATTTAGATAAAATTATATATAATTTAGAAGGTTTAAAATGGGTTCAAATTGGGAATGAGGACTTAGACGGTTGGAGATCTGGGATTTACGTGTTTAAGATGTAATTATCTGGACAATTATAGTATTTCAATGTTTAATGTTTAAAAATTTATAGATTTCAGTTAGTTGAATATTAGGGGTGTGGCTAATTAAGATACTTAAAGCTATTACTGATGTTAGGATTGGGGCGGTGTTAATGTGTTTGAATCAAGAGAGTTCTAGTATAAGGATTATGCGGTGGGATTGAATTGATTATGCAACTAAAGTGATAACATGGAGTATTGAAATTACAGATAGATTTAAGGGGGCAAATGAGCTATTATAGAGGTAACTGGGGAGCGCAATTTAAAGGTGAGGGTTATGGGTTTATGAGGAGAGGATTGTAGGTGGAGTGCTGCATCCACAATCAGTGGATTGTATGCAAAGGGAGATTAGAGAGGCAATGGATAAGTATGTAAAAGGGGTTAGCTAATAATTGAAAAAGGGGATAGGAATTAGTGTTGGAGATTAAAGATTAGTGGAGTGGTGAAGTCTAATGTTAGTTCTTGATGTGTGTTAAGGATTATGGGTTAATAAAGTTATTAGGTGCACAGGGAAAAATACGCTATGTTATTGGGGTGATTAGTTGAAAATTTGAAGAGGTGAGAAGTTAAAAATTTACATAATAAAATTATGAAATTAACCTAATGTTAGAGAGGGGAGGGTTTGTTGTTGGCTGGGGTGTCAGAGAAAGTAATGAAATTAATACATTTAAATTTTCGTTTGTGCCTGCAATTTTAGATAAGTTCGTTTTTAGAGGTAATAATATTTTTGCGTTTAGCTGTTGTAGCTATCATAAATGTTTCTAATGTACATAGTTGGCAGAAAGCAGATCCTGGAGTGTAGGATCTAGAATTTTTTTAATATTGACCAATGTAGGGAATAGGGAGTGTTTTTAGAGTTAAAGTTTTTGATTAAATTGGAGACAGAAGTGCCAGTGGTATTATCGTTATTGTGTTTGAATGAGTAGATATGTTTTGAGATTCGTGTCTTGATGGGGAAGGCACTAGCCCCAATGTAAGTGTGTATTTTGTATGGGGTTGTTATTGTGGTATTTGTGTTATTTGTAGTATCGGGAGTAGTTTAGGTTTGCATGCTTAAGCTCTGGGCCAAAGTTAAGTTCGAGTTGTTTGGTGGAGAAAATAAGAGTTTGAGAGGTTAGATCAAGGTTATTGTTAGTTAGCGAGGGTTGTTGGTTAGTGTTGGATATTATTTCGGGTGTTGTGTAGTAAAAAGAGTTGGTGATGTAGAGGGTGAGGTTAGAATTTGCATGCTGGTGTTAGTTCGCATAATAGCATTTTTGGGGAATTGTTTTAATAAATAAAATTTTTTAATATCCATAGACATGTTTCATGTTCACAAACAATCATCAGTATGGATGATGTAACCGTACCGTCGGTTAACGCCTCGAACCTCAGACCCAAATAATTTGAATCGAAGCTTCTTACTGCTCGCATGTCGTGACAACCACATTTCAAAAGCGAGAGAAATAGACTGTTTTTTGTTTTTTTGTAAACACAGTAAGAAACAGACAGTGTTCTTATTTACCCAAGGGAGAGAACTCGCAACGTTGCTAAATTTAAATCTTTTATTGTATTTTTCTCAAAGTGCTCGACTGGGACGGAGCTTAATAATTATTTTTAATAAATAAATATGTTCATCAATAATCATCAGTATGAATGATATATAAAGTTCTATCCCATTTTTGTGCCAGAAACAATTTTATAATAACCAGTACAAAATTTAAGAAAAAAGTTTACACAAATGGCAATCACCAGACAACAAAACACAAAATGAAATTAATTTTAATTTGACACGTAAACCTTCAACAAGAGAGATTACATTTATTAGCTCGCTCAACAATTATGATATTCGATGATAAATGCCAGTATACTGAAATCATATGCCCTTAATAGGGTTAAGATGAAAATTCATATACACTAAATGTACAAAAGCAAAGAAATTCCCAAATTTTTACTCTTTTATTGTCATTAAGGGTATGACTACATATCAACCAAACCATTTCATTATCACATCACTACAGTATAAATCTCTATACATGAGTGGATGAAGTGTGTGAGGTGCGCTGAAGAAAAATTCCTATCAGTAAAATACATAGCCCTGTTGTGCTCGCATACCCTTAATGACAATAAAAGTGTAAAAATTTGGGAATTTCCTTGCTTTTGTACATTTAGTGTATATGAATTTTCATCTTAACCCTATTAAGGGCATATGATTTCAGTATACTGGCATTTTTCATGGAATGTCACTACTTTTTTAAAGGCTATGCCTCAATACAATGGTCATTTTTAAGGTTTTTTGTAATTTTCTGGAAAACTAAGGTATATGGTAAACTGAAATTAAAATGCCATCAACTAGACCCTAGAACCTCTATCTCTGCCAAAAATCAGCTGAATCCATCAAATAGTTGATGAGATACAGGGTGGCACATACGTACGTACACACGGATAACACAAAATCATGCCTGACCTTTCTGGATCTCTGGGTTACCTTGACTAATGATGCTGAAATTCTACACACTTATGAAAAAACATTTTGTGCAAAGTTTTAACTAATTTGGTTTATTGGTTTTTGAGTTATGATTGATCCATGAAAAGTAGATTTCTAGCATAGGCCGTTTTTTAAGTCTATTAAGGGATAGAGCGCTCTCGCGCCTCCCTTGATTTTTAGATCACTGAAAGCTAAAGCGGAGTTTAATTCCAAACTATGATCTCAAATTGAACAAAGAAAAACGTAAAAAACGTAAACTTTTCAAAATCTGCCAGTGATAGTGTGGCATTTTCAGAATTCAAAGGTTTCAATTAGGAGCAAACTTTAAAATAATTGTGATCCATTCTTGTGGGTGTCACCTCTTTGTGACTTACGCATTGTTTTTTATTTACTATTAATCGAACATTTATTGAAATAAATTTAAAAAATCTAATAGTGTAAAGTAAAAATAACTTTACATCCTATTTAAAATTATAATTTAATTACAAAATTAAATTAACCAGAATGCATTTTGTTTCTTGTTGAAAAAAAGAATGAATTACTTTGTGACCCTTTGAAACTTGAAAGGAGTTTGGAAGCATTTAAACTGTCAGATAGAAAATCATTTTTGGCTTTAAAATTCTTAGCAAATCTTCATGTATTGAAAATTTTGGAAAGGGTAGAATTTATTAATTAAACTAAATTCTTACAAAACTATAACTAATTTTGTTAAAGTAATATTGTTTTAATAACTATTTATAAAATTACTGGATGTAAATACATCCAATAATTTATAAATGGAAGAGACTATTTTGCTGGTCCCGGCAAAATAATGACCCCTTCGTTATTCTGCCGGGACTGACAAAATAACGAGGGGGTTGTTATTTTGCCGGTCTCGGCTGAATAACGAGTGTTCGTTATTCTGCCGGCTTATGTTTTTTTAACCTAACTGTTATCGTCTTGTGAAAGAAAGGGTAATGAAATAAATAAGGACAAATATTTGATAACAATTTATTTTCATCGTCATAATCAGTTGTTATTCTGTCGGTTATCTTAATTTTTTGAATATAAAAGAAATATCTGCTTTTAATACAAAAAACATTAAAAGTAAAAATTAATTAAATGAACGAAAATGATATGAAAGTAAAAACGAGCATCTCACTACACAGCTCCCAATTTAAGATGCCCCCCTAAACTTTCACCCTAATTCTCAGTAGCCCCTTATGTCTACAGTGGCAACTTGCCTTGTTTGGGGGTTAACTAAGTTAAAAAGACTCCGGTGGATGCAACTCGTTTAATATATTTTTTCCATTGAATTGTTTCAAGTATCTAAATATATTTTCCATATATTTGAACTTTTTTAACGTTAGTTTTTCTTGTATCATAAATATCAAGTTATAAAACATATTTAACTTTAAAAAATTTGTTATCGTCTGAAGAGCAAAGTTTTCATTGATTTTAAAGTGTGTGTGTATGTGTGCATATTAATTAATCATGGGACATAAGTGTGCACTTTTATTTGTAAAGTTATCTCCCTTGTAAATAATCTAATATACTAAAGATGAGTGAATCAACGTTTCTTTCTTAACCGCTTTTTTTTCCTATATATTTTAATAACACAAATTACGCATAAAATATTTGTTAGTTCTTGGATTTAGTTGTATTTGAAAGAAATTCTATTTTAATTGTTCTAATTGACTGTAATTTGCACTTAATTCATCAAATGGCAAATCTCTGTCTATCACTCTCACCTGTGTTTGTTGTTTGACCCCCCCGGCCTTATTTTATATGGTGTTTATAGCTCTCGCTTCCATCATTCATGGATTCACTTTTTGATCCTGATTTACTTTTTTCTTTTTACTTTTAGAGGGATCGTTCTGTCATCAATTTACATTTGATGCATACAAGTTATTTCCTTTTCGTCATGTTTGTCACTCTTTTTTGTTACGCAATGATCAAAGGACGCCCAACCAAGAACAAAAATCATCAGCAGAAAAAGGTAACTACAATTCCTATTTATTAAGCAAACATTTCTCAACATCTGCATACTCTACTGAAAAAGTTATTAAAATATATGATTAAAGGCAATCTATTCTAGGTAAAATTTTCTAAACGGATCATATATTTATAATGGGTAATTTTAATTGCAAAGTTGATTAATAGCACAACAGATTTTCTTCTGCAATAAGAACATTTAGGCTGGGTACCTCAAACAATAGGGAGAACTTTTTGTTCATTTTTGTATCAAAAACAACTTGATAACCAATAGAAAAGTTCAGAAAATAAGTTTACACACATAATCATCATCAATCAACAAAACGAAAAAATATAAGATTGCCAAAGCAGAATCTAAGAAACGAGTCAAGAAAGATAGACAAAAAGAAAAAGTGTAAATAATTTATCACTGCAAAAAATCTATCATGCTGTGTTAAGAATGTTGAATGCAAAACGCAAGTTGGGGCATTCATGATACTAATGAAACAACAATTTTAAATAAAGACGACATTCTCCAACATTGGATGCATTTTCATGAAAGATTGTATGAGGATAACAATAGTAAATGATTGCGTGATTGACAACTTCACATTTGAAGGACTTCCACTTCATCAGGTCTAGCATCCTTCCAAACTGTTTTCTTCAGATTTTTTAGGATTCCCCTAAAGTTAATGTTAACTAAAAATACTTAGACATTTTTGTTATCATTGTATTATTTAACACGGCTAATTAATGAATGTACTGTTAATATGAAAAGGATATTTTTGTAGCATATCTTTCAATAATAAGTGTTTGAATGCCATTTCAGCCATTTTGTTTTTCTTTGTCTTATCTTCATATTAACAAATAAAACTAACAAGGAAAACTTTCTTTTGTCAAAGACAAATACAACAAAAACGCTATGACAACAACGTAAAGTACACTAAACACTTTAATACAATTATTACTTAATCTCCTTGAAGCAATTACTTGATCACATCAGGAAAACTCTAAATACAGGATCACATACAAGGGCCACATACTTAATCATTTCAATGGAGGTGGCTGCAGTTTGTATCTCTGGAAGAAAAAGTCCCATTTTTAAGGCCACTCAGAACTTTTTATGATCTCAGGAAAACATTGCTAATAACTTAAAATTGTTTTTTGATTAAAAAAAAAAGGTAGTCGAAGCTAGAATTTTTCAAATGCACAATCATTTCAAGTGGAAATGTAGATGATTTTTCTAACTACAATTCCATTTGGCATATAATATTCTCAAATAACTTAGATTTTGTTATTAAAGATTTTTTTTCTTTTCTTCCCCAACTAGTTCAATATAATAAAAAAAAAAAAATGGCTGACTGACTGTTTGACCTATTTTCAGTGTTGTTTTTGAAACCACTAATGATAAAAATAAAAAACAAAACGTAATTTTTATCCAACTTGCACTAATTTAGTATTTTAAAATTATTTTACTACAACTAGGTCAGAGTCGCACTGAATCTGATGATGTAAGGTTTCTAAGTGTATCTTGTGTAGTTCCTGACTTTTTGCTGGACAGAATTACGACTTTCCATTATATAATAAACTAGCAGGGGATACCCGGGGCAAAAGTGTAACAATCTCTCTCTTCCTCAGTTGTCCACACAAAGAAATGAATGTTTTTTTTCCAATTTTTTGATATTATGCGTCTGAAAGCTGGACGATTCAGAAAATGTCAACTTTATTGGAGTCTTTTGAGCCTTTTGCAGATATACAAACATACACACAGACAACTCTCCTTTATATAATAGATTATTTTTTCTAAATCTTTTCTTTTTTCTTTTTCAGATGCTGACCAAAGCCTAAATGATAGGCAGTTATATACCCTCTTCGTAGGACCCCAACTCCCCTCCCCTCCCCCAGGTTGCAAGCCTACAGCAAGAGTTAGTCTTTCATTTTTCACATTCCACATTTACATCCCACCCATCCCTACTCCCCCAAACACCTATCATCCCCACCCAACTAAAAGACAAATGTAAGGTGTGTGTGTGTGCATGCATGTGCATCTACAAGTGTGTGTGTATGTGTGTACACTCATGTGTTATATAACCTTTTAATTGAAAGTCACTCCTGATGACCTCATAGTTACCTAAAAGTAACATTCAATGTAAGATATTACTGTACAAGTCTCCATGGAAACTTTCTTTACTACTACTGTTCTGCTGCTGCTTCTATACTGGGTCTGCTATCCTTCCTTTATTCTCTCACTCCCCCATGTCTTCAAAATTGGCTACTCTCTTTTTAAAAATAAGGTCTCTGATTGGATTAACCATTTCTCCTTACGTTGATTCCAGAATGACCAACAATTGACATCAAAATGTCTATCCGGTGGCGACTCCTGGAGGTTTTGGGCTTTTTGGGACTCAGCTCAAGTGTATCAACATAAATTAACTTTGCTTGTCGGCTACGTATACTAAACCTCAATCAAACTGAATACACACTTAATATGCAATGTATTTATTGCTTAATTTCATTAATTTAAAAAAATCTAGACTGACTTCTATGCCTTGTTCTTCCAAGAACATATTTTTATTACATTTTGTTTTGAAATGTCCATTTTAAATAATTTATTCCGAACAGTATCAGTTTTTATTTTTAGTAGATTGTAACAATTGAAAAAACAAGAGGCCAATAAAATTTTACTCGACTTGAACTTAAATGCATGTGTGATCTTAGCTAGACAGATGTCTGTATAATCAAAGAGTCAAACTAAACTCTTTCCGGTTGCGGTAAGGAAAGAGACTGAAAATGCAAAGGGGCCAACAAATAGAAAAATACATAAAATATCTGTTTCATACACTACTTCAATTCGTTTTTTAAAATTTTTATAGAATTATAACAATTAATATTAAAATATAAAAAAGTGTTTTTCATTTCATGCAAAGAGAATTTTCATTTTATCTAAGTTATACATATATTTTGTTAAAAATCGTAATGGGCCTGACAAACATTGATGATCTCTACGTCGCCACTGGTTCGTTCATCATTGACTCATTTCTTGAAACCTCCATTGGATTTCAGTTTTTACCAACTTTCAATCAGATTTTGACACAAAAAAGTCATAGAAATTAAAATTTAACGTTCTTTTTTTCCTTTCTTTCCTTTTAATATTGGTTCTTTCTACATTTCAATGATGAAATCAAAACCAATCTCGTCTTTTTTTTCCTGGCGGTTTTTGATCAAAGTTTCAAAGAATTTATGACATTCAGCCTCAAAACGTTTCCTATTTGTCTTGGAGAATAAATACACAATTGGTTAAGTCAATAAAAAAAAAATAGTAAAAAAAATGAAATGATTGAATTATATAAAAAAGAAAAGGACTGGACTAATCAATGTGGATCCAGTTTCACCCCTCTCTTTCTCCCTCTTTTTCTGTCTTGATCTTTTGTAGCTTGTTTTTCTTTAAGGTCAAATGTCAACCAGCCCCTCCCCCAAATGTGATAAATTTAGGAGAATTTTGTAAATATTAAAAGAATGCAAACAGGAACAAAAGTGGAATAAAAAAAATAAAAAATTAAGTTAAAACGAAAAACTTATAAAAGCTGAGAACAATTGAATAAAACAAATTAATTTTTTTTCTTATCTAAATAAAATAAATTGAGTTTTTTATTTGGTTGATTGAATGTTTTCTTCAAAGTTTATATCTTTTTATGAATGAAGCAGGGTTGTGTGTAAATTGGATGTTTTGTGGCAAACAAAATAATTAAGAAATTTGATGACCGCTTGAAAGTAAGTAAACAATTTACAATAAAATTACATTAATTTACTTAACTTCCATATTGTAATTATTATTCATGAAAAATCTGTCATGTTTTATTTTTTTTTTTAAATTGACATGTCCATAAAATAAAAAGTTTTTCATCTTTTAAAATAACATTGTACATAATTAGTCATCAGCCAAAAAACTTCTGAAAGCGTCCAGGATTTTGCATGTTTAAGCAATGCAAAACACGGGTTTACACCTCCTTCACTTTGCTTCACACTCCCCTTCCTTTGCTTTCCACTTTGTCCCACATTTCCCCCTTTGCTTTGTAATCCCCGCTCCTTTTTGCTCTACACCCCCCCCTTCACTTTGTCCTGCATCTCCCTTCCTCTCTACATCCCTCCTCCACTTTGCACAGCATTCCCCCATCTCCACATTTCCCCCTTCCCTCCCACCTCTGTTTTACATTTCTCTCACCTTTATTAGACTGTTTACCGATTAATATTTGACTATTTCTTCAATGGGCTATTATTGTTCTTGTTTATATCGTTTACATCTTTCAGACTCATCGTCATTGTTGCTATGTGCGCAGTTTAGCCGGTGTACTCTCAGGTCTTCTTCAGATGCCTTGACATCGTGGATAATCTGCTTATTTAATCCATTTTATCTTGTGTCAAATTTAGACAGGAGAAAATCATAATGGAGAATGTCTCTTATCAGAGAATTGATTCCAAAAATCACTAAAACAAGTTTTTGCCATAATGAAGGGACATTTCTCCTGAAAATCAGCAAAATTGAAAGAAAATAAAAATATTGACCAATCAAATTTATATTTTTTTAAATAGGATTTTGTAAGTTAATTCTAAAGGATTTGCTAAGAATTTTAAAGCCAGAAACGACTTTTTACTAAACAGTTGAAATTCTTCCAAATTCCTTTCAATATTTCATAGTCTCAAAGTAATTCATTTTTTCTTTTTCAACTATTAAAATATTATAAAAATGGCGGACTTGTTTATGAAGAAAACGAAATGCATAGTGGATTTAATTCCGTAATTAAATCATTTTTTAAATAGGATTTTTTAAAAGTTTGTTTTAGTACTTTACACTATTGCATTTTTGATTTCAATAAATCAATTAATATTAAATAAATGTGTAAGTCACGTTGAAGTGAGAAACACTAAGTAATCACACAATTTTATTAATACAGAGATCATTTGTGTACTAATTGTTAATTGAATACTATTTGGTATCACAGGTAATGACAGCCTGTTTAACATTTCTGTTGGATAATTTAGTCTCATTTTCAGTTATAATTTTATAAATTGACTTGTAAATTATCAAATTTACTGGAATTTTCTTTTTTTTTCTTTTGATTTATTGAAAAAACTTGAATATTTTTATATTTTGAACTATGATACCACCATTTTATTATCTTGTCACTAGCAGGACCCCAATTGTATACTTCATCTGTTGTCTATTGCTGCTATGCTTAAATCTGGTTATGGAGGACTCTATCTCCAAAACCATTGCAGAAGTTTGATGTCTGGCATGAATGCAGACCCCACAATATTATAGTACCACCGCTGTTCAAACTGAAATGTACTTATCTGAGTACTTTATTTAATGTAGTTTAAGAATGTATCTGGTTATGGAGGTTTATATCCAAAACCCTTATAAGAATTTGTGACATATTTCCATTCTATAATAAGTTACTGAAAATACAGAGACAAACCCAGACCCCTCTGGGCCTGGCAACCCATTAACTCTCGGTGACCGACTGACCAGTTCCGATGGCATGGGGGACCGTTCCCCCTTTGTGTGCTCCTGCGGTCGTTGGTTTGCTTCTGGGAGAGGGTTATCCCAACACCGACGGAGTTCTGAAGACGATATGCGGTTGTGCGGAGAAAATGAAGGGTTGATTCCGAACAATAGCCGATATGTGCGCTGTAATTTCTCCCGTTCTTGGCCGCTCTGCTGAAACGGTGAAGAAGCGCCTATGCCATCTAGCTAAGCAGGAGTCCCCAAAACAACACGAGATTAAGAAAGGTAGTCACCAATCTACGCTTCAACAAAGCATCAACAGCAGAGAGACCGTCCGGACCAGGAGCAGATTTGCCCATGGCCTTTAGGGAACTCTCAACCCCCCCCCCCCCTCATCGAGGGGGGCGAGAACAGACCACCACTCGTGTCCCCTAGACTGTACCGATCGGCTGTCTGACTCACCCGTTGCAGACAGCTTATTAAGCCAATATTCATCAGTCCCCTCCGGAAGACGTCGTTCAGCAGCATCCCTCCATCTCCCAGAGAGAACTGTGTTGGCACAGTCCTTGCTTTTGTTCATATACAGTCGTTGGACAGCCGCGTAAACCATCCGTTTTGGGGGCCGGGTTATTCACCCTTCTCGTGGGGTTCGCCAGGGCGACCCTCTGTCGCCCATACTATTTAACATGGTCATGGACAAGGTGCTTTCCTTGTCCATACCCGAGTTCGCGTATCCAATGGGGTCGACGAGTGTGGGGTTGTTGGCTTACGCAGACGACCTCACTCTTTTCTCCGAGACTCCTGCGGGTATGCGGGCTAAGCTTAGTGCAGTGGAGCAAGCTCTGGCTGCGTTGGGGATGGTTATTAATTCATCAAAATCCCAGTCCCTTACCATCATAGCAAACAGAAATGCCAAGCACGTCTTTCTTGGCGCTGCGGAGCTTTGTGTGGGTGGCGAGCCCCTTAAGGCCATGGGTGTTACCGACTCTTTTGAGTATCTCAGGGTCAGGTACGACTGGAGAGGGATTCGTCCTTCTCCACATCGTCAGATGGTCCATGACTGGCAGGTCGAGTTGCGCTCGGCTCCGCTGAAACCGCAGCAGCGCTTGGAGCCTCTTCGGAGATATATGCTGCCCCGGCTCCTACATTCACTAGTCTTGGGGAACGTGCACGATAACACCTTGAAGGCGATTGATATTAACATTCGAGACAGTATAAAGCGTGGCAAAGATTTCCGGTCGGCTTCAATCACGCGCTATGACGGGGGGGGGGGGGGGGTCTGTCATCCATGGTGGTTTAGATCCCTTTGATGAGGCAGGCCAGGTGTGAGAAGTTGTTTACTTTGGCTATCTCGGGTGTCGTTTCGGAGTCCATCTGGAGCGTTCCGTTTAGACCTACTCTTAACTTGGTAAATCGCCCGGCCAAGATACACGGTCAAGTGGTTCATGATAGGATTGAGGCAGCTGCGCGCTGGAGAGAGGTTTTGATCTCGTCTCTCGACGGGGTCGGCCTTGCCCCGGCAAACAGCACTACGGCGTCCCACTATTTGCTGCGATATCCAGACCGGGTTTTTCTCAGGCTCTACATCAGGGGTAGGCTTTTGAGTACGAAATGTGAGTGGTGGACGTGGCGATGGTGACTTGAGATGTTGTGGACAATGCGGTCTGCCTGAAAGTCTGGGCCACTTCGTCCAGCGTTGTGGGGTGACTCATGACGCTAGACGCGCCTGGCACAACAGTCTCTGACCTGGCGAAGTTTCTCCGTCGGAGGGCTATGAGGTTCATGCTGAGCCTCGTGTCCCGATAATTAAGAGCTTCTTGAAGCCGGATCTGGTCGCTGTTGGCGCCAAGTGCACGTATGTCCTTGACGTGGCGGTCATTGGTGACAACAGACTGGACCTTGCTTTTAAGAGGAAGTTGTCCAAGTATGACTTTTCCCTATTCAATGCAGCTGTTCGTCGGCAGCTGCTAGGTGTTGGCCCTGATTCTCCCGGGGTTTTTTTCACAGCACAAGCGAGTCGTCGCTCAGGACTCTGGGTCTTTCTGGTCGCGATCTGGGTGACTTGGTCGCACTGGTGGTAATCGGGACACTCAAGTGCTACAATACTTATGTTTGTGGCACTTAGTTGCCCGATTGCCGGAGGGATTCCGGTTCGCAGTACACGCACGAGGTTGCTTCCTCTCGTTATTGGTGCTGGTCTGTATGACGGGGCCACCTCAAACCTGATAAGCTTACCAGAAGGGTTTCCGTCGATTGGTCGGTTACTGAGAGTAGACACCTGTGGTGCCTCTCCCCCTGGCTGGTCACACTGCGAGCGACCCGGGGGAAAAATTTAATTACGGTAGCCAAATGCCTCGTCATCTAATTAGTGACGCGCATGAACGGATCAACGATCCAACGCAAACACATCAAAAGATACTACATTGATCCTAGCATGAACACCAAGGAAATGTATTTCAAGTTCAAGTTTCACATTTGACAATAGCGACATCAGATAAAAAATATTTTAATGACCTCTTTTGCATCGGATTTTTTTGCGATCGGCCGATCCTATCTTTAAAAAAAAAGGTGGAAGGTGATAACGTATGTATGAACATGATATTTCCAGTACCATTGTTTTTTTAATCATGTCAGATCAATTATCTAAAAGTAAATTTAAGGAGATGACAGCGTTCCAAAAAAAATGAAACTTTAATGCAAGCATTAATGTTGACCGTTTGAAGTAAGACATTCTGTTTAGGAAATTGGTCCACAGAATAAAATGATGAAAGTAAAGGTTAATATGCAGTTTAACAAAATAACCAATCCTTTATTATCATTAAAAAAAACTTACAATTATGTCAAACCAGGCTAAAACATCTATAAGAACTTGTTGATTCCACTGGTTTTGCTTGGAGAACAACCATTGACAACTGATGCGCAGTCGGACGCACACACATCTTTGCTTTTTATATATAGAGACTAGTGTACACCCTCGCATCAAAAATGATGGAGGGGGGAATTATGCTTCGCAGATGTTCGCAGTAATATTCCTATAAAATCATAGAATTACGTCAGTAATTTAATTTTTCGCATAAATTATCATTTCTGATGACTTAAAAATTAAAAAAAAACACACCAACCATTAACATTTTTATTTAGAGTGTAGGAGTTCTTTCCGAATTTATTTCAGAAAGCAGGAATGGTTTGATTTGCTATTTGCTTTAGTGCTGGAATACCTTTTAATTTGATCATTTTAAAAGTTGTGTCATTTCTCTATAAACCATCATATCTGATCTCTTATGCATATATTTGGAGAGGTACTCAATATTTTTTATGGAAATGCAGACTTTAACATTAATGTGAGCATAAGAAAAGGGTTATGTCCTGCCTATCTATTGTTGATTTCTGTTTTATTTTCGATTGTAAATCCATAGCTTGCATTCCTTCTAGTGTGCAAAGGGATAATTGTCAGTATGCCAATGAAGGATCAAATGGATTTGAGGCACCTCAGAATGAGCATCAACAAAATGGACGCATTTTGTCTTCAAGCTTTTTTTTTTTGCAAGAATTTTTTGTTAGCATAGGTAAAGTGATCATCTACTTGAGCCTAAGTACAAGCTATATAAAAAAATCTATTTCATCAGTGATATACGGCAAATATTGGCCCATATTGTTAAACCAAATTTTTATAATTAATCCTGATCAATATTTTATTTTTTATTAGTCATAAATAAAGGAAGACAGGAATCCTTACCCTCACACTCCTACCCAAATCACTGGGTATTAATTTGATAACAAATAAGTCGTTTTGATATTCAGTGAAAAAGAGGGAAAGGAATCTTTTTCTTTTTTCTCACTTTATTCTTCTTTCTTTCGTTGCTTTTGGCTGACCAACAATCAACTCTAAATACAGAGAGAAGGAAAGAAAAATGAAAGTCTGGCTTATGTATTTAATAGCGTCACTATTTCATACTTGTACCTGTCGATTACCGCGCCATACTTAAAGACACAGGTTGTGAGTTCGAACCTCACCAGGGCCAAATTATTTTTACTCTGATTTGTCCAAAATTGAACTTAGACATTTAAAATTACAATATTAAACAGATTGTTTAGTTTTACTTTTATTTTTGTCTGTAAATTTACAGAAATTAGGACGCTAGGTGACAATGGATAGCCCTGTTACTTGAATGTATAATTTTTTTAACTTTGATAAACCAGTAGCAGCCGTTACACATCCACAACTTTTGATGTTATCCATTTTCAAGTAAATATATATATTTCTTTGCCTGTTATACAGCATAATCACGTTGACACACCGATTTCCATTAGATCCCCGTTAAGTTAAGCAACGTTAAGTACTAAATGGGTGACCATTTGGGAATATAACGTAGTGCATGTGCTCTCCACTTTGTTTCCAGTCGTCCTGGACTACACCTTACCACTGGAGAGCACATACAGCACCTGTGCCGATTCGGGAGAGGTGTGGTTGGAGATTGCTCAACCCCTGCTTCACAATTACACATGCAGCTACCCTTATAAAGGGTATTCATTGTCTCTCAAGACTGAACGGAGGCCATGATGTTTGTCTTGAAAACATGTCTTGAGTCATCCATCAATTAATGGTGAAACATGCGGCATGCCAAACCTGCATACAGTCCATGATTACTCCACTAACTGGAGCCGTTATGCCTTTCCATTGTCAAATATATATGATCATTTGTGAAGCGATGCTGTTCTCAGAATCAGATCATCAGTTTGTCGATGAATGCAATCGACACTACTGCTACCCTTGGTCTAGTAGGATTTCTGGTCAAGATTTTCTCCTGTTTTCTGTCTATGCCCATGAATATTAACAGGGCAACACCAATAAAGATGTGGCTTCCCACCATGCATGGAGGGTCATTCACTATGGAGTGGCTATATTTTGTGCATCGCATAACGCTGGGATGCATGCTGAGCAGTCGAGGACACCCCTGGAGGCCAACTCGGAAAGATTCTACCCCGCTGCAAATCATTTACTCTAAAAAAATGTTTTACCTAAAGAGAGTAATAACAACCGAAATTCTGGCAGTGCCAATAGAGGAGTTATTGATAATTTTGCACATTATATCCAGGTGTGCTTGCAACGCAGAAGTGCATATTGAACGGTGCTAAAACAAAGATTATTTGACATTTAAGACTGAAACTTGGTGGACAAGTTAGACATCAACTGTAGTTTATTAGTAGCAAATAAGGTTGGATTGCAGAAAGGATTGTGAATTTTATTAACAATTCCATGACATTTTATTGGGGGGGTGGGGTCACTGGTTTGCATTGATCAGAAACCATGGATGGCATGTTTATTTTTTTGGAGGGGGGGGGGGGGGCACCTCTAGCTTTAAAAACAAGAGCCGGACATTCTGAAGATGTGTTTAGTTAGCAATGAAAATGTTACTTAAAACGTAACCGTAACAGACCGAAAAAAATGCTATTTCAAATGTAAGCATGACCGACTAACAAAAACGATCCTTGAAAGTAAATTGGACAGTTGAGCTAGAATCAAAGTGTAGTATCTGTTGTTCTGTCCTCGATTTACACAGGACACATTTGGAGCATATTGAACGGTGCTAAAACAAATACTGTTGAACATTCATGACTGGATATTGGTGGACAAGTCAGGTAGAGACTGAAGTTTATATGAACCAAATATGGTTAAATTGCAGAAAGGATTAGCGATTCCATGGATGCCATTTTTGTTTTGGAGTGGGGGTCAATTCTGACATATAGATTAACTATTGAGTCAATTTTGTCTCAAGATATTTTGGCATTTCTAATGAGCGAAGAATTCACTAAAATAGCTTGAAGGAGACAATGGAAGCCACCAAACAGTCAACATTTCAAAGCCATCTGATGAGCATTCGTTTATACCCTCACACGGTTCATGCATTATTTCTGATTTAACTTAGAAATTTGATAATAAAAGATATATATTCAACAAATAAATTGGCTCCTTCAAAATCTTAAATCACCCGTTTCTGATTAACTTTCATTCAGAAGCTAAATATCAGTTGCTTACAGTAAATTCTTAACTGAGACACTAACTTCCATGTCGCATCCTTCACATTGACGCTAGTCATATTCTCTTCGTCTACACATGAAGCTATGGTCTATTGTTACACTATGGCCCCCCCCCCTCCTCTTCTGAGCCGAGGAAATGATTCACAAAAGATGAAAGAGCTGTCGGAAGTATGATAGGTAAAAAGACAATTATAGGAAATGATTCATTAGACGAACAAAGGCAATCGGAAATAGGATGAATAGTCAGATGGGTGTGGCCGATTAGTAGTTAGTTTGTATTGTTCAGAGAACAAGTCATTTTCGCTTGTCAGTGACTAAGACAAAAGACTGGACATGGGATTGAGTTAAGATGTTCAGGAGTGAGAGTTGTTTGCGACAGTTTATTTTATGGGAGTTGATGAGTTTTGCGACAGTTATAGGCTCGGACAGAACACGATCAGATCGGGCAGAGCCTTAGTAAACCCCGTGATGAGCTGACGACTTTGAGTACCGACAATCGGGGCTCAACAGTCTGTGATGGTGTCACACACAACCAAAGTACAACACATACACAATGTATATGAGTTTGTGTTCTTGTGAGCCTGTTTTGTTTTTCTCAACTTGTAAACCAGTGCTCACGCCCTCGGCAAAGTTCAAGATGAGAGAAGAAAACCACGGCACACATAACGTTGGGGTTGACGGCTATTGTCGCAAGGGACGCACATGGTCTTATCTAAGAACACCAAAATCATTGTGCACTAAACCTGACACTTTAAAGTCACTCAGTCAGTTAGAATTTTCACATTCACATTCGATACATGCACATACTATTACATAAGCACATATAAAAGAATTTGTATATATATATATATATATATATATATACACACACATTCAAGAATTAGGTAATTCATACAGACTTTATCCCTTGTAATTCTTTGATATAAAAGGTGATTTATAGTTTTATTCATTGTTTTTATTGCTCGTAAAATTGGAATATTTGATTTAGCTACACACGTTGGGAATATATTATTCTCTGCGCATGCGACAACCATCGTTTGTGTGTATTATCGTATCGACAATCATAGCACACGTATCATAAAAGAAAGATAAAACATTAACATTTATTTACAGTTTGGTGGCTACTAGACATGTAAATATATAAGACCATATGCCAGTCATGAATGAACACTAAGAAAGCAACTATGAAAAATGAATCCTAAACCAGAAATACAATGTTCCACGACAAGGTGTACAATACACAAGTTTTTAGAGAGACTAAATAAAATGCGTGAATGAACGGAAATGTAAAGTTACTCACAGAATCTCAACGATGGCAACGCACCACTTGGATAAAATACGGACAAACTCGTTTGGTTCTTTGACCATTAGTTTAATCTATCAAAAAAAAAAATAACCTCAACAGGCAAAGCCAATTAAGTTTTGGAAAACATGCTCAGAAACAGAGTGGATCAAACAACGGTGTGTGGTTTGAAGGTTTGCACTAATAAGAGACACATTTCTGAATTTATGGTCACATGCAGTAAGCTATAGTACCAATTCTCACGAAAGTAGCATCCTCTAGCGATAGAACCAATTGTCTCCAAGGGAGATAACTCTGGTCTCGACACAAGCTTTAGACATGCCCAAGGTGGTATCCATTTCTGTCTACCATCCTTAAAAATAAAAATGCAATTAAAATGACTAATTCGGGGGGAAAATTTTGATCAAACAATTTTTAATTTTCAAGTGTGCGTAATGTGTTTTAAAGTATATAATTATTATAATACTGATGTGCAATATTTTCACTGAAAATGTTTTATAAGTACTTTTGGATGTTCCTAATGGATTAATATATTTACTAGCGAGGCCTGTGGAAATTCCACAGTTGTATCCTTGATCTGTTGTATTGCTGCTGTGCTTGAAAATATTTCCATTCTATGGACGTCCAGCGCAAATACAGAACCCACAATATTCTTGTACCACCTTTGTTCAAACTGAAACACTTATCTCAGTACTATGGTTAATGTAGTTCCAGAATATATCTACTTATGGGGCTCTATCTCCAAAACCCTTGTAGGAGTTTGTAATATATTTCCATTCTCTAAATGTCTGGCTCTAAAGCATATTCCACAATATTATTGTACCATCTTTGAGCAGAACAGATACTACACCTTGATCCTAGCCCGATGTCACATTTGATACAACAGCAACATCGGATAAAATGTTTAAAATTACTTTAAAAAAAGATTTTTTTGATTTTTCGGCAATTGGTGAGCCCATCTTAAAATAAAACAGTGTGGTAGGTGATAACATACGTACAAACATGAAATTGTTTTAGTGTATTATTTAATATGTTTATTATTTTTAATGGAAAAAAAATGAACCCAATATTTTTTTTAAAATGTATTTTGACAATTTTATTCTAGCTGAAGAGACATCAATAAAAAAATGTATTTTGACAATTTTATTCTAGCTGAAGAGACATCGATAAAAAAATGTATTTTGACAATTTTAGTCTAGCTGAAGAGACATCGATAAAAAAATGTATTTTGACAATTTTAGTCTAGCTGAAGAGACATCCATAAAAATATGTATTTTGACAATTTTAGTCTAGCTGAAGAGACATCCATAAAAAATGTATTTTGACAATTTTAGTCTAGCTGAAGAGACATCCATAAAAAATGTATTTTGACAATTTTAGTCTAGCTGAAGAGACATCCATAAAAAAATGTATTTTGACAATTTTAGTCTAGCTGAAGAGACATCGATAAAAAAATGTATTTTGACAATTTTAGTCTAGCTGAAGAGACATCCATAAAAATATGTATTTTGACAATTTTAGTCTAGCTGAAGAGACATCCATAAAAAATGTATTTTGACAATTTTAGTCTAGCTGAAGAGACATCCATAAAAAAATGTATTTTGACAATTTTAGTCTAGCTGAAGAGACATCCATAAAAAAATGTATTTTGACAATTTTAGTCTAACTGAAGAGACATCCATAAAAAAATGGTAGCAAAAAAGTTTATCTTTCTAGTGTTTTTGTTCAATGTGAAGAATGTTTCGATCAGATATTTGAGTCTACATGAAAAAAAAAAATGAATGAGTAAAGTTATTTTTTTAATATTTTTCTAATTTCAGTTAATGTAGATAAAACAATTATTGTTTCCTAAAACATCACGGATAATATTTTACAGTTTTCAAGTGAAGTTTTCTTAATACATAACTAGAAAGAAACGTGACACGTTGGATCACCCATTCAGCTCGGGTTAGATTGTTTGAATCTGGAAAAAGTGAGTTTGCAAAGCCAGTTAAATTCTGAAAAATGAAAAGACAAAATTCAGAATTAGTTTCTTAGTGTTCACTATCTCTCTTTCTCCCCCTTCTCTCTTGCCCTTCCTCTCCAGCAATGTGTTAAATAGTATTACCACTTATGGTGAGTGATATTTCCTTTTGATGTAAATAATGGACTATTCACAGTCAAAGGTAATAAAACAGAGAAGGTGACAGAAGTGAGTGATAGACACCTTATAAAATAAGATGGGGGGGGGGGCATCAAGCAACATGTCTCTCTGTGAGAATGATAGACATTAAATTAGTAAGAGATGGGACACGTAATAAATTAATTGCAAATTATGGCTAAGTATAACAAAAATCGATTCTTTTTTTCCAAATATAACTCAATCCCAGAACTAAAGAATATTTTATAGTGTATTTTGTGTTTAAGCATATAAGAAAAATCTGTTAATAAACAAATTTGATCATTCACTTTTACTATCTAGTGCAGGGGCGGCCAACCTTTTCAGAGTAAGGGCCAGATGAGACTTTAGGAAGGAGATCGCGGGCCGGAGTGAAAAACGAAATCTCAGAATTACTATATTTTGTTTACATGAATAAATTGTACAAAAATTGCATCGACCACTCTATAAATCTGATATTTTTCCTTAAGAGACGTCTGTATGTGATGTTATAAAAGGTGCCGACGAAGAGCCATTTTGGAATCATAAAAAATAATGACGGGGAAGTAGCAAGTTGATCCAGTATTCGTTTTGACACACCTCACATAGGTTCTCTGATTCATGCCTTTTCCTCGTCTCTCGTTTCCTCTTTGCCTCTCTCTTTCTCTTTTTCTATTTTTATCTCGGGCCAAGGATTTGAAATTAATAGTTAAAGAAAAATGAAATATACATGCATCATCGCTCGCTGATATACATACATTTTTATCCCACTGTAGATATTAATTGAAACCTACTTTTACGTCTGTCACAAAATGATATGAGTTCTACTGGGAGATCCGCGGGCCGGATTGCAATAATGAAGCATAGCAGGGTGGCGGGCCGGACGCTAAGCCTTCGCGGGCCGGAGGTTGCCCACCCCTGATCTAGTGGCTCAATCTCTCAGCCACGATATTTTGTGTCGCATGCTGAATATGTTGCTTTCCAATCCAAGTTTTTTTGCTTGTTTGATTCATCCGATATGAATAAAAATAAGTACACAATAAATTACCTACTTCCACTGCCTCATTCTTACTTACATTCTTCTAATCAAAAAGTATTAATTGGGCTGCCCCATAGATAATCATTATTTATATTATACACATTTAAGTGTGTAATATTTTAATTAAAAAAAACAATTAACAATACTTATCTATCTACTTACATACATCTCTTATAAACATGCTTAACTAAAAATGTTGCAGTATTTTGGAGGAGGAGGGGGTTAGAACACACGACCTTGATTTACAATAATTATGACTTACTATATTATGCAATAAATTGACAATGAAACATTTAACTTTTACAATAATTTCATTTATTTACTGTTTTTTTTTTTTTTTCTTCTTTGGAATAATTTCTTCATTATTTTCTAACGAATCGTTTTCCGTACAAAATTTGCTTTTTTTAATTTGGGGGATTAATTCCTCATCTGTGTTTTTATTTTTTTCTTCCAAAGAATTTTCTTTCTTTTCCTTACATTTCTTTTTCTTTTTCTTTTTCTTCTTCGTGGTTGAATCACGATTCACACAGACTTCTTCGACATCAGATTTTATTCTCTCTTTCTTTACGCGATTGTTTTCTTTGGTCTTTTTAATGATTAGAATCGGAGCCTTGGGAGTGGCATATGTGGTCAGTAGTTCATCTTTCTTCTTTATGTCTTGGAATGAGATGGCGGCTTCTGCTAGTTTTTCATCATCAGAACTGAAAACAGAAAACCAAATTTGAGATGTGGCATCAATTACTATTGTTTGATTTCTCTCTTTTACGACATGTCGATGCGTTCTTTAATAAACGAAGATGTCATCTATTTTCTATGATAATACCCATTGCGTCTGTAATAGAAACATGAGAGGCAACTTATAATGTTACGTCTAAAGTTTGAATATTTGATGTTCATGTCATCATTTTTAGCTGCACACGTTTTGGGAATAGATTATTCTCTACCAACGTGCAAACCATTGTTCGTGTGTATTCTGGTATCAGCGAATATGACACATTTCAGGAAATAAAATAAAAAACAGTTGGTTAACATAACATTTTTATCTAGTTACAGTTTTTCGGCATCAAACATTAAAGGCCACTCAAAGACATGTAAATACATGAAGGTACGCAAAGAAAGTAACTCGTAAAACTAAATCCTAAACAAGTAATACAATGTTCCATGACAATACAGAAATGCACGAAACAGAGAGATGAAATAAAAGTGTGTGACTAAATGCCACTGTAACAGTAATTCGTTAGCATATAGCATTTATTTACAGTTTATCGGCAATTATTTAGTGATGCCGATGAAACATTACGGTTAAAGACATGTTAATACATGAAGATATACAAAGAAAGCAACTACAAAAACTGAATCATAAGAAATACAAAGTTCTGTGACAATACAGAAATGCACGAGTTGTTAGAGAGATGAAATAAAAGTATGAGTCAATGGAACTGTAAACTTATTTACATGTCTCAACACGCGACTGAGAAAAGTGACTCAACATTAAAGGATGTTAAAGACATGTACAGTCATGAAAGTACACAAAGAAAGCAACTAATAAAACTAATCTTACACAAGAAATACAAAGTTCCGTGACAATATTGAAATGCAAGAATTGTTAGAGAGACGGGTGAAAAAAAGTGTTTCGAAAACCTTTTCTCTACTCTCTTGCTTCTTGTTCAATCATCTTTTTCTCTAATCGCTCTTCATCGACATTGCTCTCTGAAAAACTCAAACCTGACTGTCTAAAATGTCACGCGTAAAAAAAAACAAAACATTATCGTCTCCTCCCTTCCAATCCCCCCCCCCCTTTTTAGTACTAGGCGAAGGAAAAACAAACAAACAGCCATCACAGTCAGTTACATTATGAGAGGCCTTATTTTGAAAAAGTGTACGTCAACTAGTGTGAATTAGGTGAAATTAAGAATTAAGTGCGAAGTTAAGCTGACAAAGTTTGGATAAATAAAACTTTTCCCACAAGTCAGAATAGACAAGTTCACCTTAAGATGAAAGGATTGGGGTCAAGAAGGGTTAAATACAGAGAGATGATGGGGTGATAGTGTGATGACATAACTTGTTTGTCACAACACAAAGAAACTGGTTTAGGGGAGTTTGTTCATGGATTTGATGAGAGACGGATGTAGAAAAATATAATCTGACAACTTTAAGTTAAGTCTTGAATGAAACGAGAATGAGCCAACTCTCTCCCCCTTCACTCAAGTCACGAATTGTGAGGAATTAGCTAAGTCAGAAACTTAGAGGAATAGACCAATTAATTAAGAAAACAGCAATTTCTCTCCCTGGCATTACCACAAAGAAGATGAATAAAACTTCTGAACCTGTCTCAACATCCGCCTTCCAGCCTTTTCTTTTGTCATATGTAACAAGTTTATTCCCAGAAAACAGATACTCCACACTAAACGGTCAGAGAACAAAAACCACGGCACAAACGGAAAGGGACGAAGACGATTAATCAATGAACCACAACGACTGCCAAAACGACGAGGAAAGCTATACGCGGCCACAAAAAGAAACCACGGGTAAATTTCTCTCTTACTATTGAAGAAACTTTTGTACAGCGCAAAGGAAAAATTAGACTAAAAGTTACCACGACACAAGAGACATTAGAACATTTAAAAACATTTAAAAGAATTTTGGGAGTACATGTATAACCGGATCCACGTTAAAAGAACTGTATCACGGTTGGACTCATAGACGCAAAAAGAGTGTATTGGCAAGTTAAATGATCTTTATTACCTAAAAAGAACATTGTAGTAACGTTTCAACCTTTCGACTTTCAGAGACGTTACATGGTGTGTTATAACAACGGTAATTACGTACGAGAGGTGAAATATGCGACAACCGTAAGTTAAAGGAGAACGCGAAAAGGGCGTAAGTTAAAGAAAGACATAGAAACGTTCATCGCAACGTTTTTGTTTATATTCAAAGTTCCTTTTGTTTTCTTGTCTTTTATATTATTACTTCATTTCAAACTCATCGCCCAACACTTCTCCTTTGAAATTCCTTTGTTACATCACAGGAGCAAAGTGTAGTATCTGTTCTGCTGCTGCACTTCATCTTATCTGTCCTTGGTCAGTAGAAGGAGAAATTCTTTTAGACTGAGGCAATTTTTTATTTTTGTCCTAATCCGGAGTACCCCTTTTTGAGTAGCTGGATTTTCTCCACATTAGAAACCGACTTTTTGTCTAACTCTGCCCTCATGGGGAGGCAAGTAAATAAAGACAAGATGCACCTAAAGAAGGTCGGAGGTTACACTGGCCGAAACCTAAGAATATTGATCAAGATGAGAATAGTAGACCAAGTAATGCAAATTATCAATCCTCATCTCAAAATTCCGAAACATAGAATGAAATTTTATCCTACGTTTTTTTTAACGTATACACGAATTTTTCATGACTTAATTTTCAAAGGAGTATTCTTTATGGAGTAATCAATACTTACCTTGCTTTTTCAGGGGAAATACCACTGGGTACTCCTAAAATATTTGAGAAAAAGAAAATCAACAGAAATAATGAAGTATCAAAGAAGAAGGCCGTCTATTTACCTGTCACTTGAGGAAGTTGCTGCTTTTGAGGAATTTGAATTTCCTTGTTTGCGACTGGTGGAATTTGGGAGTTTGGTAGAAGATATTGAATTCCCTTTGGAAGCTTTGGAATTTGACATTGCAGCAATTGGATTCATGTCAAGAAAATCCTTTGATGATGAGAGTAGACGAATTCCTGAAAAGGAAAAAAATAAATGGAATGTCAAGGAAAAGAAATACAAGAGGAAAACGAATATACTCTGGGAATCTATGAGAATCCAACATTGATGCTTTTCAAGGGAAGCTACAGAGAAGAGTCCTCCAAGTCAGCTGGCCAAGGACAGTCTCGAACAAAGACCTCTACATTCGCACTGGAGTAAAACTATGGAGTGCTATTATATTAAAAAAAAAAAGACGGTCATGGTTTGGTCATTTAATGAAACTGTCATTGAAAACACCTGCATGTCAAGCACTTCAAGCCTTCATAAAACCCACCAAAAGACGCCCAGGACGACCAAAGATGAGATGGCTCAAACAAGGGATAAAAAAAGATTTCAAATCACTATTAGATTTCCCCTTTGAAAACGACATGAACTAAAACCATCAGTATCTTCGAAATTAGGTGTTCTGACAGAAATGACTGGAGAGTTGTTGTTAAGCAGGTTAACAAGTATGCAGTGATGATGATGATGAAATAAGATTTCGTTTTCAGCAAAGATCGGGTGTCGACTGAAAAAAGAAGTCGACTGACTCCAGCAAAAATTGCTGATTCGTGACTACCAACTTAAAATTAAAATGTTGGATTTTATTCCATTTAATACACTTTCATGACGACACAACATGGGGCACACCTTCTCCATAAAGTGCGCAGCCATCTTGGATGAGTATTTTCTTGTTTCATGTGATGGTCAGAAATAAACGGAAAAGAAAACAATGATAAAGAAAACAGTAAAGATGAGGAGACGATTGCATTTAAATAAATTTATTCTCGCACAGAGAGTTTGTCAAAGACAAACGTATAAGAAGCATGATACAGGAAAGGGAAGAGGCAATTTAACAGACATAATTACCAAGACAAAAGTTTGTAAAGTCCTTAAACAATTAATAATAAACATGAACTGCCAGGGTAAACACAGAGAATCTTGAGTATGTAAAATAATATACAACTTAGTTATACAGAGTAGTTGCTATGTTTAAACGGCAAGCTATCTGGGTGTTTCATCTCAATGCTAGACAATGGGGATCCAAGCGGAGTAATTATTCACTGACCTCATAGTGAAAAAAACGGAGAGCTAGGCCAGACGTGTCTACCTAGCTCCAGTTCAAGGCATTGAAAAAGAGTACTCAATTTCTAATCTCGCACAACACATGTGCGAGTCTTTTTAGTACTTAAAAAACTGAAGATTCATTTCCCACCGTGGCCAGTATAGTTCAAGGGAGATAACTTGAAATTGATTCAAGGGATGTAACTCGTGACTATTCAGGGACAGCACTATCTTAGAGGTAGAGAGTCTAAGAAAACTTTAGTTCAGAGTCAGTTTTAAAAAATCAGACTCTAGATTTGGTTTAAAAACCACCCGACTAACTCCTGCAACAATTGCTGATTTACAACTCAACTTCAACTATCCCAAAGGTGCAGAGTCAGATCAAAAAAATTGATTCTTCAGTAAGTTTTATGAAACCTGACTTCGAAGTTATTGTTTTATTTCACTTAAATCTTACTGACTCTTACAAAGATCGCTGATTCCTGATTCTCAACTTTGACCTCAGAGGTAGGGATTCGTCCGAAAAATATATTACTCCGGAATCGTAAAAAAACAATTATGGCAACACTCGGTACTCAGCTTTGGTTTTTAGTCTTTTTAGGTAAAAGTGTCTTTCTTTATGTTTATGTTGGATTTTATAGTTGAACAACTGTTTATTAATATTCAAACATACTTGGTCAGAAAAAAATCATTCCAATATTCAGACATTACTTCAACAACGAAACCAAAAAAAGCCAGGCATACAAGAAAAAGCAATTAAAAAAAAACCCTGCAACACTAATGGTCACATCTTCAGAATGGATCCATTCTTGTTTATTATTGTTATTTATCTGCGTAATCTTTAGATGATCAATAGGAATCGCTAAAAGTAGGAGTAGTATATCATAGTTGAATAAATCATTTTGATCTATTTAGAAAAAGAAACGACTCTGTGGTAATAACTTTGTGCAGACAGCGACACAAAGAAATCTCTCTTTTATTTATAGATGATCATTAATTACCATGGCTCCCAACTGGGAAGTATTTTTGTGTGTGTGGAGAATAATTGTCTTTGAAGAGCAGGACTGAATTTGTGATTATTCTATGAAAATTGAATATCAGGTCTTTCGGCAGGAATGAATAAAACCTACTTAACAGACACGCACCTGGCCGGAAGAAAGAAAACACAGTTAAGCGACACAGAGATGCAACTCTCCAGAAAATAAAATATCTGGTAATTTGATGCAGAGACACCTGCGAAAGTCATCTGCAGACAGAAATACAACTGTCACTAAATAAACAAGAAAAATAAACTAATCTGCCTCTCTCTACTGAATCTGTAAATACATCATCTGTGTGCCGGTAGATTAATTCCTATTTAGTCACAAAAATATTACGCCTTAAGTTATTCTCTTTAGCTATAGATGCAACAGTTGACTTAGACTATCAAGCCTTGGCAGAGCCATCAGTCAGTCTGATATGTATTAATTTAATAAGACTACATTGAAAGCAAAGGAAAAATCTCAGAATGGGCGGTTAAATTTGTGGATGCATGGGTGTCCAAAAATGTTATATAAACTAACCCAAATTGAGATCGAGAGAGTCTGGTGGCTGGCGAGTTCAAGAGATCAACTCCGTTAATTCCTGTGCTTCCTCCATCCCTCTCTCACCCTACTTGTTCGCCGCAACTGAGCAATAAAAATATATCATTATATTTTCATACATCAGTGTTTGTCGTCATTCTTTTAAGCACAGCAGTAATACAACATGAACAGATGTAATGCATCGATCTCTGTACGAGCAAAAGACAAATGGTCATTGGATTAGTTAACTGTTAACTATAGATGCATGCGTTTAATCAGTCGAAGAAGACAGAGTTTTGCAATCTTAACTGTTCTTGTTATATTTGGGTACACGTGACCAAGAAGGATGCCAACATCAGGGATCCTATCATTTTAAATGATAACATAATCCGCTTATCCCTCTTTCGACCAGTCACGTTACTTTTCAGACACACCTATCTCTATATTGATGAAATTGTGTGACCACTTATGTATGTGTTTGTGTTTCTCACTTCTACGTGACTTACACATTATTATTTTTATTATTTATTTATTTATTTATTACAAGTGTACATCCTCCGTTAAAAATGACGTAAAAAATAATTATGCTTCGCCAGTGGTCACACTAATCATATAAAATCAGAATTACGTCAGTAATTTAATTTTTCATGTACAAACTTTTATCATTCCTGATGACCTAAAGAAAAAAAACCCACCGTTGACTTTATTTGAAGTGTAGGATTTCTTTCTGAATTTATTTCAGATAGCGGGAGTTGTCTGACTTGCTATTCACTTTCTGGCGTTCCCTAACCATTTGAAATAGTTTCGTCCGGGGGTTTGAAAAAAGACATGTTTTATTCACTAACTTTTGCATGACTGGATGGATTTATATTTCTTTTATATACAAATAAATACACAGTGGAGGATTAAAATCATCCACAAACACTGTTTCGCTGTATCATAACTCTTCAGTCTGGATAGACAGGCAACTGCTTCAGCCGGGATCAAAGCTACGACTGTCTGGTTGACAGTCAGTGATTTTAATCATTCGGCCGTTAGGCAGGTGTCATTAGCAAGTGAAATGTAGATGCTTATATAAACATTCATAACTACCGGACAGTGCTCCATTTGTGTTTATAAAGAGCTTTACATTATCACTAACGGTAATTGCTGGTATCACTTACCAGAAATTAGTTTATTTTTCTTGTTTACCCAAGAAGATATATATATATATATATAATATATATATATAATAATAATAATAATCCAGGTAAAACATCCACAGGGTAGTAATCCAAAGAATTTCAACCGGGTTTATAAAAAGTGCTCAATATCAAATAAAGCTTTAATATATGATTATTTTTATTTACACAGACATGATCTAAGGTTAAGATCGGATTCTAACTCTGCCTGATGAGATCTCAGTTTATAATAGCTGTTGATCGATAACATCGACATGCCAGTGTCACAGATTTTGTACATGTCTGTGTAAATAAAAATAATCATATATATATATATATATATATATATTGTTATATATTATTTATTTTCTATTATTTATTGAAATCAAAAATGCAATATTGTAAAGTATCAAAGATACTTTTAAAAAAATCCTATTTTAAGAAATAATTTTATTACAAAATTAAATTGACCAGAATGCTTTCAGCCTGCTAAGCTGTTCTACAACCTCAGGTTGACATCCATACTCGACCAGTGTTGGAGAAGGGACTAAACCTGTTAAGCTGTTCTGCAAATACAGTGAGACATCAAAACTTCAACCATCATCGTTGGAGAAGCAAGCCGACCATCTACTTTCCTGCAATGCGAGCAACTGAACCTAACCATTCATAGTTCTACTTTATGACCAAATTAAAACCGTACATTTTTATATTTAACTTAATCCCTGTGTTTTTCATCTTTCTTTGCCTGTTGCCGTATTGTCTGTGTCTAACAATGTTGTAAGACCAATCATCCTACATCGGCCCATGCAACAATTCCACGCCCATCGGTCAACCTATCACAATGACCATTTCAGCACCTAAAGATAACTACCCCACATCAGCCCAGTTGGGAAACACCCCTCATCGCGATTTTGTCACGCATGAAGCAAATTTTAAAGACAATTTCAAACTCACCTGAATCTGGAGATTTCGTTTTATTGTTTTTCTCCACAACAGATCTGGATCGGAATTCAAGTTCCCTGAAATTAATTTGACAAGCATTTTTTAATAGAATCATTTTTATTCAGATTTTCAATTTTTTTCTTTCAAGTAAACAAGATTAATCAACCATAAGACCTTGTTGAAATTAACTTATTTCAGACATGTCGGGGCAATACGTGCTTGACAATCGGTCCGACAGTGACTTTGTTGCTGTTGGGCTGAGATGTGGTCCCGTTCAGTCCCAGGAGGTCCACCTCCTCAGGCTTTAACTTCTCTTTGAGGAGAGGTTACTTTATCGCTGAGGTGCCCCTACCAGAGAATCCCGACAGGGTGGCTCAGGCATTTTTTGTCGGCCATAGTGCGCTAATCCTGATACACTGGTTTTTTCAACTTAACACCTGACCTTGCGTCTAACCTTCTGGAGAGGTAAATAAAATAATACGCCTCCTTGTATCTCTTTGTTAATATATCTGTATGCTGATTTTGCTTGCTTGTCACCATACACAAAGAAAGAAATATATATATTTACTTGAAAATGGATGACATCACAGAAAACAAATAATATAAATAAAAGGTGAATGAAAGAAAAAGTAGTGGGAGGAGGCGAATGATATAAATAATTGAAGGAGAGAGATCAGAATAGGAGAGAGAGGAAAGAGAAAGGGTCTATTATGGCAACACTTCTAAAGAGTTTCACAAATATTTGTGTCTGTTTATTTTAAAGCAGCAGCTGATACTTGGAATTGCCAAATATTTATGAAAACATTTTAGGAATTTCTGAATACTTAATGATATATATAACAAATACTGACCCAACAGGTCACGTATAGTTTAGTATATACATAAATATATGTTCATTTGTATCTAAAACTAAGGGAGGCAATTCAATATATATTCAAGCAAGAGAGTATTTATTTACCTCCTCTCTAGGAGGTTAGGCACAAGGCCAGTTTTATCTTACTCCCACAAGTAAGATGTGACCCAAGGTCGAGTCGGGTCAGGAAAGTGGGGTTTGAAAAGCCAGCGCCCGAGAAAGTGAGCACTCTGGCCATTAAAAATTGTCTGGGCAGCCCTGTCGGCATTCCCCGGTAGGGGTACCTCAGGCAGTAAGCAATAAACTTACTCCTCCCCAAAGAGGGGAGGCAAAGCCTGGGAGGGTGAACCTCCTAGAACTGCACAGAACCGACCCATAGACCAGCATAAATCAAGCCCCGAAGGCCAAGACAATACCAGTTTATGGGGTGTAGTATCCATCGGAACAGATACTACACTTTGATCTTAGCCAAAAGGCCAAGTTCATTCAAGCAAGAGAGTAGCTGACTCAAAGTATTAGTATGACAGCTGTTTTTATACGAGACAACTACTGATTTTTTCCATGTGACGCTCCCCCACCTTTAATTTAATTTATATATATATATATATATATATATATATATATCTAAGTATCGTGCATTATACGGCCTCCATTATGAAATTCATTTGAACTGCCTTCATAATTAGATTGAAATATCTAAAGTATCATAGCATATTAAATCAATTCTTTATTAGTTTTATCAGCAATATTTAATCTAACATCTGAAGTTATCTTGTCAGATTTTAAAGGCAGACCCCAAATAGCATTTAAGTTAAATCAAATAATGGTGAAAGTTCATTTAAAAAAAAAAATGCAAAAGGAAAGTTAAATTGAAATGTCTAAAGTATTAAAGTATATTGTACCCCCCGTTAACAGAAATACTCTCGACCCACCCGACTAGAAGCAAAACCACACCCCTTCTCTGGAGAGGTCCCTAGATGCTTAAAGATTTTCTACTCTAATAGTTCCTTTCCTCAAACTACTTGCCTTTGGAATTCCCTACCTGCTCACTGTTTCTCCGACCATACCAACATGCAGAAATTTAAAAGTAATGTGAATAAACATCTTGCTGTCCAAATCCCCACTATAAATCTGGCCCCTATCACAGTAGCCTCCTATGCTTCACTGGCAATATGCCTTGTTTGGGGAGAACAAAGGTAAAAAATAAAAATTAAATAAATTCTTTATTAACAATATCTAATTGCAATTAAAATTATGTTCTTTGTTACATTTTGTGCTTAGCATTACGTTTTGTTTTGTTTGCTGCAACGGGTCATGGGTAATCAATCTAGTAAATATTAAATTTCATTTTGTTATTTATTCAGATTTTTTACATAACTCCTCATATCCGGACATTTTATTTACCAACTCTTCATATCCAGACTTTTTAACCAACTCTTCATATCCAGACTTTTTAACCAACTCTTCATATCCAGACCTCTTGAGCCCGAATTTATGCATAATAAATACATTAGACATTACCATCAAAGTCTTACCAGGTACCTTATATCATAACACTTAGAGTACCCTGGTAAGGATAATGACCACTTCCCTCTTTTTTTTTTTTTTTTTTCTTTTTTATTATTATCTATCGATAATGAGATTAAGGAAAAAAATTGATGGTTTTACTCACTTGTCAAGAATGGCAGACAATTTGTTCGCCACATGAATTTTAAATCCTGGTGCCAGTTTTAGTTCGCAGGGATCATCAGAATATGTCTGTTTTGGTCTGAAGTAAAAGAATACAAATTTAAAATTTTAGAGCAGTGTTCATGCACAGATGTTTCCATACAAAAATTTCATGTATTAATAACCTAACTAGACAGGTATAGAGAAATTACATGGTGAATCTCTACATTAATAAAATTGTGACAACTTCTCGTGTGTGTGTGTGTATTTCCTGCGTAAATGTAACTTTGATAATTTACACATTAAATTATTCTTTTATTTACTAATAATCGAATATTTATTGAAATCAAAACTTCAATCGCATAAAATAAAACAAAATTTAAAAAATCCTATTCAAAAAAATAATTTCATTACAAAATTAAATACACTAGAATGCATTTTGGTTTATTCGTAAACAAGTCAGCTATTTTAATTTTTTGTTAATAGTTGAAAAAAATTTTTTTTTTAAATTACATAAAGCTATTAATCATGAAGATACCGGGAAAAAATTGGCTCTATTTTATTTATAAGATGATTTCTTTTAGAATATTGCTGAATGGCATTTTCTTGGATTCCCCTGAAGTTAATATTAACCAAGCAAAAAAAAAAACAAGTAAAAAAACTACCCACCCTCCGGCAACTATAAACATAGCTCTAGATATTCTTTTTAAATGTATAACTTACATTACTCATCTTTAACATAAATCTATTGTAATTATAAAAACTAATAGTTTTCATTTGAATTACCTCCCTTGAAAATTAATAAACAATATTTTTTTTAAGTCTTAGTAATTTATCCTTTTTTAATTAAGACACTTTAATTAATTACTGCTAATATTGAGAAAACTATTACATATATATATATATATATATATATATATAGAACAATAGAACAATAAAATTACAAATGAATAACACCAAACATTAATTTATTATAAACTGTTTTTAAAAATTTAGATATGTGGATTTGACATACAAATAGCTGTTTGCATCTTACTATGTATACAATATTTTAAAAGCCTATGTCGTATTATTGATTCAAATAATGGTGAGTCGTTTTGATGGTAATATAGGTGATAAATAAAAAAAAAACTTTTGCATTTATTCATTATGTAGCACAAGGATAGACACCCTTTTTGCACAGCTGGATTTTCTCACATTGAAAGCTGATCTTGTGCCTAACTTTGCATTCGTGGGGAGGCAAATAACTAGAGACATCACTGCAATCACCATTGACAACAGTGTGCCGTTAATCAACTTTCTACTCAATTTGAAATGACAGCTTGTTCATAATACCATGTGTTGTTAGGTGCTTCGAGGGGTTAGAGGCCAGGAACGTCTGCGGCTGACGCTAGCTTTGAAAGGTCAGAAATCAAAGACATATACAGCTGAAGCCGGTAAACTTGATACAATAAAAGGATTGAGTCTTGTTCTTTCTCTTTCTCTTTCTTTTTGTTTATGCATACAACAACCCAATATTACCCATTCGGACAGCAAACGCAAATTGAGGATCTAAACAACGGGAGCTCAATCAAGAAGAAACAATGGTCAATCACTGCTCAAAATGGGAATGTGATTTTGTGACCTCCAGGAACTGGTAGATCTGTGCCCAGGATGATAAGATTTCACCCAGGGACGTCCCCACGGCGCAGACAAACCAAGGGTCCTAATACTATATGTGGGCCTCTGCCCATGATAGTGTTACAATGGTGCTGTGATCAGTATAGAATCACATTGAGATATTGGTCATCTTACTTGCATGTTGATTATTTTGATGTTTGGGTGCACAAAACATTGAAATACTGAGCTTTTGTGCTGCTGCAGTCTAATACAGAGGTAAGCAAGATGCAAGCATTACATGTATTACAGTATATTCATCATTGACATCCTTCAGTCTCTGAAGGCTATGGGGCTGTGCTCAGAGCATAATGCCTGGGTAAGTAAGTATGAAGGGTGAAATAATGTGGTCTTTGTGAGTGGTTAGACACAAATATGAAGAATAAATTGGATGAAAATGCTTCTGTATAGATCAAAAAATATAATTATTTATTATATAATGACAACTGAAAAATAATTACTTTTTAATGAGGACGAAAATAATTGCAGTCACTAAGTAAAACATCAATGTTGTTCTCCCAAATTTCAGCTGGTCGAATACAAAGGACATAACCCTACTTTCCCAAATACTGTTAACCTCAAGGGAGGTAACAAAGGACAAAAAATTACTTTCTTTTTAAATATAAATTGTCAAATTATTATTTTTAGGAAATATGTAGCCACCTAACAGAGGCCAAGCATGTTAACCATGCAGCAGACCTTCCTCTCCATGTTGCTAGAATGGTCCATTAAAAAAAATAAGTGCGGATAAAGATGGTTCCAGTGCATCGCACAAGTAACTAGAACGTTGCTGTATACAATCTTGGACTGCCTTGGGGACTCGACCCTGGCTCCTTTTTTTTCTCAAGTTTTACTCTGAAAGCTTTTCCGATAAGTGGATATGACCACAAGGCAGTGGGGGTTTTAGATCAAAGTTTTCCTTCTCTTAGATGAACTGTCTTTCCAGACTGATGAGCCTCATCTACCCAAAGCATTGGTTTTCAGGCGCTTTCACCTCTACTATAAATAGTAGCTGCTGGGCTTATATCTAAACTAGACGAGCAGGTTAGGAGCTAGACATAGTTGCCAGATACATGTGCCTTGAAAGGCATTTTATAGACAGTGAGAGATTGTCCCTATTGCTATCTCTCGGCTATGAAAACCATTAGAACAACAAATTATATTATGCACAGGGATATATTATTGAGCAAGAAATGAACTTGAACCATTCTTACCTTAATGATGGTTTTGAAGATATATTCTGAGATTCTTCCGTATTATTTGCTTTTTCATTCTTGATTTTGTTGCTTGCAAACCCCTTTTTGTCTGTAAAGAAGATTGAAATTAAAATTTAAAAAAACAAACTTTGTCCATATTTGACACAATGAAGAATTTGCTGGGGCAATGTTAATTAATGAATCAAGTTATTATTTTTTATTGTATTGGATGTAGATTAAAAACGATCTTATGGGTGATTAATATTTCTCTTTTGATATCAATTATATGAAGAATTCAAATTATTTGTATGAGACATTGCAATCTCTAGTAATAAAATAAAATGTGATAATTTCTTGCGTGTTTCTCACGACTATGTAACTTATTTTTTATGTACTATTAATCGCTTATTTATTGAAATCATGTCTGAAATAGTATAAAATAAAACAATATTTTAATTTTGGTTTCTTCGTAAGCAACTCAGCCATTTTAATCTTTAATTAATAAAAAATAATGAATTACTAATTATTGTGACCATTAAAAATTTTAAAAGCATTTTAAAGCATTTCAACTGTTTAATAGAAAAGCTTTTCTGGCTTTAAAATTCGTGGCAGATCCTCATATATTGAAAGATTGAAACCGAAGTTATTTACATCAAATAATTTTATAAATAAAGATTAAAACATTACCGTAACAATTAGTTAGTTTTATAACAATTCGGTTCAATTCAATAATGTAATGACCAAAAAATAAATGTAACTTTAAAAATTCTATTTGAAAAAAAATTATTAAAGAAAAGTGAAACAAAAATGAAAGTAAAAAGACTTAATTCCTTAAAAACACTGCAATACCCCACACATTTTATACTAAATGCTAAAAAGAAAGCCTTTCAAATATTCTCTAAAAACAACACACAAAAACATCAAACACCAAACACCTCTCTCATAGACAGACCTCTTCTTTTACCCACGCATTCCAATAACACATCCATCTGCAACACACTTAACAAACTAGGCATTCCAACAGTTCAAACCACATCACAAACCATAAAACAAACATTAAACACAACAAGACATTTCTGAAAAAAAAACCCACATCCCATGCCGGCTTATATACCGTTCCATGTAACAACTGCCATCAAATTTATGTGGGGGAAACGCAACGTGAATTGAAAAAAAGATTGAGCAAACACAAAAGGGACATAAAAAAACAATAACCCTCTCAGTGAACTTTTTTCCCATGTATTAGAGCATGATCATGCTTTCAAATTTGAACAGGCCAAAATCACCAAACACATTCATAACAAAGCTCGGCGAAGACTACTGGACACAGCACTAATCACAGCCTCTAACACCATCAGACAACGAAATGGCTTCTACAATCTATCCCCCTTAATAAGCAAAATTATCCTGACCGAACAAAAACTAAACCTAGATCATGGCTAATCTTTCTTCTCTTCGTTCTCAATTGTACTTACATACAACTCCCCGCATACACACTCACGTACTAACTCCTCCTCACATACATATTCATTCACTACGAATCAAAACTACTTAACCACAAATAACAGCCTTACGAATGAATACAATCTAGACATCCTCACAAATATTTAGATATTTAAACTCCTTTTGCCCTCAATTTAATCTCAAACTATCAACACATCCTGAACAAAACTACATTTAACTTATCTCTTGCCAAAATTAAAATTATTTTTCTTCTTTTTCTTTCCTTTATTGTCATGTTCACAGCACATTTCAACACACTCACTAACACTCTCCCCCCTCCCCTTTTTCACTGCTGCCTTAATGTACATACTCAAAGCTTTCCTTATTCACTTCACTCTTTGCTACTGACTGACTTCTCGCAGCCCGGACCCTCGTCCAGCGCTCAATCAAAATGGCGGATTAGTTTGATCGCACACGTGTGAGTGTTTGCTCTAAGATTTTTTGTTTGTTCTTTTGTTTATTTTCACCTTAAAATGAAACTGATGTATGATGTGGGTGTTTTTCAAGACACTCTAATCTAAGAACTCTTATTATTTGTGAACTTTTTCTGATGATTTTGTAGTGTTGCAGAGACGATATTGACATACAAATGTTGTTTCGCACAAAACAAATGAAACGGACCGTTAAATATATCTCACAGAAATTTGGAATTTTTGGAAATATGAAAAGAATAAAAATAAAAGTAATAAAACAAACCATGGTTATTGGAATATAATAAAAAAAACTGTTCTATATTTTGCTCTGTTATCAATAATTGACAAACATTGAGCTGAATCTTCAAAGGAGACGACAAAGTAAAAGGATCTGATGATATATGATAGTACATATATTGTCTTTAATAATTAATTAATTATATATATATATATATATATATATATATGCTTTAATTTTAATATGTTATAAAAAAATTTAAAACTAGCTAAGTATCCCACATATGGGCAGTGTTAAGTTATTAATTCTTTTAAATAGATTAATCGTAATTTTGAATTAGGCTTAAACCAAGGCGATCCTTAATACAGGCCTGTATAGCGTACATGTTTATTCTCTGACTGGGGAGGGGAGGGGGAATGGTTGTTTTTTTTTCATTCTGTCAGTCACAGTCAATGCTAACATGGCATGATATCAGATAACAATTGAATTGGATCTTTTTAGGAGGTATTCCAATATTTTTTATAAAAATTTTTGCCAGACCTGCTATAAGTATCGGCATGGTTTAAAGTCAACAGATTAATCTGATTAATTCAAATAATTGTACATTTATTCAAGGGTATTACCCATGCAACTAGAGTGTCAACAACAAAAAAAAAAATAATAAAACCTAGTGAGATACATAATATATTTTTGGAAATAATTTCTAATGTTTAATATGAAATCAATTCATTATTTTGTTCATAACTCTGCAACGTTTCTCATATGCATTTATCACAAGAATGAGTTTTGGTTTAGTCATACACTTTTCAAGGTTTCTATTCTAGCACGCAAAGATTAAAATTTCAAAACATCAACTTTTAATTCAAATAGGATTAAATTGTGCCAGGTCAAAGGTTAAATTGATATGTTTGCAATAGAGACCAGACAAAGATAATAAACAATAGGATCATATATGTTTAGAGAAAATTATCGAAGGAAATGTATCTAGTTAGACTGTATTCTGCTTTTTATTGGACTATGACCCACTCCTTTCACAAGAACTATGAATGTATGACAGAATAGATTAGGTAGCAAAAAAGAGATTGCAAAAAGAAAATGACTTCATAGAATGCATGGAAGTGGTTCAATTCCAAAAGACAGTAAAGTGAAGCAAGGTAAGAAATAAAATCAAAATCTCTGACTTACTACATAATAACAAAGAGAGAGAGAGAGAGAGAGAGAGAGAGAGAGAGAGAGAGAGAGAGAGAGAGAGAGAGAGAATCTATTTAATATTCACCTCTCCTGCCACACAATTAAATGAAAACATAAAAAACATGTAAATTTGATGCCATTTATGGAGAACTATTGTAAATATTGCATAGGCAGACAGAAAAAAATGACAAATATACTAATATTAGGTATCACAAACCAACCAGTTTAGTATGTTAAAATGAGTAAATATAGTGAAATTCCCTTTAATTTCAACTTTATTTTTTAGGGTTATTTTGATAAAATTTGAATGTAAACAAAATGTAATCTTTTCTCTTTATAAATGTACAATTCTTTCATTAATAGTTTTTTTTCCAGGTTATTTTAGCCCAATTATCAAATTGTGTTTCTATCTGTTTTCATATGGTTCAAATCTGAGTTTTAAACACCATATTCTGGTAAACCATCTCAGCTGGCGAACTAACCTCACGAAAGTACTGACTGCCATGTAGGTTTTGTCTGTGTAATGGCAAAGGCTAGGTCCATTGCTTACAACTGTGGTTGGTGATAGGTAGGGCATCCAACTGTAAAAACATTGGTTTGTATAAATATAGCAAGCAATTAATCAGTAAATGTCAACAGTAACATGAAAAATATCTGCCCCCCCCCTTCCCCAGGCAAGAGAAAAGTAATGCTAAATGAAGAAAGAGAGAGGCTAGCTGTTGCATACCCCCTCCCCCTTTGACTGACATTTTTGAAAATTATTCACATAAGAGATTAAAACTACATTACCTTAACAGCAATTAGTTTTGGGGACACCATTTGTTTATTCACTGTTGGTTGTTTAAATTCTAAATTTCTGTTTTTATTGAAATGATTGTAATATTTATTAAAATTTAATAAAATCATGGATTTTTTTTGGACCATTGTAAAATACAAAATGTATTTTGGCATTATTATTTCCATTTACTGCAGTACAGAGTTCAAATAAGAGTGGTTCGACAAAAATGTCTGTTACTAAAAAATTGATGGTTGTTAATAAGTTGTTGGAAGAGTTCTTTTCTGCAGAGTAAAAACTCCCATCTTTTCTGAATATCACTAAGCAAAAATTAAAATACTGATCAGAATTAAGTATGTTTTCGATAAAATTGATTCAAAACTTGAAAAAAATTTTTTTAATGGAAATCGCTCCAGATAAGGCATGAAGCCACTTGATGTAAGGAGCTAACAACGAAATATGATTATCGCAAAGACAGGAGATGCTTATTGGCCTTAGTCTTGAAAAGACCAAGGCGTCTGTGAGAGAGAGGGTGTAGAGAAGAAGAAAGGGTGGGGCCAATAAAATTACAGACACGTTTCTGCACCTTATCAAGAACCCTCAAATGGGACAGAGATTCACCAGCTCAAATATGACAACAGTACTTTATACATGGTCTGATAGTAGATTTGTAGAGATAGAGAATAGCCTCAGGTGTGAGAAAGTGTTTGAAGCGATAGAGAGAACCGACTTTACGAGAAGCAGAAAGAGCAATGTATGAACTCCAAGAAAGATTTGATGAGAGAGAAAGACCAAGAAGTTTCAGAGTAGATTTCTCCTCAAGAACAGAGCCATCCATGAGAATCTCAGGAAGAAAAGGGACACACCTACGATTGAAAAACACGAGCTGAGTTTAAACAAGATTAAACGAAACAAGCAATTTCCTACCCCAATCCACAACTGAACCCAGGTCAACTCTAGATCAGCTGCATATTTCGATTGATCCGAGGGAAATGGATGAGAAACAACATCAGAATAGAGAGTGGTATCATCAGCATATATGTTAATTTTCTGACCAATATTTTCTGGAAGATCATTTGTATAGAGAAGAAATAGTGTTGAGCCTAGAATAGTTTGAGAACATGGCCCAATATTTATCATCAGTAACTTGCGAAACAGAATTAAATATTTATCTTGTATGAGAAATGCTATTTAGCATTTAAATATGGCAACTTTGGCTGGCTTTACTTATACATATATGACTATGTGTATTTTTTAAAATTTTGTAACATAAAGTACTTAAATAGTTTAAAGCTAGAGCTATGCTATATTTAGTATTTTTATGTATTTAAATACCACATCATTATCACAGAGGACAGATTTAAATAATGTTTTCCAACTTTTTAATTTATTTTGCAGACAATTGTTTCGGATAACATCAAGATATTTGTAAAATGCTCCTATGCATTTATTTATTTCTTGGTGTAGCTATCTTCAGTGCAAATTATACAAAAATAAAATTTTAAAAATATTTAAAAACTTGGCGATTATAGCCTGAAATTAGTCAATATTCATTATCAATTTTTTTTTATATACATGGAATTATGGTCCTTTTTACATATTTATATTATATATATATATATATATATATATATATATATATATATATATATATATATATATGCATATATCTACTAGAGGAATACCCATCACAGGACGGTTAAAATTAATTCTCTGAACAGAACAATTTTGCACCACTTTAATGTTCTCTTACGAAGATTAAAATCAAGATATA
Organism: Sepiola atlantica; assembly: GCA_963556195.1. NCBI lineage: Eukaryota > Metazoa > Mollusca > Cephalopoda > Sepiida > Sepiolidae > Sepiola > Sepiola atlantica. Next base: position 140,978,160 of record OY744522.1, read on the forward strand.
ATGATACTAAATCTTTTGTCTAGAATCCTTATTCTAATTTTGATCAAAATCCATTACATGATTTTGATTCCAGTAAATGTCTAAAATTTAAGGCTTAAGCTTAAGAGGTCTTAACAAAAAACTGAAATTCAGGGAATCTTGCTTATTTGTTGTCTAATGACTATGGATAAAATTCAATGCAAATGTGATATATTTGAATTTTCGAATCGGGAGGTTGTACCCATAATATTCCCCCTAAAATGCTCAAAAGAAACTGAAATTTGGAGAATATTTATCAATTGATGTCCAATATATATTGTTAAAATTTCACAAAAATCGGAGGTATCTGAATTTTCCTGAAGGGCTTCCATCCCCTTTTTACAAAACTAACTTAAACTAAATATAGCCCACATTAGGACCTTTTACTCCCAGCAGCTATGTTTTAAAATTCTATTAGTTTAAGTGTGAATTGTGTACATACAAATATATAATGATAGAAACATACCTAACTTTTATAAAGATAGAGATATATTGGCATAAATACAGAAGGCTATGATCATGTTGATACATTTGTCTTCATAAGATCATTGATGGTAAGCAACGTTGAACTTGGTCAGTACTTAATGATTGACCATATTGGAATACCAAGTGCTGTATGTAAAACCTGTTTGTAGATATGGCAACAGATGGTGCATCTCATCGATCAGAGTATAACTACCAAAAATCGAGCAAAACTTAATGGAAAAATCCAACGCTGCTCACGGAACAAAAAGAATAGGTTTTTGTAAAAACGAATAATGTTGCATGTTAAGTGGGGGTTCATAGATGCATGCTAAAAATAGCAGGCCTGCAATGGGGGAAAATATTTAGCTAAGAGACCACCCAAGTAATTGGTTAGCCTCTTTGAAAAAATAATGGCTTCTTGAAAACGAAGGTTCATGCTGAGAAGGCAGACTACAGAAATTATGTCCACTCCAGATAATAGACACCCTAGTTGGTCAGTTTTTATGACCATAGATTAAGCAACCTATAATTCTCAAGTGGTCTTGCTGTGTGACCTACACAAATGACAGGATATCTATGCCAGCAAAGCAGGCAGAAGAGGTTGGTTGTTCTCTGTTGGTCTGAGAGACAGATTAGACTATGTTTGTGCTTGATTGGACTTGTGTTTTGTTTCAGTCGGGCTCTGAGTACAGTCAGAACGTTGAGTGAATCGGTCTGTTGTTTTGTGTTCGGATTGAAGTGACTGTCGTTTTGATTGCAGGTCTGCCATTTGATAGAGAAACCAAGTGATTTTGTTTGGAAAGAAAATCCTTTTGTTACAGCAGTGATCAAGACCACATGATTGACACTGCGTCCAGTGTCAAAATCAAGCACCAAATTCGGATGAAGAGAATGAGCAGACAATCACTATACTAAAATAAATATTAGTTTCATTATATTATTAAGGGGGAGGGAGAAGATAAGAAATTCGGCATTAACCTGGAATAAATTACTACAAATATAAATTTCATTATATTTTTTAGGAAGGGGAGCGAACTCGGTGTTGCCTGGGAATAATAACTTTAAAACTGAAAGCTCAGGTGAATTACATTATTATTTTCAATACATTAAAACAAGAGAGAGGAATGGGCTGGGTGGAGGTGACAGAGGGGTGGGTAAAGGGATGTGGAAAGACGGTGAAGAGGGAAAGAGAGAAAGATAAAGAGATAGAAGTTTTAATATAAAGATGTTAGAAACACTTTTTAACCTATTTTGTTTTTTATGGCCCCGGGTGTAACAAAAGGACCCCACTCTCTCGACACCGTTGGTATCGTTGGCCACTCACGCACTGGTGTTTGATATCCTGGTCGCGGTGCCAAGTATAACAGATATCCCACTCTCTTCTGCGTCACTGAACCACTTATAACATGGTACTCCACTCGTGTCTCTGTCTCGCTGCTCACGCCTCTGGTTCTCTACACAGTGATCTTGCCAGACCGTGAACACTCTCTGGTCGATCGTCGTAGTGGCAATAAAAAAATATCTCGGTCGAAATTCCTCCCAGCCGGGATGATGTCGATGATGATGATGGCTTCGTTGATTCTGTGAAGGCAAAGGTTATTCAAGCAGAACAAATCAACAATAGAATGATGCAACAACTTGGCGAGGTCTTTTTGTATGAAAGTAATTATTAACGAAGATAAAAGAATTGTTTTAACTTTGAAGTAATGTCTATCGTATGGTAATGTCTTTTACATTCCTATTATGTTGTCTCTCTGTGCGCGCATACAATCACAATTAGCTATTAATGTCTTAAACTATGTGCAAACGGCGATAGCGAGAATTCTGTTTTTCTCCGGCGATTTTTCATAGTCGAAGCCGGGACAGAGCCCGGTTTGCGACTGGGGTCTCTGCCGTGTAACTGCGATCTCTTTTCTCGTTCTAACTCAAAGTCCTTTCTCTTACTGAAAAGGTGTATGGTCACACCCTCCCTTTTTCCCAACATATTTCTCTATATCTTTCTTCCTCTCTTAGGGGTTTGGAGGCGGGGGGGGCGCCTCCTTCAACGCTACAGACAAATGAGATCTCTCTCTTTCTGATTTTATTGTTATCGCTGTTATAAAAACAATTACTCAGTATTTTCTCGCCGTGTGGCCATCATCCATCTGCCTCAATCAATGGGGACAGGATTAGATGATTATCTTGCTCGCTCGCAATCTCCCAAGTGTTGACCCTTCATTAGCCTATCAGTGATCAAAGATCTTGCCCAAATTCCAATATTCCATCTGGTTTACAACTATCTGTTTGAATGGGTATCCAGTTTGACCTCCAACACGGTGGAGTTTGATTAGGGACTGAATTTATGTGGTCTCTAGGATTCATTGTAGAATTATTTAGTTCAGTTACGGTACAAGCATACACAATATCAGAATATGTGCATCTATTGTCCAATGGGCAATCACTGGTATGCCTGCAGTTGCATGTATTTATGGGATTGGAGCAACTTGAATTAGATTGGATAGATTTTATTTTTTTGCTATTTGCGTAAACGCCTTAGAAGGAAAAATAATATTTGGTTTAACCCACCTTTTAATAACAACGTTAAAACCTAAGGAATTCTTTAAAATATTGGAAAACTCCTTTAAATACCCACATAAATATAGCTCCATACTTAATAAAAATTCAATCAAAATTTCATACTCTACTATGCCCAACATAGTCCAAACAATAATCTCAGCAAATAGCAAAAAAATAAAATCTATCCAATCTAATTCAAGTTGCTCCAATCCCATAATACATGCAACTGCAGGCGTATACTGGAAACATGTAGTGTTAATTAAAAACTAAGTAATTAAATGAAGAAAAGTAAAAAATGAGTTTAGAAAAAGGCTTCGCGAACATTTGTTTTGCAGGCATGCAAATGTTAGCTGTTTGAAAAGAATTATGAAACCGCTATTCTTATTTTCCATAAAACTAAGAGCAGTCATTATTTCGATTGAAAATGTACAGTAGATAAAGAAGAATACTATTGTGAAAAATGAAACACAAACGGTGTTAATATTTTTATTATGCCATGAACAATTAGGACCCGGTGTTTTGTGTCGAGAAGATATTAAGAAACGAGTGAAAATGGCAGTTACCTTATTTTTGGAAGGCTTATTTGGGAGTCTCAGGTAATCCAAATAAAATGTAGGAATTATTTTTTAAAAAGACGCAATGAAAGCATAATTTCTGGTAACACGCATGAGGGCTTAGTCTTATTGGATGGTGGAACAGATTAGCATATGAAGGTTTTGGTTAAGCTATTATGTCTGAATGCATAGTGGAAAAATCGACTTTATTTTATTATAAACTAGCAAATTATATACTAGCAAAAATATGCTAATATATGCTCTCTCCGGTTGCAAATTTTTGCTAGCCTGAGAGGATGATATCATGGTGAACGAATATATATAGTACACTAACCTCCAAAAGGAGGAAGTAACGACTGAGAGGGTGGTATCATGACAAACGCCCCCCCCCCCAAAAAAAAGGAGGAGTTAATACCTGGGAGGATAATATGACATCAAAACAGATAGTACACTGCCCCCCCCCCAAAAAAAAACAAATGGAGATAATCATGGAATGATAGTATCATCAGAAACGAACATATACTATACTACCCCCCCCCCAAAAAAAAAGAGGAGGAAGAAGATCGCCACATATAAGGAGAAGGTAATTCCCGTGAGTATAGTATCATGACAACAGAACTACTTTCCCCACTACTCACCACAATAAAAGGAGAAGATAGTCCCTGTGAAGATGGTCTTATGACAATATAACAGATACTACATTACCCCTCCCCATAAAGAGGTTGTAATATCTGGAAGAATTACCCCCATCCCCTTAAAAAGGACAGTCTTATGACAACAGAACCGATACTACACTACCCACCTACATTAAAAGATAATACAATTATAGATTAAATCATTTTTTTTTCATTCATTTAAAAATGCCTAGCAATAAAAACGTTATTTTTAAGATTCCTTGGCCTTTTGGCTAAGATCAAAGTGTAGTATCTGTTCTCAGCATCCCGGCGACATCAGACGTATTACTATCAGCAAAAATATTGCATATATATATATATATATATATATATATATAAGAAAATACAACAATGTAAAATTACAACTGTATATTACAGAATATTAATTTATTAGAAGCTATTTATGAAATAAATGTGCAAATTAAGAAGACCTAAAACTGTTCGTGGGTATTGGCAGTATTCTATATATACGATATTTCAAAATCTAACGTAGTAGAATTAAATAAGTACAACCGGTTTTGATTTTAATATAGTTAGGATAGATGGAAAAAGCTTTCGCATTTATTCATTTAGATACACACATATATATATATATATATATATATATATATATATATATATATATATATATATATGTATATATATGTGTATTTTTTTAATTTTTGTAACACAAAGTACTTATAATAGCTCAATAGTTTAAAGCTAGAGCTATGCTATATTTAGTATTTTTATGTAGTTCAATACCACATCATTATCACAGAGGACAGATTCATGTGGAATTATAGTCCCTTTACAAAGGGACCATAATTCCATGTATAAAAAAATTGATAATGAATATTGTCTATAATTCGGGCTATAATCGCCAAGTTTTTTAAAAGTAGTTTTAATTTGCTTTTTGTATAATTGGCACTGAAGATAGCCACACCAAGAAATAAATAAATGCATAGGAGCATTTTACAAATATCTTGATGTTAGCCGAAACAATTGTCCGTAAAATAAAAAAACAAGTTGGAAAAAATTACGTAAATCTGTCCTCTGTGATAATCATGTGGTATTGAACTACATAAAAATACTATATATATATATATATATATATAAAGGAATAAATTATTCTCGTTGAAGAGCATTATATATATATATATATATAATGCTCTTCTGCGTGAATAATTAAATTTGTTCAAAAGTATCGCCAACGAAAAAAACAAATAAATGGAATCTATAAAAAAGCGTTATATTCCAACACTGGCCGCGATTGGTTCAGTGGTGGTGGGTTATTGAATGCCAAATCCGGTCATTTTGGTAAAAGTTTTTATGCTTCAAGTTCTTTATATTTTCAAATATTTATTTATGGTGTTTTGTTTGGTGGTTTTGTAGAGGAAAATTTTTGTTTTTGTTATTTGCTTTTCAGAACATGATTGAGTATTGTAAAGGGAAAGGAGAAAAAAAACAATAGCATCAATGTTTGGTGCATTTTAGGTCAGGAAGCCGGTATTTTCAGACAGCCTGATCTGGTAGCACCATGTAGGAAATGCGTTTTAATTTGTTTTGTTTATAACTTGAAAATTTAAGAAATTAATAAAAATAAGAATATAGAGTTCGGGGTTTGGAGCAGAGTACAGAGGGGTCATCATTCATTCCCAGGAAATATTTGTGTATCTTGCTGAAAATTATTTCAATAAATGTCACTTTATTTACATTACCGAGTTCATGATTACATTCTTGGGCCCCATTACAAAAGTTGAATATTATATGTAAATAAGAATAAAAAATGGTTTAAGGTTATAGGCTGGGTATGAAAGGACATTGAGTTTCTCATTCGATCCCGGGCAACGCCAGGCTTTCCTGCTAGTTTTCTAAGAGTCTTCTTGATTTAGGAGTAATTGGCAAACATGTTTCACAATTGCAAGTGGTTTTCCTCCTCACCAACAGGAAACCTACATTTATAGTTCACACCATTAATCTCTTAATGGAATTTAATGTAAGCATTTTCCCAGACACTACACCCCCCTCTCTCTCTCTCTCTCTCTCTCATTAATGTATGCATAGACTTCCTCTATCTCTCTATCACCACCCTCCCTCTCTCTCTCTCTCTCTCTCTAGATCATTAATGTATTCATAAACCTCCTCTCTCTCTCTCTCTTAACTCACTCTGTATCTCTACATTATTAATATATACATAAACTTCCCCCTCTCACTTTCTCTCACTCAATCACTCTCTACATCACATATGCACTCTTTTAATGTACATGTACATTGTTACATGTCCTTAATGAACCTTAGGATTATATTAGCTATCTTTTGTGGAGACCAGAAATGAAGACGTGTGAAAATTTTATCCTGTAGCCTTGTAGTATGGCGTGTGAATACTTCGATCCCAACAACAGATTTCTGGAACAGCGGCCTGTCACGTAAACGGCTAAAGTCTTGTTTACACAATAAGAGTCATTCACTCTCTCTTTCTCTTGTTGTGTTGTTTCTCTTTCTTTCTTTTTCCCTTTGTTCTGTAATAGTGAGTGAAATAGTGTAAGAATTAAAATATACCAACAGCATTCTTGCTCTGGGGAATCAAATTCTTTTGTTGTTTAATTTCATACATCATACTGTAGAATTTTCTCCCTCCCCCCTCTCTCTCTCTCTTCATGTCACTTTTTCCTTGTCCAAGGGTCAGACGTTTTTTGATATTTTGCAAGCTCACTCTCCAGTCCTCACGGTTCAGCGGATAAACTGTCTCCAAATTCTACTTTGTACGGTCTTGTCCTATCACTTGCTTCCAAGTTTTCCTTGAACTTTCTTGTGATTTAAAACATCCATTCTTCTGCAACGGTTTATTCAGGAGAATTAATGCCCCATTTTACTGTACCAGCATTCGTCCTTAGGATAACCTCTATGTTGGGTAAATGTACTGCTTTTAGCAAATCTGTCGGCCTAATATATTGAATTTGGTAAGAGTTACATATAAGTATTAAGCTTTCCCATGCTGGGGGGGGGGGGCGAAGATAGAGCTCCCAAAAAAGACGTCTGTATCTGTTGAGGCCACCAGCCAAAGAGAAAAGTGTTGATTATCTTTTTTGCTACATGTCATTCAGGACTTCCTGTACATGATGTCATTTTTTGACAAGTTAGCTTGATTTCTACTCTTACATTGCTAGCAGAATTTCCAACCTTCATGCGGAAAATTCTGTTTCTACATCACTTTAACCCATATCCAAATATTGCTAGTCTGAGAACCACTCATAAACGTTTTTCTCTTGAAAACATGAACTTGGGGATCTGCGTTCAATGATGTAAATTGAAAGTTTGATGTGCATAGTAAGTAAACGAGTTGAGATTTCCTAAAAAATCAGCAGCAGCCATGGCTGACGAGCTCTTGTGCATAAAAAGGAAAACTTAATTTTATTCTCTTTTTCCTTTTTCGTACTCCTTCATTCCCTTTATTCTACCGTTGGGTATATAAACCGTTATACACCAGTGTTTCGTTGTGATCCCGGGTTGGCGATAAACGCACGTGTGTTAGTCCTCTCGTCGCCGCTGTAATTGTTCCGCGTCGTCGCCACCATCATCACCAACCTGAGCCAGTCCATTGCTTTGTCTGCTGATACAAACCAAGCCGACACTTGCTGTTTGTTTTTTAACAGGATTTATTTAAAACAGAAACAGAAAACAGATCAACTGCAAACATGCACAGGGCGGCATGTTTACTGGGTGGCATGTTTGCAGTGCATGCGAATGGCAGACTTACTGCAGATGAGGAATATTTGGCTAAGAGAAAAGAGGCTATACAAGAAATTGGAAATATCTCATTTTGGATTTGGCCACCCAGAATTTTATTTTTCCTTGAGAAAAATAAGTATCTCTTTAAACAGAGATTCCCTCTTGTGGTTATGATTCACTTGAGTTTTAATGGCCCGGAGCCTCTAGGAATTGCGGTTTTGGTGTTCATAGATTGGTAGCAAATTGGCCATTTCAAGTGGATGCTAGCTAGCCATTATCGCAAGTAGTCCTTCTGGTGTGGTTTCAGGAATGTCTATATATATTCCAGCAGATGAACAGTGAAGGTTAGTCAGAGTTGGCCCTGGGCGTCACACAGTCAGTATTTTTTTTTGGGGGGGGGGGAGGGTCTGACAGTCAGTTGAGGTTTGTGTGCCTCTCCAAGAAAGATGAACCCTTGGGCTTAGCTAATGGATTGTGTTCCTTGGACTTGTGTTTTGATTTGGTCGGGCTAAGATTTTTAATTTTCAAGTCTGTTATTTAGGGAGCATCGTTGTAACATCCAAAAGAATAATTGGTTAATTGTTTTAAACTGGAGTTGCGATTTTATTTGGAGGCAGAATTCTTCTGTTGCAGCACTGACTAAGACCACACGATTGACACTGCGACCGGCGTCGGAATCGAGCAATGACTTTGGGACCAGCACAACGATTATGGTCTGTGCATTGAACGCACTCAGAGCTCGTTCGTACGACTGTGTGATAGGGATAGAGAGAGAGAGAGGGAGGAAGAGAGAGAGAGAGGGAGGGAGAGAGAGAGAGACAAACAGATAAATCGCCTGCCTCGTTACACTTAACTACATTGTATGCAACTGCCCCCACCCCTGCTGGATCGGCGATGTTTTGTGTCCACTTCAGTTGTCAGCCAGAAAGAGACTGAGACCCCCTCGGATGGAAGTCACGTGGTTTCCTCGACTTCCACATTTACGTCAACTCAAACCCTTCAATCCAAACACCCCCTTTGCTATTTATCACTACTTCTGCTATGCTGTTTCTGTCCAATTATATCAGCAACAGCTCTCCAATCAAAAGTCCAACCTTTCTCCCCTATTATGGTAGGAACGGTGGCAACGGAGTACTGTCAGAGCTACCCACCTAACAGGGCTCTGGTGAATAAAATCTAGGAGGAGTCAACATCAGGATCCATTGTCTTCTGGTCGTCTCTGCTTCTGCATGTGGAAAGCAAGGATGTGTCAAGTTCAGATAACAACGTTGCTTCTGCGCATATGCAACCGCTATGCCTTTCTGTGTGTTCTTAGCCAAACATTCCCCGACTTTGTATGCAACCGCTCGGCCTTGCTGCTCTGGGTGTTGGGAGTAAAAATCTGCAATCTTGCAAGTATAACTACGACCAAAGAGGAGAACTTCATGCAGACCAAACAATCCTGAGGTATGAACTTTGTTGAATCTGTGCAGTTACGACTGTTGCTGCTTTCAAACAAACATACACATCTACAAACGTTTAGTATTATGCTAGGCTACATGACTAGGACAATAAATATATAAACAAAAAAAATAAGAGAGTCTTAAATTAAAATGACGAAGGAGCTGGATTTAATTGAAACAAAAGAAAATGAACCGAAAAACAGATAGATGACACAAATGCACACAAATCCCAATAAACATTTATTAAAAGACAAAATTAAATACACATAGTTTCAGTCTGAAAAATCGCACAAAATGCTGTGCTAAAAAAAAAAATCGGTGCTTATTTACAACAGGGTTCCTGGAAAAAATTATTTTCATGTAAAATCAGTATTTTGTACTTACTCAGGCAAAGTTTCTCACTCACGGTACGCAAAAGAATTTAAAAATATCAAGTAGAACTTTAATTAGAACGATTTTTCCATTTCCATAAGGGCGATGTACAACGTCTATTCGACGACATTTTGGGTGTGAGCGATCGATGGAATAGCCAAGGCAATAACTTCGTTGTTATTGTTAGAATTTAAAAAAGAAAGAAACACATATGCAATAATAATAAAATATATATTTATTAAATAAAAAAAATGAAAATGAAATAATTACTTTTGATTTCTTCACCGGGGTACTTTCCACGATATAATTTTATAGATTAATAAAATGTAGGTGCTTATAAAGTGAGAGCTAGCTAGCCACCAAGGGAGTTAGGTTGTGTTTTTTTGAGCTGGCCAAACAAGTTGAGTTCTGGGTGGGAGTTGGCAAAATGGGAAGATTACTTTTTAACTCCTGGCTGACGAATTTTGTTCGACTAGTATCTTTCAATGTTATAAAAAACAAACTCGATGAATTGTGCCAAGAAATGGCAACAGAAATAATAAAAGTTGTTAATTGTTAACAACAATGGGGAGATTACTTTTTAGGAGAGTAGAAAGTGGACCATAGGTTTACTTTCGGCAGCCTCGTAACTCTTACTTCTCTTATTTTGTCCTTTAATCTTCACATTTCGTGAGCGATGTTTCTGACAAAGAGGGAAGAATTGCTGCTTTCTGGGTCGGAATCTGTCCATTTAACACTTATCGTTGGCTAGTTTTTTAACTTGAAGTGGTAATTTCTTTAGGTCCTTACATCAAATGGCTTCATGCCTTGTCTGGAGCGTTTCCCATAAAAAACAAAAACACAGTGTTGTCCTTTCATTTAGATAGAACCCCTTTAATTCCAGCTAGCTAGACTCATTACTACGACCAGGCACCAAAATAAAAAATGTATTGATTTTGGACAGAGCAAGGACGATTATGGATCTCACCTGATCATATGTGCAGCGGTGACAACCAGTCGTGCCATGATATTTCTAGTAAGAAATCCTCATAGACAGTCACATCCTGCTTCAAAACACCAAGTTAAAACATAGATCTTCTTTTATTTACTAATTTCTTTAATAAACCCGTTGTTAATTGTTATTAGCAGTTTGTTATTTCTTCTACAGGAAGTATTTTATTTTTCAGTATTTTTCAAGACTAAGCAAGACCAACAAAAGTTACCATTGGCTTGTGTGCGTTAAGTGCACAGACCTTTGTCTTGATTCCGACACTGGTCAAAGTGTGGTCAATCATGTGGTCTCAGTCACTGTTGTAACAAAAGGATTTCCCTTCAAAACAAAATCACAAATCAAATTTAAAACAAGTAAGAATGTTTAATTTTGAGAGGTTACAACGATACTTGGTTTCTATACTTTGCATAAAACTAAATGTAGACCACATTATGCAACATTATGTCTAGCAACTGTGTTCCAAAAGTCATAATGATCGGTTAATTAGGAGTGTTATGGTGTGATATTGATCTCCCCTATTTCGGGTGTAGATGGACTTTTACAGAGACCATGAATAGAGTTACAACGAAGTGTCGTAGCAGTCATGGCGGCAGTCATGGCTACAGTATCGGACGCAGACTTTCTGTAACATATTATTTTGTATTTCTGTAAATACACTCTAGTAAATATACCACCGTGTTGTCTTCATTATTATCGAGCCCTCAAGGTCATAACAAGAAATGAATCCTGTACCTACAAATATATAAACATATACACATACCTAACTTTATATAGATAGAGATATAAATATGTTGCGTTTTGTTAATCCTGTTTTTTTACCTTTATTCTTCTCCTCCTCACCTTCCTAATCATTTTAACTTAGATAAATTTTGTGTTATGTTGTAAACAGGCTGTATTGTAGACAAAGGTCATAACTACGTCATAGGGGTAACTGTCTGAAAATAAGTCAGAATCCATGAGAAAGGAAGTTCATAAAAATTAGGCGGAAATAACGTCAGCCATACGATGGAGAGAACTTTATGTTGCAAATTAGGAAACTTCATGGAAGTTTTGATAAGACAAGGCGCATTTTTAAGATGATCTAAAAAAAAAAAAAAAAACGATAATAATTAAGCTATGCTTTTAAAATAAGTAATTGAAGTCTCTCTTTATCTGTCACCTCCAATTACCTTGCAGCTCACTGAACGATCAATATGAATAAATCGTTCATCTGCTAAAAGATCCTGTGTTGAATTAATTAATTGAATAATTAATGAGATAAGCATGTCAGATGACTTTCTATTTGAATTAACGATATTGTCATCGGTGAAGCAGGATAGCAATACGCCCACACGAGAAGACATGGTATGATTTTGAGTTGATTGAAGATTAATAATTAAATGATTTTTTGCTAGTAAATAATTAGGCTATGCACCAACACTACACACTTACAAAGCTTACAGTATAGAATTCAGTGTGACCCCGAGCTGGTTATGGTAAAAAAAAGACCTGTAACATTCATGTCCTTGGGGTCACCAGAGACCGAATTAGTGCATAGGGATGGAAGAGTAAAAATTACATTTTTCATTCTTACTGGTAATTGTTTGAAAAGCAACACTGAAATTAAGTCAATCAACTTCCTCTTTTTTTTAATTAATTATATTGAAACAGTTGAGAGAGAAAGAGAGAGAGAGAGAGAGAGAGAGAGAGAGAGTAAATAAAAATGTTACACACACTTTGTAACTCTTCTATTTTGTTATTTATGCCACTGGTAAATACAAAAAAAAAAATGTAACAGTGTAAATAAATAAGGTTTTTTTTTTCGTTTTCGTTTCGAGAACCTGGGTTTCATTTTGTGTGGTTGCCTTTCGGTTGTTGTAATTCGTTTATCGGATTTTACCGAGCGTATATCGTCCGCCATGGGGACTGATCTGTAAAAGCGCCATAACTAAAATGTGTAGAAACTAATCTCGTATTGCAATGTGACCTTCACCGACTAGCATACAAATAAAACATGTCTGCTGTTCGCTGGCCTAACCCCCTCTGCGCCGGGCGCTTGTGTACCGTACGAACTGAACTATTTATTTTTAGCAGGTCGCCGGCTGATGTTAGAATTGATTCTTTTTCTTTTTTCTCCCTTTGTCGAAAAGTGAGAGATACAAACACAAAAGAAGAAGAAATACGGGATAAAGAAAGACTAAAAAACTAGACAGACAGGGAAAAAGAGACAAAAAAGATGAAAATAGTTTGGCTGTTGTTGAAATAATCATTAACATTTGCAAGGCAAGCTGTACGACTTGATTCCCAATTGGCAAATCTGTCTGGCTTTCCACGAAAAGATATTCAAAATATGTGAATCAGATTGCCTTTACTCTCTACTCCCCCCCCCCCCCACTACTTCTTTGTCCGTTTTTTTTTTTCGACACTTGTAACAACATCAGCAGTGTCCCGGTTTATGAACCCACTAACAGGAATACCAGGCTTTACACAGGACTGAATGAGAAATCCTGTTTTTTTGCGCACAACCCATATAACCTTTTTTTTTATTATTACTACATTTAATTGTAGCAGCCATCATGCAAATCCACGAAGAAAGAGAGTAAGGGTCGCGCCATATGTCGTTTATATATATATATATATGTGTGTGTGTGTGTGTGTGGTTATATTGAAAAGAAATCAATAAAGTACTCGATCGCAGAGGAGTGAGAGCTAATATCATTGGCGAATGGGCATAACAGGTAGGGACGCTGGCTTCCGGTGGAAAAGGGTTGAAGAAAGTGTCTACGGATGCCTAAAAGTGATACAACAATTTTTTTTTTTATTCATATTAATTTCAGACTTTTCTTTCATCATAATCTAATAATTAACATAATACAGACTATTTGAAAAATAATTTATTTGTTTTTATTTGATTGTTTTGTCAGATTCTCTGCATAGTCGGGGAATTCTTCTGGTATTGATTATTTTTGACAAAAGGAAGTTTCTTTTCCCGAAATATTAAATAATAATTTTTTAATCATCCGGACATCACACAAACAGCTAATAACACTCTTGCTGTTATGTAAGATTTTAGGAAAAATAAATAGTAAGTGATATTTCGTATTCGATTTATTGTTTTTGTTCCTTACAACTTGCATCTTACCCGGAATTTGCATTGCCCACAGCCTTTAAAAAAACATACTACTACTATACCCAGCAATGCTTCAAGCAAACTACCATTCTCTACTAATATATATATATATATATATATATATATATATATATAAAGAGAGAGAGAGAGAAAGAGAGAGAGAGAGATTATTCGTTCCTAAATTCATTCATTCATTCAACTTTTGGAGTGGCCCAATGATGTAGTCAGCATTAAGTGACATTAATTCAAAAATACATATAGCCTGAGGGACCCTTCGAGAATCAATGAAGACCCCGGTGAACACCTGCTCCAAGCTCCGAACCCCTTATAAACATTTATATCCTTATTTTTTAATCTGGTACTGGTACAGCTTTTGAACCAGGAAAAAAAACCCCGACTTTTGCCGACGTAGAAATACGTAAAATCCGAAAAAAGCCGAATCAAAACGAACTGGCGTCAAAATCAAAACTAGTCTTCTTTTCAACATGAAAAAATAATGAAAGAAAAACACATTTTTATGACAATTTAGGTTATTCGTGACATTCCTATTCCTTCCAGCTTCCGGTTCCACCTAGCAGCAAATGAAGCCTCATATATACGGATGACCAGAAATGATAAAAAGAACTTTCTTCTTAATTCATACCAATTTATGACTTGTCCATCATCATATTATTTCACAAATAATACATCGAATGTATTACTTTTAGTTCGTAATAAACAAATAATTAACAGAATAACGTATCCATTTAAAAATAATTTATTTGTTTTTTAATTTTATTGTTTTTAAAACTTTTTGTTTTCAAAAATTATTTTTAGTTTAAAATTATTAATGAAGACATAATATTTACATTAAACAATTTTTTTCTTACACCTCATAAAATTTCCGTATAAAAATTTTAAAAAATATATAAAGTATTATGTCTTCATAAAACAAACAAAAAAAAACACAACATTATTATAAACCGAAAACAATTTGAGAAAACAATAAAAAAAGTTTTGAAAATAAAATAAAAAACAGTATTCTGTTAATTATTTGTATATTACGAAATAAAAATAATACACTCGATGTATTATTTGTGAAATAATATGACGTTGGGCAAGTCTGAAATTGGTATTAATTATAAAGAAAGTTTTTTTTATCATTATAATTTCTGGTCATCCGTATATAATATGAGGCGTCATTTGCTGCCGAGTGGAACCAGAAGAGTGTAAGAGAATAGAAATGTTACGAATAACCACAATGTATTTATGTTTTGACGAAGAAAATCAATGAAATATTTTTTTTTTACGATAAAGTTTAAAGGTTTAAAATTTTTTTTTCGATAAATTGTATTTTTTTTAAAAAACAATATAATCACTTCAACAACTATTTTTACGGGTGTTTTAAACCGACTAAGTTAGGGTTAGGGTAAAAAAACAAAACAGTTCGGTTTTTTTTTCAGGGAGAGCTTGCAGACATCTTCGCATGTTGAGCAAGTTTTTTATTTTTATTTTGCGATGGGTTTCTTTTCCTGACAAAATTGGATCAATGTTTCGGGAGACTGAATCGCCTGTTCTACATCTATGAAATTCATTTTTCTTCAAGTATCGGCTGCCTGACATGAATTGTAATATTTAATCAATTTACAGATAAAGTTGTCGTCTGCTTCTCTAGCCTTCTGATTGGCTAAGTGCTTCGGCATATTCCGACTGTTTACATAAACGGACGAAAGATGCCGAACAAAAAGTCATTTTTTTTTGGTTCAAAAGCTGTACCAGTACCTTTAATCTTTATAATTTTCATATTATAAATAAAATAAAACGTCAAATTTTTACCAAAGTCACGTGGTAGGCCCCTTAAGACATGGAAAGGATCAGTTGATGACAACTTGATTCTGGCGGGCGTCACAAGCGAAATGCCAACAGACAAGAGAAGTTGGAAGTCATTCATGAAACGTCTAACCTCAAGCATGAGACAAGACGAAAAATGAAATAATAATAATAATAAAAAATTGAGCTCAATGCGATTTTATTTCCCGATCTGATTCTAATCAAGATTTAAATAAAAATACTATTTTATCAATTGTTTTTTTTTATGATGATTTAAACTTTAGCAATTACTAGGTACGTGCAAAAATGGTCGTCGCTTGTACTGACAATAGTTCTTAAAGTGTCTTTCTTAATTTTTTTTAAGTAGTTTTCGTTTAACTTTTGATTGTGTTTGAAAGATAAAAGCATTAAGTTAATATCTAAAAGGAAACAAATGTATATTTACGTGTGAAAAAAAATTTAGAATGAAAAATGTTATAAAAAAAACGGCTAAAAAAGCGAAAAATCAGTTAAAACTGCAGATTCAGTAAAACATGTTTAAAATTCGCTGGAAAGGTAAATATCAGTTTTTTGGACCTGTTTCAAAAATAATTATTAAATTAAAGTTTTAAGAGAGTGAATTACAAAAGAATGTACCTCTTTTTTTCTTCTTTTAACTAAAAATTGCTTATTTATCCAAGAAAAAAAGTGAAAGTTAGGTTCCGGACATCTTTTCGCTTGTTGTAATTGTAAACAAAATATGGCTTCAAAATCTCAAATTATGGAAGACTCAAACTGCAGTAATAGTTATTTTTACGTTACGAACTGCGTCAATTTTATTAGTTATGTTTACATGATAATTGATTAAAATCTTGAACGATTACATTACTCGATTTATTCTTTAAGAATTGATGTAATTTTAAATTACATTAATTCTTAAAGAATAAATCACTAATTTATTGTTACGACACATGTAAGAATTCCTTACATGTGTTGTAACGATAAATTACATTAATTCTTTTAAGATAAAGCTAAAAGAGTATTTTTTTTTATTTTAAGTGTGAAAAAGTAAATTAAAGTCAATGAAAACACTGACAATATTCATTGAAAAAAAAGTTAAAACATTAAAAATTATTTACTAATAAATAAATAGAATTCAATTTTGAAAGAAAATGTCATATTTGAATTCTATTTATTTATTAATAAATAATTGTTTTAAACTTTTTAATGACAAAACAAATACAAATGACAAAACAAAATACAAACTTACGTTTTATCTTTCCAAATAACTGACGATAAATTGTGAAATTAACGAAATTGTTGAATCTCTGAAAATAAAATTTTGAGGACGGTGTGGAGGGAGTGAGTGGTGGTTGGTGAGCTAATCCCGCCTGTTTATTACAGAACAGAGTTACCATACCTCTCCAAGTTAATCGTTATCAGAAATTATTCAATTTTTTAAATCCACTTTTTTGTTATGATCCTGATTCTCATTCTTTTCAATTCTTTGTTTATTTTCAAGATTAGAACAAAAATTTCTCATGTTGATAACACGTTCATGTATGAAAGGGAAATATAATCACATCGCAGTTTATATTTTCCCAGAAACACTTATCATAAAAATCACATAAAATATTTTTTGCAATTATATTATTTTTTTGGTGAAAATATTGATTAAACAATGCTTTATTCAATGATAACATCGTCAATTCAATAAATTAATTTTTCTTCAAGTTATAGTGATGTTATTAACACGGAATTAAGGGGCTTTTTTCGTAATATATACTAAAAAAAAAATTTTTTAATTTTATATTTTAAACATCTACAGTACTTTATTTTCATAAAAAATATTTTTTTTAAATTCATGAATTTTTTTTTATTAATACATAAAAATATAATTTTAGTAAAGATGTATTTTGTTTTTAAACAATAATAGATTTTCGCTAAGATTTAAAAAAGATAATGATTTCATTATATTATGTGATTGTTGATTAATAAATACTGAAAATTTCATTGTCGGCCCCTTACACCATTGGAGCTCTTCTAAAATGAAAACAAATAAATTTCAGCTTGTCCCTATTTTGCAGAAGTGCCTATTTTTCTTGTGAAAATATTGAATAAACAATGCTTGTTAATTCAAGAAATTTTTTTTTTCTTCGAATTATTGATTTCATAAACATAGAATTTATTTATAATATATAATCACTATATCTTAGAATATTTTTTATTGTTAACATCTACAGTGTTTTATTTTCATAAAAATAATTAAAAATATTTTTTTCTAGTATCCTGACATATTTTTCTTAGTATTTTTTCTAGTACCCTGACATTTTCTTTCTAGTACCCTGACAAATAACTTTAGTAAAGGGTAGTTTTGTTTACACGAAATAATACATTTTTGCTAAGATTCCTAATAAAATAATGGATTCATTATATTCTATGATCATTAGTTAATAAAAATGGGTTGATTTCCTAAATTTTGGTGAATTTTTAAGTGAAGAGAGGGGTCAATTATTTATTTTTATTTTTGAGGAATCAGCCATTCATTTTGCCCATACCTAGGATTAGTTTAAGGCTAGGTAAGATAAAAAAAAACAAAAAACAGTTCGGTTCAAATTCTGTAGAAGTGCCTGTTTTTTACTTGATTGCCCAGATGAGGGCAATGTTTATGTTTTTTCTTTTTTTTATTTAGGTTAATGGGTTTCCTTTGTGAGATTAAAAATCTTTTTTAATTTATTATTCTTTTGATCTTTTGCGAAAGAAGGCATTGTCCGTAGAAGATAGTACGAGTAAGGTGGAGGCAGGAATGTGCTGCACTCATTCTCCAATTTCTGTTACATGGGCAAAATAGTGTGCTCGGGTTCATTTTTGGCGGTGCTTGAACGTGAGGGACAAAGGAATTGTCAGAGCACGTACATTTGTATCGACCAATTCATCGTCTGCCTATCTCAGCCAAGTCCGAAAGTTGTCATCAAAACTTTGGAATCTTTGTTAAATTCTTTGGTGTTCTATTCTGCACAAGCATCATTATTATTATTTTTTATTTACTATTAATAGATTTATAGAAATAAAAGAAATGCAATAACATAAAATCAATTAACTTTTTTAAATCCTATTTTTAAAAAAATAGTTATAAAATTAAATCCACCGCAATGCATTTCCAGTTCTTCATAAACATGTCAGCTATTTCAATCTTTTGTTAATAGTTGGAAAAACAAAATTAATTAATTTGTGACTCTTTGATATTTGAAAAAAATTTGGAAGCATTTAAATTGTCGAATGGGAAGTCATTTAAACTGACTTTAAAATTCTTAGCAAATCCTCATATATTAAAAGATTGAAAGTTTTGGGAGTTTTTTACATCCAAATATATAATTATAAATAGAGATTAAAATATTAGCTTACGAAAACAAAATTAATTATAGCTTTATAACAATTTCGTTCAATAAATAATTTAATGACAAAACGATAACGTAATAATCAAATTTTACTTTCAAAATCCTATTGGAAAAAAAAATTATTTGGTTAAAAAAAGGGAGAAAAAAACGGCATAATTTACAAAAAATAAAAAAAAAGAAGGCACAATAAAAATGAAAGTAAAAAGATCCCCGGGCAACATCAGGTAGGTACAGCTGGTTAATAATATAAATATTGTTATTAACAAAATCAAGTCCCATCTATTAAAGATTTATAGAATGCAAAAATATTGATCTATAAAAAATTTTTAGGTGCAAAAAATGCAAATCACGTCCAAACAAGAATGTCATATTTCATGTATCATGTGCTTTTTACATTATAATGATTTATATTAACTGTAAACTCGATTAAGTCATAGTCAGGTGAACTCTGCTTTCTTCCTTGCTACAAGCACCATGTTAACTAATACCACCTGTTACACGGGTTACTAAACTGGCACCTCCATCAGACAGGTCTTGGCTTTCCCAGTTGTGATAATATGGACGCCCCCCTCCCTTCAGATTCATCAAGGTGCACAAAGGCAATCAGAAGGGAGTGGCTGATAGGGCGAGTATGGAAGTAATCAGTTTCTACTGATAAGTGGTAGCGGTGACTAAGACAAAAGACTGGACATAGGATTTCCGGTTGTAAGTTAAGAGATTGAGGAGTGAGATTTAAGCAGAGAGTGGAGGTGAACAGATCGGCAGGCAGAGATCTAGAAAACGATGAGCCGATCAACCAAACAACGGTGGTGGCCTTGACAGACAAAATTATTTCAGTTTGGTCTTAGCTGATATACTGGAACTTAACTAAGATCTGGACGTTAACGTTCAGGGGTCTTTTTCTGCGACGGTATTACACACACCGAGAGCACAACCGATTTATACATAATGTATATGAGTTTGGGTTCTTTCTTTTGAGTCTGCGTTGTTTTGTTTTTTGTATACCAGTGATTGTGCCCTCGGCGGTCGCTAGAGTGAAAGATGACATGGCCAAAATGAAAGATGAAGATGAACAGAAAACTACGACACACAGTGTTGGAGTTGGCAGTCATCGAGGGGACCGGCATATGGTTCTACACACAGTGAGGTGGGTGCGTGGTCACCCAGCAACACTAAAAACGAGCTGTTAAAGAATGTATGAGCTCTATGGAGCCAACGACCATCCATATTGATGGAAAGTAGAAAGTGGACCTTGGGTTTACTTTTGGCAGCTTGTAACTTTCGCTTCCCTGTACTTTGTCCTATAGTCCCCGCATTTCATGAACGATGTTTCTAACAAAGGGAGTAAAAATTGCTGTTTTCTAAGTCAGCTGTTGTTTTGAGTGACCAGTATGTGGAGATGCTTTATGTATTTTTTTTCTGCCACATCAGTATTAAGGGTGTTAGAGGCAAACGTTTTACCTGCGCTGACATTAATCGCCTGATAGTCCAAAGAGCCGAACCTTAGAATAATTCCCAATTATCAGTAGGTATATACTGCCGAGTCTGCTGTGTTTCAATTTTGTGAATAGAATCTGGACAAACAAAAATCTTCCGGTGAGGCCTCTTGATGTCATGTTAGAGGGGATCGCTATGTCTTCCCTTTCTTCAATGGTTTACAAAGATAGTTTATTTACTCATTCTCTGTTTGCAGCTCCTCTTCGACACAATTTGTGTAATGAAAAGTTCTCAAACAATTAATAAATGTAAACTAAATTTCTCAAGTCCTAACATGGATCCGTATTACAACATCTCCTTTACTAACATTAGGTGTCTGCGTTTCAACCTTCCATAAGTTGAAATCCATTGACATGTAACTAAACCCGACTTCTTTCTGTGTGAAACTACCATTGGCCCATCAATCCCTAGATTCTGGGTTATTCTACCCTGACATCTAAAATACGACCCACAAGATTGCTATGGAATTTGTGCTTACGTCAGGAACGGCTTTCCATGTGGTAGGAACTTCTCAAATGAGTTGCCTTATATGTCTTTCGGGGTTGCTCCTGTTCACAGCATCTCTTCCATCTTTTCTCTTTATCCTTTCAACAATAATGGCGTTACTGTCATTGAGCAAATCTCTGAAAAACTTGACAAGATCCTGCCTGTTTATTCGATACTGGTACAGTTTCTGACCCATGCTGAAACCGACTTTTTGTGGGCATCTTTCGGCAGTTTACGTAAACAGCCGGAAGATGCCAATCAGATTGCAGCAGACGACAATTTTCAATCGTGAATTGAGTAAATCTCAAAATTCATTAAGTTAAGACAATTGATTAAAGCGATAATGAATTTCAGCATTTTAGGACAGACGATTCAGTTTCCTGAAGGATTGATTGAATTTTCTCATGAAAAAAACAACTTATAGTTATTATAACAGTTGTTTCATTATATTTTCGACGTCAAAAAATAAATATTTTTTTCTAAAATTTAACATGCGGTGATTGTTCTTGCTTTAAATGTGGTTTCATAATTTTTTTCTGTTTGATAGAACCGCCTCATTTTGATTTTGACGCCAGGTCGTTTTCATTCGGCATCTTCCATAAACAGTCGTAGATGCCGAGGAAAAGTTGGTTTTATTATGGGTCACAAACTGTACCAGCACCGTTTATTCTTCTATTAACATTAATGTATGTAGTGACTTTAATGTTCAGAATGTAGAATTTCAACAAGACTAATGATGAAGAATGGTTTTGTCATGACTTTTCCTTTTCTTTTGAGCTGATTCAAATTGTTGGCAAACCCACTCACGTACCTGATGTTGATGGACATTATTCAAGCCTTCTTGATCTTTTCCTGACAACTTTCCCATAACAGTGCACATCTACAGTTCTACCTCCTCTTGGATCTTCCAATCACTCAGTTGATCCATTAAGATCAAATCTAAGTTCAGAGAGACCTCTGATGTCCTTTCCATCACAGAGTGTATCGATACTCAAGGGCTGATTGGGATAGCTTTAGATCTTTCATCTCAGGAATTCCTCTACATCTTATTTTCAGAAAGAATATATCCTGTCTCGCATTCAATATATCTGATTGGTTAATTGCTGGTTCTGAGAGTTTTATATCCATTGCTCACAGAAATCATTATTTCAATTGCTATGAATGGAATAGATGCTCTGAAGCCAAAGCTACTTTTAGAAGTGTCCGCAACCATTGCAAATGGATCATAGAAAATGCAAAAGAGTCCCATGCTCAATCTGTTCAATCCAGAATTGCTGAACAGAGACTTGATCCTCAAAAGTTTTGGAGAATAACAAAGAAGGTACTGAACAAATGGAAAACTTCTATTCCAACCATCATTAATGGACCAGGGGCGATTTCGTCAGCATCTGAGAAAGCTAAGCTTTTTGCAAAGAACATTTCTTCAAATTCCACCCTTTGTGATCAGGGACATTTACTTCTGGAATTTCCTCCTATGACTGAAAATCCATATATCTGTCTGGGATGTTGCCAAACTTATCAAGAACCTTAATGCCAGCAACATGCCTGACACCATTTCAGTTATTGTCCTTAAAAATCTGCTGCCGAAACTTGCTTCTATCCTTACAAAGCTATTTAATCATTGCTTAAAGGAAAAATGCGTTTCTTATTGAAAATTTTGTTGGTCTGCTCGGTATTTAAAAATAATGGTCATCAATCTTTTTCATCTCAATACAGACCGATCAGTCTCCTGTGCATCATAAGTAAGTTGTTTGAATTTGATAAATCAAAAAGTTATCAATCACCTCAGCAAAAGCAATCTATTTAGTGACAAGCAATATTGATTTCGTTCTGCACAATCAAACTTGCTAGCTATGGAATATCTGACAATCTCTTCACAACCATTAAATCCTTTCTTTCTGATAGGTCTATAAAATTAGTTATTAATGAGCAGAAGTCTGACGCATATAGTATCAATGCCGGCGTGCCTCAAAGACCTATCATGGGCCCAACTCTCTTCCTGATTTTTAAAATGATAATGATATTCTGAGATCATCTGTTGATCTCTATGCAGATGACCCAACTGTCTATAGCAACACTTTGAAGAGCATTGGTGATCAAGATCTTGCTGATTCTCTCTCTTCTGATCTCGAGCATGTGGTGCAATAGGGGAAAAAGTTGCTTGTTACTTTTAACATCTCTAAAATCAAGCTTCTCTCCTTTCGCTACCAACGCTCATATCCTTATTTTGCTCAAGTTGAAATCAATATCTCTTCTCTTGAGGAAGACCCTTTTTTTTGATAAGCTTCTCGGACTGACTTTCACTCAAGATCTATATATGGAAGATTTATATCCAATCTGTTGCTCAATGGATTTCGTCTTGCAAGATCAACTGCTGGCAACTAATATCACCAATTCCTGGAAAAATGGTTGGATCATTCTACCGCTCCAGAAAATACCTGGCTGCTGATGCAATCCTCTACCCATATAAGAGTCAGATATGTCTTAAGATGGAGTAATGCCACTTCTGGGGAGGTGCCACTTAGAGCACTCTCTTTTTACCTTGACAGAGTTCAAAATCGACTTCATAATCTAGTGGGGGATGGTCTCTTGTTCTCTACAGCCCCTTTCTCACAGAAGAGACATTACTAGTCTTTCTCTACTCATCATTATTTCCATGGAAGCTGCTCGACTGAGCTTCAATCTCTGGTTCCGCCTTGTACGAAAGTAACAGCAGGAACTTATCTGACTACCGCCACTGCAAATAAGTTTCATTTCTTCCTCCATGTGCCTAACATCAAATGGAATTTCCATGAACAGAGTTTCTTTCTAAGAACTTCCAATCTGTAACGCATTATGATGGGATTGCTTTGCTACAGGCTACAACATGGTCATCTTCAAATCCAATGTCAATAAATATTTGTCATAATCAAATCATTTTCAATCCTCTCATAATATGCTTCATCATTCAACTGACAATCTATCCATCTCATTAATCCTTATCCTTGAGTGGCTTTTAGCCTTGATAAATGGTGACTCATTAGTAGATACAAAACACCCAAAAAACCCTAATAATCATTGATTCAATAAAATATTCATCATCAAATGTTTTCTCTGTATCCTGCAAAATACGATCTACAGGGTGGTCGCTAGAAAAGCAGAAAATATGTCAAAGTAATTTATTTTCACAAAGAATAACTTTTATAAAGTTTTTCAAAGACTAACATTATAATACACTCAGAGATGCTTGAAATGTCGTCCGTGCAAATCGAAGAAGTGAATAAACCAGATGCAATAAAATGTAAACAATAAAATTTACAATCTCAAATTAGCAACCACCCTGTATTATGCATTGAACTTTGTTAAAAAAAAAAAAAAAAACTGCCTCCAAGACCCCCTGTCTCACTTTTTAACTCAGTGATTGACTTGGAAGTTCAGGAATATATATTATCATGCCATCTTCTTCGTTTACCTCTTTTTATGCATCCTTCCACCATATCTTCTAGATATGCCTTGCACACACTGATTGTTGACCTTTTTCTTTGTCCATACAATGCTAACACTTTCTATTTAACTAAAGAGGATATGGGCGTAAGTTTTGTCTCTACTAAAAGATCACTTATTCGAATATAATTTGTTAATTTCACTTTGCTCCCATTATGTTATTTTGAAAGACAGTGAGTTTTCCCATTGTTTTCTCTGTAAATTTGACACAATCAAGACCATAAAGCACTAATAGCAGTTGATGTTGATAATCTCAGCTTTCATTCAACATGATATGTGGTTTGAAGTGAAAACTAGCCTGTTTTTTGTTGAAAGCTACCCATCCAAGATATCTGCGATGTTGTAATGATTCAGCACGACCATTTGTAGCAGAAATCGTATGTCATAAGTAGTTAAATGCATTAACCTATGAGATAGTTTCAGAGTTATGTTGGTCTGGTCTATAGTCATGCTTTTGATCTTCGAGCAGTTTCAAACGTATTTCGGTCAATAAATACTCAAAGGTCGTCTCTGGAGTAACTAAATGGCTGAAATGTCATCAGAATGATTCAGGTTTAATATTCTATGTTCATCAATCGAAAATCCTGATTTATATATTTTCTACTTTAAAAAAAAAATTGCAATTTTAATTTCTATCTATCGTAACATTCCTATATATGTCTTAATTCCTTTTTCATACACAATACCCTATCCTCAGCTACCTACCATGGGTGGTAAAATAATTTCAGTGGCTCAGGTTGAACTTCCACCCCTGACACTACCAGCATCTTTTCCCACAGGACAGGGTATAAAAATGTTAGTTCATCTCTTTGCAGATTCATATTGTCTTATTGAAACGCATTTACTTTTGGTTGTTGATGACATCACGCATCACCAACGATCAACGCTTGATGTCACAGGAAATAATAATTTATCATGCATGTTTTATCTTCACTTCTGTTGAGACCAAATCCAGCTTGATGCTTTTTGACCTGTGGTTTGAGAACGATGTGGAGCACTTTTCAAACTCTGACTAAGTTTTTGAGTTATTGTATATACTAGTGTACATGTGATACTATGGGCTGACCCCCACCTGAGCCAAGATCCTGAACAATGCAAGGAAATGATTCACAAAACGGAAAAGTTATCGGAAATGAAATGAGTAAAAAAACGAGGGGGGGGGGGGGCGAAATATTTTGAACTCTCAAAACAGGAGGACACCTCACAGGTAGTCAGCTGAGAGTTATTTTTTGTTTATCAGTAACTCTGGCACAAAGACCCGGTGTTTAGGATTTCTGGTCAAAGTTAATATATTGATCAGTTTGCGGTAGTTTTTGTGGCTCAGAGAGGAGACGATCAGATCGGTCCGAGCAAACGATGAGATGAGCTGATCAACCGAATGACAATGATGCCTCGACAGACAGCTAACAACAGACGAATGTTTGGGCATCATTTTCTATGCTGATGGTATCACACACACTCAGAGCACAACTGATTTATACACAATGTATCGGAGTTTGTGTTTTTTCTTGTGAGTCTACATTGCTTTTATTTTTGTATACTTGTAAACCAGTGCATGTGCCCTCGGCAATCGCCAAGCTGACACATCCAGAATGAGAACAAGAAGAATATAAAGGAGAAGAAACCACGGCACAAACATTGGGAAGGGCAGTGATCGTCGAGAAGGGATGGCACATGGTCTTACATACATCTTCCGTCAAAAATAAATTGAAAATATATATCATAAAAGATTATTTGTTGCTAACTTACACAGAACATCATCCTGTGACAATAGTTATTTTTTGTTTTTAGCTTACTGCCCCATGCAGGTAGGATATGGCACAAGGTCGGTTTAATGTGAGGTGGTGATGGTAGAGATGGAAAAGCAGGATTGCAGAGGCAGAGGTTTTGAAAGGAGTCGTAAGAATGCTAGGAGATGGGGTCAGATTTTTTAATCTTCAAAGAATCAACTGACAGTTTGAATATTGAAAGACTTTAAAATAAGGAGTCATATCTTTTGAAATTTTAAGAGTCAGAGCTGGAATTTTTGGAATCATAGAAGTTAGACCATATATCTTCCGACTCCGTAATTCCGAGGAAAAGGCCAACACCTTTCGACAGTTAGTGAAAGTGAACACTCCAACAGGAAAGTAGGTAATGACAAAAATAGTCATACGCATATGGATCTACTCATGACCTGTTCCCAACATTTAAAATCTAAATTCAATAAAATACATATCAAAATTATTCCCATTTAAACACTAACAGATTGAAAAAAAAAACAAGTCTTGATCCATACGATGTAGTTAAAATAAATTGTTGTTGCAACATTTCTTCAGCAAACACTCACTCATTGATCGTTGGCACCATTTGGTCACACTGTTTCACTCATGTTTAAACAGAGACTTAATATTAAAGAAACATCTGTGACATTCGGACGTCATATATAGTTTTACATTCTATCTTAACCTATACCACACGGTGACAAAAAGTCGCTGGATTTAAGGAGAATTTCTTTTTAAAATTTCTACTTGAAAAATATCATAATTTTTGACAGACTTGCTCGACTAGTATATACAGGGTTGGCCATAAGTCTGCTTAACTACATATGAAAATAAAAAAATAAGCCAACTGTTATTGATAATATACTTGCAGGGCTATCCGGCGTTGCCCGGAGCTATAAAAAACAAAATAGAAGAGGTTAAAAAGTGTAACATCTTTATATTAAAACTTCTATTTCTCTACCTCTCTCTATCTTTCTCGTTTTTCCACACCACTCGCCTCCACCCCTCTGCCCATTTGTCTTTTTTGTTTTAATGTATTGAAAATAATAATAATCTAAGTCATTCACCTCTCTTTTATATAACAGATAACATTGGAAATGGCTGAAAAACCGCCTCCAACCCTAACAAAACCAGGTTCAGTTGACCCACAAAGAATGAATCATTTTAAACAATTTTTAGATATAATTCAACCAGGGCAACGCCGATCAAGAATATACCAACTTTGTGGGTTTTATAGTTTTTGACCTTTAGCTGAACACACACACACACCGACAACTGCCTTTTAAATAATAGAAGATTAACAAACAATGGACGTTTATGTTAAAGCCATCTTCCTCTAAGACCAATTCAGCATGTTTAGTTAGATTCCAAACAGGCTTGACCAATTTATCTCTTGTAATGGCATTCTATGCAGAGCTTAAATACAATTGGATCTATACACTAAAAGACTTGGGAAAGTATGAAACCACAATAACACCTCACTTATGAGTATAATAACAGTTTGTATTCATTTAAACATATACAATGACTTGTTTGCACTAAGTATTGTTTCAGCATTAATTAAAGAAAATCTTGTAAAACAGACATTTCAAAGCAAACTAGTTTTACTACATAATCAATGAAAGTTTGTTTAGTTATTTTTTATTTCCATATGTAGCTAAGTAATTATCTCCAGCAAGATTTATGGCTAGTCTTGTATATAGACACACAAACAAATACTGGCTTTGCAATGTAAGACTAGATGAATTAGTCTTAAAGGAAGATGGGTGAACTTTCAAATATTTACTTTAATACAAATGCCCATTTTTTGTTACTATATGATCAATTCAATTCTGAAAAGTTATTTTTTTATTTTTACATATAGTTTAGTAATTACCTTTGGCAAGAATTATGGCCAGCCCTGTATATATAACTTGCAGACGACATATAATGTTCTCTTCTTCTTCAACTCAATATATTTAGTATAAATGTGTAATGTTCTTGTCTGTCTGTCTGGGTATGCAATTGAAAACACAAAACCCTATACCAAGATCAAACAACTTTTTTAGAGTAAAATTTTATGAGGAATCCAATCATGGTATCAATTTTGTTTTACGATATTGCGGGGGTCTGTGTTCATGCTAGACACCAGAAACAGGAAAGACAACAGTTTATTTTATTTATAACAAAGCCCTGTAACAAGAAACAGAGACTACACAACTTTTCTAGAGTAGGAGTTTATTAGGAATCCAATGATCATAATTATTATCTAATCCGATCATTTGATTTTTGGAAAATTATAATAAAATCTACCATAACAATGTAAAAATGTTTTTTCATTTTACATTTTTAATTTTTTTAAATAAATTTTTTTTATAGCACGTCATGAATTGTTTTCGTGTTCTATATAATAAATACAATCACTTTCATTCCCAGGCAACACCAGATTTCTCTGTTAGTATCATTATATTTCTTCTTGTTCATACTTGAACTTTGTGTTGTCTTTTTTGTGAAGTTGATCACATTAACGCAAAATAGGTTGCTTGCATGATCTAATTGTTTTTGCTCAAAACAACCGACACTAATGATTAGTTGTAAACAGAACAGTCAAAAGATAACTCATTTCCATAGCGCAATCAGTAGGTGTTAGAGATTATTATGACTGAAGATCCTCATATCATCATCATCATATTCGGTTTAAGTGTTAGAGATTATTCACTAATGTTGACTGAAGATCCTCATATCATCATCATATTCAGTTTAACATCTGTTGTACATGCTGGCATGTGTTTGACGGCTTTAAGAAATTGACTTCCAAACCAACCTATCTCTGGCCAAGTCTTTATTTATCCCTCAGGTCTATTTTTATAAATTCCTCCCATGATTGAACCTGTTACCTCAACTGTTCTACATCTACTAGCCCAAGAACTCTCATTCATTCTTTCAACGTGGCCATACCATTGAAGTCTACTCTTCTGCACACATCTTTCTATACTGTCGAGATTTAATTTTTTTCTGAGGTTATTAGAACTAAGTCTGTCTTTAAGACTCACATTACACATCTATTGTATCATTCTCATATCTCTAGTGCTACCAGATAAGGTTGTCTGAAGATATCGGCTTCCTGACCCAAAATGCACCAAACATTGATGTTTTATTGTTGTTTTTTTCTCTTTGCCCCCCCCCCCCCTGCTTTCACTCAATCAAACACCATGAATAAATACTTTAACATAAAGAACTTGAAGCATAAAAACTTTCATCAAAATGACCGGATTCGGCATTAAATAACCCGAAAAGGGTTGATATATCATTAAACAAAACAACCAAACCAAACACCACAGATAAATACTTGAACATATAAAGAACTTGAAGCATAAAATCTTTTGCCAAAATGACCAGATTCAGCATTAAATAACCTGAAAAGAATTCATATGTCATAAAACAGAACAACCAAACCATTCTCATATCATTTTTCTCCATGCAACACATTCCTCAGCCCTCACTATCCACTAATACTGACTGAAGATCTTCAAAAAGTGATAAATTATTGCTACAATATGAATAGTTACATCTTTTATATTTTTTTATGCAGTTTTATTATTAGATTAGCAGGTCTACCCAGCGTTACCCGGGTCGGGTGCATAGATAAAAAAAATAGAAGAGTTAAAAAAAAAGTGTAACATCTTTTTTTTTTTTTTAGACTTCTCTCTTTCTCTCTCTCTCTCCCTCTCTCTCTACAACAGCCCCCTTCTCCTCTCTGGCAACTGAATAGTAACAACACTCACATTTTTTTACGTTACAAAGTGCATAAATGTTCTAAGAATTGACAAGCCCACAAAAATATAAACGGATGATAATTCTATTGTCACAGTGGTTTTACTTGTAGTAGAATATTTCAATCAATGAATAAAAAATGTGGTTATTTGTTATATAGCCAAGTTGTTTGCGAAGAACAACACACATTTATGAAAAAAACAAACTGTGTAGCCTGGGGTCCTATTTCCAGAAATGACAAAAATAAATTCAGTAAAACTAAATGATCTGCTTAATATTGTAATATGAAATGGTTAAGTTCATTTTGGGACAAAATTAGAGTAAAATTAATTATATCCCGGGTGAGGTTCGAACTCATAACCTCTGCCTGTAATTATGGCACACTAACCGATTGAGCCACTGGGGTAATTAGGAAATGGCAGTGCTATTACCTACATAAACCAGAACAGACTGTTGCTTCTGTTTGGGCTGGAGTTTGTTCTTTCCTCCTTCCTATAATTATGATGATGATGATGATGATCATCATCCTTCTTTCATTAAATTCGAATGTGGGTCAGCTGGTGAATCTCGAAAAATTGTTATCAAATTTACTCCCGGTGTTATGGATGACAGTGGGAGTAGCTGTTTTTCAGGTTTACAAAGTTCTTTCATATATGTATATATATTAGAATTTTGTAGGCAGATACCTTCAGAATAAACATGGGTAAAAATGGCGAGTAGGAAGTTGGTATCAGAGGCTGGCTGGAATGACTGCATCTGACCTGTCGCTCTTCATATCTTGGCATATCCTTTCATCCTGTTTTTATAAACAAAACACACCCCATGCTCAGCTTGATTTTCGATATCTCCTGCTTTCTTTAAGATAGGTCTTCTGACATGTTATTACTCCTTAGGATCAACCATTTTCCTTAATGCACTTGACTTCTGAAACATCTGGTGCTTATTATGCTGATAAATTAATTGGCCTCTTTACTGTAGTTTAAATACTTTCATATGCAATCAAGTATCATACTACACTCTACCATGTATCAACTGTCTTCAAGACACTACTCACTACTTTGTCTAGCTAACTGATTTATCTGAAAGTCTAGGAACATGCATTATCATGTCATCTTCTCAGTTTACTTTTTTTCCATACTCTTCTACCATTCCTTCAAGACGTACCTTACCCACACTGACCGGTGATCGTTTTGTGTGCCTATACAGTCTTACACTTTCCATTTAACTAGGAAGTGTGTTTCGTCTTTACTAAAAGATACCTTTCCTTCAAGACGTACCTTACCCACACTGACCGGTGATCGTTTTGTGTGCCTATACAGTCTTACACTTTCCATTTAACTAGGAAGTGTGTTTCGTCTTTACTAAAAGATACCTTCCCTTCAAGACGTACCTTACCCACACTGACCGGTGATCGTTTTGTGTGCCTATACAGTCTTACACTTTCCATTTAACTAGGAAGTGTGTTTCGTCTTTACTAAAAGATACCTTATTCTAATATGATCGGTTAACTTCATCCTACACATTGCTTTCATCATGCTATTTGGAAAAACAATGAGTTTTTCACTGTCTATTTGACACCATCAAGTCTATATAGCACTACTGGCAGGACATATGTGTTGATAATCTCAGCTTTCGACCGATTTGATATGCAGTTTGAAGTGAAAACTAGATTGTTTTTCTTGAAAGCTGCCTATTCAACATCTATGTGGTGTTGTAATACTTTCTCAGGCTTATTTGTAGTAGAAACCACATGTTCTAGGTAGCTAAATGCACCAACGTGTGAGATAGTTTCTTTATAGAGTTCTGTTAGTTTTTTCTATAGTCATGTTTTATTTTAAAACCTATTTTGACCACTTTCAGACTTAGGATCTCTCATCGCCACAGATCAGAACAATTGCCCAGGACTGTCTGTTATGTTTGAAGATTGGTAATGGTCCTTGGCCTGCAATGTCACTAGGATGCATTTTACATACAGCATCCCATACGCCCAAATGATAACCCATCTATGTACATCTTTTGGGTGTGCTGTAGTCATGGTAACAACATAGAAGTAGTCCATAATGGATCGGTAAAGACAGCTGACAGTATACTTTCTTCTATTCCCCAGTCTGGAACAATACAATATTTACTATTCTTTTTGACAAATGTTGAATTTGATTAGTGATCAAAATACAGGCCAATGGAAGGGAGTACTTAATAATGACTAAGATATGCTTTAATCATTGGTAGGGAGTTGGCTGAAAACAAAGCCAACTTTGAATTCTGCTCACTCAGTTTTAATAAACCGTGAAAAGTTTAAGTGGTAAAATTAAAATAGAATTTCGGGGAGTGCTTACAACTGACAAACCTTCCAAATTTATCAGCTTACTATGTTTGCCATGACCTCAGAAAATAGTAATAAAACAGATTTTAGATACCCCCTCCTCCAGTCCATTGTGTCCAATGCAAAATGAGGACCAAATGCATATTTAAAAATAGGGGAGTTACAATAATTAGCAGTTTGGAGTCTAATAAAGAAGTGTTGATATTGTTATTGAAAATATATATTTTTTTAATATGACAGCTCTTGATGTTTACTTTTGATTGCAGAGCACACATGAACTGCACATGTGCATGTTATCACCACTGCACATGTGGTCAGTTGATCGTCATTGTAGCTTCATGTGAGGTTCACGATCGTCTTCATTGTGTATGTGTCCTGTTCAGAATTGATAGGTGTCTAATTCCGGTGCGTAGCCATGATAATGCATCTGACTAGCTTGAATGAAAAGGTTCATCCAAACGAAGAGACAACGCTGTGCTATTAACAACTTTTATAATTTGAGTTAATATTTCTTGACACAATTCATAGAATTTGTAACATTGATAGATACCAGTGAAATATTAATCTCTTTCATTTTGTTAGGAGTCCAAAAAATGTGGACTTATTCTAATAGTGACCATATACATCTTGGTTCAGAACCCCACTATCTGCCAGGTCCTCTTTTCCTGTCATCAGCTAGATATATCGCTTCTCGGCCTTTTGGCTAAGATCAAAGTGTAGTATCTGTTCCGATGGATACTGCACGCTTGTCCTGTGCAGTTCTAGGAGGTCCACCCTCCCAGGCTTCGCCTCCCCTCTTTGGGGAGGAGTAAGTTTATTGCTTACTGTCTGAGGCGCCCCTACTGGGGAATGCCGACGGGGCTGCCCAGGCAATTTTTAAATGGCCAGAGTGCTCACCTCTCGAGCGCTGGCTTTTAACCCCACTTGCTCGACCCGAGCTTGGGTCACATCTTACTTGTGGGAGTAAGATAAAACTGGCCTTGTGCCTAACTCCTAGCGAAGGAGTAAATAAATATCCTCCTTCTCTAAGGTCTGGCGAATATTATCCTTTGCGTTCAGTTGTCACTCCAAAACGTTTCAGCCCTCTCGACATTCCAAATGACATCAAAATGAAAAAGGGTATAATCTCAGCA
Source organism: Sepiola atlantica (assembly GCA_963556195.1). Taxonomy (NCBI): domain Eukaryota; kingdom Metazoa; phylum Mollusca; class Cephalopoda; order Sepiida; family Sepiolidae; genus Sepiola; species Sepiola atlantica. The sequence continues at coordinate 141,011,676 of OY744522.1, forward strand.
TTAGACTGTATTTTGGGACATAAAAATATATCTCAGCAGGGGACATCCACTTGAAGTGAGATGCGACTGTTGTCTTTAATTGAAGCTATAAATTACTCTCTATCTGCCCCGTTTAAATGCTGCAACATTACTTTAAAATTTAAAAATACAAGAAAAGTCGAGATATCAAGTATTATGGTTTATTTGTGCTCTTAAACCAAACTAAAACAAGTTTTTCATTAACAATGTCATAATAAAGAACCGCTAATTGAATATGTTAAAAATCTAACAGACTTTGATACTTTCGGAAGTTAAAACTATTTACAGAACATTTTTTTCTATCTTAATCTTACTATGACATAATAATACCATCGATATAGATTTTTATTGATTTTCACTTATTCTTGAGAAAAAAGATTTTTTTAATCAAATATACACATACATATATAAACTAACAGGAAGATCTTGCATTGACCAGGATTGAATGAGGAATCCTATGTCCTTCTGTCCTCAGTCGATAACATTACCATTTTTATTGTTATTTTTTACATTATATAATATTCACTTTTTGAAGTGGGGTTCAAGGATGTAGTTAGCATTGATTGGGTGGGAAAGAGTATAAGTACAGTGACATTTATTGAAATAATTTTGGGGAAATTTATAGTCCGAACACACCCCGCATTTTCCAAAAATTAATAAGGATCCTTATATACTCCTGCCAAACCTTTACTCCCATACTACTCTTATTTCTTTTACATTTCTGTTATTTACAAGTCAAAAATAAAATAAAACCTATTTCCTTTTTATGGATGTCCATCACGAATACAGACCCAACAATATCATTGTTCCCTCTTTGATGAAAATGAAATATAATTATCCAAGTACCTGGGGTAATGAAGTTTCAGAATTTATATGCTTATGGGGTGTATGTTTTAAACCCCAAGGAGGTTGTAAACAAACATACAATTTCGATGAGACAGACCGGATACCTATTATAAGATGTATATTATATTCTGTAACAAGCACATAAGTCAGTCGCGAGACTGCATACCTCTGCTTGACAATGTCGGATGGATCAAAGTCTTATCTGAGCCTTACTTCTCCATATTGTATGAAGTATTCCCAAAGTTTTTTGATGGAAACGCTGATAACGCAAAAACGATTTATCTGATCAGGGTGAAATTTTGCATGGTGGTCAAAGCATCAGATCAATACATCAAATTTGGAAAGCACGAAGGTTGAAATTCTGCCAATTTCGACCATGACCAAACTTTTCAATGTGCAGGACTTCATTGTCTACAATATAGGCCAAGTAGTGAGTCTTTCATGAACAGAACCAAAGTTATTGCCAAAAGTGTTACTTCCACCATTTCCATGACCTTGATACGCCAAAATTAAATCAGTTCTAAGTTAGACCATGACCAATATTTTGGTGACAAATTGGTCAAGCAATGTGGATGCTAGGCTGTACACAAATAGTTACAAATCAACAAACAAACCCCACCAAAAACCATCTCTTTGGTGGAGGTAACAATCTATTGACCAAAGTGCTAGGTTGTCTCAATGAAGCAAAGGCAGGATATATACAGAAAGACCTTTATTGTCAAAACACAAACCCGGATCTTACACTTATAGATATTAAAACCAATCTGGCAACACTGACCAGCTGAAAGTGACATGAGTCAATACTTTATTAAAACCAGCAAATTGGACATTTCAATAAGGGCTCAAAGGAATCAGAAAGATCTCACACGGCATCATATACATGATTATGGTGATGCAACGTAATTTTTATTATTAATTATAGCGTTTCACAAATATAAGATCAACATATGAATAAAATCCAACAATTTTTAATATTAATAAAAAATGTAATATTAGTCTATTGATGTGATTGTCTTTTATATTTTTGTGGTTTTTCTATTGCATTGTTCCATGTCTAAATAGTTATTGATAGTTCCTATTGCTGTATATGCAAGTGAAACATGGACTATACTGGCAGAGCATGAGAGAAAACTCAATGACTTTGAAATTAAATGTTTAAGAACTATTCTTGGAGTAACTTTGCGAGATAGATTATAAGAAATGCAGATATCAGAAAGAGGCTTAATATTAACAGATCCATCAAAACCGTTATTCGAAAAATAGAGATTGACATGGTTTGTACATGTTTACTGACTACCAGACTCTAGATATGTAGAGAAATCATATCAAGAAGATTTTATTCAAGAACGATCAAGGATGACTAAAGAGATCGGTCGACCAGATAAGGGTTAAGACTGGCATGCCGCTGATGATAGCTGAAAGACTGGCTCAAGATGGTGATAACTAGTGGAATTTTGTTTTCAAGAATATGGCGAAGCTCTCTGGATTATACAGATAAGGCATGAGTTATTCTAAGAAAGAAAGAAAAATGATTTACTTTGTCTTGCATCACAGATTTCAAGATTTTTTGTTGTCAATAGCTCTCTTGAAGAGCTGAGAACTAATCAACAGAAGAAAATTCCACATTATAAATTGCAGAACCTGGTATAAACTTATAATACGAGACATCCATAGAGACTGGAAATATCCAGATGAAAACAAAAAAAAAATGGGTTAGTAAAACCAGTTTGCATTATCTAGACAACTATCCGTATCTTGGTTATTATATTCAGCTTTTCAGTCCACATAAGCTCCGATCTTTTTGGAGTTCATTTTTTCAAACTTTGGAACCTGTATTGAATTTCGAACGGAACCCTTTATTTAATCCATGGGAGAAGATTCTTCTCATCACGTAAGCCATGACTAGGTGCTAATTTAATGTTATTACAGCCTGTAGTAATGACTAAGCCATAAACATCCAGAATACTCACTTAAAACTGATTGTTAATCAACGCCTTTAACCATCAGTCCATATGTGTCCATGAGATAGACTAAGGATTCAGTTCGACATTCCCAACAGGTTCCCAAGTTAGAGAAACAGGCTCACATTTGAAAAGATGAATCTGAAGAAGGTCGGTTACATCGTCCGAAATGTTGTGAATGTAATAACTAAGATGAGAATAGTAGTCGGAATAATCTAAATTATCAATCCTTGTCGCAATAATTCCTGAAACAAGACCTGTTTGTGTACCAGAACGCCAAGCAAGATTTTATAAAAAGTTGGACACTTGCCTCCACAAAGCAATCAAATAAACTAAGGATTGCAACAATTATATTCTGACCGAGGAGCTCCAAATTTTTTTTACATACAGCATCTGGTATTCTAAAAGGATAATTTATTAAGTACTAACCCAGCTCAATGTTGCTTACCTTTAGTGATCTTATTGGAACCACTGCGTCAGCATGATTATAACCACATCGTTTTCTTATTTGAATACTTAAAAATGTTATATTTTAATTCCGTATTTCTGTCTATGCTTGACGAACAATTTGTAGTAACAAAGAATAATGCTACGATCTGGATATAAACAAACAGCCACTAATGACACTAGTCTTAAAATTTAAGTATCCTTTAAAAATTATTAAACAGTCAAAAACACTTCCTATGAATATTAAATGAATTAACGAAATAAGAGAAAAATGTTAAAGATTACAATAAATGAAGAGAGAAAAGAAAAAAAGATGGCTGATGAGACGGCTTAGCAAAAAGAAAAAAAAAACCCGGCTGACCTACATCCGGGTTTAATCGCCATCGAGTAGAGTCAAACGAACAAGACGCACAGACATTAGCTGTGGCTGGCATGAGCTTTTTAACAAAGGAAGTCTTGGAGAGAGAAGTTTTCAAGAAGAATAGAAACTGACAGCAAAACAAGACTAATAATTTATGCCAAAGCAGTTTGTGTTTAGTTTCCAGACGAAAAAAAGCCAATTTGGAGCTTTTTCAAAAAAAAGAAAAAGTTATTGAATAAGGTTAAAATTAATGTCATTTCAAGACAACGAAAGAAATTTAAAAAAAAAAAAAAAACTTTAGCAAAGATATGTGAATTTTATTTGACTGGAAATTATTTCTAAGTTAAGTTGAAGGGGAACACTGGAACGGCGAGAGAGAAAAAAAAAGAGAGAAAGGGAATTTAGTGGATGGTTGAATTTAAAGCGGGGAGGAGAGCACCAACCGACTCTAGAAGTCGCCATTTTTCCTGCACAGTACAACAATGGCCTAGTTTGGCTTCTTCCAATCTGATTCTCACCAGACAGTCAACAAATTTGATTTTTTTTTTAGAAAATCTTTTCCATCTCACAAAAGGTCATAAGTGCTAACAAATTTGGTATTCTTTTGTCTCCAGGTCAACAAAAAGAACTGAACAATCCTGCTTACAAGAGAAACAACAGTTTCTCAAAAAGAACACCCATTGCATTTGGAAAACAAGGTAAGATAAAAAGAAATGGCATACAAATAGAAAGATTTGGTAAAATTTTAAAAAGGACCAAACAAAGATTGAATATTATCGAGCTTTGTAACCAGAAACAAAGAATTCAGAAAAGCGAGGGAACCTTAAAAAAGGATTCTGTAAAAATTGAAAAAAATTAAGACAGAAAGTCAAATAAAATTAATCTTAGTTTAACCAAATAATTGGGAGAACAAATTGGATAAAATATAAATTGGAGAATAAGAATAATTGTTTTCGAAAATATGGTATTTTATCTCTGCTCGAAGTATTAAGCGAAACAAAAATGGTATAAAAATGGATGAATATATTTATTTAAAAAACATACTTCGGATTATTAAATCTCAACATTGGATCGAGCCGAATTTTGCAAGAAAAAAAAGGAAAGAAATTGTATTCAGAAAATCCTCTTGCCAAGAGAAGCGGCCGCAACAAAAATGTAGATTCTCTGGCCATTTAGTAGTTTTCGGCATTTTGAACTGCTTTAAAAATACAAGTAGAGAGTAAAAAAATTATTACCTACGTTTAATCTGATTTTAGTTATGAAAGAGAACATCTAAGTCTTAAGAGAAACAAATTAACGCCGTGAAATAGGCTTAAAGAATAATTCAAAATATAGTCATTAAAATAATAAAAAATAGGATTAAAAAGATATTTTAGTTAAAAAAAAAAAAAATATGATTAATAGCAAATAAAATATTATCAAAGTTACGTATAGGCGAGCAACACAGGCACGCGGTCTTGTCTGTAAGAAGAATAGATCTATCAGAAGAGATCATATGTCAATGTGGGCTTCTCGCCTATACGTAACTGTGATGAAATATATATTATATATATATATATATATATATATATATATATATATATATATAAAAATAAATAAACGAATTTTGATTGAAATATAAAAGAACATTTTTAAAAATCCTATTTTAAAAAAATGTCAATATAATTATATTTTGATTTCAAGTCCTCCACTCGAACAACGTAAGGAATAAGTTATAAAATTAAAACAATGTATTTACAATTGGAGTCTTATTATTATGGGGATTTGAAAACAAAGAAAAAACTGCTGAATAATAGCGGGCATATAATAATAATATTAAAAAAAACGATTGCGAGAGAGAAAAAAAAAGGGTTTCCTGAGATTTTTCTCCTTATTCCGTGTTTGAGGTAGATTTTATATCAACATCTAAAAAAAATAAAATAAAAACAAGAAATATTGAACTAAAATGGGGGGAAATTGTCCAGTAAAAAAAAAGAAGGAAGATTGGGTGGGTGTCACGGGAATCCATCTTTTTGTGTGGGGGCTTCGGTTGGCTCAGATTTTGTTTTAATTTAAAACCGACCGGAAGCATTTTCATTAATCGAACCCCCGCCTTGTTTTTCGTTTTGGAAGAAGATACTGTTTCCATGGTTTAAAAAAAGACCCGCATGTGTACACGAAATCACATACGCTGTATAACTGTGTCGTGTATTTTTTTTTATAGAATACACATACATGTGTGTACACATTTGTTTTTTTTCATCATAGTAATGTGATGGACGACAATATTAGCGAAAAGTAGAGCCACACGTCTTTAAACCAGCTGGACGTAAATAATACTACCATCTCTCCCTCCCACTCTCGAGTTAAAACAAAAGACGAATGAATAATAAGCGCATATTGCCATATAGGGAAAGCAAAGAGTGTGACGTCATATTTCTGAAAGAGTTGCTAACCTGTTTGTGATGAGACGAGGGTAGGAGGTAGTGTGGGAGTAGGAGATCGCCTGTATGAGGGTAGGAGGTGTGGACAGAGCTTTGTTCGTAGGAGGAGGTAAGCTGGTTGCTTACTTAGTTGTAGAAGAGATGGTTGTAGGAACAACGAACACCTTAAAAAGTCGCGATTAGGTTTTTATCGGAGAAAAATATCCGCATTTATGAAAAAAAAATATATATAATATATATACTAATCCTAACAAACTTCACAAGTTTGTTTTTATTTAAACCTCAAGTAGAATTTAAGGTAATTTCCTAATATACGGTCGTTTATTTTTTACAGCGAAATGGTTTTCAGCATTATTCCCAAACAACTTATTTTTACATAAAACTACGGTTCAGTAAAAGAAAAAAATAACATTAAAAACATAAGATTTAATCGTACACGCGGAGAAACAAATCGATCTTTAAAAAAGATGGCCGATATAAATACAAGAAGTACAAGTTTTTTCCTTTTTGTAAAAAGAAGAATGGCAAAATATTTTTTCTTTGCTTTTGATTAGCTACGTGTTATTCAACTTGCTAACCCCATTTTTTTCTTTCTTTTTTTTCTTCAAATAAATAAATGAAAAAATATTCACTTTTGTTGTCATTAGAAAGGTAATAATGACAGTAGACTCCATAGTCAGGCTAACTAAATGAGAATTTCTAAAAAGTAAGAAATGATACATACTAGTATACAAATCCCCATTAGTGTCCAAGGTGACCGCAGCATCCGCGAGGCGTTGGAATTCCAGGCTGTCATCTTCTTCACTACTGCTATTGTCAGTTCTTAGGGAGAGCATTTTCTTTTGTGGCTTTCAGAATATTCGAAAATCCTACCACGTGGACATTTTCTTGCAATGATAGTAAGCGAGATGCTGGCCGGTTTGTCGGACACAACACCGTTTATTCTTACTTGGTCGCCAATTTTTTTTTCTTTTTTAATCCTTTTCTTTTTTTTTCTCTTCAAAAGAATAAACAAAAAAAGCAATCCCCGTTTATCAAGAAATGATTTGTTGAGTCCCCCGTTAAAATCATGTCAGCTTTTCTTTATCATGTCGACTACAATTAAGAGGGGAGGGGGCGCCCGCAGAAAGTTTGTTTTTATTATTTTTACATTCGCATCTCCTCGACAAATCCCGGCAATTATTTAGATTATCGAATTAAAAAAAAAAAATTGAAAATAATAATCTAATCACTCAAATTATTTAGACGTGACTGGGCCGTAAGGAATAGGTAACGGTGGGGGTTGCACGACCAGAAAGGTTGAAACACTTGGTGTAGGGCATGCTTATTATTTACTCGCCTCTCACTTGATCAAGGTAAGACGTGGGGTCGGTTTATAGTAGGCGAATTCGGCTCCATCCCCAGAAAGGGGGTTATAAAATAGCCTTTATCGGACCTGTCTTCGTTCCAGGAAGAGGTAATGCCTGGGAGGATGTACTACTCGGGCCAACATATATGAATCTATATACCTTCCGTCAAGCTATGCATTAAATAGTAGGGTGGACTAGTCTCAAGCCTCGGTTGTCCAACCAGTCGAGAAGGAAAACTCCGAAATAACCAATCTCGACAATGTTTCTAGTCGTCTTGGACTCTAGCAATGCCGGTTCAGGAGAAGTGCGGTTAGGCATTGCGCAACCCTTGATTTACGAATGACTCTCTATGTAGGCACCCTTACATGGGGTATCCATTGTCTTTCGAGACGGAAAGGAGGCCAACTTAAAGAGGGGGTGGTGGTGGGGTAAACAAATTTCTTTAATTTGTCTCCGTCACCACCCTTCTACTCCTCCTCTCTCTCTACTCCTGTTTTCCCGCCGTTTGAAAACCCTCGTTTCAATGAGGCGAGGACGGACTTTCTTCTCCGTTATTTTGGGTTTTGAAAAAGTCAAATAACCACCCTGTTTACTCGCCCTCTTTCTCTCTCTCTCTCTTTATGAGCGAGAAAAATAATATTCATTCAGTGTCTGTTTATTAAGAATACACGCACGGATAAAGATGGAAAAAATGACAATTTCTATTATAAAAATGTGACCGGCGAGACTATAACGATTTGAGAAAGAAAAAAAGAACATTGTCAGAAATACAGAAAACATTTTAAACAAGACGAAAAACACGCGTGTTTTCTCTTCCTTTTTTTTTTTTGTCAAACAATGTAAACCTTGCATTTTCTTTTCTTCTTCTTAATTATTTTTATTTTATGATTCGGTGTTTATTTATTTTTTGCTAAATCTACATAAAAGATATTCCTAATTAAAAAAACAAAATACTTATCTAGAGAATTTAATTCTTCAGTATAGTCAGAACATTTTTTTTTTTTTTCAGTGTCGTTTTTTCTTTTTTTTCTTCGATTTTAATATTTCATTTTTTTTTTTTTTTTATATATATATAAGAAAAAACATTTTTTTTTTCTTTTTTTCCCCCTCTCCTTTGGTGAAAAAGAATTGTTTAGCCGACACCAAATCATGGCATACAGCAACCTCAGTCGAGCCCAGTTGAGTTTTGAATATCTACATACGAATTCGTAAGTATTTCGACATCGTCACCGTCGGATTTTAAAGGAAAAAATATATATTGGTGTGTGTGTGTGTGTGTGTGTGTGTGTGTGCTTATACATAAGTTTATGCATGCGAGAGAATATCCTCTCTAGTTTGGAAACGAATTACTTCATTGTTTTAGCGAAGAATAACAATTCTTCACTCACGTGGCTTTTTTTTCTGCTGATGGTCGATTTTTTATTCTTTGTCCTTCTCGTGTTACTCATCCTAGCCATTTTTAGCTATAAAAAGCCGCCTTATATTAGATTGTCTATGTAAATGCCATTATTAAGGCCAAGTAGCCATTATTTGGTTCATGGTGCTTCTTGTTCGCAGATTGCACATCTGAAAAAAAAAAAATTAATTCGTATATTTAAACAAAAAACAACTTAATTTAACCGAATAAAGATTTTCACGTGGGCGTAAGATTATTCATTCTAATCTTGTTCTGACACTTTACAATAACTAAAACCTTTTGATAGACTTTACATATCTCAAACCGATATATATATATATATATATATATATATATATATTATATAAATATTTTGTTTGTTCACGAACTTTTTTTTATGGTTTTCGACCAACATAAGTATATATATATTCTGAAACTTTCTCACTCAGACTATTTGGATATATATTTCATTTTTATTATAAGTGTGTTACAATAATATCATGAGGATACAATAATATCAGGTCCTTGGATTGGAGTATGGTTCTGTTCAGTCACAGGAGGCCATCCTCCCAGGTATTACCTCTCCTTCGGGAGATTCGCTTTTTGCCAGGGAATATCGACTGATTCGATCATAACACATTGTATACGCAATCCAGAGTGTCATCGTTTTTTTGTTTCTTTGGAGGGAGGGGTGGGGCTAGATTCCCCACTATACATTGACTTCGTGTACTGTCTAACATTGCATCAGCGAGAGGCAAGTCATTTTTTTATCATGGGTCTGCGTTCCCCGCATTATATAATTAAAAAGGAAATACGTTTTACTTTATTTATAAGAATATAAATTTTAGAGGGTTCAGGGCTAGGAGCAGGAATGTCAAGGAAACGCCGAGTGACTAAATTCACTGATAATTATCTCGATTAATGTCTATGTTGAGTACATACTCTGGTCTCACACCCAACATTTAATGTAAAACTTAAGAATAAAAATGTAATATAGTGTCAAGGAAGACCTAAGGTTACCCCCATTCAATCCCGACCAACGCTGGATTTTCCTGCGAGTTAAACATGAAATTGATTCACTGGAGCGAAAAAAATGCTCAACAATGTCGATTGGTGTCCTTTTTATTTGCAGCCATGACAGCTCTTTTTGATCACGTCATTCGTGCAATTTCTACTCCCCCCCCCCCGTCCTATGAGGAGAGAATCATTAATATGTCGAATAGCATATATAATCTTTATAGAATAGTTTATATAATATATATTTTTGAAACGTAGAAACGATAACTTACAACATCGCTACTAACTGCGTATTTAGATTGACGCCATTAGCATTATCTGACTGTCGTGATCTCATTGGTTCCATATTTAAGTGGCTGATAAAACATTGTCGATCTCAGAATGAAAGTCTCCTAAATATCTGTTTTTATATTTTAAAACATTTTTACATAGTCTTTGTGGTTATAAGTGTCAAAACTGTATAATTATTAATATATATATATATTTTTTAACAAAGAACGATTCCGTCATAATGGCGTCGGATTGCAGTAAAAACTGGAAGCCGACGCCATTATGACGTAATCATTCTTTTCCATCTCGTTTGAGAAGCAGACTTTTTTTTTAGTTTGGAACTTTCTTTGTTATACGAAACCAATAAAAACGAAAAAGTTTCTCGTTAAAAATAATTAATTCTTTAGTATTCTGTCTTCAGCTTTGTTTTCTCTTCTGTTGCAACCGAGCGAAACGGCTGCTCTCGTCTTGGAATTCTGAATTGAAACCCTGACAATTGTTTTGCTGTAGTTAGTTATTTACTTTGTACTTATTCTGAAATGCACCGTTCAGCCACCCTTGGATTTTGAGGAGGGAGAGGTATTAATGCTGAATTCTTATTTATGTCCAAACTTCCGTATAAGTAAAAAAAAATGTTTCTAGTTGCTTATTTGTTTGCAAGCTAACAGTGAAGGATTTTGTCTATGTACATGTTCCCCCAAGGATGCCGGAATTTTATTAGGCTTATGAATAATGTTTACGTCCTGTAAATATTTTGCTGTTCGTTTATTAGTGTTGGAACATTTTATCCTACTTTCAAAAAATACTTTATTTTCTGTTTAAAGACACTTTCATCTAACGGCCAAGTCTTATTGAAGGTCTTGAGAATCGTTTAAATTGCAAGCACACTGAATCTAAACAAATATGCTCATTTAGACGACAGGCGTGTCTGAAAAAGTAAATGTATTGGTCGAGGAGCATACGCCAACCATGATACTTGACTTTTGTCGTTACAGTTGAATTCAAGCCAGAAAGGAGAGTAGAAAGTGAACTTTCGGCAGCCTCGTAACTCTTGCTTCCCTTATTTTGTCCTTTAGTTCTCACATTCCATGAGCGATGTTTCTCACAAAGGTGAAGAATTGCTGTTTTCTGGGTTGTAATCTATCCATCTAACACTTATTGTTAGCTAGTTTATTACCTTTAAATAGTATTTTTTTTTTTAGTTCCTTACATCAAGTGACTTCGTGCCTTATCTCGAGCGATTTCCACAAAAAAAAAATTATTTTCTAACCAACATCGTTTTTGAATTTTTATTAATCCGTTGTTCAGTATGACTTTTGAAATTTGCATTTATTTCAAACTTCTTAGCAGCTTTTAAATATCTGATTGTCAGTAATGTCATATTTAAGATTCTATATTTATCTTAGACTGAGCCTTTCCAATGAACCAAATCTGAAGTCAACATCAATTAACTATTTGATGATTTGATCTTCTTCCTGCCGCTCAATTAGTGAATCTAATCAATTTATTATGTAAACAACCATTTTTACATCATTCAAACTGTTTCCCTCATCTTAATTGATGCCATTTTCACAATTTCATCCTTTTCTTTCACTATCTTTTTGCTAGAGTTTATAACATGGTAATTTCGAACTGAACCTTTAATTTTAAGGAATCTTGACAGATTCCTCTCATTCTGCGTGTCATTTCATATCTAGCATCAGTTAATTGTTTTTATTACCATTTCTCTTAAGTAGAATTCACTTTAGAATATCTCTTTACAAACACCTATATCCACTTGCCTATGTGTTCAGGAGCAATCTATTCCAGTTGATTAAGTAATGTTTTCAGCTGGAAATCTCCAGAAAATTACTACCTATGGCAAAAGGCATCTGAAGAAGGTCGTAGAGTACAAGGTCAAAATGGGAAAATGCTAGCAACTAAGATTAGCCCCCCCCCCCCCCATCTTTTCTGAGAACATTGGTAGCTTATCTTTGGCACCACCAATTAGTGGATCCAAATGTTGAAATTCCAAGAAAATTTTTGTTTTTTATTTCAACATTTCTTTTAAACTATACATTATTGTAATTGAATAATGGTTGAAAGAAGCCCTGAAGTAAAGTGCTTTTCTAAGTCTTCTTGAAGACCGACTCTTGTAAACGTTATGTGGTTTTCTGTGAGTATGTGATTGGTGTCCTTTGGTCTCTATTGTCCTCTATTTATTAATTTGCTATTATCAGCAATGTTTTCAACCACGCAAATGCATTTTTCCATGTTTGCGGTCACCCTATGAAAAAATCTCACATTTTCAAAAATACATTATTCCTGGGTCGCACCCTCAATATAGAAAATGTTACATGACCGGACTAAGTTTCAAAGAAGCCATTTAAAATTAAAAGCCACTTTTGTAGACTTGTCAAAATGTGCATTGATAAAGTCTTTTCTATAAATAGTGTGCTAATACGGATAAAAATCAGTTTATGTATGTCAAATATTGATTTAAAGAATAAATAATAATAGCTGTTTCATATTCAGGTCATGACCTACATTTCAAGAACTTCCCCATTTCTTAATTGATCTATTGAATTACCAGTTTTCAACTCATTAATAATATCTGTATAATCGTACCTTAACCCGATTCAACTTCAAATTATTCAAACAAGACAATGAAGTGTTTGTTTTTTAGTTGCAAGATGTTTGTGAGCATAAGAATGAAAAGGAAGTTAAAAAAGAAAAAAAGTTTTATTCATTGTAAGCATGTGAATGTATGTTTAAAAAATTTTTTTTTTATAACCTTTGTGCTTTATTAACAATATTTAAATTTTCAATTGTTCGTTTGATAAATTTTAAGTCCTGAATGTAACTGAAAAGTATCCTATTTGATCCACTCTACCCAAGGAGTTACATTAGACAAAATACTTTTTGCTGTACTTTTTTGTATTATTCGGACTACTATTCTCAGGTTGGTTGTTATATTCACAACATTTTCGGCGCTGTAATCTTCTGCCTTCTTCTTTTCAAACTTGGGAATCTGTACAGAATTTCAAATTGAACCATTTATTTAACCCATGGAGGTAGATTGTTCTCATTCCGTCAGGTAGAAGTGTTAATGTGTTATTCTTAGTTCTGTAGTCAGGATGGCCTAATGGTTAAAAGCATTTGACAATTAGTTCTAGTTAAGTCTTCTGGAAGTTGAAATCCCAGTTTTTACTCAAGGCGGTAATCACCAAGAATTACATAATACTTTGCATGGTCATGACAGAAACGGTTCAATTCAAGATTCCATATAAATTCTAGATTCTCAAGTTTGACTACAAGGTTGGAGGTTATATCAGCCGAAACGTTGAGCATAGCAACCAAGATGAAAAGAGTTCACATAATCCTGGTCTAGAAAATTCCGAAACTAAATATAAATATGCCAATTAGATAAACTTCTAGACCCCAACTGAATGCACTTAAACTCAGCATGGTCAATAATATTGTCTTTTCGGATTTTATATTTATCTTGTATATTTATTGAATCACCAATATAATCGTGACTCGAATATAATATCGATAAATCTTTGATCAGCTGTTGTTATAAAGCTGTTACTTTGAAATTAAATCCACGTGTTGAACTACTGCTTGGGTAGAGTGGAATATGTGTGCCATTAAAAATGTTTTGTGTTCAAGAAAAAAAAAATGTGTTTAAAACAAAAAAAATTATATTTGAATTGAAAAACCTCAAGAACTCAAACCATTTCATCAATCTTTATATTGTTTGAGTGATTAATCATTTGAAGTTAATTAGCATTTGGGTACTTTACATAAAATATTCGTTTAAAAACTTATAATACTGACCACTGGTATTAGAATTAGTGTGCCTTTTTTTTTTCTTCAATTAATCATTTAAGTGTTAAAAGATTTCTATTTATTGTTGGTTTTCATTATTTTAATTAGTGGAAATTAAACTTACATTTTATGTTAGTGTTATTTACTGTTTATAGAATGATGGTAACGGCAGTAGGGGAAAGGTTTCTAATAATTGACCTGAGTAGACGTATGGAAAGTTCAATTATCCAAATTCATTCTCACCCGCCTTAAAATGATGATGCACAGCAATATTTTATTGGCTGATGCAGAATTATCAAAACTCTTCTGATTGACTAATGTGTGTAACCTGTCGTTTCGTTGCATCGCGTTTTCGATGTGGGTCTTTCTGATGAAAGCCTGTTGAACTTGTCTAATGTTTATGAACTCTCGACACCTGAGAGGTGTAAATATATGGTTGGTCACATCTGCACCCATAAGATGTAAATTTATGTGCTTTGATATGTCAGCTGTCATAGGGTGTAAATGTGTGCATTTGGACATGCCAGTGCTCATGAGTGTAAATCTATGTATTTGGACATTCTCATGAGGTGTAAATCTATTTGGTCATATCAGCACTAGTGAGGTGTAAATATGTATTTGAACAACAATACAATTTTGGTGGAATGTGACTGACAAGGAGAAATAAGAATTTCTTTACAACGCCTATTCTCTTTATTCATGAGAAAATCTGTTTTAACCAAAAGAATTTAATAGTCAAAATAAATGGGTGAAGTATGCACCCTCTGAGTACTTTTGATCTGTGTCATTATTAGATTGCTTACATTAATTTTACCTGTTGAGACGATTTTCAAGCTCTGTGTGTTTTTCATAGAATGACCTCATTATCAACGACTTGTCAGTACTTGTTTTCTTTCTCCGAGTTGTCTTGTTTTTTGAATAAAGTAAACACTTCTGTATTGGTCGAATCAGATCTTTTTCGAACACAAAGAACTTGTACTGAGAAAGGGATTACCTTGTAATGTTTCTCACTACTCAATCTGAAAGCTTTACGAACCTAATCTGTACACAGACATGAACAATTGGATTTCTCTAGCCATTTAAAGAGATGGGGCAACTATGTGAATATGTTCCTGTTACCTTTGTGACTTTGGGCGATATTCAAATGGCCTAATATTACTACACACTTGAGCGTCTGCGTGGCTAGTCTAATGGATACAGTGACAACTCTTAGAATCTGCTCTGTTGAATTAAAAGTCAATCAGATCCATTGTTATCACTTATACACTTAGACTGTTGGGAAATCTATGGCCAGTGTAATTTCCACCGAGCTATATGTAAAATAGCAACTTATGTACAATTAATTGTATGCAATGATTAATTTACAATTTTATTGGGTTTTGGGATTAAATAACCCCAAGAGATTTTATTTGCTATAAGACAGACGGACAGACAGACCATTATCACATGTTTGGAACTTTGGTTCCAGAGAACTATTGCCATTAGTAGTGAGTGCTTATGGATAATTGCAGTTACAAACACCTAAAAAGTGGGGGTCAGCCACCAGCTCTGTTTCTGTCGTCACTATTCCAATCCAAGTCATCAGTTGGCTACCTCTGCACTTCATCTACCCGTCGGGTGTGATTGGTGCTACCAATTCGTCGCTGGAACCGGGAATGGCTGACATATGCCGAAGAATCAGCTGTCGTTCGGCACGGGTGGACTGTCTTTACGTGGGACATGGTGAACTTCTTTTAGAGCCGGCTCAATCCACCCCGTGTGAATGCTGTTTCTTATGGATAATTAATGGTTGACTGTACCAAAGATGAAAGGGCGATGATTCTTTTGATGCCACAAAAGAGAGAGGGGGTGCTGAAGATCATGTCACATTCTATATACAGTGTCATTTTATACTTTTAGTTCAGGTTTAAAAAAGAAAGAAGCTAAATGTTAAGATTTCAGATTTTGCATTTGAAATCCTTTTTTAGAACTTTGTTCATTTTTAGATTAGAATTGTATTGAAAAGATTGTGTATTGATCAAGGATTTGAATTCTCTACTTTTTATTCGAAATCCACTTTTTTTTAAAAATAAGAAAAAGATTATTTCTGCCAAATAGAGCCTTACCTCCTTATTTTTTCAGTGCTTGATTTTTTTTCTACTTCTCTTTGTTTCTTGCTTGTTTTATCTTTTTCTCTTTTCCCGTTTTTTCTCTCTTCCTCTTGTCTTACCTTCCTTTTCCCTCTTATGACAGTTCTCTTTGAAAATGTTAATTTTGCTGCGAAAGTTAAGAATTTAAATGATTCATGATGATAGAGGAGTTTGATGACGTTTGTTTCATCAAAGAATGATTTCCTGTTTCCTTCCTTTCGCATACACACTCTGTTTTTCTCTTAAGTTGTTTTTAATTGTTTTTTGTGTTGTCCTCTCCATACATGGACGGGAGAGGCATGACCCTCCAGTTTGGGAAATTCATCTCGCTTTCAGCTTTTTTTGCCATTGGCGACTCACATCCATGATTGATTTTGATTAGAGTCTCTCTGCCCATTCTCAAATGTTCAAAATAAATATTGTCAATTTCTGGACTTGTACCCATTTAAAGTTTTCTTATTGCATTTGTTATTTCACTTGTTTGTATTGGATGAACTTCTATTATACCGTCATTTCTATCGTCGTCCTTATTCAATATTTCATAAAAATTCTCTGTCTTGGAGAATATCTTCTTTATTTGAAATTATTGTCCCATTAATATCCTTAATGCCGCAGCCTGTGCTTTTGGATTTTCTGTTCAATCTTCTTGCCGCAGCATGGCACATTTCTTGCAGGAGTAAATTATTTAACTTTTTAATATTTCACTCAATTTCTTTTAATCTATATCTTCCTTGACTTCTAAAAACTGAACGAATTCCTCATGAGATTAAAGAGGCAATATACCATATTTTGAAATCCGTATTTTGAAGGCATATCTGCAGTTGGTCTTCATGTCTAGAAGGAATAGTGGAAGGGTGCAAAAAGAGTTCAACTACTGAGAATATGACATGATAATGTATTTTGGAGACATTTAATATGTAAAAGATCATATTCTGCAATATGTAGAGAATGATAACTGAAAGAATGCCAACTTGATTTCGTAATGTGTTGCTTGACAAGTTGAATCTAGTTTAGGGAACAGGTCAAAAGTATAACGTTTCACTGATGTGTATCAAATTGTATGTCACTTGAACAGTAAATTAAGATAAGTAACTAGGAATGGTGAAGAAGGGGCGAGGTGTTTGCAATTAACGTAATAGTGAGTGACACGCACTATAGAATCAGTTAAATGATTTATAATTTCATTGTAATCATAGCATTACCATTTAGGAAAGGTCAACCTGGAAGAGCAAGTATTTGCTTTTCACTAAATTATAGAAAAGTTGATAGAATTCAATAAACCAGCTCATATTGCTTTTATTGATTTCTCAAAGGCTTTTGACAGTACAAAAAAAAAGTGAAGTGGTCAACCATAGTCGGGTGAACTGAAGGCTCACTTTTCATTAGCCACTACAAAGTTTTTGGTATGACTTGATCGAGGATTGAACCCTGATTTCCTGGCCCATTAGCGGACAATCCTACTATTATGCCAACAAGCCAGTTGATCATATAAAACATCCAAAACTATGGAACATTTTGTATAAAACTATGATTAATAAAAAGAATATGTCTATTGATATATACAATAACTCCAAAAGTCTTAAGACAGACATAGGAACATCAAGATGGATAAGAATTAAGGAGTTCAGGAAAGGGATCCATTATCGGCTATTCTTTTCTGCATTGCAATTGTTCTTGAAGTAAATGAAAATAAATGTAAATCGGGATTTTCCATTGGTGGACACAGAATATGAAATGTAAGTTATTCGGATCATATTGTGGTCATTAGTGACTCAGTGATGATCTAAAAGTATTTCTTGATCTCTAAAGTCTAAAACAGCCGAAATAGGTTTAAAAATAAACTGCTCAAAGACCAAATGCATAACTACAGACAAAACCAAAAGAACTCTGAAATTAATGATAAAGAAACTATTTCACAGTTTGATACATTTAACGACTTAGGCTGTGGTTTCTGCTATAAATGACTCCAACGAAGCAGTGCAACACTGCATAGGTTTTAGAGGGGCAGCTTTAAAGAAAAACAAACTAGTTCTCACTTCAAAGCATGTTTATCAACACATGTACTGCCAGTAGTGCTTTATGAGCTTGAGTATGTCAAATGGACAGATGAAACCAACGAAAAAAACTCATGAGATCACTATGTGAAGTTAACAGATCATATTAAAATTAGCGGTCGTTTAATAAAGGCGAAGCTAATGCCCATATCCTCTAGTAAAATGAAAAGTGTTAGTACTGTATGGACACACAAAAAGATCAACAGTCAGTGTCAGCAAGGTATGTCTAGAAGGAATGGTGAAAGTGCAGATAAAGTAAACCCCCAAGAAGATAACGTTTGTTCTTGGACTTCCAGACCAATCAGTTGGCGGAACATTAGTGATGGACAAGAATTCTTGGAAACATTTAATACATGATCGGTCATTTTTTGCAGAAAACATTTGATGGACGTCTAACATCTTCAATAAATGTATTTTTGGTGAAAGCTACCTGTACAATCCTAAAAGAGGTTCACTTAGTTACAGCTTCAGTTTCTTTATCCAAAGTGGAATGACTTGGTAAATAAAATAAAGTTGAAGAATCAATATCTCGCATACGAGTTATTTTTTTTTTTTGCATTTCATCATATTTGAGTTTTTCTCTCCAGCAATAGAAATCATTGTCTCAAACTTTTTGACAACTCTCAACAGTGTCTTTTTTTTTATTTTGAAAGGAAAGTAAAATGTCATATCTTGGCCAATAATAGATGTATTCTCAAAATTCAAAGTGCATCTTTTAGAGGATCTTTTGTGGAACACAGCTGACTCGAAAAAGCCACTCTGAGCCTCCACCACGGTTTCCAAGCGGGGCCTGGGGCACGGTGCAATCACTGTGTCCTTTGAGAGACACCTGAACACCAGTTTAATCCTAGCAATCAAGCACCAGTTGTGCTTCACACATAATAGTCCGAGGCTTTGGAAGTTCTCAGACAGCCACTTTTGGATTTTCTCAGAGTTGTGATATGATGCTGAGTCCTATGTCACATGTATGGCCTTCTCACATCCACACAGCAACTCAATATAGCCATCTGAATTAAGTCTGAGTTCCTTTTCACAGATATAGGGTGGTATGACATGGCCTTTGTTTGAAACACACCTAAAGACCATAATTGGAGAGAACTTTGTGCAGAGTGTAGGCTAGCCACCTATAGTTCTGCACGTTGCGCAAATGGTCCTGTGAAGGACCAGAACATCTCTTGCTTAACTGAGTGTTTGATCTTTTGGAATTTCTGGGCTTTCATAAGGTGGTTCTCTTGGGTCTTGGTGATGAGTAATTTGCTCATTTCTCTTGCCAAGGTCACTTTCTTGACAAATTTTATATTTCAGAGTTTTTGAGATGAGAATTGATAATTTTAATTCAAACTACTATTCTCATCTTAGATGTTATTCTCACACCACATATGTTGGGCGACATTGATTTTCTAAGTAGACCTAGTATAGAATTTAATACGATATGGGAACCATTAATCATCAATAATAGATTAGATTACAATAAAAACAATATGTAGTAATAAGTAGTAAAACTACACATCTAAAACCAGAATGGGTTTAAGACTCCTACAATTCATACTATAATTGTCCACAAGGACCTGTGGCATAACATAAACTGCTCAAGTAATACTCAGTTCTAAGTGACCGTCTTCTGGAGGTGAAGGTTCAATCCTTGGTGAGGGTGATGCTAAGAATACAATTGCAAATTATTTAAGATTTCTACCTGGTCATGGCTAACGGAACGAGAGCAAGCTACCCCGGTGGATTAAATAAAGGGTTTCATTCAAAATTCCGTAAAGATTCCAGAGTTCAACCAGATACACCTGAAGGTCGGAGGTTACATCAGCTCAAACGTGAGAATAACACCCAAGATGAGAACAGTATTTCGAATAATACAAATTTTGTTGTACGGACAGTCATAACGCCTGTCATGATCCTTATTGCTAGCCACTGCTTCCACATCTCCGTCACAATTCTCCAGCTCCCCATTTCAAAGAGCACTGAGCTGCAGCTAAAATTTCAGATTTTTGAATCCTGTGCAAATAATCATGATCCAGGTCGCTCTATTCAAATATTTTGGTGCATCCATAGTCTCCAGTTTTCAAATCCACCAATAGTACACAGAAACAGCGATCAGTCAGATCACATATAAAAACAGTAGGAAGTAGTATTGGGGGGAAAGGTAGAGCAATGTGTTAGGGTGGGAAGCGAGGTTTGGAATTAGATAGAACGTTTGGGTGTGTGATTAAAGAAGATTGATTAAGTATGTAGGGAAAGTAGGTGCTTATAAGCATGTGGGTGAAAAGAGGAAGTAAGGAGGATTTTTATGGTGGGTAGTAGGCTATTTTGTGTACTGCAGGATGGTGAGGATATTCTAGAGCAGGCAATAGGAAAATTAAAAATGGTGGATGAGAAGGAGAAAAGAACAAAGACAGTGAAAAATAATGAGTGGCCAATAGTGAAGAGGAAGTCTATAGGAAAATAAGTCTGTAGAGTGAAATTAAAGCACTTGAATCCAATGTCAAAATTAATATTTTGTTCATTCATGATATCTAGCTATGGATGATGAGATTTAAAAGAATCCAACTCTCTTGGTTATTTGATGTTTTAATTAGGATATGAGGCAAGCTTTTATGAGCTGCCTCAGTTTAGTGCTGTCTGGATGTTAAATTTGTGGTTGAAAGTTAACATATGTAAGATCAAAGCATTCTTAATGGTGCCCATTTTTTATGGATTTGTTCTTATGAATTTTTTTGTTGCAGTCATACAAGGAATTGTGTAGATGCCTGCCTGTGTGGTTGGGGTGGTGCTAGTGTTTTATGTTAGTTGGAAATATTTTTAATCATGAGTAAGGTGTAAAGATGGTTGTGTGTTAGTAGGTAGGATGATGGGGATTGGAGAGGTGAAGTTTGTAGGTTTTATTTTTGTGTTGTGGGAGATGCTAACCCTAACTTTGATATTGAATAAAAATCCAGTGGTCAAATTTCTATAGACCTGTATGCATTGTTTATCTTCCTATAAACTACATCACCAATGCCTCATTACTTTCCACTATCCTCAACTGTACTTTTCTTCCTTCTTCTTGTACCCCACCATCTTTAACTTTCTTACTGCTTTCTCTAAAATATTGTATCACCACCCTGCATTTCACAAACTACCCCCAACCCACTATAACATTCCTCCTTTCTTCCTATTTTCACCCACCTGTTATGCACACTCATTCTTTACATACTTACTCATGACCTAATCTCTTCCAACAGTCATCTTTAATCACACTCAACGTTCTATCAAATACCAAATCTCACATTCCTCTCACGCTAATATATTTCTTTACTTTAACCACCTGTCTTTTTCCCACTACTACTTCCAACTGTTTGTATATCTGATCTGACTGTTCAATAAATGCTATTCTTGACAAAGTTTTATAACTGAAAAGAAATACTGAATCTAAAGATTCTGTATTAAATTATTCTTCTATATAGTTTCTTTGTTTATTACCTTGATTCCTATCTATACCTACACATTGTTGGATATTTATTCCTTTAACCAAACCTTCACACACATCTGTGTGCGTGTATATACATATATATAAATGAATAAATGCAAAAGTTAGGCTTATTTCTCGCACTGACGATAAAGTCAAAATACCCTATTTCATGTTTACTTTATACAGTAGACGCACCATCTTTTTTTATATACTGCTTATACCGCAAGGTTAACTAATTTTGAAAAGGAATATTTTATTAATTAACTATTATTTATGAATTAAATTCAGTGATTGTTTTGATTTTAAAATAAATAGTTTTGTTTCGCAATATTGTTTTATTTCCTGGACAAACGTTCCTTTCCTTTCTTTAGAGAGACAGACTTGATTTTCAACAAATTGCATTTCTAAATTGCACGTGAAAAGGCAAATTTCTTTTCTTTTGTCAAAGATAAATAAATTTGTATCGAAATTACCAAAATGTTAATGTCTATCTATCTATATAAATGAATGAGAAAGATTTTGTTTTGTGTTTACAACAAAGTTATTAGTGAAATGTTTATTATTTTAAATCAATGTTTCAAGTAGCAAACTTTGCAAAACAGTAGGTAGCCAATATATATAATCTGGAAACCCTGGTGGCATCCAATGATGTAGTCAACATTTATTTAGTCGGAGGGGGTGTAAGTAAAGTACGATTAATTGAAATAAATTTCAATAATTTTGTTGTCTTTAACCATCTCGAGGCACACCCAGCATTTCATAGAAATCAATGGGGATCCCTATGTACTTCAGCTCCAGGCCCTGAACCCCTTAACATTTCTATTTATGAATTTCTATAATTTCTGACTTTTAAATCAAATAAAGTAAATTGTATTTTCTTATGGATGTGAAATGTGAATGCAAACCCCACAATAATGTTCTATCTGTTTTAATCAAAATGAAAATACACTTATGCAAGTACCTTTGATAGTGTAAGTTGACAATATATTTGGTTTAGGGGTAAATCTCCAAATCCCTATAAAGAGTTAGACGGGGGATAAAACTTTATTATATATACTACCAGAAGGATGTGTGGGAGGATAGTAAAAAAAACATTAAAAGGGGCACTTTGTATTAGAACAAAAATAATTAAAATTGCTTCAGTCTAGAAGGATTTCTCCTTCACTGACCGAAGACAGAGTAGACTAAGTGTAGCATCATAACAGATACTACTCTTTGTTCCTAGCCGAAAAGGTGGAGTAATACCTGGGAGGATGGTCTCATGACAACAGAAATAAATGCTACACTACCCATGAATAGAGCATTGAAAGATAGTAATAGTATACCCTCGACCTGAAGCAGACAGATACCAAATCTCCAGTAGTAATAGATACATACATATACATAACAACACTTGTTGATTCTAAATATGTAATATTTGGGCGATGGGGGTCTCAAGTGGCTAACTAGAACATACACAAACTTCTCACCTGTTCTCTCCATTATAGTAGCGATGCAAAACTGGCCTAAAACTGAAATTTTCGTAAAATCTATTTCTAATATCATTTGTTTTCTTATACAATGATTAGTCTTTTTTGCAGGTTGATTTGAATTATGTAACTATTTTTATGACGAATAAGTTACATTTTTTTTTTTAACAACAAATTTTTAGTTGTGTATTTTAACATGTGTGCCGTTCACATTGTTAATTAATCCACTTTGAAAAATCTTTCTATTTTATAAAAAAGAAAGGTTATTCTTCAAATTGGTGGGCGAAGTATAAGAATTTTAAGTTAATTTACATAAAAAAATTTCCAAGTTGAAAACTTCAGTAAAATTTTATGGAAATTTGATTTTACAAAGTATGCTTTTTATACAATTGAATAAAGCAGGGTTTCCCCAATAATAATCAATAGGATTCATATCGATCTTATTTAACATCGCAAATGGCTCAACAATAAAAGATATAGGTTTACTTTTTTGTTGATTTTCGAGTAAGTTAACTTAAACAACGCTTCTGTAAGCATGACCCACCACACACATGCGAAAATAAGCAACCTTTCAACAATCCATGACATGCATTATAATAGTAGTGTTCGCTCTTCCTTTCCTCTCTCCCCACTTTCGTTTTATTAACTCTCTTTCTTCCTCTCACGTTCTTTCTTCTCTATCACTCTCTTTCTTTTTCTCACTCACTCTTTCTTTCTTTTTTCTCACTCTTTCTTTCTTTTTTCTCACCCTCTCTTTCTTTTTTCTCACCATCTCTCCCTTTTTCTCACTTTCTTTTCTCTCTCACTTTCTTTTCTCTCTCACTTTCTTTTCTCTCTCTCTTTCTTTTCTCTCTCTCTTTCTTTTCTCTCTCTTTCTTTTTTCTCACTCTCTCTCTTTTATCACTCTCTCTCTTTTTTATCACTCTCTCTCTCTCTCTTTTTTATCTCATTCTCTCTCTCTCTTTTTTATATCATTCTCTCTCTCTCTTTTTTATCTCATTCTCTCTCTCTCTCTTTTTTATCTCATTCTCTCTCTCTCTCTCTTTTTTATCTCATTCTCTCTCTCTCTTTTATCTCATTCTCTCTCTCTCTCTTTTATCTCATTCTCTCTCTCTCTCTTTTATCTCATTCTCTCTCTCTCTCTCTTTTATCTCATTCTCTCTCTCTCTCTTTTATCTCATTCTCTCTCTCTCTCTCTTTTATCTCATTCTCTCTCTCTCTTTTATCTCATTCTCTCTCTCTCTCTTTTATCTCATTCTCTCTCTCTCTCTTTTATCTCATTCTCTCTCTCTCTCTCTCTTTTATCTCATTCTCTCTCTCTCTCTTTTATCTCATTCTCTCTCTCTCTCTCTTTTATCTCATTCTCTCTCTCTCTCTCTCTCTCTCTTTTAGCTCATTCTCTCTCTCTCTCTTTTATCTCATTCTCTCTCTCTCTCTCTTTTATCTCATTCTCTCTCTCTCTCTCTTTTATCTCATTCTCTCTCTCTCTTTTATCTCATTCTCTCTCTCTCTCTCTTTTATCTCATTCTCTCTCTCTCTTTTATCTCATTCTCTCTCTCTCTTTTATCTCATTCTCTCTCTCTCTCTCTTTTATCTCATTCTCTCTCTCTCTCTCTTTTATCTCATTCTCTCTCTCTCTCTCTTTTATCTCATTCTCTCTCTCTCTTTTATCTCATTCTCTCTCTCTCTTTTATCTCATTCTCTCTCTCTCTTTTATCTCATTCTCTCTCTCTTTTTTATCTCATTCTCACTCTCTTTTATCTCATTCTCTCACTCTCTTTTATCTCATTCTCTCACTCTCTTTTTTCCCATTCTCTCACTCTCTTTTTTCCCATTCTCTCACTCTCTTTTTTCCCATTCTCTCACTCTCTTTTTTCCCATTCTCTCACTCTCTTTTTTCCCATTCTCTCACTCTCTTTTTTCTCATTCTCTCACTCTCTTTTTTCCCATTCTCTCACTCTCTTTTTTCCCATTCTCTCACTCTCTTTTTTCCCATTCTCTCACTCTCTTTTTTCCCATTCTCTCACTCTCTTTTTTCCCATTCTCTCACTCTCTTTTTTCCCATTCTCTCACTCTCTTTTTTCCCATTCTCTCACTCTCTTTTTTCCCATTCTCTCACTCTCTTTTTTCCCATTCTCTCACTCTCTTTTTTCCCATTCTCTCTCTTTCTTTTTCCCCATTCTCTCTCTTTCTTTTTCCCCATTCTCTCTCTCTCTCTTTCCCCATTCTCTCTCTCTCTCTTTCCCCATTCTCTCTCTCTCTCTTTCCCCATTCTCTCTCTCTCTTTTCCCCCATTCTCTCTCTCTCTTTTCCCCCATTCTCTCTCTCTCTTTTCCCCCATTCTCTCTCTCTCTTTTCCCCCATTCTCTCTCTCTCTTTTCCCCCATTCTCTCTCTCTCTTTTTTCCCATTCTCTCTCTCTTTTTTCCCATTCTCTCTCTCTCTTTTTTCCCATTCTCTCTCTCTCTTTTTTCCCATTCTCTCTCTCTCTTTTTTCCCATTCTCTCTCTCTCTTTTTTCCCATTCTCTTTCTCTCTTTTTTCCCATTCTCTTTCTCTCTTTTTTCCCATTCTCTCTCTCTCTTTTTTCCCATTCTCTCTCTCTCTTTTTTCCCATTCTCTCTCTCTCTTTTCCCATTCTCTTGTTTCTCTAACTCTCTCTCTATCTTTTGTTTCTCTAACTCTCTCTCTATCTTTTGTTTCTCTAACTCTCTCTCTATCTCTTGTTTCTCTAACTCTCTCTCTATCTCTTGTTTCTCTAACTCTCTCTCTATCTCTTGTTTCTCTAACTCTCTCTCTATCTCTTGTTTCTCTAACTCTCTCTCCATCTCTCGTTTCTCTAACTCTCTCTCTCTCTCTCGTTTCTCTAACTCTCTCTCTCTCGTTTCTCTAACTCTCTCTCTCGTTTCTCTAACTCTCTCTCTCTCGTTTCTCTAACTCTCTCTCTCTCTCTCGTTTCTCTAACTCTCTCTCTCTCTCTCGTTTCTCTAACTCTCTCTCTCTCTCTCGTTTCTTTAACTTTCTCTCTCTCTCTCGTTTCTTTAACTCTCTCTCTCTCTCGTTTCTCTAACTCTCTCTCTCTCTCGTTTCTCTAACTCTCTCTCTCGTTTCTCTAACTCTCTCTCTCGTTTCTCTAACTCTCTCTCTCTCTCGTTTCTCTAACTCTCTCTCTCTCTCGTTTCTCTAACTCTCTCTCTCTCTCGTTTCTCTAACTCTCTCTGTCTCCATCTCTTGTTTCTCTAACTCTCACTCTCTATTGTCTAACTCTCTCTCTCTTATCTAACTCTCTCTCTCTTATCTAACTCTCTCTCTCTTATCTAACTCTCTCTCTCTTATCTAACTCTCTCTCTCTTATCTAACTCTCTCTCTTATCTAACTCTCTCTCTCTTATCTAACTCTCTCTCTCTTATCTAACTCTCTCTCTCTTATCTAACTCTCTCTCTCTTATCTAACTCTCTCTCTCTCTCTTTTATCTAACTCTCTCTCTCTCTCTTTTATCTAACTCTCTCTCTCTCTCTTTTATCTAACTCTCTCTCTCTCTCTTTTATCTAACTCTCTCTTTTATCTAACACTCTCTCTCTCTTTTATCTAACTCTCTCTCTCTCTTTTATCTAACTCTCTCTCTCTCTTTTATCTAACTCTCTCTCTCTCTTTTATCTAACTCTCTCTCTCTCTTTTATCTAACTCTCTCTCTCATCTAACTCTCTCTCTCATCTAACTCTCTCTCTCATCTAACTCTCTCTCTTATCCAATACTCTCTCTCTCTCTCTAATCAAACTCTCTCTCTCTCTAATCAAACTCTCTCTCTCTCTAATCAAACTCTCTCTCTCTCTTATCTAACTCTCTCTCTCTCATCTAACTCACTCTCTCTCTTATCCAATACTCTCTCTCTCTTATCCAATACTCTCTCTCTCTCTCTCTAATCAAACTCTCTCTCTCTCTTATCCAACTCTCTCTCTCTTATCCAACTCTCTCTCTCTTATCCAACTCTCTCTCTCTTATCCAACTCTCTCTCTCTTATCCAACTCTCTCTCTCTCTTATCCAACTCTCTCTCTCTCTTATCAAACTCTCTCTCTTTCTTATCCTACTCTCTCTCTCTTATTTTACACTCTCTCTCTCTCTTATCCTACACTCTCTTTTTCTTATCCTACACTCTCTCTCTCTTTCTTATCCTACACTCTCTCTCTCTCTCTTATCCTACACTCTCTCTCTCTTATCCTACACTCTCTCTCTTATCTTACACTCTCTCTCTCTTATCCAACACTCTATCTCTCTCTCTCATCAAATTCTCTCTCTCTCTTATCCAACTCTCTCTCTCTTATATAACTCTCTCTCTCTTATCCAACTCTCTCTCTCTTATCCAACTCTCTCTCTCTAATCCAACTCTCTTTCTCTTATCTAACTCTCTCTCTCTCTCTCTCTCTTATCTAACTCTCTCTCTTATCTAACTCTCTCTCTTATCTAACTCTCTTTCATATCTAACTCTCTTTCATATCTAACTCTCTTTCATATCTCTCTCTCATATCTAACTCTCTCTCTTATCTAACTCTCTCTCTTATCTAACTCTCTCTTACTCTTATCTAACTCTCTCTCTCTTATCCAACTTTCTCTCTCTCTCTCTTATCCAACTCTCTCTTATCCAACTCTCTCTCTCTTATCCAACTTTCTCTGTCTCTCTCTTATTAAACTCTCTCTCTTATCTAACTCTCTCTCTCTCTCTTATCTAACTCTCTCTCTCTCTTATCCAATACTCCCTCTCTCTCTTATCCAACTCTCTCTCTCTCTTATCCAACTCTCTCTCTCTTATCTAACTCCCTCTCTCTTCTTTGTCTAACTCTCCCTCGTTCTCTCTATTGTCTAACTCTCCCTCGTTCTCTCTATTGTCTAACTCTCCCTCGTTCTCTCTATTGTCTAACTCTCCCTCGTTCTCTCTATTGTCTAACTCTCCCTCGTTCTCTCTATTGTCTAACTCTCCCTCGTTCTCTCTATTGTCTAACTCTCCCTCTCTCTCTCTTTTGTCTAACTCTCCCTCTCTCTCTCTTTTGTCTAACTCTCCCTCTCTCTCTCTTTTGTCTAACTCTCCCTCTCTCTCTCTCTTTTGTCTAACTCTCCCTCTCTCTCTCTCTCTTTTGTCTAACTCTCCCTCTCTCTCTCTCTTTTGTCTAACTCTCCCTCTCTATCTCTCTTTTGTCTAACTCTACCTCTCTATCTCTCTTTTGTCTAACTCTCCCTCTCTCTCTCTCTTTTGTCTAACTCTCCCTCTCTCTCTCTCTTTTGTCTAACTCTCCCTCTCTCTCTCTCTTTTGTCTAACTCTCCCTCTCTCTCTCTTTTGTCTAACTCTCCCTCTCTCTCTCTTTTGTCTAACTCTCCCTCTCTCTCACTTTTGTCTAACTCTCCCTCTCTCTCACTTTTGTCTAACTCTCCCTCTCTCTCACTTTTGTCTAACTCTCCCTCTCTCTCACTTTTGTCTAACTCTCCCTCTCTCTCACTTTTGTCTAACTCTCCCTCTCTCTCACTTTTGTCTAACTCTCCCTCTCTCTCACTTTTGTCTAACTCTCCCTCTCTCTCACTTTTGTCTAACTCTCCCTCTCTCTCACTTTTGTCTAACTCTCCCTCTCTCTCACTTTTGTCTAACTCTCCCTCTCTCTCACTTTTGTCTAACTCTCCCTCTCTCTCACTTTTGTCTAACTCTCCCTCTCTCTCACTTTTGTCTAACTCTCCCTCTCTCTCACTTTTGTCTAACTCTCCCTCTCTCTCACTTTTGTCTAACTCTCCCTCTCTCTCACTTTTGTCTAACTCTCCCTCTCTCTCACTTTTGTCTAACTCTCCCTCTCTCTCTCTTTTGTCTAACTCTCCCTCTCTCTCTCTCTCTTTTGTCTAACTCTCCCCCCTCTCTCTCTCTTTTGTCTAACTCTCCCCCCTCTCTCTCTCTTTTGTCTAACTCTCCCCCCTCTCTCTCTCTTTTGTCTAACTCTTCCCCCTCTCTCTCTCTTTTGTCTAACTCTTCCCCCTCTCTCTCTCTTTTGTCTAACTCTTCCCTCTCTCTCTCTCTTTAGTCTAACTGTCCCCCTCTCTCTCTCTTTTGTCTAACTCTCACTCTCTCTCTCTCTCTTTTGTCTAACTCTCACTCTCTCTCTCTCTCTTTTGTCTAACTCTCTCTCTCTCTCTCTCTTTTGTCTAACTCTCTCTCTCTCTCTCTTTTGTCTAACTCTCTCTCTCTCTCTCTTTTGTCTAACTCTCTCTCTCTTTTGTCTAACTCTCTCTCTCTTTTGTCTAACTCTCTCTCTCTCTCTTTTGTCTAACTCTCTCTCTCTTTTGTCTAACTCTCTCTCTCTTTTGTCTAACTCTCTCTCTCTCTCTTTTGTCTAACTCTCTCTCTCTTTTGTCTAACTCTCTCTCTCTCTCTCTTTTGTCTAACTCTCCCTCTCTCTCTCTTTTGTCTAACTCTCCCTCTCTCTCTCTTTTGTCTAACTCTCCCTCTCTCTCTCTCTTTTGTCTAACTCTCCCTCTCTCTCTCTCTTTTGTCTAACTCTCCCTCTCTCTCTCTCTTTTGTCTAACTCTCCCTCTCTCGTTTATCTGACTCTGTCTCTCTCTCTCTCTTGTTTATCTGTCTCTCTCTCTCTCTTGTTTCTCTAACTCTGTCTCTCTCTCTCTTGTTTCTCTAACTCTGTCTCTCTCTCTCTCTCGTTACTCTAACTCTGTCTCTCTCTCTCTCTCGTTACTCTAACTCTGTCTCTCTCTCTCTCTCGTTACTCTAACTCTGTCTCTCTCTCTCGTTACTCTAACTCTGTCTCTCTCTCTCGTTACTCTAACTCTGTCTCTCTCTCTCTCTCGTTACTCTAACTCTGTCTCTCTCTCTCTCTCGTTACTCTAACTCTGTCTCTCTCTCTCTCTCGTTACTCTAACTCTGTCTCTCTCTCTCTCTTTACTCTAACTCTGTCTCTCTCTTGTTTAACCTTCCATTACATTAGTCAATACACATATTTTATCTTTACAAATTGGAAATTTAGCATTAAAAAAAAATGATTTAAAAATTGAATTTAAAGCTTTATAATAAGCCTTTGTTTAAAAATTGAGTTATTATTTCTTTCATTAAGCAAATTTCAAGGTTTTGATGTCAATCCCTTATTTTTTTACATGCAAAAAGTTAGATCACTTCACAAAATCTTTTATTAGAAAGAAATCACCTTTTGTTTTGAGTTCCTCATCCAAAAATTAGGTTTAAAAGTTTTAGGCTTGTATCTTTAATGGGTAACTTTTTAGAAAGGTTTTGCAAAGTGTACATTTGACCCATGTTTTTTGCCAAATTGGTCTTCGGGACGTGTTTACATGTTAGAAATAAGTTTTTTTATGGATGTACTAATGAAAGACAAATTTAGCTTAATCTGTATGATGTTCTGAATCATAATAAGTTTTAATGTGTTAGCTACTAAAATAAAACTTATATGAACAGTCAAAGTTGCTTTTCTGTATCGTTTCCGCACAATTTTTGTGACGGCATGTGATTTTCACCAACGTTTAAGACTGGGTATATCTAAGAATTATTAATTCTACCTATATTATCTTTCTTTCAATGAACTATGGCATTATATTTATTAAGAGTTTTCATTTATTTGAAGCTTTTATCTTCAGTTATACACTGCTAAAGTTGGCCGTGTATTCAGTATCACACAAAACCCAATATCCGACTAACTTTGAATGGCCATAACTCACGTACTAAGTGAGATACTAAAACAAATTTGGTATTTTATTTTATATCTTGCAACACTATATATGCATAGCTACAAAGTTTTTTGGTATATTAAAAAAAAATCAGTTTGGGATACATGATTATAGCATATTTTTCCTCAATTTTTTTTTAACATTCTGTTGCAATCCTTGTCAGCCATGTCTGCCGATGTTTTCTTATTTTTTCCTTGGGTAACTGGTATACTCATGACGAATGAGAGAGCATTTACTGGTACTCCATTCCTCACTTAGTAGTTATCTTAGCTGGATCATATCCACAGAAGTGTTTATCAGTAGCTTAGTGAAGAGAAAATGGGCGACTTTGGTTGCATAAAAGAAACCCTATATACAGTCTTCGTTGTTGACTCTTTTGCAGCTTATCAACAATTTGTGGTGCGCTATACAGTCTTCGTTGTTGACTCTTTTGCAGCTTATCAACAATTTGTGGTGCGCTGTATACGCTCAGGATAATTTAGTCAGTTCTGTTCGACAGTGTTTTGGAGAACGGGTTAATATGTGCTTCGATTGCCAGTTTACCAGAAAATACAGAGCGACTTCTCCAAAGCAGCCTTTGTACCTATGAAAGAAATCCCAGCGGGAAGCGCGCAATATACTTTGTGATAATAGTTGGCCTGGTCCTAATCTATCTAAAGTAGCTGTTCAGGTCGTAGTCAGAGAGTGCATAGATCCAGCTGCAGTACATTAGATGGCAGACTAGATGTACGTGATAATTAGGAGGTTTGAATAGATGTGACACATTTTGGTGATCGGTACTAACATTAATAGACTGGCCATGTTGATTATCTGTTCACCTCACCGACTTCAACATCTGTCAAGCCGCCAACCGTTTGCTGGAACTGTGGCAGCTGGCATTTTTTACGAAACTGTACATGCAAGACACACAGCTGTTGCAGCTGCAATCAACTGGGACATAAAGAGAGTTTTTGCACCCCTCAAGGACATAACTCAACCCATAATAGACAAACCTCACATAACAGGCACCGACAACATCACAAAACAAACACAAATAGTGGTAGCAACTTTTCTTTCAAACCGAAAATATGTTGCAGTACAATTGAATGGCCATCCTGTTCAGCTGCAGGTGGATACTGCGTCTGATATTACACTTATATCGCAAAAACTATGGGGAACCATAGGCCAACCTTCTATGACACCAACAAGTCAGGTAGCACAAAGTGCTTCCGATGATTGTGTTCACATCACGGGTCAATTACCCGCTACCATTAAAATGAAGGACAAACTGGTGTCGGGTACCGTATACATAGCAAACTCATGCCATAATTTGCTGGTACTTGACTTTATCGAGTTACTAGGTCTTCTCGACATTCCACTCAACCGCAGAACAGCATTATCGACCAGACCAAAGACATCATGAAACAATTTTCTCCAGTCTTCACAAACAAATTGGGACGTTGCACTCAGGCAGAGGCCACGCTGTTCCTGAAACCATCTTCTAAGCCTGTTTTCCGACCCAAACATCCAGTGCCATATGCTGCATTGCCACTGGTGGACCAGGAACTAAAACGACTTGAGTGAATGAAGCTCAGCAACTGGTGACATATTCACAGTGGGCAGCACCCATTGTAGTAGTAAAGAAAGCTGATGGTTCAATTTGGTTGTGTGCTGGCCTCAACGCAACACTAGAGGATCACCAATACCCATCGCCAATCCCAGATGATCTCTTCACCATACTTAATTGTGGCACCTGCTTTGCGAAATTGGACCTCACAGAGGCTTATCTGCAAGTCGAAGTGGCAGAAACCTCCAGGGAGCTGCTTACTATTAACACACACCGTGGATTATTCCAATTCACTCGTTTACCTTTTCGGGTAAAAACAGCCCCTGCAATATTTCAGCAGATCATGGACACAATGCTCACTGGTGTGGAAGGTGCAGCTGCGTACTTGGATGACATCATTGTTGTTGAGCAATCCAACCAGAAGTTGACAAAACGGATCAGCAAGGTCCTAACCTGCATCCAAGACTTTGGTTTTCAGCTCCGGCCGGAAAAGTGCCATTTTTATTTACCCTCCATAAAATACTTGGGATTTATTTTTGATCGTCACGGTCGTAGTCCAGATCCTGCTAATGTGGCAGCCATTCAACACATGCCATCCCTATTGGACATTAGTAGAGTACGCGCATTTCTGGGACTGGTGAGCTACTATGGTAGTTTCTTGCCTTCACTCCATCAAATCAAATCACCACTCAACAAACTGTTGACAAAAGACGCAAAATGGTCCTGACCCGTGGACTGTCAGAAATCATATGACAAAATCAAAGCACTCATTAACTCTGACCTACTGCTCACACATTTTGATCCAAATAAGAAAATAGTCGTGGCAGCGGATGCATCAAATCCTGGCGTGGGACCAGTGATCTCGCATATATTCACAGATGAAACTGAGAAAGCTATTATGCATGCAGCCAGATCCCTGACACCCGCTGAACGCAATTACAGTCAAGTGGAAAAAGAAGCACTGACACTGATTTTTTGCTGTGAAGAAATTCCATAAGTTGTTCTGGTGTCACTTTACACTTCTGGCAGACCACAAGCCACTACTTTCAATATTTGGCTAAAAAAATGTATTCCAGTATATTCAGCCAGTCGATTACAACTGTGGGCAATCATTTTACTGGGGTACGATTTCGATATACAGTACCGCTGGACAACAGAATTCGGCTAAGCTGATGCCTTGTCACGACTCATCAGTGCACAATCAGTTACAGATGACGACACTGTCATCGATGCCATCAACATCGAGGACGATTTTCAACGCACACTCACAGATTGTATCTGGACAATTCCAGTGACAAGGATTGATATAAAGTGAGAAACACAAGATCCAATGATACAAAAAGTGTACAGATTTCTCCAACATTCATGGCCTCCTAACCTCACGGGAGACCTCCAACAGTTCAAACTTTTTGTTATTGATGGTTGTTTGATGTTTGCAGATCGTGTTGCTGTTCCCACTAAGCTCAGACAAGCAGTCCTGAAACAACTACATCAGGGCATTCAGGCATTAATCGAATGAAATCACTAGCTCGCAGTGTGGTCTATGTACCTAACATTGACACAGACATTTAGCGTACTGTCAAACGTTGTATCCAGTGTATGGAAGCACAGAAGAATCCACCTCGGATTGTTGATTCACGCTGAACATAACCAGAATGCACCTATACTTTGCTGATCCTATCAATGACCTTCGTTTTCTGGTGGTTGTGGATGCCCATTCCAAATTGTCAAAAGCTTTTTTTTCAATGCAACAGACTGACACTCGGTCTACGGTAACAGTACTCAGGTGGCTATTTAGTCAACACAGCTTGCCTGAGACTTTAGTATCAGACAACGGATCACAATTCACGTCTGAGTCATTCCAACAATTCTGCAAATTGTGTCACATAACACACGTCTAGTTGCCACCCTATCATCCTCAATCCAATAGACAAGCCGAAAGGTTTGTAGACACATTCAAACCGGCACTGCTCAAAGCAAGGGGGAAGGGAACAACAGAGGAGATACTACATGCTTTTCTCCTTTCATATTGAATAACACAAAATAGTGCTGTGAAAAATGGTCTGTCTCCAGCAGAGGTACTCATGGGACGAAAACTCCGTACCACACTGGACGCTTTACGGCTCCAGCGACAAAGGCAACAACCAAGCCCTAACAAAACAAAAGCATTTTCAGTTGGCACACCAGTGTTTACTCGGAATTACAGACCTGGCCATCAAACTGGGTACCGGGCATCATCCGCAAAATAAATGGACAATTCCTGTATGATGTTTAAGTCAGGAATAAATTCTGGACACGGCACAGAAACCAGTTACGTCCTAGATACACTGGAGGCAACTTAGTTGACAACAGAACAACCATTCCGTTCGATCTGTTAATGGACACATCCGAACTGCCATTTCCATCACCTCCCAATAAGACAAATACAAATGGGAATTATGAAAGACCTCAAAGGAGTTGGCCAAAGCGCAGTCGCACTCAAGTAAAGCACCTCAAAGTTAACTCCAAATGCACTCGGTACAGTTAAAGAATTAAACAGGGAAATGTTAGGGCAACCTAACAAAACTGAATCGAGTTATTTCCCTTGAATCAAAAGTAAGAGTTATCGCCCTTGGATAAGAAAAGTCGTCTGCCTGGACAGTGAAAAGGTAAAGAGAACGGCTCTCACAATCAAACAAGCATCTCGCGTTCAGTGGTTTTCTACCTTTCAATTTAATCAGTGTTAAATAAATCTGTTAAAGGTTCTACTTCATACTTCCTTCATTTTTTTTGAGTTGTAATTGAACCGATAACATATAACCATCCAGACGTAACATTATCCATCTAGAAGCTGCTGCTACGCCATATCTCTTATCGCCATCATACTGGAGTTGTAATCTGTGTTCTATGAAAAAGGCTTGTCTGTCGATCTGCTCACTAGGAATGATACAGCATTCTATGAGGAAATGTCCACAAAGCCTGTAGAGGTCTAGGGAGTCCGTATGAGTTTCTGGTGTTCACATGTGTCATCAAGGGATGGGATAATAGAGAGATGTCATCGAACCATCAAGCATATTGCTGTAGTAACACTGCTCAATCATGGAGAGGGTATACTGTGACTCCAAATGATGACGCAATAGAATTTATAGCACTAACCCATCTGAGACACCTATAAAAGGTGTTGATGTACAGATCGCGACCTAAATGTACCGATCTCTTCTGGGTATAGGCAATTCATGGCATGGTTTAGAATGAGGATAGTGACAAAGGTCTACAGATCACAGTCAGTCTTTGTTGATAGAAAGGTTATAAACCTACAATTTCCACACAGTTATAGGTAAAATAGTGACTTGTGTTCAACTCCTTGTATACAATTGTTGACAATAGATAATGTTTGAACATAAAATGACCCAAATGGGGTTGATATGCCATAAAGCAGACCTAAAAAAATGGGTACTTGTAAGAAATGGGTATCCAGGGGATCCCAGTACTTACTCAAATATCGACTGGTTCAATCCCGGAAATGGTCGAAACAGTTTGCGATTTGAAAGCTGCGAAAATAATGTAAAAATGGTAGACAACACTAAGCATGTGAAGGGTTGAGTAAGGTTAGGGTTAAAAAAACTTTTAGCCCCATAAAAACAATTTTGAGAAAATTTCCTCAAAAAGGTGGCGACTTCCAAATTGTAAGCTGCTTCGACTAGTTCCGGGACTAACTTGGGATTCTCCGTGATACTTTGGATTGACACTGTAAGTACTGAAATACTGTAAATACCTATTCCTGACATGTACCAAGGAAAGAATTGACAACCTGGAAACCAAGTGCCCTTGTTTTAGGATACTGTAATCTCTTTACTTTTGGTGTGTTGTTTTAACTACTGACCTATGTCTACAATGATAAGCAAAATATGGATGTCTTTTTTTTTTTTGATGATTGAATCATGTTTATAAAGCGTACATCAAATGGATAGAGATTGCTCTGGAAGGCATCTGCTCTATATAAATAGAAAATCACTTTGACATTGTTGTGGAAGACCGTGTCTTAATTATACTGATCGATAGGTTTTATTGTTCAACCCTGTGTTCAAGGTTATCTCGCCAAGCTGTTTTTGTTGAATCAATTTGGTCTTGGAAGAATCTAGCAACATCTGTTCATATGTTATGCAACTGAGTTCTCTCAGTAATTGGCAGCCACAAGGTTAAGATATAATAAATCCGTTTGTTGCAATTTATTAATCTATTATATAAAGGAAAGTCGTCTGTCTGTGTGTGTGTTCAGCTAGAATTTAAAAATGCACCCACAAAGCTGATATGTTTTTTTTTCACCATTGCCGAGGACAAAATATAGGCACTTTTTTTTTTCTTAATATTCTTTTCTCTTGGTGATCAACAGGAACAGAATTAGTCAGGGAAGTCAACATTTAGAGTGAGTTAAAAAAATAAAAAAATAAATAAATAAAATTTATTATTTGTCAATAAGTTTTTGGCAGTTGCCAGAGAAAGAGACAACACACACACACACACACACACACACACACTTTTTTTGTCCATGCCCTCGGGCAATGCCGGGTAATCATGCTAGTCTATTACGTAAAGGAGTCATATTTTTGTCTGGCTAAAACTCAGAACTTACCAAAGATACACTTACAAATCTAACATTGAGATTCAGTACAACCCCAAGCTGGTTATGGTAAAAAAAAAGAATCACTTTTATATTTATTCACTAGGGACGAAATTAATGCATGAAAGGATCAGAAAATAAAATTTTCTTACTGGTAGTTGTTTGGAAAACAAAACTGAAACTAGGTCAAACAGTCGGTTGCTGATTACTGTTTCGTTCTATTGAAGTAGTTGCAAACTTTGCATGAATTAGAGAGAGGGGAGCAGTCAGAGAGAGAAGTGTGATCATAAATAGCGAAGGAAATTTTCAAAGAATAATGTTACACAGTTTTTTTTTGTTTTTTTTTAAATCCTTCTATTTTTTTATACAGAATACCGGTCAACGTTGGATAGCCCTGTTAGTAACTTAATATTTTTAAATGTATATACTTTGGGGCTAATGATTATCTCTTTAAAATTTTGTTATGTAAGGTACTGACACAGATAGGAAGGAGAAAATTGTTCTGAGAGAGAGAGAGAGAGGATTTTTTGTTGAGAATTAACTGTTATAGGCTTGAAGGTTAAAAAGAAGGAAAGACTCTGAAGCAAAAGAAAGAAGGAAAGAGAACAATCTCAGAAGTAGCAGTAGCAGCTGGTATGCTTAGGAGAGAGAAAGGAAATAATAACATTAGCAGCAGCATCCAGTCACCTAATGGAAAGAATGGACAAAGCTCTGAGCAGAGGAAGAAGAAAAGGAGGAAGCATGATAGTAGCCATTGCTGCAAAGGAAGAAGGAGGGAAAATAAGTAGGAAGTTAGCGATCAGAGGAAGTGGCAGTAGCAAAAGGAATTGTCCCCAAACTTATGATACACACGTGCAAATTTAAATTTAGTTCTAGTTCAGTTCTAGTTGAAACATGGTTGGAGAGCGGTGGAAGAAGTTTGTGTTCGCCCCTACATGGGAGTTTGAACGGGGGACCAGAGATGTCACATACATGCCATGCTGAATGAAACACACCACGAGTTGGAGTTTTTCATCCAATATGGAATTATTGAACTTTGAGTGAATATCTTCATCGGCTGTATGCTAGCCAAGTAACTGTGCAGAAGAAAGCTTGTTTGCTAATTATGCATACATCACATACACGTTAAAAGCTATTCCAGACCTCTTCAAGCTTTTGTCTTTCTGTTTTAGATTTGATGAAAACAGTGTCCTTATGTTCTTTTGTCTCTTGAAACAGTTATCGTAAACCCACTTAAAAACTCTGGTACTGTTATTCAAGCTAATGTAGTCTGTGATCGTTATGTCAAATTATCTCCTAAATATATTTTACTATTTATACATTTTGTAATGTAATCTCAAAACTAGATTCCTGTTGCAAATAAAATATCACTGTGCAAAAATATATCCTATTTTA
Organism: Sepiola atlantica; assembly: GCA_963556195.1. Lineage (NCBI taxonomy): Eukaryota > Metazoa > Mollusca > Cephalopoda > Sepiida > Sepiolidae > Sepiola > Sepiola atlantica. Next base: position 141,049,947 of record OY744522.1, read on the forward strand.
AATTGTATTTGCTTCTCAGCTTGGGAGATAGGAGGGAAAAAAATGGAAAAATAAAGAAAGGGTGAACGAAAGAACTTACGAAGATTTATATTGAGGCGAGCCTGACTTTGCCACCTTACAAATCTTCATGCACTTAAAAGTATGGTGATTGGTGAACGAATTAACTATTTCCCTGTCTCTATGAAAGGTCATGGGAGTACACGCGACCTGCCTCTCTTCCCACTTGAACTTATACACTGACCAATGTGCCCCCCCCCCCCCCCCCCCCTCAAATGGAAGAAACAAAGAAAACTTCTTTGAACACAATCTCTGCTAAGGCCGAGAGAGCAGAAAGCAAAATCTCTTCGCTCACAAAAACGACAGAAGTGAAAAACCAAGACTGGTTTTGAGATGAATGACATGCAACTATCCTGCATATTGGAAATTATCAAATCATCTGGGATCGTTATTGACACTGAGATAAGGAGAACGTAATTCACCACCTTGGATATATCTTGATGAATGCCGAAGCCATATCGAAAAATAGTCAATTGATCGAATTGTCATGCTAAATGAAACCAAGGAGCATTATTTGAACTATTCCCACTGACAGATAACTGTGTGCTAACTACAATTGTTCACAGATGGCGAAGATATTCTCATAAACTTTTAAGGTACACCGGCAAGTTATATATTCAGACCATTTCTTTCTCTCAAGCTGCTGTTGTGTACATATATTCTTCGCTTGGTCTAGTTGCATATTTATTAAGAACTCTGTTATCTTAATATATAGGGAGGAATAAGATTCTTATTCCTCCCTATTTATATATATATATGTGTGTATTTTTTATTTTGTAACATAAAGTACTTATAGCTCAATAGTTTAAAGCTAGAGCTATGCTATATTCAGTATTTTTATGTAGTTCAATACCACATCAATATCACAGAACAGACTCACGTCATTTTTTACAACTTTGTTTTTATTTCGCAGACAATTGTTTCGGCTAACATCAAGACATTTGCAAAATGCTTCTATATTTCTAATCATTCATCATCGGCTATCATTATTCATCTAACTATTGATAAAATTAAAGTATATATTTTTACTGACCGTCTTTGTTATTTTCTGTCCAGTTATTTTCTTTTTTCTTTAGTTTTTTTTTTTCATTTTCTTATCCTTTTTTCCCACGTGTTATGTCAGTAAATTTAGGTGACTTCCGTTTTGCCCATATCACCAGAAGTGTGCCGACTACTCTATTTTCTAACTGCTCAATAATTAATATTCTTAATCATTCAATATCTGCTATAATTATTATTCTAAATATTCCTAATATAAGACATATTTTTTCACTGATCACCTTTATTATTTTCACCTTTATATTCCCTTTTTTTCCTTTTTTCAATTGTCTTATTCCTATTTTTCCCTTCCTTTTGTTATATTATACGTTTTCATCGGTGAGTTTAGGTGACTTCCGTTTTGCTCAAATTACCGGAAGTATGCCAGCTCATCAATTTTAAAACCGATAAATATTTAATATTTTTAATCATTTCCCATTTACTTTAATTATTAATTCAAAAGAATTCTTAAAATTAAGACATATTTCCTCTAGCTTCCACACATTTAATTTCTTTTTTCTTAGGTGTTTTCCAATCTTATTCCTTTTTTTCCCTTCTTTTATTTTATTATACGTTTTCATCTCTGATTTTTTGTGACGTACATTTTGCCCGTATGACCGGAAGTATGCTAAATTTTTACTATATTTTAACCGATAAATATTTAAGGTTTCTAATCATTTCTCATCTAGTATAATTATTAATCTAAAAATTCCTGGATTAAGATATATTCCTACTGGTTTTCTTATTTTCGCCCAGTTATTTATTTATTTATTTACTTATTTATATTATATGTTTATATTGGTAAGTTTAGGTGACTTTCATTTTCCCTAATCACCGGAAGTATATTCACTTATCTATTTTCTCTCCGATTAGTAATTAAATACATCAACTATATCTTGAAGATAATCTGTAGTGTAAAGAATATTTTTATAAAATATTTTTATATTTAATTATAAACCCTTTTTCTATAATGAAATTAGGTATCATATTTTATACTTTCTCCTTTCATTACATTTTTATTTTCGCCGTTGGTAAACAGTAACTTGGATATTCCTCGATGCTTTTTTTTCAGCTATTTGTCCTGTTATTTATTTATAGATATTCCTTTCACATTTTTTTTTATTTTATTCTAAAAGTGTTACGGGTATTGTTTTTACTTTTATATATAATCTATTATTCATTTTTCCATTGTTACATTTACTATATTTATATTTGCCTTTAAGTAGGCAACCACCAATTATCTGATTTCTCTTATTAATATTTCCTCTATATGTCATTATTTCAACTGCTTCAGTTATACATAGATTGCATCTTTTGCGCTTGTTTGGTAAATATTTATTGGCTTTAACTAGAGATGGGCGGTTTTACCGAAAAACCGCGGTTTTTCGGTTTCGTCTCCATACCGAATACCGAATCGGTTTGTTTTTTTAAAACCGTAACCGTTCGGTATTGTGTTTTTACTACAGTAAGCCACCATATACAAAGAAAACACGGTTGAAAAGATTTTCCGATTTTAATAAAATTGAATATTACCAAAAAATGTTATATTAGTAAGAGGACAGATTGAACAAATATATGATAAACACATTTAATTGGCTTGTAGGAAGAAATCTTTGTTTACTGTTTGTTTATCATTAACATTTTGAATTTTCTATGAAAAAAAGAGAAATACGACAGACAACATGACATCGTATTTTTAACATTTTCAAATGAAAAAGAAAAAATCAAACCCGTTCCGTATGATGTCGAAAATCTATTTGATTCACAATATTTCATTTTCATCATCATGTTTCCTTAATTTTATTTGTAAAATTATTTTGTTTGTTTAAATAAATTTTCGTTTTTTAATTTCTTGCATTTCTGAGTTATATTTTAGCTTCTGATGGGTTAAAGAATTAGATAGAATGTATATTCAAACTCAGTTTTATTCTTCAGAAATCTTTCATGAATCTTTGGTCACTGTTCTAACGAGTTAACTGTTGAAAAGGTATCAGAACTTTGATTACAACAGTCAACACCTTAAAACTTACGAATAGGCTATATTGCCGGTCCCGGCAAAATAACGATTCCTGCGTTATTTTGCTGGTTCATGTATATTTAACTAAATTGTTAAACATACAGTGACGCCCGGCACAATAATGAGTCTTACGTTATTTTGCCGGCTCGTGTTTATTTAACTATAAATTACTTTTTTTTTATTATTTAAATTAATTTTTTTGTATTATTTAAAACTTTATCAAACGAAATTTTATTTATAATTTAAAACTTTGCATGATTGTTTTTTTTGTTTGTTTTTAATTAAACTTTGCCTGATTGATTTTTTGTATAATTTAAAACTTTATTAAGCGACAATATATTTTAAAATAACGATAAAATTAATTTTTACTTCCGGTTGATTCGATTAGGAGTGAACTCTTCAAAATTACGACTTATTTTATGATTTCATTGAAAGAACATTTTAAAATAGAAACTGTTTAAATCCAGTGATTTTCTGTATATTTTAACATTATCGGAGTTTTTCTTCATAAAGAAAATCAGAATTTTACATTAAAATCTTTCCTTTGTAAAGCACATTTTTAACAAGTTAATTCAACAACTTAATAACTTCATTATTTTTAAAAGTTTGGCCTTGGTTTAAGGATTACGAAGCAACACCTATTAAAGCACATTTTTAACAAGTTAATACAACGAGTAAATGTTACCAAAGGCAACATAAATTATTCTTCTACCTACCTGTATAAGTTTATTTGTTTATTTTATTATTTATTTTATTTAAAAAAATCATTTATCAAAATAAATAATAAAATAAACAAATAAACTTATACAGGTAGGTAGAAGAATAATTTATGTTGACTTTGGTAACATTTATTTGTTGCTTATTTTTTTCTTTATATATAACTTTCCTTAATTTCAATTACTTAAATCGAGAGCAGACTTAGTAATGTTGGGAAAATTCATCAACATTAATTATATTATGAAAAGTAACTAAATAAAAATAAACCGAAAAGAAAAATAGTATTTTTTTAATAATAAAGGTAAAATATCTATTTTAAAATGATTGCGATTGTTTGGTTCATTTGAGCCATGCCTACTGGTGCCCGTGGTATCTCCGGCTCCCGTGGCGGGTATAAAAAGTGCTGCCGCTTCACAATGTTTGTTTGTAAAACAATTCAACCTTGGATTAAAATGTGTAGCAGTTGAAAATAAAAATTAATTGAATGAACGAAAATATTAGAGACAATTAGATTCTTTAGCCGGATTTCAGATGCTTGTGTACGAATGGGGTCCCAATATTCTCGTCTGCAAACAGCAATTCGTAAAGAAATTACATCAGATACGCTTTACAGCAAATGAAATCCGACTAAATAATCTAAGTCTCTAATATTTCCGTTCATTTAATTATTTTACTTTTAATGTTTTTTGTATTAAAATCAGATATTTCTTTAACCGACAAAATAGCGCAGGTCGATTTTTTTTTATTTCTGTAACCGACACAACTGATGATGAAAACAAATTGTTTTTAAATATTTGCCCTTATCTATTTCATTACCTTTTCTTTCGCAAGTCCATAACAATTAGGTTTTTAAAAAAAAATGAACCGGCATAATAACGACCCCTTTACATTAGTAAATAATTATTGTGCCGGGCGTCACTGTATGTTTAACAATTTAGTTAAATATACATGAACCGGCAAAATAACGCAGGAATCGTTATGATTCATATCATGGAGAATGATTCAGTCACAAAATTATCGAAACAGTGGCATAATTCAACTAAACGTTGAATAATAACTAATCATTACACAAGAGAATGAATAGCTTCCATAGTAAAAAAATTTTTTTCAAAAAAAACGAAAAACCGAACCGTAAACCGAGGTTTTAAGGGGAAAAAAACCGAAACCGATACCGAAACCCAAATTTCAAAACCGCCCAACTCTAGCTTTAACTAATATTGACCATTTCATAGTGTACATAGTTTTTTTCTCATTAAGTTCTTTTATATATTCAGCTAAGGAAGTGGTAAATTTATCGACTCCTACCCTACAAGCTTTTCTGATACTTGCCATATGCTTACGATACCTATCTTTAAATGGGCCACCTGTCGAACCTATGTATGATGTGGATTTATTGTTTTCCACTATATTGCACATACACTAAACTTTCGGTCATGCATCCCCCTCTTAATGGGCATTCATCCTTCTGCATACAGTTACATTTTATATGTTTATTCAAGTTTCCTACATTGTCAGGATTGTCATTCGATTTTTTCATTTTGCTTTTATTTGATGAGATTATGGTGTTTTCAATGTTTGTCATTGTTGAATATGATACTTTTATTGTATTCTTATTGAGTAGTTTACTTAATATCTTATCCCCTTTAAAGTTATTATCGATTATTTTATAGATTGTATATCTGATTTTACATGTATACTGTATGGGGGATTAAACCATATAATTTTCCTTCTATTTCTTTTATTACTATCCTTATCCATATTATTTATATCTTTAATTTTAATTGTCTTATTTTCTTTATTCCCTCCTTTATCTAGATTTCTCTGTTCAATATTTTTAGTATATCCTCTTGTATTAGCTTCATTTTTATTTATCATGTTTGTTCTATTAGCATTTTTAGTATCAGTATATCCATAGTTATTCATCCTTACTGTTTTAACATTTTTCTCAAGAGCCATATTATATGATATAATGTTATACTTATTATGTTTATTTTTATTCTGGTTTAGAACATTTTTATTAATATACTTAATATTTTCATTGTAACCTGATCTTTTTAATGCTTCATTATAATATTTATTTTCATTAAATATATTTATATTCGTGGATAATTGTGATATTCTATTTGATATATTGTTAATTATAGTTTTCTTTACCGGTTTTGGGTGATTGGATAATTTATATATATATAAAATATTTTCTGATTTGGCTTGTGGTATGGCTTAAATGTATTGTTATTTAGGTTAAAGGTAATATCCCCAAAATTAGTTTCCTTATCATTTGTATCAATTGTTATTTTTAAGTTCAATTCCTTAAATAATCTGTGTAGAGCTTTTCTTATCATTTCTATTTGTCCAGCTGTACTTGTGTGTGTGTGTGTGGTTAGGGGTCTGATGTGAATTTGATATCCCTAGAAACTTTCTCTTCAGTGAAAGCCGGATACCCACCAAAGCTGAATACCACATCAGGAATGTTTATGTTGTGCGTAGCATGATATCACATTCTAGGAGGAAGCTATTTTTTTTAAATGCTTGGGTTGCTGGTGAAGCAGACCTGATGATTTTAAAACCTGCAACACTCAGTGAAACCAGTTCATCATTGGTGTATTTTAGAATTTACACTAAAAAAAATAATAAAGACTAACAATTTTAAATGTCATTTTTTTCTTTTAATTTTACACTCTAATTTAATTTCACCTAATTTAAATGTATAATTATATTAAAAACAAGTACGTAAGTCAGTCATGAAACTGAAAATCTCTGCCTGACAACGTAAGAATGGGTCAAAGTTTTATCTGAGCCTTACTTCTTCATATTGTATGAAGTATTCCCGAACTTATGCCATGGAAATTTTAACTCAAAACCTATTTACCTGATTTTGCATGGCGATTACTGTTATCAAAGAGCATCAGATCTATACGTCAAATTTTGAAAAATCAGAAGTTTCAACTTTTACAGAACTTTTTACGGTCAAGGTCATATAAGATGCGATACTTCATTGGCTACAAATATGGGCCAAGTAGTTAGCCTTTACGATGAACAGATCCAAAGCTATTGTCAAAAGTGTGACTTTTACCGTTTCCTTGATCTTGGACCAAGATATCCCAAAATTAAATCAGTTCTGATATTTTGACAATGTTTGGTGACGATTGGTCAAGCGATTTGAATGTTAGGCTGTACATAAACAAGTATAGTGACGAACAAACTCTATTGTAAATATAATCTCAGCCTTGATGTGAATGTACAGAAATTTACTTCTTGAATATCCATTTTTAACATTTTAAATAACCTGTTTTTACAAAAACAACTGCATTAAATAAGCGAAAACGGTTGATATGTTATAAAACAAATCAATAAAATCAAACATAATGTCTAACTTTTAATGTCTATTTTAAAATAAGCTTAAAACCAATTAAATTTTGATGGTAGGAATTTCTGTCATTGAAGTTCCAGAACAGTTCATATGAAAAATGTGATTATCTCTGAAGAGATTTTAAACATTGCAAACAAATGCCGCCCCCCAAAAGAAAAAAAATTAAAACAACTTACAATTCAAATATTTAAAAGAGCTTAAACATGGCTTTTCTGTCATTTTCAGACAAAATTAATTTTCCTGTATGTTTTGACCAATATTTTTGTATATTTAAATAATTCATTATTTTGATACTAGTTACCCTGGGGCTTTAATTTTTTTTTTCAACTATACCGTTTAAAAAAAAAAAGAAAGGTATTTTGAAAGTTAAATTTAATAATTACGGTATCTTTTGGTCAGTAAATTATTAATTAAACAAAATCATTATAAAACTATAACTGATTAGTTGTTCCTGATATTAGATATTGTTCTAAATAAGAATGATAGTATTGAAGAGCAACTCAAAATGAGTTAAAGCAATATTTTTGTTCACATGATCGAAGGTAGGGACACATGTGGACAATTTCTCTTTACATATATTTATAATAGACAAATGTTATTCAGACAATGCCGAATATTTTTGCTAAAATGGAACAACTAATCTACCCATGGTGCAATGGATAAAAGTGCTAAGTAATCAGTTCTAAGTGACAAATCTTCTGAAGGTTAACGGTTCAATCCTCAGTACAATGCGATATAAAGAATACAATTATGAATTACTTAGGACTTCTACCCGGTCATAGTTGACAGAATAAGAGCAAGCTACCACCGCGGATTAAATAAAGGGTTCCATTTGAAATTCCGTACATATTCCCAAGTTTGACAAGACATACCTGAAGAAGGTCGGAGATTACATTGGTGAAAATGTTGTGAGAATAACATCCAAGATGAGAACGGTAGTCCGAATAATCCAAATAACAATACAACTAATTTATTATATAAAGGAAAGTTGTAATTTTGTCTCAAGATATGCTTACAAACCTTATCTCATTGGATTCAGTAATGACCCTGACCTGGTTATGGAAAAAAAAATACAAATATTCATTACCTTGGGGGTCACCAGTGTGTGTGTATGTGGAGGGAGGAGGAAATAACCTTTTTTCATACTGGTAGTTGTTTCAAAAACATCACTGAAACTAGGTCAAACATTTGTTAAGATTTCTTTTGCTTTCTTTTTTCTTTGTATTATATTGAACTAGTTGCTAGAGAGAGGGGCAATCAGTGGGAGAGGTAGTGAGAGGAGAGAAGCTTTAAAAGAAAATGTGTAACATCTTTTCTTTTTAACTCTTCTATTTTTTTTTATCCATGTCCCTTATGAAATCACCATATTCAGTTTAACGTCCATTTCATTTATTATGTATTGGACAGCTTTTAGAAATTGACTTTCAAGCTAACCTATTTATCCCTCTTTCTCTCAAATCTATCCTCATCACTTTCTCTCATGTTTTCTTTGACCTTCCCCTGTGAACTGAACCTGCTACCTCAACTGTTTTACATCTATTAACCCAAGAACTCTCATCCATTCTTCCAATGTGACCATACCATCAAAGTTTCCTATTCTGCACACATCTCATTTTTCTTTATCTGTTTTTGTTTTCCAGAACTACCCATGAATTTTTATTTGGAGCTTTGGCTGAGTTGGTGGATAACTCCAGGTATGTCAGACTCTCATTTATGAATTCATCCCTAACTAACTGTACCTATTGTCCAGGATTTTTTTTTACTTTTATTATTGTTTCGCTTTTTTTCTTCTTTAAAGTATACCATTTGTTTTTTAACAGTTATTATTTTAAATAGGATTTTGAAAGTAAAATTTAATTATTGCAATATTGTTTTGTCATGAAATTATTAATTGAACTAAATTGTTATAAAACTATGAATAATTTTGTTATGGTAATTGTTTAATCTTTAATAAAATAATTTTTGTCTACTATTAACAAAAGATTAAAATGACTGTGTTTATGAAGAAACCAAAATGAATTATGGTTGAATTTATTTTGTAATTAAACTATCATTTTTAGTAGGATTTTTTAAAAGCTTGTTTCAGTACTTTACGCTATTGCATTAAACAATTAATCTAATGTTTAAGTAAAACCAGTCTCTTCGCGTATATAAAAATGCTAACTACAAGATCAATATTTAATTATGTTCAGCCATAAATAACTGGTGCACATCGGATCATTTTCTTAAAAATAAATTGTATTTCCAATCAATTTTATTGAAAACATACTTAATCCGCTTCAACATTTTATTTCTTCTGAGTGATATAAAGAGGAAGTAAGAGGAGCCCCTCCCCCCACCCCTACCCACCGAAATGTGTACTACCACAACCGTTTATTCAGAAGCAGAACAATTATTATTATAACTTATTTTGGATTATGTAACATTATTTGACCTCCACACTAAATAGAAATAATATCAAAATATGTTTTGCATTTTTCAAGTGTACAAAAATAAAAATAAAAAATACATTATTTTATTTTATTTTAGTGAATAATATAATAATTTCTATTCAATAAAAACAAAGAAATTTAGAATTTGAATAATCATTCACTGCTGAACTTTCAGATTGATACAAATGGCATCCGAAAAATCTTACCTGACCAAATTGTTTATTTTATTTAATTGCACTCTTTAAATGTAGTAATAATATATAACTAATCGATGATTTTAAAGATATTTTTAAAATTTCGAAATTGTCCATGGGGAAAAAATAGTTTATAAGGTACCATATTTGAAAATGTCTATTGCATATGATAGGTAAGTAAAGCTTTATAATCTCTATTTATAAAATTATTTGATGTAAATAACTTTCAAAACTTTCAATCTCCAATGCACAAGGATTTTTTATAGTTATTTTAAAAACTAAAGCATTGCATGTTAATTCCTATGTTAGTCATCTCAATTATTTAGAATAAAATGTTTTGACTTGGTTAATTAATTAATAATTTTGTTCATGGGTGTGTGTGGGGGGGGTGCTCCAAATAAAACCATTATCATCGTCACATCTTTTATTCAACTTGCGGTTTACCAAATAAGTTGCAGATGATGAAATTAAAATCTAAAAACCTTTTCAGTTAATTATTGAATTATTTATTCTTAAAGAAATAGGAGTTTAAGAGCTAAATTTAAATATTATCATTTGGTCAATTTGATTAAAAAACCAAACAAAAAGAAATGAAAATAAAGTGACTTCCGGGCAAAGCTAGGTATGTACAGTTTGTAGTAAATAATGTAGAGGTTAGAAACCTTTTACAATTCCATGATAAATGCCAGTATACTGAAATCATATGCCCTTAATAGGGTTAAGATGAAAATTCATATACACTAAATGTACAAAAGCAAGGAAATTCCCAAATTTTTACACTTTTATTGTCATTAAGGGTATGCGAGCACAACAGGGCTATGTATTTTACTGGTAGGAATTTTTTATTCAGCGCACCTCACACACTTCATCCACTCATGCATAGAGATTTATACTGTAGTGATGTGATAATGAAATGGCTTGGTTGATATGTAGTCATACCCTTAATGACAATAAAAGTGTAAAAAATTGGGAATTTCTTTGCTTTTGTACATTTAGTGTATATGAATTTTCATCTTAACCCTATTAAGGGCATATGATTTCAGTATACTGGCATTTTTCATGGAATATCACTACTTTTGTAAAGGCTATGCCTCAATACAATGGTCATTTTAAAGGTTTTTTTTAATTTTCTTGAAAACTAAGGTATATGGTAAACTGAAATTAAAATGCCATCAACTAGACCCTAGAACCTCTATCTCTGCCAAAAATCAGCTGAATCCATCAAATAGTTGATGAGATACAGGATGGTACATACGTACGTACGTACACACGGATAACATGATTTCATGATTGAACTTTCTGGATCTCTGGGTTGCCTTGATTAATGATGCTGAAATTCTTACACACTTATCGAACCTATCAAATAAAAATTTAGTGCAAAGTTTTAACTAATTTGGTTTATTGGTTTTTGAGTTATGATTGATCAAAGAAACGAGATTTCCAGCATAGGCCATTTTTGAGGTCTATTAAGGGATAGAGCGCTCTTGCGCCTCCCTTGATTTCAGGAATCTGAGTCCATCATTTGGGTGACCGATTCTACATATCTGGTTCCACAGAACATCAAAATATTAATACAAATCATTTTTATTCTTAGAATAGATAAACATTTAGTGATTATTGTTTACATTGTAAATTGGATTGTATTTATTGATGTAATGTGTTTATTAGTTTGCCTATAAATTTTATACTTGAAATAACCACTCAATCATAGTGTTAGTTCTAAAATACGTTCTTTCGATGCATCAAGGCCGACTTCAGTGATTTACTACCTTCATTTCTGATTTTGGGTACTTTCGCATCATATCGGCTTCAGCAACTATCCTGAGTTAAGACCAGATAATCAAAGTTGCTGCCTTGATAGCTTTGTCCTGCACATTTGGACATTGCAATAAAATCATGATTTGGCAGATACAAAAATGGACTCTTTTAAATGTAAGAACTCTTGTTAGTTTTAGCCAATGAAAATGCTCTATTTAACCCATATATTGAAAATAAAATAAAAACTGGGAATAAAATAAATAGTATACTACATTTGGTGGCTACAGCAAAACAAAGAGTCCACCTGCATTAAACGGAAAGAAATACATCTGTTTGCTAAATAAACAATACCCAACTGGAAGGAGACGTGGCTACAGGAAGTTGCATAGGCGATCTGCTGGAAAAGGCTTGCCCACATATCAACAACAGCAGCTACTTCCAACTTGAGACTAGATGGTTCAAGTCACCACATTGATAGCTTTGTGCTACGCATTTTTACATTGCAATTAAAATCATTATTTGGCAGACAAAAAAATTTGACTCCAGCCACCTTCGGCCAATGAAAATGCTTTATTTAACCCTCCTCTCACCGCTGTATATCGAGGAAAAAAACCCACCTTTATTAATACCCTTTTGTATAATCCCTTAATTATTGAATTGTTTTGTCTACTCAACGACTGGTTAATTTGTTTTAGCAAGTAACTCTCGCTTTCCTTATTTTGTCTTTTAGTCCTCTAGTCCATGAACAATGTTTCTGATGAAGTGGGAAGAATTGCTGTTTTTAGATCAGAATCTATCCATCTAACACTTATTTTTAGCTTGTAGTATATATTTTTTTTTTTTTTTTTTTTTTTTTTTTTTTTTAGCTCTTTACATCAAGTGACTTCATGCCTTGTCTGGAGCGATTTCCATAAAAAATAAAAGTAGCAAATGTGCATCACAATTTAGTAATGTATTTTATTTATCTATTTTGTTTCTTGCAGAGATGCGTCCGCTACAAAGATGAACATCTACACTCGTAAGTCTATTTATAATTTCGAGAACTTTCCCAATTTCAAAAGAAAATTGCGGGTCATTTCTTATCTACATAATATAATCAGACATAACTTTTCTAACACATATAATGTAACCCTGTAAGCATCACAGGCCAAAAAAAAAAGAAGAAAAAAGGCTTTTTCTCTCATTTTGTACATATAGCAAAAGTTTTAACTGCACAAAATCTGCAGTTATTTTCAAGCGAAAAGAAAATTAAATTGTTTTCTTTATTAGAGAAACAAAATAAAATTCATGATCCTCACAAAATACATTTTCTGAAACGTAACAAAACATATAACAAAAGTCTCTATTTTTTTTATATCTTTAACAATAAATTCTTTTTTTAGAACTTTGAATATGAAGATACGAAAAACTTGTTATTCGCAACAGTTATGTAGTGAGAAAGTTTCAACAAGATACTGCTCACATTCTGCTTTTTAGATTTTATACTTCATGCTACCCAAGTGAAATATGTTTAGTTATCCAACGGCCAAAAGCTGTACGTCTCCTTGAGTAAAAATACCTGTTAAAATTTCTCTCAATCAAATGCCCGGGATGCTAAAGACATTTTGAGTTTTTTCCATCCATAAAGTTACAAATGATGAATCATTTGTAACCCTTAGGTCAACAGTTCGAATCAACCTCAATGCATCTCACTTTCTTGTTCGAGGCTTTTATGTACAGCACAGGCGAGTCTTTGTCATTACGAAACTAAAGACGTAACTTCATTAATTTCACGTTTGTTTGTGGATTCAAGTGATGCCATATTGAAAAAGAAAAAAATATTTCAAACTACTGAGAACCAACCTAGGTGTTGACGTTTCAGAATTTTTAAGACGAGAATTGATACTTTGGATTATTCAGACTTGTTTGTTATATTTACAATGTTTCGGTTGATGCAATCTCTGAGCTTCTTCAGGTGCATCTGTTCGAACTTTGGGAATCGGATAAAAAAAAAATCCGACTCTGACTCCTTCCAAAACCGCTGACTACACAACCCTGGTATTAAGGTGTTGGTTATGTGTCCAGTCGTCTTGACCATCTAATGGATATGTGGTTGAAAAACTCTTGAAGCTGAACTCTGAAGAAATGATCATGAGTTTTCTCACATGGAATTTATTACCGCTGAAATATTAAAAAGAATGAAGTCTGCTTCTTGTTAAATGAAGTAAACCCAATCGTTAATTAACATTAATAAAAGAAATTGATAGCTTCTTTTATTCAGCTTCTTATATCATTAATCGGCATTGTGTGTGAGGGGGGAGGGGCAACATCAGTTTGTTTCAACTATTCATTTTTAAGACTGCATTTTTTGTACGTCTACTTTGACATGCTCCCAATAGCTTTTCCTTAGAAAATGTTTTCTAACTTTTTTGATGATGTCACTCCTCACATGATCCATTCTTTTCTATTTTCATGTTTTTCCGTTCACATGTTTTATCAAATCTGACCTTCTGACCCTGCCAGACAGTCATCTCCTAAGCTAAGGTTGCACTTGAACTCTTTGAAAGGACGTTCAAAATATTACCAGTGGAAACTAATAATTGTTTTACACTATCTGAAATATCCGAGCTTCAATATATAACGCAGAAGGCTAGAAAGTACAACACCTGAAATGTTGTAACGGTGACAACAACCAAGATGAGGACAAGTCACAAATCTGTTAATAACAATCAAGAATGTCATGAATTATTTGACGATGAATTACTTGATGGTTTTTGTGTTTTGGCATTTGATAACCTGCAAAGTTTTTTTTTTTTTTTTTTTTTTTTTTTTTTAGTGAAAAATAAAGTTGTTTGAGAGAAATGAAACACTTTCATTGTAAATAATAATCGACGCTATATTAGGACATTATCCACATTTCATCCTGTGATAAAAGAAGTGTACCTATACGATACAGAAAAAATCCTGAGGAAGTGCATGGATATATTGTTACCCATGCTCATTTTTTAGAATCAAAAAATTAGATTTTATAACTTATCTTTCTGATTTTGATAATTCATTTTTTGTTTTCCTTTTTAGTTGAAGATGAGAATCTCCGTGGTGGATTCATGATGTGTTTTCTTGACGACGGTGAAGGCATGGATCCTAGTAAGTATAAAAACTAGCAAAAAATATACATGTTTTTGGATTACGGTTAAATTCTTCTCGATATTCAGAAAATGAGAATATAAAATAATATCTTGTATCATAGTTTTGATTACAGACATGCAGACACGAAGTCTTTTATTATATTTTCTCTATTCATTTTAATAATTTATTATGTATAAATTTACGTAGTTCGAGAAAATTATTTGTAAATGTTCATACTTTCACTAGAAAGTGAGGCGAAGTTTAAAAAAAAAAAAAATCCGAATTTACTAGAAAGAGTGACTGACTGACTGTTCCCTTTTACCAAACCAGATGAAGAATAAAATAAAAACGATTATTTTTCACAAACTGTTATCATTTTTATATATATATATATATATATATATAAGTAGCAAGGGTCTGTATTCAACAAGGTGGATAAAACCAAAATACTTTTTGAGTTATTGAAACTATTTAAAAATCTGTTTCTTCCATTAATATTTTCTTCTTTTCCAGGTGAAACTGCTGATATCATTACTTTTGGGAAATCTACCAAAAAGTGTTCTGATTCTCAGTTAATTGGAATGTACGGCAATGGCTTAAAATCGTACGTATTCTCACTCTGTTTTTGTACATTTTTTTTTTTTGGGGGGGGGGGGGTGTTTTCACTAAGTGATTGATAAGAATAGTAACATGAAATATTCATACAAATAGAAAAGAAGGCTTTGAAAAATGATGTATCACAACACTTATGCAGGGCTGATCGTGTAATGTTGTATTATAATAATTCCAACTGCAATATATACACATTAAATTGTTTTGTATTATAAACATGCACTAGGCGATTGCATGTTTAGTGGGTTGCATGTTCACAATGCATGCGAATAACAGACTTGCTGCAAGTGGGAAATATTTAACTAAGTAAAGAGAGATCACCCAAGATATGGGAAATATCTCTGATTTTGGATGTGACCACTCAGAATTTGATTTCTCTTTGAGGAAAGTAAGTATCTTTTTAAACGGGTTCATGCTACATATATTCCAGCAGATGGGCAGGGGAGGTCAGAACATTTCCCGTTTAGTTTGATTTTCTTCAAATTGACAGTGAGTTTGGGTTTTGTGCCTAAGCTATTGTACTTATTTTGATTTGGTTGGGCTAAGATTTCTCATTTGCAAGTCTGTTATTCAAAAGAAGAAAACGAGGTATCACATCGTAATTGTGGGGAATATTGATATTATAGATCTAGTCAAACTGGAGTCCGACGCGTAACATCTTTGTCTCCATGACCAATAATCTTTCTCCTTCATTCATTGGCAGCCAACACTCTGAGTCGTACAAAACAGCAGATCATATCACAGTCCGGTAGATCTTGGACTTGAGTCTATCATTGATCTGTGGATCATAGAAGACTCTAGTAGCCTTATGCCATTTCAGCCATGCAACATTGATTTTAAGCTGTGATTTTGCAGTCGCTGCTGATAGTTGAACAGTGATATTTGAAACCGCTCCTCCTGAGAAGATCCTGGTCATTTATCTAGATAGTCCTTCGCTCATTTTTATCAGTGGTCAAGTAGTTAATCTTCCTGGTGTTCTGTTTCAAGCCGAATTACACGTTGCAGATAGTTTATTCTTTGAAACCAGAATGACCAAATTGATTAAAGCAATAAAAGGAAATATTTAACAAAATAAAAAATAAAAACTTAGATTAAAATTTTTTTTTTTTTAACTTAGTTCACCTCAAACAAGGCAAGTTGCCACTGTAGACAAAGTTTTGGGGGGTCATTCTAAATTGGGATCTGTGCAGCGAGATTCTTGTTCACATTAGTTTTAAATTTCTGCATATCGGTACAGTTGAGGAAACAAGGAGCAGTAATTTAAACAAACTTTAAAAATGAACAAAAAAGTGATTTTTATTCATATTCTGATTTGGATTATTCTCATCTTAGATGTTATTTGCACAATGTACTGGTCGATGTAACCTTCGACCTTTTTCAGGTGCATCTTGTCGAACTCTTGAATCTTCCCGTCTAACTCAAGAATCTGTACGGAATATCAAACGGAACCCTCTATTTAGTTCATGGGGGTAGCTTGCTCTCGTTCCGTCAGCCATGACTGGGTAGATGGCTTAAGTAATTTGTAGTTGCATTCTTAGTATCGTCCGCACTGAGGATTGAACTTTCAAAAATTCCGAAACAGATTCTGATTCCTTTGTGATATTTTTTTTTCCTTTTAAGAGGGTCCATGCGGATTGGAAATGACATGATAATCTTCACCAAAAAAGGCAACACTATGTCGTGTTTGTTTCTCTCTCGCACATTTCACGAAGAAGAGGGCATCGATGAGGTATGTTTTTATCTTTTCCTCTTCTATCAATTCATTTCATCTAATATTTCAGAATTTAATCCAAAGAAAACTGAATCACAGAATTTCTATTCTGTTTATTTACTAGTTTACTAATCTCATAATAAATGATGACTAAGAAAGTCTTATTATTACAAGGATTTCACATGCAAGATTCTAAATATATTTTAAAACTTATTAGTGTGATCTAATATTCTTAACTACATTACCCAGGGTACTAGGATAAGTATATTTCATTTTGATCAAAGAGGGAACAATATCTTGAGGTCTGCGATTATGCCGAACATCTATAAAAAGAAAAATACAACTTTTTACTTTATTTTATTTATAACTTGATAATTATAGAAATTAAAATATAGAAATGCTGGAGTAGGAATACATTGATTTTTGGGAAACAACAGATTTTTTTCAAGGGGTTTAAAGACTTACACCCACTCTCACCCTATCAATGCTGAATACATGTTTTGGCACCACTCCAAAAATTCAACTTTATAAAATGAAGAAAATAAAAATTAAAAAAATGTAAGATAGTATTATCGTTTGGGCGCAGAAAGACATAGGTTTCCTCATTCAATCCGGAGAAACGCCGGGTCTTTCTGTTAGTAATTTTTTTTATAATTGTTGAATTATTTACTCAAGACAATCTCGTACTATTAAAGGATACTTAAAATGATAATCTTAATGTTCTCCAATAACAATTACAAGAATAATAAAAAAAATATTTATAATGTTGCGGTAATGATAGACTGTAGAATATATTACTAACGAACAAGGCTACTCACCGGGCCATGGATAATAATATAAAAGAGTTAAAAAGGAAAAAAAAGTGTGCATGTGTATAACATTTTTCTTTTAAAACTTATTTCTCTCTCTACCTCTTCCTTTGAATGCCCCCTTATCCTTCTTTATTTTTCTCTCTTCCAACTGGTTCAATATAATAGAAGGAATTTAATTGTTTTTGAAAGAACTACCAGTAAAAAATTTTAAAAGTAATGTTGCCAATTTTAGAATTAATATGGTTTTCATTCACATATGTTCTTAAAAAAAATATTATTTTCAATCAATTTTGTTGATTTTAATATTTAATCCGATTGCTATTTTCTTTTGGATTATTATAATTAAAAAAGAAAGGAGAAGGAGTCAATTTTCATAGTAGTAACTACCTTCCTGTCCCCACCCACTTTTGGTTTGCCCCAGTTCTTTTTATTTCAAATGTTTTCATTTGTTCATCCATCTACGTTTTACCAATTGCTGTGATTCTTTCAAATTAGTTTTGTAACGTTATTTGACCTAATCATACATTGAAATATTATTTTTACGTGACGTAAAATGAAAGGCTTGATTTAGTTAATAATTTTAGTGATTTGAAACTGAATTTTAAATCTTCAGTTGTCAATTATAAAACTGGCTACAATTCATATATATATATATATATATATATATATATTTTTTTTTCATTTACTATGTTTTTTCATGAGATATACAACACACATCCCAAATAAACAGTAGCACATGCAGGCAGTACTGCAGCCTTTGTAATATGCAGTTAGGTTTGACAATTATTTATTTACCGAAGTAAGAAATTTTTCTTTCAAAACGGTTTTTAAGCTGGCTATACTTTATATATGAGATAAAAAAAATTATAAATTTAAATTAGCCTTTACTTTTTGATTAAAACAAAATGTGATATTGTATTTAGATATAAATTAATATTTGTAAATCGACTTTTGATTTTAAGTGGAATTTATTGATGAATAAAACAAACTTTTACATACTCTGATATCAAGTGTTGCCCTAACTGCATATTACAAATTGCAAACAGAATACAAATGTCTGTATGATTTATTTTTTTAAATATTGAAAATCTAATTTTAATTCAATGTTTTAATTGCTGACATTCATTACTTATTTCACTAAAAATATTTTTACTATTTAAAAATTGTATTAGACATAAAAAAAAAAAACTGAACATTTTTTATCAAAAAAAAAAAGGGCTTTGCCTGGTAATATGGCGTAAAAGTTCAATTTTATAGGTGTTATAAAGTAAAATGGAATGATGTTTTGTATTTTAAATATGTAGGTAAGTAATTTTGTCATGATGAGCAGTCAAATATACATGAATAGTTTACTCCGCTTTCAGCTAGAATTTATTTAAATGTAAGAATTGTAGTTTTAAAATCGAAACTTTGATGCTGAATAGTCATTTTAAATAATATAATTTATATTCACACTTTGATTAAAAAAAATTAAACATATAAAACTAAATTATAATAGTTCACACAACAAAAAAATTATATTTCTTTGTAACTAAAGCCATATGTCTTTGTGGCCCAATGGATTAGGCACCGGCCTCCTAATTCTGGTATTCCGGTTCAAATCTCATTGGAGATAGAATAATTTTTTTTAATATTGTTTTTAATCTACCAAATATAATCGTATAGTTTTGTTAAATTTGATTTTTCTTCCCCCCCCAGTGTTTCAGCTTTTGAAAAATTCTTGTTTTTTTTAAAATCATTTTTATATTTTGTATAACACAATTTTGTATATTAATAACGATATGTGACCACTGCATATGTGTGTGCACGTTTCTTGCTTCTATGTGACTTGCACATTATTTTTATTATTTAATCGATAATTAATGATAATTCTTATTATTTAATCGATAATTAATAATAATTCTTATTATTTAATCGATAATTAATAATTCTTATTATTTAATTGATAATAATGATAATCAATTATTTATTGAAATATAAAATGTCATAACAGAAAGTAATAAAAACAAACTTAAAAAAAAAATCTTACTTAAAAAAAAATTAATTGTGAAATTAAATTCACCAATCTTTTGTTAATAGTTTAAAAAAAAAAGAAAAAAGCATCGGCAACAGCTATATATTAAAAAAAAAATGATTTTCTACTTGTGAACTTTTACGCTCACATGAAGCAACCATATGAGGCATATATACACAGTGTCTACATTGTCTATTGAACTTACAAAACTGCCCAGGATTTCTTTCCTTAACTGAACTATACAAACACCTGCTACCATAACAGTTTCCAACACGTTCTTTCTCTCAATAAAATATTGTTAACTTTACAACCATTGTTCATCGTATTTCATTTGTTTGATCATCGCACACTTTTTGAATTATTCTTTTTCATGTTAATGGGAGTCGTGGTACACTGGCCGACCAGCCATTGTTATCTGTGCTGCTACTCCTATGAAAAATAGTTGATTAACTAATGGTTTGTTAATTGTTAGCAGATAGTTTGTTGATAGTTAAAAAGAAAAGAATGAATAATTTGGTGACTCTTGGAATTTGAAAGGATTTACTTTGTGAAGATGTGGACAACGAAGCCTTGTTATTACTATTTTTAACTTTTCATTGAAAAAATTTAGTTAAAGTATAAGAAAAGAAAATTAATATATATTATTATTATTTAAATAAATTTTTCGTGGTACAAAATTTAATTACGGCAAGGAATACAGATGTTTGGGATATTTTTTGGGGTGGAATGAAATTGAAAAAATATAAAAACGAAAGGAAATAATTAAAAAAAAAAAAAATCATGAATATACTGAGCCGGCTTTCGTCCACACTCATCAGAGTATCTATGTGGAAGTAATTCAGTACGACTAAAAACTTAAAAAAGTATAATGAAAACTAGTGACAAGTTTAGGAGAAAAAAAAATGGGGGGGAAGGGTCACAAGTTGATCACTTTTTTTTTTTTTTTTGTCTTAAACTTGTCACTGGTTTTTATTATACTTTTTTAAGTTTTTAGTTGTATTGAATTACTTCCACGTAGATACTCTGATGAGTGTGGACGAAAGCCGGCTCAGTATATTCATGAATTAAAAAAATTATTTCCTCTCGTTTTTATATTTTTTCAATTTCATTCCACCCCAAAAAATGTCCCAAACGTCTGTATTCCTTGCCGTAATTATTATTATTGTTGTATTGTAGTCTAATAATAGAAATAAATACACTCGAACACAAGGTTAGAAAATAAACTATTGTAACAATTCGTCTTTAGTCTCATTTTTATCTGATTTTCTTAATTCTCCTTAAACGTATCTATTAGTGATGGGACGATTCCAATATTTTTCCCAATTCTGATACAATTACTGATTCCGATTCTAAAATCGCCTAAAAAAAAGTAGAATTTCATTTTACGGTAGATATAATTATTTTGTTTTTAATTTGACAAACTTCTTAATGTTTCTCCTTTATACATTGTCTCCAAGATTTAGATAAACTCATTGTGAGATTTTCATCTATATTTTTCACTTGTGCCATTTATTCTTATTCATCCACCTGTGCCATTTTTATTGGGTCGCTTTTCCGGTGCCATTTTTATCTAAATTCATTATTATGATCTATAAATTTTCGATTTACTGGTAGTTTAAAATCAATAAATATTTAGCATTTTATCATTAATACCAGCAATAGAAAAGTAAGTTTTAAACAAAAAAAAATTAAAATTAAAAGAATCGTTTTGGAAATTAGGTTCAAATTTTTCTGATACCGATTCTTGATACCCCAAAAATTTCTGATTCATCGTCCCAACACTAGTATATATGAAGCGTTTTTCTTGAACATTAGATCTTGGTTGGTATGGAGCAGTTGTCACATGATTAATTTAATATTTTATGTAGAAATCTCTCAAATTTTTTAGCCATAAATTGAGTTCCATTATCAGAAACAATTGTGTCAGGAATACCAAATCTTGTTTATAATTCTTTTGCATATAGGTTTTCTAGATTTGTTAACTTCTGTCTACTTCATAAAACTATCTACTACAATAAAGTAATAAGTCCCCTTCATTGGTTCTGCATGGTTAATAATATGTAATCTTGACCTGGGTCTGTCCGTTTTTGGCCACGGTTTAATTTTTACTGGTGATGCTTTTGTTGCTATTGCACAGCATCTACAAAGTTTTACATGATTATAATCCCATGTTACTAGTATTAATCGCAACGTACATCTCCTTATCATAATGCACGAAAGATAAGTCAGATGTTAAAGCTTTTATAATTTCTTCAAATGACTTTTGACATTCAGAAGACAAGTTTCATTTTGTATCTTACGTAATTTATGCATTGGAGCTCTTAATGTGTGTATTCTAAGAATAAAATTGCTGTTATAATTTGCAAATCCCCAAAAAGCTTGCAATTTTGCCACTTGTTGTATATCTGGCTGGGTTTGGTTTTTGATCTTTTCATCAATTAAGTATTTATTAATGCTTAGCTTAAATCCGTATCCTTTAATATCATTAAATAGCATTTTCACATATTCAGTGTGTTTTCGCTTTTTATCAAAATGTCATCAAGATAAACGACTGCAAAATCTAAGTCACTAAACATGGTGTTCATTATTTGTCGAAATATTCTTGAGACCCTATTTATATCAAATGGCAGTCTATTAATTCGTACAAACCTTTGTGTGTGTTTATAGTTAACAATTCTATACGTTTTTCTTTCAGTGGTATTTGCAAGTAGACATCCGATAAACCAAGTTTAAAGAATATTTTTCTTACAATTAAGTTTTAAAATATATCTTCAGGACTAGATAATTGGTAATTGTAAAATTTTAAACAATAGTTTAGTAATCGGCATCAACCCGAATTTTATTTATTTACATAAACTGAGACTTTGTAACCTTTGCAGCTCAAGAAATAATTAAAAAAGAATTGAATCATTTACTGATCTTTTGGGTCTAAAAATTTGTTGTGCATTATTTTTTGAATTCAAATGTTGGAGCAGATTCCTAAACCTTTAGAAAAAAATGTTGGGAAAACTTAATTTAAGTTTCATTTTAAAATTTTCTGTACTATTAGAAGCTGCTTCATGCAATTACAAAACGTATTTATTGGTAGGTTGTATGAATCGAATGATTCGATGCTGTCTGTTCTTAAAAGGTTTCCAGATCGATGCATGACAAATGTTTCTACTTTTTCTTTATTCATAAATGATATATTAGCATAGCATGGCATTCACCTAAAATGCAATTTAGCATAGCATTCATGTAAAAAATGAAATTATTTTTACTGGTTATTCCTCAACCAATTTTTTTATTTATTTAAAAAAGCATTGTTTTTTTTTTATTATCGTTAAATAATAATTAGACACAGGCTCTGATTTAACATTTGTGTGTTCCATTTTTACATTTAACAATTTTCTTTTTAATCACAGTGGATGCGTTTTCTGTTTCTGTAGAGTTAACTGCGATTTTAAATTTCAGATTCTTTTTCTTTCTGAGTTCATTTCTTCAATGTGAGAACATGTCGCTTGTTGCCACAATCATGTGACTCATTATTTTTAAATTGACAATTTTAATATAAATGCATTTAATACACAACAAATGAAGCCGATATAAAAAAGTTTGCAGTTTCTATCATTAAGAAATTACGGAATTAATAAATAATGACTTTCATTTAAAGAATTTAGGTGTTGATATTGTTATTTGTATTTAAACTGTTTGTTTTTTGTCTTTTAGGTCGTGGTTCCAATCCCATCTTTTGATACGGCTACAAAAGGTCCTCTTGCAAAAAATGTTAGAGCATTGGAAAAGGTAAGCCAGCACAACCGTTTGATTTCACTTCATCAATGTTACCAGACAAAATCAATTTGATGATTAGGTTTCAGAATTTGAGATGAGGATTGATAATTTCTCTTATTTGGATTACTATTTCCTTTGTTGGTTATATTCACAACGTTTCAGCCGATACATCTTGTCTAACTTCTGAATCTTTATATTGAATTTGGAACCTGTACGGAATTTCAAACTAAACCTTTAATTTAATCAACAGGGGTAGATTGTTCTCATTCCATCGGCTATGACCGGGTAAAAGTGTTAACTCTTAAATGCTTTTTGTTTCAAATATGACACATTTCAACAAAATGCCTATTTAATATAATATTCAACGAAAATGTGTCAAACTGCAACTTGTTTCACATCTGCAACGAGCCTGTTGGCAAGTGTGAGTAGGTATTAGTATAATGTTGCATCAACACATCCGCTAAATAGGTAATCAGCATCTTTGATGTCATGGCCGAGTGAGGGTATGTCATCTGCCTAATTCAATAGCCTAAACTTTTAAATCTAGTCATTATAATGGTAAGTAAAAATTATTTTATGATTCTCTGATGTATTATTGTAGTGTTTTGTTATACATGTAAAATTTTATGGCCCTTTTTTCTTATGTAACAAATAGGCTAGGATTTTGTTGCACATGTACAACATCATTTATTTTTGTTCAATATATATTTTTCTTTCAAAAATTATTTATACTACTTTATATTACCCCTATAAAACGTTTTTCACTTGATGAAATTTTTTTCAAACCAATATAAAAAATAAACCATTTATGGATTAAAAACAAAAATATAATAATTTTTTTATCTCTATAATAATAATAATAATAATAATTCTCTAGTAATAAATAATAACACTACACATCTAGACAAAATTAGGTTTAAGTCTGTCGAAAGTCATACTAGAATTGAACTCCTGGTGTAATGGTGAAACATTTTGGATAACAATCACTTCTAAGTCTTCTGGAGCTTCAAGATTCAATTCTTACTACAGTCGATAATAACTGAGAATAACATAAATTAACACTTCTACTTGGTTATGGCTGATAGAATGAGAATAATCTACCCACGTTGATAAAGAGTTCAGTTAGAAATTCAATACTTGTTCTTGAGTTTGAAATTCTGTACTAGTTCCTGAGTTCAACACAAAAATTCCCAAATTCACCTAGAAGGATCCGAAGTTCGAAAAGATGCATCTGAAGAAGGTCGGAGATTACATCAGTCGACAGTATAAATATAACAACCAAGATGAGAATGGTAGTTTATATGCATAATAATACAAATTATGAATCCTCATCTGAAAAATTAAGAGTATAAGACATGAAATAAGTACATAGATGTTGCCAAGTTTACTGCAAAGAAGGTAGGCTCCCTCTACCGGACTAGAAAACTTCTAACATCTGTCTGTATCCTATATCTCTACAAAGCCACCAGTCGTCTGTGCATGGAGTATTGTTGTTACATCTGGATTGGTGCATCAACCTCTAGCCTCCCTCTTGAACAGATGCTGAAAAGAATTTCTAATCTAATAGGTCCTCACTGTCTGCCAAGCTCCAACCCGTCACATTGCCTCAGTATTGTATCCCTGTGTTTTTTTTACAAGTATTTTCACAGAATGTGCTCCGATAAATTGACTGCACTTATACCCCCTCAACGAAAATATACCTGACCCACCCAGCTAGCAGCAAAATCCAACCCCTTCACTGTAGAGGTCCCGAGACACTGTAAGATCTTTTTACTGTGATAACTTCTTTCCTCGGACCGCTTGCTGTGGAATTTCCTTCCTGCTCACTCTTTCCCCGACCGTACCAACATGCAGAAATTTAAATGCAATGTGAACAAACATCTTTCTGACCAACTTCCCACCCAACCCAAGTTGCCCATCAATAAATATGGCCTATATCACAGTAGCTCCCTACGCATTAGTAACAATAAGCTTTGGGCTGAATAAAAGTAAAAAAATATATAGGGTGAGTTTCCTCTCCTTCCCTGCATTTGTCATATAATCAGCACTTCCTGTCACTCTATCAGCTTTCTTGCTGATTTGCAACCTGTGTCTCAAAGTATTTTTTTTTTTTTTTTACCTTTCAGCATGATCTGGAAATGAGTTTAATCCTCAAATATTCACCTTTCAAAAACCAGGAAGATTTCTTTGCTCAGTTTGACAAGATAAATTCCCAAACGGGCACACTTGTCATCATCTATAACCTCAAATTATTGGACAGTGGGGAACCTGAACTGGACATTTTATCTGACCCGACGGATATTATATTGAACAACCCCACCTCTGGAGAGTTTGATTCCGATGAAGGGTTAGTCTTATTTTTTTTTATATTCACTTTGGTGTGTTTATGAAATCATCATCATCATCATCAAACGCTTGTTCTAATATGATCTGTTGACTTTCACTCTACACATCACTGCTCCAATTCTGTTATTTTGAAAGACAGTTTTTCCATTGTTTTGTCTATCTATTCAATGCATTCTAGACCATAAAATACTACTCGCAGTACTTATGTCTTGTTAATCTCAGCTTTCATCTGATTTGATATGCACTTTGACGTAAGAACTAGCCTGTTTTTGTTGAAAGCTGCCCCTCTAAAACATATGCGGTGTTGCAATGCTTCATTGGAGTCATTTATAGCAGAAATCATGTCCTTAGTCGTTAAATGTATCAAACTGTGAAATAGTTTCAGAGTTCTGTTGGTTTTGTCTGAAGTCATGCAGTTAACTTCAAGCAGTTTATTTTCAAACCTACTTCAGCCACTGTTAGACTTTCGAAATCAAGTAATACTTTTTGATTATCCCTAAAGTCCGCAATATCATCAGAATAACTCATATTTGATATTCCGTGTCCACCAATCGAAAATTCTGATTCAGGACCGGCGACACAGTTATAAAAGTGGGAGGGGGGGGGGGCGGTTAAACACATGCATATATAACTTCATTATTGATGACTGTAAAGTGGGGGGGGGGGCCAAGTCAAAAAGTGGGGGGGGGGGGACTACAGTCGTTGTGTGTTTGTATTGTCCTAACACTTTCCATTTGACTACAGAGAATGTAAGCGTGAGATTTGTTTTTACTAAAAGATAGGTTATTGATCCGTTAACGTTACTTAACACTTTACCCTCATTATGTTATTTTGAAAGATAGTGAGTTTTTTTTTCATTGTTTTGTCTGTCCATTTGACAAACTCTATATCATATAACACTGCAGACAATCCAGATGTGTTGATAATCTCAGCTTTCATCTGATTGTTCAGTAAAATAATAAGAGTTTAAATACAAAATAAGACATGATAGAACAATCAGGAATAATATAAATTTAAACTTTAAAAATTTTACTAATGACTAAAGAATTAGTTTTTTAATATTCGTTGCCAGTTCATGGAGTAAATAAAATACTTTTTACTCAATGTAATATTTCTTTTGTTTTATTAAGTAACAAATGAAAATTCCATTTAACGGACTAAATAAAATATTTCAAGTTATTTTGTCAAACTTTAGAAGACGAAATAACCAGCAAGTTCATTCATCATAGACTGGAAACAAAGAAAAACATTGAAGTAGCTAGATAGATATAACAATAGTTCTTATTGTGTAGAACGATCTCAAGCTAGTGAGTAAAGGAATGTAAACAAAGTGGGAAAATCACTCACATGCTTGATAAGTGGAGAGAGAGAATGATTAACAGCTCTCAATTTAGAATGACTCTCTAAACTTTCACCCTAATTCTCAGTAGCCCCTTACGTCTACAGTGGCAATTTGCCATGTTTGGGGTGAACTAAGGTAAAAAAAAATTTAAATTTAAAAAGTAATGGTTTTCGCTCTGTTTTTATGTAGGAAATTCAGATTTTTGTCTTTTATCACGCTTCACTTTTTAGCAAGATGCCAAACATTTGCAAATATTCTATAACTACATAAATTTGTACATGATAAAAAAAAATTAT
This sequence comes from Sepiola atlantica, assembly GCA_963556195.1. Lineage (NCBI taxonomy): Eukaryota > Metazoa > Mollusca > Cephalopoda > Sepiida > Sepiolidae > Sepiola > Sepiola atlantica. The sequence continues at coordinate 141,077,542 of OY744522.1, forward strand.
TAAAATGAATAAGAAAATTTTAAAAGATATTTTGTGCCTGCATGTCTGTAACCAAAACTATGTCACAGTTCTCAAAGATATTACTTTATATCGTCACATTTTTATTTTCTGAATATCGAGAAGAATTTAATGCAAGCAAATATATGCGCACTCTAGGCGTATATATTTTCTAGTCTATTATATAAAAGAAAGTCATAATTTTAGCTGTGTGTGTTCGGCTTAAAGTCAAAAACCATATACATATAATTACAAACTTTACATCATTGGATTCAGTGTGACTCCAACCTGATTATGATTTACAAAAAACAAAACAAACAACTAATATTCATTCCTTTGGTATCACCATAGACCAACTAGTGCAGGGGAGAGGGGTCGGGGCAGAAAAAAAATTATATATATTTTTTTTAACATTTTTATTGGTAGTTGTTTTAATGACAATACTGAAGCTAGGTTAAACAGTCAGTCAGCTTTTTTTTTATTATATTGAGCCAGTTTTGAAAGAACAACCAACACGTTAGTATAAGGCAGAAAGAAAGGTTTATTGCAATAGAGAGTATAATAATGGAGACAGACATTAGTAAAATATTACTAATTTCAAAAGCAAGACCTTTCTCAATCATGTGCTCACTCTTTCTATATATAGTAAGTCCATATAGGGAAAAAAAGGGGTGTAGGACACTCTAGCACAAAAGATAGCGAAGGGTTTTAAAAGCTGTTACACACATTATTTTAACTCTTCTATTTTTTTTATTCATGCTCCGAGCAATGCTGCGTAGCCTTGCTAGTTTCTAAATAAAGTTTAATATTCTTTCTTTTTCGATTGTTTCCAGTCTAATGCCTGAGCGCAAATCGTTTCGCGCTTACACGGCTGTTCTTTACATGGATCCCCGTATGAAGATTTACATCCAAAACAAGAAAGTACGAACAAAGCGTTTGGCCTGCTGCCTCTACAAGCAACGAATGTATAAATATTCTTCCAATCGATTCAGAACGCGTTCAGAACAAGAAGCCAACAGAGCCGATGATGAAGCTAAAATGGCTGCCGAGAAAGCACGAGAAGCAGAAAGCAAAGCCAAGTAAGTATGAAAACTCGAAGAGAATTCATGACGCGGATTTATGAAAATCTGACCCTTTTAATAACTTGTAATCTTTAACATTTTTCCAGCTCTCCTGAATACTAGCCACTCTTTTTATTAATGACATTGTGTGACCACTTCTCGTGTGTCTGTATGCGTGTTTCTCGCCTTTATGTAACTTACACATTATTATGTTCTATTATTCATTATTAATTGATTATCTATTGGAATAAATAAAATAGTGTAACATACTAAAACAAACGTTTCAAAAATCTGATTTAATTATAAGACAACTTCACATGTGTCTGTGTGTGTTTTTTGTCACAACTTCGTGATTTATACATTTAATATATTTTGTATTTACTATTATTCGAATATTTACTGAAATAAAAAATGCAATAGTGTAAAATGAACGAAATTTTAAAAATCCTATTTAAAAAAAAAAAAATTAATTACGAAATGAAATCCATCAGAATGTAATTCCGTTTGTTCATAAACAAGTCAGCCAATTCAATCTTTTGTTAATAGTTGAAAATAAAATAAGAATGAATTACTTTGTAGCCCTTTTAAATTCGAAAGGAATTTGGAAGCATTTAAATGTCAAATAGAAGGTGATTTCAACTGGCTTTAAAATTCTTAGCAAATCCTTGTATTAAAAGATTGAAAGTTTTGAAAGCTATTTGCATCAAATACTTTATATGACTTTCATTTTTTTTAAATGTTTCCAATTTTTTGCTTCCAGAAATTTGGAAAACAAATGCGGTTCTTCATTTAATAAAGATTTGCGTATTGAACTGAGGAAAGCACAGAATTTTGCTCTCGAATGTCGGAAAGATGCACAGATTCGCCAACAAATTGCTGACCGTAAACTCAGGTAAGTCCAACGAGTTCACTATGTGACATAAATTATAAGTCAATCTAATATCGATATGAATTCCATATGAAAATGGTAGATTAAAGTTAAAAGTATGTAAAGAGATAATTAATAGGCTCACTTTACAGACTTCCATGTGAAAATATGTCACATAACATATCAACTGGTACAGTCACGTCATCTGTCGTCAGTCATCCCAAACACTCCAAAGTGTGTCCCACATGGATGTCGATGGCCCAAAGCCACATGGTAGGCCGCTTAAGACATAGATGGGATCAGTTGATGACGACCTGATCCCGACGAGCAGCACAAGTGAAATGGCAACCGACAGGAGAAGGAATAATCCACAACAATACATGGAAAAACTTCACTGTAGATGAAGACTGCCGAGCAGGTTGTCGGAAACGTAGTATGGATGTTAATGAGGACAATAGTCAAAAGAAGAACAATATAAATGAGTTTCATCGTTCATGAAGAGATTAAAATGGTTACTTCATTTATTAGAATCAGAAAAAGAATTATTCTTAAAGTTTCTTTCTATTATCTATATACTAGTGTACCGCTGTGATACTATAGATTGCCCCCACCCCTCATGGCTGGGACCTCTTGGAAAAGAATAGCTGGGAAAGTGAATGACAATATTAAAGAGCGCTTATTCATTGTGCTACACAGACCAGTTATGCCATGGCAGATGATTGTTAACTTTCTGGCTGGCCGGATAGCGATGGAGAAAGTTGAATGAGGAAAACAAGTTCCGGTAGTTAGCTGAGACACAATCGGATGTATTCAGTTTCCGGTTGAAAGTAGATATATTTGGGGGACACTGGTTGATCAACGACATAGCTTGGCGAGAAAGAGCGAACAATATAGTTAGTCTTAGTTGAGATTCCGGACTTGAGAGATGGGAATTTAGCTCAGAAGTCAAGACACTAACGACCCCAACAAGACACACACACACACACACACACACATACGTGTTCAACAAATCTTGTATGCAAATGTCTATATCTGTTTCTGTGTTGTTTCTTACTATGTATCCAAATTGTAAACTGTGCTTTGCGCATGCTCGGCAATCGAAAATACTAAAATTGACATGGCTAGAATAAAAAGATGAAGAAGACCATGGTACATGTGTTTTAGGTAAAGCGACCAGTCGGGTGCACAGGCACATAGCCTCCAGCAAAAATGACAGGGAAAAAAAAGTATACCATGACAGTATTCACACTCACTATTTATCTAGATGTATTACTAAAATATTCATATGAAATCATAAAAATATGTCAGTAATTTAATTTTACATATAAATTATTTTTGATAACCTAAAGAAAAAAACAAAAACATCCATTGATTTTCTTTTAACTTCCCTTTATATAGGAGACTAGCAGGTGTACCTTTTCTTTACTCTTTCTTACATAACTAAACAACATAGTTAATTTTTTTTACTAAGTTTAAATCAAAAGTGTGTTCTATGTTGATGAAGGTTTATATTTTTTATTAATTAAACAAAAATGATTACTTTATACCAGCGATTAACGAACTTATGTTTTTAAAAATGAATACGTTTTAAATATAAATGTGAAAACGTTTTCTGAATAAAGAAAAGCTAGATAATGTGTAGTAATCCCTCTGTTAAAAAAATAAAATTAAAAAAAGGAACCATGAAACGCAAAGGCAGATTTCTTATTTACTGACCTTGATTCGTCACGTAAAAATGCAGCAAAATTGATGAAAATGTTTTTGTGGAACAAACTTGATTCAAACCCGGCACACCCAGGTTTTCGGTCCCCGTCGTTAACCACGTGTCCACCGTGCCATTTCCTTTTGGCGAGCGGTGAAGTATGTTATAAAGAAATACTTGTTAAGTTCTGGCTTGTTGTCTACGCATACGTGGTGTGCTAAAAACGAACAAATTTGACTACCATACTGACAAGTTTTGTTCCAATTTTCCGATATTATGCGCCCGAAAGATGAGCGATTTAGAAAATATCAACTTTAGAGAACATCTGTTGCATATTTTTCAAGTTTTAGCTGTACAAACATACATACATACACACACACACACACACACAGACATTTCCCCTTTATATATGAGATGAGATTAATCAAATATTTATACTTTTGTATTTGAATTTATTGAATGCAAGTTAAAATGAATAATACTTATTATTTTTGTAGAGCTCTTAAAGACCCCAAAACTCTCAATTTTATTTATGGAGTCAATATCGAAAAGCGGAATCAAGATGGAATCTTTGTCTACAATTGTAGCCGGTTGATTAGAATGTATGAAAAAGTTGGTCCACAATTAGAAGGAGGAGTGTAAGTATTTCTTCTTTTTTAAAAAAGTTTTTTTTTTTTTTTCAATCTCATTCTACGATTTTATTGTAAATGTTGCTCTGAATTCAGTGCTTTAAACAGAAGGAAAGTTGAAATGCAACTTATATATATATTATAAGGTCAGGTGTGGTGTTGAGAAGCTAGCACACTCTGGCCAACAAAAATTCCCGAACAGCCCCGTCAGTATTCCCCAGTAAGGGTGCCTCATGCGATTAGCAATAAACTAACTCCTACTCAGAAAAAGGGTAAAGCTGGGGAGGGTGAACCTCAGCCTAAAAGCAACAAAGTTACTGTCAGACTGACTACTTATATATCCATTGAAACTGTTACCACCCCTGGTTGGCAGCTGATGAGGACAGAGTATCGCACGTGCTATCATGTGTATGTTAAAATTGAATACCACGATTCTGGAAATTAAGATGACTCTTTGGAAAGACAAAGTGACTCTCTGGAAAGTTAGTGACATTTTGGAAACAAGGATTATATGTAAATTATGTGCAGTACAATAAACAAAGCATGCCCTCTGAATAAATGTATCGGGGAGGGAGAATATATCACCCGTCAGACTGATTTAAATGAAAATGATTGCGGCAGAAAATTTAACCACTTTCCCTCCCTGTTTCCTGCTTCCCTGACTGTACTAACACGCAGAAATTAAATTGTAATTCGAACAGACATCTTGCTGCTTAACTCTCTACTTAAAGTGTCCCTGTAGACATGGCGCCTAATAGTAGCCTCTTACGTCTCGGTGACAATGTGCCTTGTTTTAGGTGAATAATGGTAAGTACATATCCATAAAACATGCTGCTGCAACAGCGTTCATCCTGGTTTGGATGAGCTGACTTCTTCTCTAGCCTGCACCACATCCTGAACCATGACGGCCCATGCACGACGATCCTCAGCAAGGTCTTATGAGAAGGCTAACCAATCGTAATTCCACCGTCAAAAAACAACTCTCTGTGGACTTTAGAGCATAACCAAGTCCTCTTCAACGTAATTTACCTATCGTAGAATGTAAATTGAATGATGGGATTATGCGACAATATGGATGGCAGTCTTCAGGTTGAGCGGTTATCGGAGAAAGGCAGTGTGGAAATGGTTGGTCCACTTGCAACACATGGTGTGGCGGAAGATGTGAAAGACTTCTGACAATCAACCACCCTTATTGGTCGTGTCTCGCAGGATTGACCGGAAGATAGATTGATAAACATCCCTTGGTTGATATTAAAATCTCCTGATGTCTCCACAAGGACTGTTGAAGGAGGATTTAGCGGCCCCAACTTGACAATGCAACCTCCTAAGCATCTTGATATTCTAATTTTTAATTATTAAAAAAAAAAGAGACTATTTTGCTTACAGAAAGTAAAGCTTCCTTACACATTTGTACCCCTTTTTTCATGTTTCCCTCACCACTCTCTTCTATCTCCCTCTCATACTATATATTTCTGCTCTTTTCACTTTTCTTTTGGACATATTAACTGATGTGAACAAGCAAAATATATTTTCTGTTAATTTTTTCTTTCTTTTCAACCAATATAATGATCAGATTACAATATTTAAAAAAAGTTATTCAATTTATTTATTTTAATTTTTTTTATTTTTTCAGATGTTGTAGCGGCATTGTGGGTAAGTTTATATATTACTTTTAATAATCATGAAAATATAAAAATGTTTTGAAATAAATTTCATACCCACCCCCAATGTTGCTTAAAGAAAAGTAGTAATTGTGTCTGTATGTATGTGTGGGATTAAAGTCAGAAACTACACACAGGAAGATACATTTAGATTATAAAGCATTCATCAGATGCCATGTGACCCGATCTGGTTATGGTTATAAAAAATACTGTAATATTCATTTCTTTGTGGTCACAAGGGACCAAATACATGGGGTGGGATATGTGTGTTAAAAATAACTTTTATTTTCATTTTTACTGGTAGTTGTTTCAAAAAACATGTAAACTAGGTCAAACAATCAGGCAGTTTTTCGTTTTTTTTCTATTATATTGAACCAGTTTTTAAAGAGATGTAGAGAGAGGGGGAGGGGGCGTAAAGACGGAGATGGGAGCAATGGGGGAGAGAGAGGGGTAAAGAGAGAAATTTTAAAAAGGATGTTGCACACACCTTTTTAAAACTCTTCTACGCCAGGTATCCTTGCTAGTTAGAAATATATTAGAGTAACAAGAAGATTCTGAATGAGGTTGGGAAATTGTGATGTAATAAGTTTTATGAAATCATTCAGTGTAAGCTTTTTATAGCTTAAAACGTGCATGGGCACCCTTTGTTCATGTGTGGGCCAGATTAATTTTTCTCACGCCCTAATTATAGACTATGTATATGTACTTACACATTCGTATACGCTATGGATATATATTCAACTGTTTATTTTTATTCATTTATGAATCTTTATATAAAAAGGGTATTCAAAAAACAATTGTAAGAACTGAAACAAATTTATTGAATAACATAATTTATTAATTTTATTATGTGAAAAAAAAAAAATGTCACAAAGCATTCTAATGCGAAATTTGGATTTAGTGTTTGTTCACCATTATCTCAATGTTTGGAAGAATGGTGGAGGTGGCTACTCTCAAGTTATTTTCAAGATGATTGTCTGTCAGTCTTGATCTTGTTTTTGATTTTGTATATTTCATTTTCATAAATAGCTGCTCACATTGATAAGTACTGCTGAAGGGGGCGGGGTATTGCTAAATCTACAATCCGGGGGAAGGCTTCTTTAAGTACGTTTTAATAAAATTCCAATAATGAATAATTTTTCATATCATGTTTCAATTTTTCATTCCTTTGGAGTTCAGTCAATTCCATCTGTAACTTTTCAGGTGCCTGGTCATCGCTGATTTAAAATGGTGAAGACAGATTTTTTGTTATACTTTCTTAAAAATATCATTCATATCAAAGGTTTCTACGGGTCACAGGAAAAGCCTTCGTGAGCAGATTTGGCCCACAGGCTTTAGGTTGCCCATGCATGGCTTAGGACTTCATCAAGCTTATCAGTAAATAACATAACCAAATGGTAAACATGATTAAAAAAATCTGAAAAAGAAAAATCCTAGAACTTCAAACAAAGTAAGGGAAATAACTCTTGTGTCCTGAGTAGCTTCCCTTATTAAATTCTTTAAAAGAATCTTTGTAGATTCTCTAAATCAGTGGTTCTTAACCTGTGGGGAATTCCCCACTGGTGGGGAATGGCGAAGTTGCCAAGTGGGGAATGACCGGTCGGACAGAAGAACCACTGCTTCAAAATTTAATACATTACATCCAAATGTTGACTTACTTTGACCATGATAATTTTGCTGTGGCGGCGCTCACACTACTGGTTGCATTTCCCTCTACGTACCTGTGTGAGTCGGCGTTTTTGAGCATGGTTGAGATCAAAAACAAATCGCGAAACCGCCCGATTGACCTTGAATCTGATTTGCGCTGCGCTATTTCAAACCGAACATTGAGGCACTTGTCAAGGCAAAACAAATGCGAAAGTCTCATTAACCTGTATGCGTCTAGTGCTAGTGTTACATGTTTTGTATGCTTTTTAGGCCAAATATATTTAGAAAAAAACATAACAAATCTTTTCGTATGTATTTATTTCCATGTAATAACTGTGGTGGGAATGGAGAGCTGGTTCACTAAATAGTGGGGAATTGGAGAAAAAAGGTTAAGAACCACTGCTCTAAATTAACCACTAAATAATTGTCCCACTGGAACAGATTGATGTACAAGTGTGGAAGTGGATATTTCTGATTCTGAACGAGGCTTTTCATGTTTATTCAATTCTTATATATATATACTAGTTGGCTTTGCCGCCTCGCTATCGCTTTGCAAAGTTTTCTATTTGAAACATTAATTTTAAAATGATAGACATTTCATACATAACTTTGTTGTAAATATAGAATAAAATCTTTCTCATTTATTCATATAGAACGATAAACATTAATATTTTGGTAATTTCCATACAAATTTATCTTTTAAATGTGACCCTAAAGAAAAATCAATTTACCTTTTCACTTGCAATTTAGAAATAGATCGCAACTTGTTGAAAATCAAGTCGATCCCTCTAATAAAAAGAAACGTTTAAACACAAATGCTAAATATTTTTCCAGCAAATAAAACGATATTGCAAAGCAACTATTTCTCATCAAAACAATCATTGAATTAAGAAACAATAACAATTAATACAATGCACTTTTTCCAAACCAATATGCTAATGAATTAACCTTCTGACTATTAATCGCATATACATAAGCAGTATATAAAAAAATGGTGCGTCTATTGTGTACAATTGAATTAACTTGGAATATGTTGTGAAATGAGCCCAACTTTTGCATTTATTCATTTAGATAATAATGTTGTCTCCAAATTGAAGAAATCAAAAACAAGAAAGAATTTTTATATAGATTACAATTTATTGCAAGGGAAATGTCAATATTTCTTTTAGCATACTCCACTTACAATCAACTTCTCGATTGGCATACTTCAGAATAAAAACCATCCAATGTTTAGAAATTACATTTTACAGAGTAATCTCGTTACAGCTACACACACACACACAACTGACCTTTTATATAATAATGGAATAAATGTTGGCTTTGATAAAAAATACATTTTTGCATTTACTGAAAATGGTGTTTTTATAAGATTTGAGTTTATCTTTTTCTTTCTTGAAATCTTAAAATGAATTCAATTTCGTTAAATTACTGTCTTTTTTCTTTATTACAAATGACATGAGATTCTAATGTTCTGTTTTTCCTCTCAGGTATTGTGGATGTTCCATATTTGGTATTGGAACCAACACACAACAAACAGGATTTTGCCGATGCAAAAGAATTCCGATACTTGATGAAAGCCATGGGTGAACATATGGAGCAGTATTGGAATGATCTGAATATTCGTAAGTTCATTTTGAAAACTACTCTATTAATATAGTGTTCATATTCTCGACTTTTATTTGGATAAAATGTTGAATGGCCTTGTGCCTGACTAGCTACTTTAGAATGGTGGATGTTTTAGAAGTCAAAATTTTATGTTGGTCATTGAAGACTGATCAAGATAACTTAAGTATGAGCGAATCCAACATGTTATGTAAACTTCCTCCTCAACCCTTTTTAACGGACTTAAAAAAATCGAGTTCCATGACCTTTTGGCTAGGAGCAAAGTGTAGTATCTCTTCTGATACAAGTCTTCATCTTTTCTGTTCTTGGTCAGGGAGGGAAAAATCCTTCTCAACTGAGGCCATTTTTGTTTTTGTCTTAATCCAGAGTGCCCCTTTTTGGAGAACTGGATTTTCCTCACATTAAAAACCGATCTTGTGTCTAACTTTGCCCTCGTGGGGAGGCAAGTAAATAGGAACTTTTATTAATATAGAAATTCAGTGAATATTTATTGAATTATATCAAAAATGCAAGTAAAAAGTTTTAAAATCCTATTTAAAAAATTATTCAATTACAGAATTAAATCAACCAGAATGCATTTTTGACTTTTCATAAACAAGTGAAAGATTGAATGTTCTAGAAGCTATTTACACCCTTTAATATTATAAACAGAGATTAAAACAGTATGTTAACAAAATTAGTTATAGTTTTATAACAATTTGGTTCAATTAATAATTTAATAACTAAACAATACCATAAGTAAATTTAACTTTCAAAATTCTATTTAAAAAAAAAAAGGACCCAAACAACATCATTAGCATATTCAGCTTAACATCTGTTTTACATGTTTTAAAATAATGAGAGTAAAAAGACTTCCAGGCGACACCGGGTAGGTACGATTAATTATGAATACTAGTTTTTTGCCATTGTTCATTGATTTCTTTTTTGGTTTAATTCCAAAGTGAATAATTTCGGAATTTACACTCGACATTTTACATCGAAATAAATTCTAATTCAGTTTTTTAATTTTCTTACAGATCAAACGGGAATTACAAGTTTCTGGTGAGGAATATTACTTATTATATAAATCTCAATGTTTGTGTATGTGTTCCCCATAGAAAGAAAGGTTAGAGGATCTACATAAAAACTAAAAGTGTATTTATATGTAAAATTTTATGGGGAAAACAATGGATGTGGTCCGAATCTCTAAGTGCTGCCTATGGGGACAGAACTCCTCTTAAAACTTCAAATATATCCTATTGTGATGAACTTTAAATCATATGTATAAAATTCTCTGAGGAAGACAATGGAAGTGGTCCAAAATCTCTGTTCTCCTTGTAAGGGAGCTATGGGGGCAGAACCCTCTTAAAACTTCAGATATGTATATCCAATTTTAATTAAATTTAAACCATATGTATAAGACATTAATTCAGAGAGTTTTCCTAAATTTCAATTTCTTTCAATTTCTTTCATTTTTTATTAGGGAGCGAAAAATGAGAAAAAACTAATATGGTGTTATAAGCATAGTGTAAAATGGCATAGAATTATTGAGTAAAACAAAACTTCAAGTGATATGAAATTTACCTTCAACCATTGACTGTTAATCAGCTTGTTCTGTAATTGACTGCCAGTTGAATTATTTTTGGTTTTACTTTTATATATTGGTCTAATTTATGTAGTTTAATGGTTTCTTTCTTTTTTTTAATTGTTTGTATTGTATGACTAAAACAAAGCCACATGTGAATGTTGTAGAGTGATGTTGCTAAACTGCAGTGGCCCAGCTGGGTCTATATATAATTTGGCTGCCAGTTCGATTTTTTTTCAGCTTGATATACATATGAATTGACTGTTAGTTTTATTGTTTTATTTTGGTTTTGCTTAAGTCTGAATTTCGGGTTTTGGTTAGGGTTAAGGTTGTTTAGATCTTATTATTGCCCAAGTTGTCTTCATGATTATTGATTAAATAATGAAATCTTGATGTATACTGTATTAAATTTAGTTATATTTAATTTTGTTATATTTCATGTTCTATTTTATTTTATTATCTGTAGTTGAGTGTATTTTATATTATTTGTTTGTGTCTGGGTTTTGTGAAGATTAAATGAATGTTTTTGTTAGTTATTTATTTACCTATAATTGCTATTACTAACCAGCAGTGTGTTACCACTGTCAACCAAGGGAAGAATCTATCAGGTATGTCTATGCAGTGTGATGTATGGAAGTAAAATCTGGCCAGTGAGGGTTGAGGACATGTGTTGCATGGAAAGAAATAATATGAGAATGATATGATGAATCTGTAGTGCGAGTCTTAAAGACAGGTTTAGTTCTGATGACCTCAGAGGAAGATTAAATGTGGACAGCATAGGGAGATGTGTGTAGAAGAATAGACTTTGATGGTTTGGCCATGATGAAAGAATGGATCAGAGTTCTTGGATCAGTCGATGTAGAACAGTTACGATAGCAGGTCCAGTTTACAGGAGAAGGCTAAGAAAAACATGGGAGGAAGTGATAACAAACTTAAGAGAAAGAAAGAGGAATAAAGACCTGGCCAGAGATAGATTAGTTTTGAAGTAATTTTCTAAAAGTTGTCCAATGCATGCCAGTGTGTAAAATGGACATTAAATCGATGATGATGATGACTTTGTATTTTTCTTTGGCTTCTGTAATAATATGAAACTTAAAAAGGATTTAAAAAAAAAAAAAAAATTCTATTTACAATCTTTTTTTCTTCTCTGACTCATCTTATGTTATGTCTTTTTTTTCTTTTCTTTTCTTTGGTTTACCTGGCCATTGTTCAGACAATACCGTCATTGCACTAAATGAGAATGTTTAATATCTTTGGGAGTGGCTGATATGGTGGTGATTATTGTCTAGTAATTTTTTTGTAGGGAGGAAACAATGAAGTTCTATGGCCAGATCATTGGTTTGTCTTTGGACAATCTAGTCGTAATTCTTCAAGGTGCCACCTGTTTTTGGTAATTACAATTACTTACCCAACACATCGATGATTTTAAACAAGACATTTTCTTTCTTATTACATTTTCTCCAGACATAGATAGTGGCAATTAATGTCTAACATTAGCTATTATTATTATTTTCAGAGCTACATGCCAACACATATGTTCATTCTCATCCCTAAATAAATTCTTATCACTTCCTTCATCACATGGTCTTTGCCTTCTTGTTTTCATCTTCTTATCCATGTTTTTCCCAGACATAAAATTTGATCTCTTGAGCCCTTGACAATTGCTTTCTATCTTAGTTCCATTCAAAACCACTTAATATACAACATAATCAATTTATTTTGTTTGATTATTGATAATGTTCTTGTAAAATATTTACTATTATATATATATATATATATATATATATATATATATTTATTTATTTTCGTTTTTCTTTTAATTTCTTAGGTCAAATTTTGGCTATATTAGCGCAAAATGGAAAGATCCACCTTCGACAGATCCAAAATATGCCCGCCGTCGAGCAATGCAAGTTAGTTCTACATTACAATGTGGTAAGTCGTCGGAGTATACAGATGTTGCGAAATAACATTGAATAAATATTAGCTTTGAGTTTTTCTCTCTCATTCGCAGAGTCAAAAGTTTCTTGGATATTGGCTTATATTATTCCTCTATAGCGATATTTTCATTTTTTTATCTACAAGAAAACCTATTTTAGCAACAGTTTCATCTTATGAGATGTATTGCATTCTATTTTACTTTTTTTCATTTTTGTTTCCGAGAATTCTTTTATATCCCATTTTATATTTTGGAATTCATGCCACATTGTATGTAAAGAGTGCAAATTAAAGTTATTGTTCTTGGATTGTATGTGCATATGTAAAATATCTTTCTGCTGCATTGTCCTCTGTTTGCATGTATCAATTTAGTCTAGATGTTCAAATGATCCACTGTTCGCATATGACTTGTCCTCTTGATCGTCTGTCATACTTTTTTGAGACAACTCTTCCATCATAAAGGGTGATTTTAATTGCAAAGTTGGCTGATTGCACAACAGATATTTCTCTACAATAGGGAAATTTGTGCACATTTTTGTTTAAAAAGAAAAAAACAACCATACATAATTTACAGAAAAAAAGGTAGTACACCATATTTAGAAATCACAGTATTTTGAAAGTGCATTTGGTGTTCTTGTCTAGATGGAGTGGTGGAAGGATGCAGGAAAAAGAGGTAAACAATCAAGAAGATGGCATAATAACATGTTTTTAAGACAGTTAATACATGATTGATCGTATTCTACAGTAAGGGGAGGGAACGTTTTGATAAGGTATTGATTAATCGTACTATAACATTATCAAATAATGCAACAATGTTTTCTATTTTTAGCAGTTTTTTTATTGAAATATTTTTTGCACTTTTCTTTTAGATGCTTGTCTCAAATGGAGAACGTTGCCGTATTCTGCCAACAATGTTGGCCGTGATTTTCCAGACGATTGGGTTTGTAGCATGAATCCTGATTTATCACATAACAAGTGAGTAAACTGGTTTTTAATTTTGGATTTAACACATCTTCTATAATATAAAAAGCAGTTGTATGTATGTATGTATGTATTATGTCCAGCTAAAATTCAAAAATGACAAAACAAACACCCACAAAGTTGGTATTTTCTTGATCTGCGTTGCCTCGGATGAATAATATATAAAATTTATAAAGAAATTATTCATTTTTCTATTCTAAAATGGTGCAAATTTCGTCAGGGGTCAACCGTTTTCCAGCCACTAACTAATGGGAAGTAACTCTGAATTTTTTTATTTTCAAGGAGTTATTTCTCTTACGCCGACTCATTCCTCGCAAAATCTACAAAAGTGTGTGTGTGTGTGCCGAGAGAGGAATACACTGGACGGAGAAGAAAGAGGGGTCGGGGAGAAATAGAAGTTTTAATAGAAATATTTTACACTTTAGTCCCGGGCAACGCCGGGTAGCCCTGCTAGTCACTCAATAAGTCCCGGGCCTAACTAATAAAACAAACTTTTAGGCCAAATTCGACATTATTCAACAGCATAGTCTCCTTCTATTCCAGTGCTTCACTAACAATTCAATGCCTTTTTGTAGAACTATTTGTCTTTGTCCTCAAAATATGCCTCAGTTTCTGATATCACTTCTTCATTAGATCCAAATCTCTTCCTAGGAGCATTCTTCAGAGATCTGCAAACTTACCCATAGTCGCTGGGAACCAGATCTGGAGAATAGAGTGTGTGCGGAAGCAATTCGAATTGCAATTCATGTAGTTTTACCATTGTTGCAACAGTTTGGGACATGGTGCATTGTCTTGGTGAAAGAGCACTTCTTTTAAAATTTGTGGCCGTTTTTTGGCGATTTCTTCCGTCAAACACACCAATAATTCTATATAAAAATTGAAAAAAAGTAAAGAAAAAATGTTTAAAATCAGTGGCGATTTCAAGGAGTCTTTCTTATCAGGCTCCGTTTAAGTGTATCAGCATTCCAGTATATTTATTTCAAGCAACAAAATCTTTGGTAGTGTGTCGTTTTCACACTTGACTTCAGTTGAGTCCAAAAAGAATTGTTTTAACTTTGCTTTAAAATATTCATTAAAATACATTTTGGTTATATTGTTCGTAATAAAGAACAAAATAAGCAAGCAAGAAAAAAATAATATAAAATCAAGATGTCTCATCAAGCTAGGTAGATCTTTGCCATGTCAAGCTAAAGAAAGTAAAAAAAAAAAAAAAACATGAAATAAAATTAACTTTGCATGTTAGGCTATGTAAACTAAGCCTTGATCATTCGGCATACAAACTTAATATGCAATGTCTTTATTGATTTATTTATTTTCATTAATAATCTTTTTAAAATCTAGAATGACTTTTATGCTCTGGTTTTCGAAGAAGATACTTTTATTACATGTTATTTTCAAATAATTTATTCCGTACAATACAAGTTTTTTAGCAGAATATACCAGTTGAAAAAAAAGAAGCCAATTTATTTTCCCCCAACTGAAATCAAATGTATGTGTTCTCTTAGAAATGAGCTAGATGGATGTTTGCAAAATCAGTCAAACTTCACTCTTATTGGTTGGGCTGAGGAAAGAGACTGAAAATGGGAAGGGGTCAATAAATAGACAAATATATCACAGACTTGTTCTTTTTTTTTTTATACACTACTGGAATTCTTGTGAAAAAATAAGGTTTATTTTTATAGAATTCTAACAATTATAGAAAAAGAGTTTTTAATTTCATACAAAAGAGAATTTTCATCATCATTCATCTAAGTTATACTGAAAGAAGTATATTTTGCTAAAAATTGTAATTGGTCCGCGACAAATATTGATGACCTCTAGGTCACCACTGGTTAAAAGGTTATGTGTAAAGAGAATCGGTTGATAAAAAAAAAATAAAAAAATTATAAATATTGTAAAAAGTTATTTAATGTCATTTTTAAATATTTCTATCCATATATTTTGTAGATGTTCTTCGGCTGAGCATAAACTGAATATTTCTGAAGGACTTTTAAAGAAAGAAACAAAATCAAAAGCACAGAAACAAAAAGAACTTGAAGAGGTCAGAAAATTTGATTACTTATTCTTTTTTTCTTTTTTCTTTCTTTCCCCCTTTGGAAAAAGCCATTTGGTGCTGAGGTCCCAATTTTGGAGGTTTTAGGGGGTGGGGGGGGGTGAGGGAATTATTTCTTATTTACCACTATTGCTGGGCCCACATTGACCGGTGGTACACGTTTTACATGTTACTTGTTTAAAATATATATGTTTACAAAACAAATTAATCTACACACCACATCCTGTACAGTTTTAGCATAAAATGATGCAACGATGGTTGACATGCCATAAAACCTAACAATGAATCTGATGAAATAGACCATAATCTGTGTTTAGATTTTTACCAAAATCATATCTCTGCCTCAATCACTGGTCTAGTGAGTCCAACATTCAATAAAGGCTGAATTCATACAAATAATTGTATAAGTCTCATTTTTGTCCTTGTGCCTTTCCTTGTTTATTGACTAAATTAACCATTTATTTCGAAGTGTTACCCACACAATCAGTGTGAACAAAAAAGCAGCAAGATACATAATATATTCTTGTAAATAAATTCCAATGTTTACCATATAACATGTTCATCATATTCTCGACTTGGCGCAAATCATGGTTTACAATGGTAGTAAAAGCATTATGTCATCTTTGTAAGCAAATCAAAGTGAACGACACAAAAAGGCGAACATTAAAACCCTAAATTGTCAAAAAGTTTAAGACGGAATTGAGTAAACATGGGTTATATAACAAAGACATGTTCATTTGTTCACCCTTCCTGACACCTGAAGACAAAAAAAAAAAGAGTCCATTCGTCTGAATATGAACTTTTTTACGTATATGAGTTATCGGATGTGTGAAGTCAGAAAAGTATGCGGCAACAGCAGTTTAATATATTTTTAATTTAAAGTCATGTTTTTAAAAGTTGCATTTTTGCCAACGCCTGAAATGTGTAACATGTAAATATTTTTTGGAGAAACTTAAAGAAAATCATGTTTTCTATGTAAGATATGGTTAAATCCTACTTCAGTTACCCAAATTATTTAGAGTATAAGTTTTGCCATTACTTCAAAACAACTTTTACACGTGAAACGCCAAAATGAAAATTTGTCTGAAAACAAAAAGGAAAGTAATTTCTATTGAGGATAAGGCTAAGGGCATGTACCTTGAGTTCATAATTTTCTAGTTAAAGGCAGAGAACTATTTTTTATTTTGAAAGGATAAATACAAAAACAAAGAAAACATTTTCCTTTTTTTTTCCACATACTGTTTTACCCATAAAAATATGGTTCATTTTCAATAAATTATAAAATTATGAACTTGGGTTCTGTATTTGCTATGATTTACTTTTTTAATGTTTTTTTTTTAAAAGTAATTTCTTACTTTTTATTTTATAAAAACGGGGTTTAACTAAAAAAAATAATTTGGGTGATTGTAATAGGATTTAACCAGATATATTTTATTTTGACCTTTTATTAAATAAATAAAAAAATTTTGTATTTTGTAGGATATCAAAAAGAAAACGGAAAAACTAATGAAATTACAGGCAAGTTTCTTTTTAATATTTAACTCTTCACCTGAATTATCTCCCTTTGAATTTATAAGCATTTCCTAATTCTCTGGAATGCTTCAACGAGGAAATAATCTGATCCTGCTTACAAATGATATCCAATGTGTAGTTTTTATTAGTTCATCTTTTAGCTATTCACATATAGGAGTAAAATGTGACATTTTCACATTTTTTTCTCACATATTGATGAAATATATCATCTAGCATTAATAGGAACAGCTTTTGGTATGACTCTACATCTGATGTCACTTAAAGGTTACACCTTGCCACAACAGAACAATAGAATACATGTGTACAAATTGATTTTCGTTTCATACAACATTCAGACTACATTTTTTGAGCAAAAATATAATTTCTTTTTGTACATTCGATCTAAAGAGGCAATTCAATAAATTTAGTTTCCATATTGTTACAGGCCTTTTGGCTAGGAGCAAAGTGTAGTGTCTGTTCTGATACTACATTAGATTAAAAACTGACCTTATGTCTCTGCCCTCGTGAGGAGACAAATAAATAGTGACACGGACTGTTATGAAAAGCAATTAGGTAATTTCCTATTGTATGGTAGCTTATTATTTTTTGTTAATTTGTTTCAACTTTACTCCTAAGCAATTTAATTTCGCTTAAAATCATGTTTTTAGTAAAAAAAAAAAAAATTTTTAAATTAAAAAAATTAAATCAGTTGACTGTTACATGCAAAAAGGTGAATAAAAACTGGTAATATTCGAAAAAATCAAATATGGAATTGTGAAATTTCGGAAGAAATTGAAAGGGAGATAAGTATGAAATCATCACTAGACTCTTTATTTAAAAATAAAGAATAAAAAAATTAAATAAAGAGGGTGGGTTTCGGTTACCTCCCTTTATTAAAATAATGATTTCATACTTACCCCCCCTTTCAATTTCCTTAGAAATTTCACACCTATATTGGACTTTTCAGATATGACCAGTTATTATTTACCGTTTTACGTGTACTAGCCAATATAACAATTAACTTTTATTTTTTACAAAAACATGAAACGAAAAAGACTACCGGGGAGATGCAGCTTGTTTTATATAAGACATCTTAAGATTTTATATCGTTAACTCTCAATAATTAGTTTTTACCATCTTTACGTAAAAGCTGTATTTGATACTTGCAGTTTAAAGATATTTTTAAAAATTTGCATACATGATTTAAAAAGAAAAAATTCGTCCTTTTTTCCTAAGTCTTGTATGCAACCATCAAAATGACAACGTAAACGATATGAAATTTTGTTACGTTTTAGAGCAAAAAAGTAGTCGAGTCGTCACGGCAACTAAAGCTCGAAGAGGAGCGAAAGAAGAAGGAGGAAGAAGAAAGGCAGCGTGAAGAGAAAAAGAAGGAGGAAGAAGATGAGCGGAGACGACAGCGGGAGGCGAAGCGGAAAGCAGAAATCGATCGAAAGAAAGAAGAGGAGGCGAAGAAACGGAAACCTCAAGAAGTGCATAACAAATCCAAGTCGGGAAGTAGGGTGAGTTTGAAAGTTCATGAATGAAGCCCAAAATAAGATTTGAAATTTTCTATATCATTATCAGCTATTTGTTTATATTACGATTGCAGCCTTATTCTTTTAAGCCTGTTATCATTAAAAGCCATTTATTTATATCATGATTGTAGCTTTATTCTTTTAAGCCTGTTATTAAAAACCATTTATTTGTATTAAGATTGCAGCCTTATTCTTTTAAGCCTAGTATCATTAGCAGCCATTTATTTATATCATGATTGTAACCTTATTCTTTTAAGCCTGTTATCATTAAAAGCCATTTATTTATATCATGATTGTAGCCTTTTTTTGGCTGCAAATTTGTTGAGCATAAATAAAAATAGAAACTATGGATTTCAAGTATAAGAATTTACTTACATTCAAATAAATAAAAATATATTTATCTCTATTAATAAAATTTTGTTACCACTTTTAGTGTGTGTGTGTTTCTCGCTACTACATTACTTATGCATTATTATTTTTTATTTATTTTTAAGCAAATATTTATTGGATCCATAGTTAAGAGTCACTGATCTAATATATAAGGACAACTTTCATTCCCGGGCAACACTGAGTTCTTCTGTTAGTTATTGAACATCTCACTTAAACTTTTCCTTCACTGTGAGCTTTCAATTTGATGGGATTGATTAAGCTTCTGCTTAAAAAACTTGGGATAGAAAGGTGCAAAATATTTGCTGAATCGCTTTAATGAATGAAATTAATTTTCTCAATGGATATAAATACTATTACGAAATATCGGCTTGATTTAATATTTTCATCATATTTTTCTGTTATGTTTTAAATAAAGTAATAAGTCATACAGATAAATTCTTCATGATAAATGTACAAAGGAAAGGTTAATAAAACCCTACGGGCTTATCTAGCTAAACTGCCTTCTACTGTCGACTAGATCTCCTTGTTTATATGCCATTTGTTTAGTTCATTTTTGTGGGGGGTGGTCCTACGACATCAGACTAGTTTATACCCGCTTCTTTTGTGTTAGTACAGCACCTGGGTATGTCAATTTCCATCTTTAATTAGCTTCTACTGCTTCATAACTTGTACGACGAAAAATATTTGAAATTTTGTGGGGGAGGGGGGGGAATGCTACTTAGTATTTGCATGAGAGAGTAAGTAACTATGATAAATGTATTTACATATTGTTTTTATTGGTGAAAAATACGAGAAATTATGCTTTTAAGCAAAAATAATTTGCTTCTAATGTTTACATTTTTTGCGGATTATCAAAAAAAAGGTCACTTTGTTAAAAAAAAAATATTTGTGTAATTTTTTTTTTAATGTTATGTTAATTTCTTTACATTTATAAAACGCATATCTAGTTAAAAAAAAATGATTTAAACTTATGTTAGACTTGAACTCGGGTATTGGCATTATAAAATCATCTTCCTTAGTAATGTACTCTGCCTATTCCTTTTTTGTCAACCAGTCACGTTTCTATATGCGTACGAACAAACTCTAAAAAAGACCATAACTTTTTAATAGTATATAGATAGATTTTCATTCAATTTTCTATTGTGAAAAGATATTTTTGTAAGATGATCAAGATAAAAGCATTTAAAAATCAAAAAGAAATACAATGTACTGAGTTTTTATTTCAGACGGTCTTGGGTACGCATAATTCAACTGAATTTCTTAGTTCCCATCGAATGCGCGAACAAGCTCTTCAGCCAACCAAGAAGACAGCTCGTACTGCAGCTCAGGTTTATGCGGAGAGAAGAGCAGCTGTGGCACATAATTCTTCCAAACCAAATTCTAACTCCAATTCTAAGAAAGTATCCAACTCAAAGTCTTCACTACGCATCACACCCAAGAAAGTAAGCCTAAAAGATTTCTTCGAACCTCATTTTTTCACTATTAATCTCTATATTAATAAAATTGTGGCAACTTCTGGTCTGTCTGTATGTATGTTTCTTGTCTCTCTTGTACATTTAAAAAAATTTATTTGCTATTAATTGCTTATTTATTGAAATTGAAAATTCAATAGCATAAAATACCAAAAAATAACTTTCAAAAATCATATTTAAAAAAAAAAAAAATTTAATTACAAAATTAAATCTGCATTTTAGCTTTGTAAACAAATATAAAAAACATAAAGATATAAAAAAGATATAGGATAAAAAGTGGAAAATAAAACTTTTCCAAGAAGTTATTTAAAATAATAAATATATATAAAAGAATTAAAATTTAAGAATTAAGAAAATTGTAAAGATTATAAAATAGAATATAAAATATATTTCCTCTTCAACAAATGGAAAAATCGATTGAATTTAATAAATTGTTTTTATTGATTACTCAAAGGCCTTTGACAGTAGTAAAAACACTCTAAACTATGGAATATTTTGGCTGAAACTGATTAATAAAAAGTATGTAAGTCTATAAATGAGGATATACAATAATTTGAAAAGCTTGTATTAAGACAAACATACGAACATCAAGATGAATTAAAATTAAGAAAGGAGTTAAGCAATGGGATCACTTGTCAGGTTTTCTTTTCTGTGTTACAACTGCTGCAATTTTTCTTGAAGTAGAAAATATTAAGTCTGAGTTATTTTGATGATTTTGCAGCCATTAGTAACTCCTATGAGTATTTCTTGATCGCCTAAGTCTAAAAGTGTCTGAAATAGGCTTGAAAGTAAACTGCTCTAAGGCTGTATCATATTCGGTAAAAGCTGAGATTATCAACGCATATGTACTGTCAGTAGTGCTTTATGGACAGTCAAAACAATGGAAAAACTTGCTGCCTTTAAAAATAACATAATGAGAGCAATGTGTGAAGTTCACGGATCATATAGTAAAGACGAACTCGCGCACATATTAGTTAAATAAAAGTGTTAGGACTCTACGAACACAAAAAAATCAACAGTTGATGTGATCAACGTATGTCTAGAAGGAATGGTGGAAAGGTGCAGGAAAAGAGGTAAACCACTGAGATGCTTTTGTTATACCGTATGTTCCTGGACTTTCAGATTAATCAGTAAGTTAAACAAAGTAGTGAGAGACAGAAGGTCTTGGAGACTAAGATCGTATTTTGCAGAATGTGGAGAAAGCACTTGATGAGCCGCTAAATTATATTCACTCTTCTTATTGTCGATGTTTTATGATTATTCATTGTAAATTGTTGTGAAGTCATTTAAATGTTTCTAATTGATTGCATCAATATTGTTATTTTGATTTTCAGGCTAAAAAGAAAATCAAGCCAAAAAGACGATCTGGGTGGGATGATGACGATGATGATGATGACGACGATTCTGAAGAGGAGGAGGAGGAAGAGGAGGAAGTGATTGTTCCGACTAAAAGATCTCGTAGGCAAGCACAGATGGTTAGTAAAGATTATCGTGAGGACAAAAAGGAGGAACCAGTGAAAGTGTCGCCAAGAAAGAGTAACAATGTAAAGAAGACGATCAAACCACCCGTGGTGCCATCGTCACCATCCGAAGAAGAAGAAGAGGAGGAGGAAGAAGAAGAAGAGGAAGAAGATGTAGAAAATTCACAAGAAGATGAGCAAATGGAAACGAAGGAGATTGAACGAAAAGATAAGAACAACAAACTTTTGACTCGAGTTAAAGAAGAAAAGAAAGAGAATTATAACGAAGAAAAGAAAAAGGGTCATCTGAAGTCAAACGCTGATTCCTCGTCAGTCAGTAAAAGTGATAAAGAAGACAAAATAATGACCAAAAGAGAAATGGAGGCAGACAGCTCTCTCTCCTCGTCCAATATTTCTGTGATAAAGCCCGTCGATGGTAGTGCTTCCCCTCAACAAAAGGAGCTGAACTCAACACAAGTTGTAAGTTGTGTTTTCTCATATAATTTTTTTGTACAATTTTCCCTGAGGCATAGATAACAAAATGGAAAGGTTACAAAAAGTGTAACATCTTTTTTCTTTTTAAAGAAAAAATATCTCTCAATAACATCCCCCCCCCACCCCACCCTTTCGGCAATCCCAACCTGTAATTGGTTCAATATAATAAAGAAAAGCAAAGTTAAGTGATTGTTTGACTTAGTTTCAGTGTTGCTTTTGAAACAATTACCAGTAAAAATGATAAAAATAATTTAAAAAAAAACACTAAGTGATTTGAGTGATGAAAATAGGATTTAGCCATGTTTTTTATATGGAGATAAAAAAATAATTGTTATAAAAAATATTTTTTGTAAATAAGTATTTATTGTTTTGAAACAAACAAAATAGATTTCTCTATGGTTGTTGAAATAAATATTGTTTAATAAGTATTTATTGTTTTCAAGCAAACAAAATAACACAAATGATAAGCAAATATCAATCCTCATCTCAAAAATGGCGTAATATCCCATTCTACTACTACTAACACTACTAACTACAGCATACAAAAAAAAGTAAATGTGACAAAGAAATATTTGTGTAGATTGCCATACCGGAAACAGATGTCTTATTAATTAAAAAATTAAGTAATTAAATGAAGAAAAATAAGAAATGAGTTTTGAAAATATCTTAGCAGGCATTTTTTGTTTTGCAGGCATGCGAATATTAATTGTTTGAAAAGAATTACGAAATTACTATTCTTATATTCCATAAAACTAGGAGCAGTCATTATTTCGATTGAAAATATACAGTAGATAACAGAAGAATAATATAAACAGTTTGAAGGGCATAGATCTAGAATACTCAGTCACAATCAGTTTTTACATGAAAAGAAATATAGAAATTGTCGTTTGTTGGTAAGCAGAGCTTTTGATTAAATCATAAAATTGTTCATTAAATTCAGTATTCAAAGATTTCAAATTCATTTGGATCATTCGGACGACTATTCTCATTTTGGTTGCTATATTCATGTTTTGGTCAATGTGACCTTTGACCTTATTCAGGTGCATCATTTTGAACTTTGGAATCTTTGTCAAATTTGTGAATCTGTATGGAATTTTGAACTGAACTCTTTATTTAATTCACAAGGTTGAAGATTGTTCTCATTCCATCATCCATAACTGGGTAGAAGTCTTAATTTATAGGCAGAACAATGGTGGAGAGTAAAACTACTCAAAGAAGTATCGCATATGTTGGGCGTAGTAGTAGTAGTAGACTTAGTATAGAATTGGATACAATATGAGAACCAATAATTATAAATAGATTAGAACATCAGTAAGAAAATTGCAATATGAGTAACAGTAAAAAACAAAACAAATAATTCTATAGTCATAAGTAGTAGTACTACACATTTAGATTGGTTTAAGGCTACTAACATTCATATTAGATTTGTCTACATAGACGTATGGTTAAAAATGTCAGTTCTAAATGAGTCGATGAAAACGAAGAATAACTTAAATTAACACTTCTATTTGGTCATGGCTGACAGAATGAGAACAATCTACCCCTGTGGATTAAATAAAGAATTCAGCTTGAAATTCTGTACACATTTCAGAGTTCGACTACGATACAAATTCAAAAA